>CM053742.1:3797823-3814425 GCA_028658305.1 Pachyuromys duprasi
CATACAAGCCGGGGAGTGACAGACTGGCTAGATCCCAGGGGAGGACATTGCAGCCAGCCCTGAGGAGACAGGATGACCTGGGTTTGGATGGAAGGGGAGGAGGTCCTCCTCTGTTGGTGGACTTGGAGGGGGCTGGGAGGAGGGAGATGAGGGAGGAAGTGGGAGGGTGGGAGGGAGTAAGGGAGGAGGCTACGCCTGGGATGCAAAGTACCTAACCTGTGATTGATATAAAAATAAATACATTATAAAAAAATAAATAAATAAAAGAAGGGGGATATAGAAAGACCTCGAGGGTACAGGAGCTCCACAAGGAGAGCAACAGAACCAAGAAATCTGGTCACAGGGGTCTTTTCTGAGACTGATACTCCAACCAAGGACCATTCATGGAACCCCTGCACAGATATAGTCAAATGGGTTCCTAGTAATGGGAACAGGGACTGTCTCTGACATGAACTCAGTGTCAGACTCTTTAATCACTTCCCCCTGAGGGGGCTGCAGCCCTACCAGGCCACGGAGGAAGACAATGCAGCCACTCCTGATGAGACCTGATAGACTAGGGTCAGATAGAAGGGGAAGAGGACCTCCCTATCAGTGGATTGAGGGAGGGGCACAAGAGAAGAAGAGGGGGGAAGGGTGGGATATGGGGGGCATAAAGGAGGGGGCTACAGCTGGGATACAAAGTGAATAAACTGTAATTAATAAAAAATAAATTAAAAAACATTACAAAAACGTTGCATCATTTACTTTATTTGATAATTTATTTATTTGTTTTTGTTTGTTCTCCCATATGTCAACTCTTTTTTAAAAAAATATTTATTTTTGTATTAATCACAGATTATGTACTTTGTATTCCAGCCATAGCCTCCTTCCTCATTCCCTTCTGCTCTCTCCATCCCTCCCTCATCTCCTCCCTGCACCTTTCCAAGTCCACTGATAGGGGAGGACCTCCTCCCTTCCATCTGACCCTAGCTTATCATGTTTCTTCAGGGCTGGCTGCAATGTCCTTTTCTGGGGTCTAGCAAGGCTGCTCTTCCCTCGGGGGTGGCAGAGGAGGGTCGAAGAACCAGCCATTGAGTTCGTGACAGAAATAGTCTCTGTTCCTCTTACTAGGGTACCCAGTTGGATACTGAGCTACCATAGGCTATATCTGAGCAGGGGTCCTACATGGTCTTTGGTTGGAGAAACAGTGTCATAAAAGACCCTTATGCCCTGACCTATTTGGTCTTTATGGAGCTCCTGTCCTTTCCCGGTTTTACTAACTCCCCCTTCTTTCATAGGATGCACTCTGCCGAAGGTTTGGTTGTAAGTCCTAATATGTGCTTTGATACATTGCTAGGAAGAGTCTTTCAGAGGCCCTCTGTGGTATGCTCCTGTCCTGTTGCTTGTTTTCTCCTACATTCAATGTCCATCCCATTTGTCTATATAAGTGAGGATTGATCATCTTACCCAGGGTCCTCTTTCTTGCTTATCTTCCCTAGGTGTGTAGATTTCAGCGTGTCCATCCTATCCTATAGGTCTATACAAGTGAGTATATACCATGTTCGTCTTTCTGCTTTTGGGATACCTCACTCAGGATGATCGTGTCCAGGTCCCACGTTTGCCTGCAAATTTCATGATTTCCTCATTTTTAATCGCTGAGTAGTATTCCATTGTGTAAACGTACCATAATTTCTGTATCCATTCCCCATATATCAAATCTCCAGGCTAGGTTCTCCTCTCTCTTCTCCCTCCAGTCTCTTCCCGACACATCCCCTTCTCCACCAGTTCCACTTCTCTTCCCTTTTTTTTCCCTTCAGAAAACTGCAGGCCTCCCAGGGATACAATAATACTCAGCACATAACCTTATATTAAGGCTGGACAAGGAAATCTAGTAGAAAGAAAGGGATTCCAAAAGCAGCTAATAGTGTCAAAGACAGTCAGCGTTCCCACTGTTAGGCATCCCACAAGAACACCAAAATATTTGCTTATTTATTTATTAATTTTTGAAATAACTTATAATTTACATGCAAGTAATTTGTCCTATTCATGGATGTTTTCCCCCAGCTCTCATATTAGCTCCACTGTTTGTAGAGAAAGGTTTTCATTTCAACATGAAGCAGTATGCCTATTTTTTTCCTGTTTCAAATCCTTAAATCCATAGAATTATATTTCTTGTAGGAGTGGTTTCAGTTTTCCACATGTCTCATTTTCAGTCAAAAATTTTAAGGCAAATTTCAAGGTTTTTAAAGTAATATTTTTATTAGTTTGCTGATAATTTCATATAACATTTTTACCACATTCTTCCATTTTCCAAAGCCTCTCAGATATATCCCCATCTCCCCACTCATTCAACTTCATGTTCTTTCTCTCTCTCCTTTAAAATATCTTCGTCTGTTGCTGTCCAATTGCTTTGTCAGAAGTGTCTTTACATTGCTAAAGTGATTTGTTTCTGGGTTTTATATTTCACTTCATTGATATTTAGTACCTACCCATTCACCAACACCAGACAGTACCACTACAAAAATGTCTTTATATCATTGTAATTCTTTATTTCCTACTTTCATCTTTCCTCTCACACTTGTTTCAGGTATTCTTGTTACTTTGATTTTCCACATATATTTTAAAACAAACTTTTATTTATCCACAAAATAATCTTACACTAATTACAAAATAATATTACACTAAAGATTTTAGTGTAAATTTTAATAGATTGAGAGATAGAACTTAATTATTTGCAATACCAATTATTTTTCTCTTTCAGTATGATAGATTATTTTCTATTTAAGTCTTTACTTCCTCCACTAGGATTTAAATTGTTTCGGTACATAAACAGTCTGCAAGTTTTTCTAGGTTATACTGACATGTGTCATTAATTTGGAACTACTGTAAGAGGTATTGTATGTTTAATCATGATTCTTCCAAATTATTGTTAGTCTATAGTAATACATTTGAAGTTTATGCATTGATCTTGTATCTATAAATGTGCTGAAACTAATTAGTTCTACAAGGCTTGTAATATTCCTTGAGACTTTATATGTGCAAGGTGTTGTCTCAAGGTAAGTAGAGTTTCATGTTTTTCTAATCTCTTTTGAATATATTTTTCCGTTTTTATAGTATGAGATGCAAAAGTAAGAACGTTTGAGAAATTTCTCTGCTTTAATATTACCACTTAATTCTCAGCACTTTATTAGCAATAATCTATACATTTCATATGTTCTTTTTGTTTGTTTTCTTTGCAGTTTTTGAGACAGGGTTTCTCTGTGTAGATTGGCTGTCCTAGATTCACTCTGTAGTCCAGGTTGGAGTTCAACTCACAGAGATCTGCCTGCTTTTGCCTTCTCAAGTGTAGGGATTAAAGACATGAACGATTATGCCTGGGCATATGTTTGTTTATTGCCTTATTTTTGTTCTATGTGTTTAAAATATTTTTGAAATGCACCCTTTAAGCTGTACATTATATAAAAGTGTTTCTTTTAAATTTCCAATACATCTGGTTGTTTCCAGATTCTGGCTATTATGAATAAAGCTACTACGAACATGGTTGAGTAAATGTCTTCATTGTATACTTGAGCATATTTTGGAAATATGCCTAGGAGTGGTATAGCTGGATCTTGAGGTAGCACTATTCCTAATTTTCTGAGAAAGCATCAGATGAAGAATAGATACAGAAATTGTGGTACATTTACACAATGGAATACTACTCAACAATTAAAAACAAGGAAATCATGAAATTTGCAGGCAAATGGATAGAACTAGAAAAGATCATACTGAGTGAGATATCCCAGAAGCAGAAAGCTACAGATGGTACTCACTTATAAGTGGATATTAGACATATAACACAGGATAAATATACTAAACTTTATACTTCTAAAGAAGCTAAACTAGAAATAAGGAGGACCCTAGGGAAGATGCTCAATTCTCACTCAGAAAGAAAATGGCATAGACATTGCAAGAGGGAGAAAACAGGGTACAGGACAGGAGCTTACCACAGAGGGCCTATAGAAGACTCTACCCAGCAGCATATCAAAGCAGATGCTGAGACTCATAGCCAAACTTTGGACAGAGGGCAGGGAATCTTCTGAAACAAGGTAGAGATAGAAAGACCTGGAAGGGACAGGAACTCTACAAGGGGAGCAACAGAACTAAAATATCTGGGCACAGTTGTCTTTTCTGAGGCTGATTCTCCAACCAAGGACCATTCACAGATATAACCTTTCTATATATATAAAACCCTGCATAGATGTAGCCCTTGGCAGCTCAGTCTCCAAGTGGGTTCCCTAGTAATGGGAACAGTGGCTGTTTCTGATATGAACTCTGTGGCTGGCTTTTTGATCACCTCCCCATGAAGGGAGTTAGCCTTATCAGGCCACAGAGGAAGACAATGCAGCCAGTCCTGATGACACCTGATAGGCTAGGGTCAGATGGTAGAGGAGGAGGACCTCCCCTATCAGTGGACTTTAGGAAGAGAATGGGAGAATTAAGAGAAGGAAGTGTGGAACTGAGAGAGGACGAGGGAGGGTACTACAGCTGGGATAAAAAGTGAATAAATTGTAATAAATGAAAAATAAATTTAAAAAGAAAAAATAAAATTTCCTAACACTTGACTGTTACTCATCTTTTTTGAGTCATGAATTTTGAGAGTTTAACATTTTGATAAGATAACCATGTATATCATTTTGATAATTTAAAAAGTTAAGCAGAGGAATGACTCAGTATATAATGTGATTGCTGAACATGAGGATATTGATTTTGCGAAAGTCAACATTCAGATCCCTGTTCTATACATTGATAATTCTAGATTCTAGACTCAAAGTGTTTCATGGAGAATTCTCAAGATAATATAAAGTATCTAGTCTGGCAACTACAGTGATGCATTCTGAGGCCTTATTTCAAAAAACGTGTTGTTACTGACATCTGAAGTTGTCCTTTGATTTCTGCGTGAACATCATGGCATGCTCAAACACTCACATGCACACGTCATCATACATATATTGGGGTGGGAGACACAGAGAGGTAGACAGAGAGATGGAAAAATTGAAGCTAGTTTAAATATGTTGAAGCTTGTTTAATGACATACAGTATATAATCATTAAAACATGAGTGTAGTTTGCTATTGTATGGTGAAGATTTCTATTAATATCAGTTAGAATGTGTTGGTTGAAAGCATTTTTAAAGTCTCTAAACTGGTTACTGTCTTAGTGACTTTTCAATTGCTGTGATAAAACACCATGACCTAGACAATTTACAAATGTAAGCATTTATTTTGGAGTTTATCATTTCAGAAGGTTAGAGTAAATAACTATCAAGTGTAGAGTGTAGCTTCAGGAAAAACAAGAATGTCACCAGAGCAGAAGAGATATCCTGTGACACAACCATGAAACAGAGAAAGAGAAGCTGGTCTCTTGAAACCTCAAGGCCCACCTCCAACCACACATCCTATCAATTCAGGCTTTAAAAAATGTCAATAAGAGAGACCCAAGATGGCAGGGCCTACAGTAACCCAAGGCATCTGAAAAGTGGTTCAGCAGTGAGAGAAGAATGATTGGCAGGCCATACTGTGAAACCCAAAACCCTGATATCTGTGTTCTTCAGGTGAGCGGAGACTCTACAGGGAAACTCGAGGGTCCATATTCAGGCCACCTGGCTAATACTGAGAAAAAATCCCAGGCTCCCACTCAACACAGCCACAGCCCAAACCCACCATCTGTGGAAACCTTCCTGGTAAAAGCAGCTCATGGCTGTGACTTTGGGCATCCACTCTCACAGCCCGCTGGACATCTTCTGGGTAACCAGTCTCTCCAGGTTCCAACCCTAGAAGCCTACTCTCCCTATCCTGTGGACACCTTTCTGGTTGCACCAGCTAATGGTGCTCATTCTCACCATCATGTGGAGTGGATACCTTCTGGTACTGGGGTGAGGAGGTCAGGGTGGCTCCATTCTGCCTGTCCACAGCTTCCTGGTCCACCAAGGTCAGAAACAGTGAGCCACAGAGACAGTGGACCCATCAAAGCTGAGGAAGGTGCAGGACCAAAGTTCCATTGCCTGGCATCTGGAGGAAGACTGTGGAACACCAGAACAGATCTAGGCTTGGAGATCTGTCTACCAGCACCCCAGCTGCTTAGCATACCATGGTTACAAACAGTGAACCAGCAAAGAAAGTGAACTCAGCAGAGAACCTCCCTTCCTTAACTGCATCTGAATCTCCAGTACCCAGTCTTGCGCCTCTGGATATCACTCATCTTCCTGTAGACTACACCAGACTCCAGAAAGAGGTGGACTCAGGCTACAGTGCAGGCTCCATCAACAATCAAGGCTACAGACAACCAGATGGCTGGAGGCCAGCATAAGGATATAATCAACAAAAACCAGGACATCAAGACATCACTAGAATCCCCCAGATAAATGGATATTCTAATGCAGCTGAAACAAAGGAAATGAGCTTAAAACTATGATTATGCAATTATTAGAGGCATACAAAACAAAAGGAACAAAAAAAATAGAGGCCATCTGGGACAGACAGTAATCCACAATCAAACAGGTGAAGGACATGAATTAAATCATTCAAGACATGAAAAACAGAATTAGAATCTATAAAGAAAACACAAACAGAAAAAATCCTGGATTTGGAGAACTTAGAGAGGAGACCAGGAACCACAAAGTTAAGCATCATCAACAGAATGCAAGAGATGGAGAGGAAAATTTCAGGCACTGAAGATAAAATTACAGAAATTGATACATCTTTCAAAGAATGCATAGGGACAGAAAAGTTTCTGACACAAAACATCCAAGAAATCAAGGACACCATGAAAAGAAGAAACTTAAGAATGAAAGGAATAGACTAAAAAGAAGATTCCAGGGTCCAAGGTCAAGAAAAATTTTTCATGAAAATCATAGAAGAAAATTTCTCCAACCTTAAGAAAGAAATGTCATCAAAAACTCACACGAGTGTTACAGAACACCAAATAGACTAGACCAGAAAAGAATTTCTTCCCACCCACACTAACTCAACAGAACAAAGTAAAAAAAAAAAAAAATATATATATATATATATATATATATATATATATATATATATATATATATATATATATATATATATTGAACGTGGCAAGGGAAAAGGCCAAATAACATATGAAGACAGACCTATAAGAATAACAACAGACTTCTCAACAGAAAGTATAAAAGCCATATGGGTCCAGGTGCATATTATGTAGACACTAAGAGGCAACAGAAGCCAACCCAGACTACTTTACCCAGAAAAAAAAATTTCAATCAACATAGATGGAGAAAATGAAGTATTCCGTGACATAACTAAATTTAAACAATATATACTCAGCAACCCAGACCTACAGAAGATACTAGAAGGAAAACTCCAAACCAACATGATCAAATACATCTAAGAAAACACAGGATAAAGATGCCTTCACAACACAAGGCAAAATAAAACAAGCACACAATCACCACCAACTCACAATGAAAAGAAATAACAACCACTCTTCACTAACATCTATTAACATGAACGAGCTCAATCTTGCAATAAAAAGACACAGACTATCAAAATGGTTGTAGAAACAGGATCCAACATTCTGCCACATTCAGGAAACACACCTATGCAACAAACATAGAGACTGCCTCATAATAAAGGGCTAGAAAAAGGTTTTACAAGAAAATGAACTCAAGAAGAAAGCTGGAGTAGCCATCCTAATATGTAATAAAATAGATTTTCAAACAAAATTAATCAAAAGAGACAAGGAGGAACACTTAATTCTCAAAAAAGGAAATATATACCAGGAGGACATCACAAATTTTGATTATCTATGCCCCAAATACAAGGGCTCCTGCATTGTTTTGTTTTGTTTTTTTGTTTTTTTAGTCGCCTGTAGTGCTTTCTGTAGGACTGAGAAACCTACAACTGCCACTTTACTGACCCAATATAATTCCATAAACCAGGCTTTTTCCATTGCTGCTGAGGATCACACTTGTTTGGCAAGTACTGTTTCTAATTTTTATCATTAATTTTTATTTTTATATTAATCACAGGTTATTTACTTTGTATCCCAGCCTTAGCCCCCTCCCTCATTCTCTCCCAATCCCACACACCCTCCCTCATCTCCTCCCTGCCCCTTTCCAAGTCCACTGATAGGGGAGGACCTTCTCCCCTTCCATCTAAATCTACCTTATCAGGTCTCTTCAGGAAGGGCTGCAATGCCCTCCTCTGTGGCCTAGCAGTACTGTTCCTCCCTCGGTGTGTGTGTGGGGGGGGGGGAGGTAGGTAAAGGAGCCAGTCGTTGAGTTCATATCAGAAATAGTTCCTGTTACCCTTACTAGGGTACCCACTTTGTTACTGAGCTACCATGGGCTACATCCAAACAGGGGTTCTAGCTTATATCTATACAGGGTCCTTGGTTGGAGAAACAGTCTCACTGAGGGACCCCAGGCCCTGATATATTTATGTCCTTGTGGAGCTCCTGTCCTCTTCCAGTCATATTAACTACCCTTTTTATTGTATGATTCCCTGCACTCTGCTGACAGTTTGTTTATGAGTCTCAGCATCTGCCCTCTGCGGTAGGCTCCTGTCCTGTTACTTTTTTCTCCTACTTCCCATGTCCATCCCATTTGACTTTCTAAGTGAGGATTCATCATCTTACTCCAGGTCCTCTTTCGTGTTTATCTTCTTTAGACGTACAGATTTTAATATGTATATCCTATCTTATAGGTCTATAAAAGTGAGTATATACTGTGTGTTTCTTTCTGCTCCTGGGATACCTCACTCAGGATTATCTTTTCTAGATCCCACTATTTCCCTGCAAATTTCATGATTTCTTTGTTTTTAATTGCTGAGCAGTGTTCCATTGTGCAAAACTACCACAATTTCTGTATCCATTCCTCCATTGATGGACATCTGGGTTGTTCCTAGATTCTGGCTATTATGAATAAAGCCGCTACAAACATGGTTGAGCAAATGTCCTTGTTGTGTACTTGGGACTCCTGCATTTGTAAAAGAAGCATTATTAAAGCTTAAATTACATATCATACCTTACACCTTATACATATCATACATTCTTTCTTATTTTTTTTCATTTTTATTTTATATTAATCACAGGTTATGTACTTTGTATCCCAGCCATAGCTCCCTCCCACATTTCCTCCCTATCGCCCCCCTTCCCTCCCTCGTGTCCTCCCTGCCCCTTTCTTTTTTTTCATATGGAGAGAGAAACACAAAATGGCACACCATTTAATTCATAAGGAAAATTTGACTAGAATAGCAGTTATATATAGCCTACTCATTATATTTTAATTTAGAAGATAATGAAAACAAAGTCAAATTTTGTCCCATAATTTCTTTTACTACAAAAATGTTATAAAATCAGTAATATGTAATATGTATATATATGCATATAAAATACCTATCAGTTGTCATAAAGCAGTATTAAAATGTTTATCAGAATATCCTGATAATAAGAATATCACAAATATATAGTACATCTGAGTATAATTGCAGACATGGATGCATAACAGACCAATATTTTACTCTTATTTAACTAGCACCTGTTAATATATATATATATATATATGTGAATCATAGTATGATATTTAAATGGTCTATAAATACACTGCATAGGCACACTTGTATTAAATAATTATAGCTTTCTCAAAAATAGAGAAAGTTAATAATAGTTGGAGAAGATGAATATACTATCTAAATTACAAATACATAATTTTATCGTTTTTACATTATTCTGGTTTTACTCATTAAAAGCATAAAATTCATCAACATTCACATCTATCAGACAACTGTTGCTATTTTCCAATAGATGCTACCATTCTCATTTTTTGAATTATGTATAAATTCCAAGCTAGAAAATACTGAGTAATCACAAACAAGTTTTGAGTCAATATTTAATTACTTATTTACTGTCATTTTTTACAGTTTACTATCTGAAATCCTTTTCTGAAGAACATTTGCACACCTCTGAACTTCACAAAATAGTCTAGTAGTTACATTTGTTTCATTGTCTTTGATTCTTGGTTGGTAACCCCCCATTTTTTTCTTTATTACTCTACATTACCAAATTCTTTTTTGGTATTGGGTTATTTTCTTTTATTTTAGATCATAATTTATTGAAAATAGAATAAATGAGCAAAAGAACATTTTCTTTACTTAATTACCATTTTCCCTAACTCAATCCTAAATATTTTCTAAGTCTCATAGGTCTATGGCTGTAGCTAGACAGTAATAGTCTTGTTTTCTTTTATCAGTGAGTGATAACGTAGCACCAGGAGCCTTAGGGTAGCATCCTCATTCCTCTTTCTGGACTTACAGAGCAATTCAGATACTTTAGATTTGTCAGTTCCTTTGTCTGTCTTCATCTTTTCCTGTCTATCTTCTTTCCAAATTTTAGAGTTTGTCTGTAAAGTCACAGGAAGGTGATGACCGATAGATGGTATTGTTGTCAGTGTCTTCTTCAGGAACCCTGACATCTGGATCAAAATGTTTGTTACAGTGAAGGAAGCTTCAAGGTGCCAAAAACATAGGATGGGGAAAATGATTATTATACATTCTGATTCACAATTTGTTATGTAGTCACTATCCAAATACTTCTCTTTTTTTCTCCACTATTTATTCATTTTAATTACCGATTTCATGCCCTCTCCTCTCTTCCCAGTTCTCCCTCATACACTCTTCCCTGACATTCTCCCCTCCCTTTCTCCTCACAGAATGGGGAGGTTCTCCATGGAAACCAACCTGCCCAAGCAAATTAAGGCACTGCAGAACTAGGCTCATCCTCTCCCACCAAGGCCAGCAAGGCAGCCTAGTTAAGGGAATGGAATCTCAAGGCAGGCATCAGAGTCATAGTGGGCTGTTGCTCCAGTTGTTGTGAGACCCACATGAAGACAAATATACACATCTGCTAGATATGTACAGGGGCCCTAGGACCATTCCATGTATGCTCTTTGGTTAATGGTTCAGTCTCTGTGAGGCCATATGGCCCATGTTAGTTGATTTTGTAGGTCTTCTTGTAAAGTCCTCGACTTCTGCCTCCCTCAATCTTTTCCACAACTCTTCCATTAAGACGCCTTGAGCTCTGTCTCATGTTTGGATGTGGTACTCTGCATTTATTTCCATCAGCTATTGGGGGAAGTCTATCAAAGGAGTTATGCTAGGCTCCTCTCTATAAGCATAGCAGAGTAACATTAATAGTGCCATGGATTGGTTGTTTCCCATGGGATGGGTCTCAATTAGGACAAGTCTTTGGTTGGCCATTCCCTCAATGTTTGTCCGTCTTTGGCCATGCACATCTTGTCAGTAGGACAAATTTTGGGTTCAAAGTTTTGTGAGTGGTTTGGTGCCTTTATCCCTCCACTGCAAGGGCTGCCTGGGTACAGGAGGTGGACAGTACAGGCTCCATATTCCCTGATGTTAGGAATCTCAGACAGTGTGACCCCTATAGACTTCCTGGGGCCTTCCTATCCAAGGTCTCTGGCATATCTCAAAGATTCCTCCCACGTCAGATTTCCTTACTCTCATCTGTAACCCTCCTCCTTACTTCTAATCTCCACCTTAGCCCATCCCTCTCCTACCCAGTTCCCTCCTTCCATCCACCACCAATACCTATTTCATTTTCTCTTCTGAGGGAAATTTAAGCGTCCTCCCTTGAGCCCTCCCTGTTACTTAACTTCTTTGCATCTGTGGGTTGTAGCAAGGTTACCCTGTACTTTATGGCTAATATCCACTCATACGTGAGTACATACCATGAATGTCTTTTGGAGTTTGGGTTCTCTCACCCAGGATAATGTTTTCTAGTTCCATCCATTTTTCTGCAAATTTTAGGATGCTCTTGTTTTTAATAGCTGAGTATTATTACATTGTGTAAATCTATATCCTCATACTTCTCATGGCACTCATGTCATTGAGATTCCTTTCAAATAACAACAGACCACTTTTACCTACTTTTATGAGGTCTGGAATGTACACTGAAATTTTATTTTTTAATAAAATTTTCTTGCTTTCTTGTTTATACCCCCAGTATGTTCACTTTGTCATATAACTCACACCATAATGTCATACAATATGCCCCCCCCCACACACACACACAAAAACTCTATGAATACGTTCTTGGATGCTCTATTTGCTGCTTTGTCTGATTTGACAATAAGCATGGCATTTTGTTACCTATCCTAACCTAGTCTCCTGCTCTACTAAGTGTTTATTTTTTGATAATTTTATTTGTGTGTGTTACATGTGTGTAGGTGCTCACAGAAGACATAAGTTGGTTTTGGATAATGAAGATCTGGGATTATAGGAACTTGTGAGTAACATGGGTAATGGATAACCAATCTTCCTATCTAAACATTTATGTTAACATGTATTTTTCATTCCCTTTTCTTCCAGAGCCACCTTTATTATTAGAACCGCAGTATATCATTGAAAATATCATCAAAAGTTAGTGGAAATAATTGTTGCCCAAAACAAAAAAATTAAAACCATAATTAAAAATATAGTAAGTCTGGAGGTCAGGAAGGCTTACAGGTTCTTGAAAGTCTTATAAACCCATGGGTCCTGCCCAGACTCATGAAAGTAGATAAGATTTTCATTCAAAAGACTCATTCCTCATAAAATCTTATAGTGATTCCTGTTCAAAATCACATGTAATTCCCTTTATTCTAGTTTTTATTATGTTTTCCTTCCAACTGTAGATCAAAATTAGCAAACCTACAAATATAGCCTTATTTTATAAGTCAAAGGACGTATATATGTCTTATTCAAAATATTATATCAATAAATACATTAGAACATTTTGAGGAAGATTGAAAAATGTAAAGAATTGCATCTAATTTATTTTATTTTATTTTTAATGTTATATTTATTTTCAACAAATGTTTCAATTTTATCTTTTATTATTTTTCCATCAGCATAAAAGTTATTAGATATCACCATGACATTTTGAGTTATTTTAATTACCCAAAAATTAAACAGAATCTGCAAAGATAAAAGGTGTCCAAGATGTTTTTATCCTAAAATGGTGTTTGAGATTTATGACACTAATATCTAAAATGAAAAAGTTAGAATATAGACAAAAGTGAATTTGAAATAGCTAGGATTAATATGTGATTAATAAAAAGCACCAGAGATTCTCAAACAAAAATAAACTGTTACTGAGCATGGCCTAATGACAAATAAAGGATATAGTAAGTTCTTATGAGTAATGTGCTGCATAAGCTACCACATAGAAAATGATATTGATGTAGAAATTTGGAAATAGATATTATTATTACCCATAATATCAATTATGCACAAGACACAAACTCTTAAAACAGTAATTCTCAAGTTTTTATATTGAATCTAGCAATATCAGAAATACAGAGTGCCAGTAGTTGTCTAGAGGATTGTTGAATCGGTTCCCTGGCAGTAACAAGGAATTGAGTGAGGGGGTTCGAGAGACGGCTCAGCATTTTAGAACCACTTGTTGCTCTTCCAGAATACCTAGGTTCAATTCCCAGCACACATATGACAACTCACAAATATTTATATCTTCAGTCTCAAGGGATTCAGTGCCCTCTTCTGATCTCTGTGAACAGTGAAACAGGCACACAGTTCTCAAATATACATTCAGGCAAAACATTCATATGCATGAAATAAAATTAATTAATTTTGAAAAAGAATTAAACAGAAAAGGGCCAAGCCTTGGAGAAAGGGAAGGTTACAGTTTTATATGTTCTGGATTAGAAAAGCATAAGTGAAGCTGGAAATCCACTAAACAGATTGATGAGTTGGCTATCTTACAGGACAACTGGGTCCTCCTGCTTTCTCTATTAGGCTTACTTAGGTACCACCATTTCTCCTCACAATGTTCTCTGGAAACAAGAAGCAGTCATCTCAGGAAGCCTGCCTTCTTTTTCCTCATCTACCTCTGTCCCCTTAAAACATCAAGAATCACCAGAAATTTTTCGATTTGCAAATTCTCAGATTCTTGTAATCAATTAAATAAAAACTTCAGGGTAACAGACATAAATTCATTTTTTTTACCTTCGTTAATCCCTTTCTGTGCAATTGTAAAGTATACTCAATTTTAAGAACAACTGATTTGGGGTTAGTTTGGGAAAGAAACATTAGTTAATTACCTAGGTTCAATATACCACAGACATAAAAGAGAAATACATTTTAACCCTATTTGAAGTCATAACACCAAGTTAAGACACAAAGCACAATTTACAGATAATATTTTAGTTAAAGACAACAATCTAAAGAAGATATAGAAGAATCCGGTTTCTGATTAAAAATAAATATTACAGAATTGCATATTTCAATGCATTTTCGCCGTAAGAAAGGATCCTTTAGGAAAAAAAATGCTTTGAGGATATAATGGCTAGGACTTGTTTAAAGCCTTTTGAATAGAAGCTACACGGACAGACTGTAGAAAACAATACCCTAGGGTTTTATGGCTTCCTTTCACATAGTCACAAATAATGGTTAATGTTTAGCTTTTTGGAAATGTCCAGTCTAAAATGTATTGAATGATAACCCATAGTTATTTGATGTTAGTTTCATAATGATTAATGAAACTGATCATTTTCAGGTATTTTTTGACCTTTGTATATCGTTTGAGAGATATTATTTTAGATTTTATAACTGCCGTATTTACCTTATTCCTAACTACACTGTCTGAATCACCTCAGCACCCACCTCCCAGCCCTCATCCAATGCCGTCCTCCTTAACTTAACATCTTATCTTCCATCCATAATCTTATAAATACTTGCTTGTATTCTTTATCTAGGCCTTTTCAGGCCATTATTGGAGTCCTTCCTCCCAGGCCCACATGCTTTCTTCTCCAGATAACCCATCATGGCGTCCTCCTTCTTCCTCTCTTTTTGTCCATTTGTATTCCACGATTCTCTCTGAAGCCTGGGAACCCTAGCCATGTTTACCCAATGCTGCCCTGCCCACATACAGGCTGTATAAAGAACCAATCAGATACATTGACCTAGGCAGGCATACAAAACAAGGATAGGTGTAACCAGATCTTGGCGCTTATCTTTAGAGCAACCCCCAACAATTCCCCTTTTCTGTCTAAATAAAATGAGCAATTTTAATAAAGTGAGAACAATATGAAACAATTCTAAAAGCAAGTACCTATATATAACATCTTGTCTAAATGTATTTGGCAATCTTGAAGAATAAATATATCTATACTATGAGGTTCTAAGGTTTTGTACCTAAGTTATTTTATGGTTTGTATCTATCAACCTGAAAACATCTATCTAGACCTAAACCATCTGTTTAATTCCTAAGCAATTAAGCTAATTGTAATACTATGACTATTTAATCTTCAACTCCATTAGAGACCTTAGAAGGAATAAAGTTATTGCTTGAATAAATAAGAAGCATATGCATGCAGCTTCAAAAAAATAGCAAATTGACATAGAGAGTTTTCTGCCTGAAGAGCCACCCAAAAATCTCTATTACATTGGAGCATCATCTTCAACCTGCTGGCTCAGTATATTTGATAGATATATATGTGAAACAGGAACTTTTTAAGAATTGCTTACCCTGTTTTGGCAGAGTTCAGCAATAGACTTGGCCGGCATTTAAGCCTGCCCATTTTAGGCAGAATACTGTCCAGCATGAAGAAAAACTCTCTTTGCCCATGAAATGAAGTCATTTTCTTTAAACAGGTGGTTGGTTTGCCACATCTGAAGCCATCTCCATGTGAAGGTTCTTTGATGGTCATCATCTTCTTTGAGGTAGGCTGGGTGCTACCAGAAGATGACATGTCTCATTCTCATAGAAGCTTTAAAATACTATTAAAAAATATTTTAAATGCCATATTCTGTAGGTCTCTGAGGTATTTGAAGACATCTATTTATTTATTTTATATAATCTACCTATCTGTGCACTTATAGCTGTTAAACCTAGGATGTAAATTTCTGTGATAAATTAAACTAGTATCTGATGTGACCATGAGTTGATTGACTATCAATTAACTTGTATTACCTAATATCCTAAACATTTTTTAAAATTTATTTATTTTGATATCAATCACAGGTTAGGTACTTTGCATCCCAGGCATAGCCCACTCCCTCATTCCCTCCCACCCTTCCCCTTCCTCCCTCATCTCCTCCCCGCTCCCTCCAAGTCCACCAATGGGGGAGGAGCTCCTCCCCTTCCATCTAACCACAGATCATCCTGTCTCCTCAGGGCTGGCTGCAATGTCCTCCCCTGGGATCTAGCCAGTCTGTCACTCCCCAGCTTGTATGGGGGAGGGTCAAAGAGTCAGCCATCAAGTTCATGACAGAAACAGTCCCGGTTTCCCTCACTAGGTTCTTCAGTCCTACACCTAGCTATCATGGGACCCATCTGAACAGGGGTTCCAGGCCACATCCGCACATGGTCTTTGGTTGTAGAAACCGTCTCATACAAGACCCCTGTGCCCTGCTCAGTTTGGTCTTTGTGGAGCTCTTGTTCTCCCCAAGTCTCAACAACCTCCCCCATTTCTATCATCACTTCTCGCCCTCTGTCAAAGTCTTGATCGCAAGTCTTAATATCTGCTCTGACACATCGCTACATTGACCCCCCCCCCAGAGGTCCTCCTTGGCATACTCCTGTCCTGTTGCTTGTTTTA
>CM053742.1:3814925-3830786 GCA_028658305.1 Pachyuromys duprasi
AAGAAGAAGTCAAAGTATCACTATTTGCAGACAATATGATAACATACATGAGTGACCCCAAAAATTCAACCAGAGAACTCCTTCAACCGATTCACACCTTCAGTAAAGTGGCTGGATAAAACCAACTCAAATAAATAAGAAGCCCTCCTGTACACCAAAGACAAAGGGGGCAAAAGGGAAATTAGGGAAACAACACCCTTCACAATAGCCAATAATAACATAAAGTACTTTGGGGTGACTCTAACCAAGCAAGTGAAAGACCTATATGAAAAAAATTTCAAATCTCTGAAGAAAGAAATTGAAGAAGAACTTAGAAGGTGGAAAGACCTCCCGTGCTCATGGATTGGTAGGATTAACATAGTGAAAATGACCATACTGCCAAAAGAAATCTAAAGATTCAATGCAATCCCCATCAAAATACCTTCACAATTCACAGACCTTGAAAGAAAAATACTCAACTTCATATGGAGAAACAAAAGACCCAGAATCTCCAAAACAATCCTCTACAACAATAGATCATCTGGAGGTTTCTCCATCCCTGACCTCAAGCTGTACTACAGTGCAATAGTACTAAAAACTGCATGGTATTTACATAGAAACAGAATAGTGGAACAATGGAACCAAATAGAAGACCCAGAAATGAACCCACACACCTATGGAAAATTGATTTTTGAAAAAGAAGCCGAAACTATTCCATGGAAAAAAGACAGCATCTTCAACAAATGATGCTGGTCCAACTGCATATCTGTATGCAGAAAAATGAAAATTGATCCATATTTATCACCTTGCATAAAGCTAACGTCCAAGTGGATCAAAGACCTCAACATAAAACCAGGCACACTAAACCGTTTAGAAGAAAAAGTGGGAAAGACCCTAGAACTCATTGGCACAGGAGACTACTTTCTGAATAGAACACCAACAGCGCAGCCTCTAAGATCAACAATTAATAATTGGGACCTCATGAAGCTGAAAAGCTTCTGTAAAGCAAAGGACTCTGTCAACCAAACGAAACGACAGCCTACAGACTGGGAAACGATCATTACCAATCCTTCTTCTGACAGAGGGCTAATATCCAGTATATATAAAGAACTCAAGAAGTTAAAAAGCAAGAAACCATGTAATCCAATTAAAAAATGGGGTATGGAGCTAAAAAGAGAACTGACTGTAGAGGATTATAGAATGGCAGAAAAATACTTAAAGAAATGCTCAACGTTCTTAGCCATCAGGGAGATGCAAATGAAAACGACTCTGATATTTCACCTTACACCCACCAGAATAGATAAGATCAAAAACTCTAGTGACAATGCATGCTGGAGAGGTTGTGGAGAAAGAGGAACCCTCCTACATTGCTGGTGGGAATGCAAACTTGTACAACCACTCTGGAAATCAATTTGGCGCTTTCTTAGACAATTAGGAATAGTGATTTCTCAAGACCCAGCTATACCACTCTTAGGCATATATCCAAAAAATTCTCAAGTACACAACAAGGGCATTTGCTCACCTATGTTCATGGCTGCTTTATTTGTAATAGCCAGAACCTAGAAACAACCCAGATGTCCCTCAGTTGAGGAATGGATACAGAAATTGTGGTACTTTTACACAATGGAATACTATTCAGCAATTAAAAATGAGGAAACCATGAAATTCGCAGGCAAATGGTGGGACCTGGAAACGATCATCCTAAGTGAGATATCCCAAAAACAGAAAGAAACATATGGTATATACTCACTTATATAGACCTATAGGATAGGAAGGTCAAGCTGAAATCTGCACACCTAGAGAGGATATACAGGAAGGAGGAACCAGGTTGGTATGATCAATGCTCATTCGGATGAACAAAAGGGATGGACATTGAGTGGAGGAGAAAACAAGCAACAGGATAGGAGCATGCCAAGGAAGACCTCTGGTAGGGTCAATGTAGTGATGTATCAGAGCAGATATCAAGATGTGTGATCAAGCCTTTGGCAGAGGGCGAGAAGTGATGATAGAAATGGGGGAGGTTGGTGAGACTTGGGGAGAACAAGAGCTCCACAAAGACCAAACTGATCAGGGCACAGGGGTCTTGTATGAGACAATTTCTACAACCAAGGACTACGTGTGGATGTGGCCTGGAACCCCTGCTCAGATGGGATCCCTGATAGCTCGGTGTCAGACTGAAGACCTAGTGAGCGAAACATGGACTGTTTCAGTCATGAACTTGTTGGCTGACTCTTTGACCCTCCCCCATACAAGTTAGGGAGTGACAGACTGGCTAGATCCCTGGGGAGGACATTGCAGCCAGCCCTGAAGATACGGGATGAGCTGGGGTTGCATGGAAGGGTTGGAGGTCCTCTCCTGTTGGTGGACCTAGAGGGGGCGGGGACAAGGGAGATGAGGGAGGGAGAGGAAGGGTGGAAGTGAATGAAGGATTGGGGCTAAGCATGGGATGCAAAGTACCTAACCTGTGATTGATATAAAGATAAATAAATTTATATAAAAAAGAATCTGAGGCACTGAGAATATACTTGCAGAAAGTGATACATATTTCAAAGAAAAATAGATATATAAATCAGAAAAGGTCCAAATACAAAACATCCAAGAAATGAAGGATGCCTTGAAAAGATGAAATCTAAGAATAATAGGAAAAAAAAAATTCCAAGCCCCAAGGTCCAGAAAACATTTTCAAGCAAATCAAAGAAGAAAATTTTCTTCGGATGAACAAAAGGGATGAACATAAAAAGATGTCCATAAGCATACAAGAGGCCTATGGAAAACCAAATAGACTAGATCAGAATAAAAACTCCCCATGTCACATAATAGTCAAACTACTGAGTATACAAAACAAAGAAAAATGTTAAGAACAGCAAGGGAAAAAGGCCTAGAACCATATAGAGATAGAAATATCAGTATCACACAAGACTTCTTAACAGAAACGATGAAAGAAATAAGTGCCTGGGCAGATATCATGCAGACTCTAAGATGCCAAATTAGACAACTATACCCAGCAAAGCTTTCATTCAACATAGACAGAGAAAACAAAATATTCCATGATAAAACTAAACTTAAAAAATATACACAACAACCTAGTCCTACAGAAGATAGTAGAAGAATACTCCAATCTAACAAAATCAACTAAACCCAAGAAAACACAGGACTTAGATAACTTCCCCACAAAAATTAAAAGAAAACAAGCATAAAAACACAATATCATCATCATATCTACAAAAAATGACCTAACATTAATTTTTCACTATGATCTATCACCATGAAGAGATTCACCTCAACAATAAAAAAGACACAGACAGACAGATTGAGTGTGGAAACAGCATCCAACTTTCTGCTGCATCTAAGAAACACACCTTTGCAATGAGTATAAACACTGCCTACCTCAGAGTAAATGGTTAGAAAAAGGCTTTTCACGCAAATGGACCCAGAAAACATGCTGGAGTAGACATCCTAATATCTAATAAAACAGACTTTCCACCAAAAAAATCAAAAAGATAAGGAGGGACTTTTCATTCTCATCAAAGAAAAAATCCATCAGGAGGTCATGACAATCATGAACATCTATGCCCCAAATACAAGAGCACCTGCATTTGTAAATGAAACATTATTACAGCTTAAATCACGCATAGATCCCAACACTTTAAAATGGGAGAGTTCAACATTGCACTCTTACCAAAGGACAGACCATCTAGACAGAAGCCAAATAGGAAAATAATGGCAGTTACAGAGGTCCTAAATCAAATGGACCTAATAGATGTCTACAGAAGTTTTCACCCAAACTCAGAAGATTATACCTTCTTCTCAGCACCTTGCGGAACCTTCTCCAAAACTGATCATATAGTCAAGCAAAGAGCAAGCCTCAATAGATACAAGAAGGTCATAATAATCCCTTTTATCCTATCAAACCACCATGGCCTAAAACTAAACCTCAGCAACAACAGAAATAATAAAAGCGTACACACAGAGAGAAACTAAACAATTCTCTAATCAATGAGATCTGGGTTGGGAAAGAAATTAATATATATTAATGTATATTAATTAATATATATGAGACACTTCCTAAAATTCAATGAAAATGAAGGCAAAACTTATCCAAACTTATGAGACACAATGAATGCGCTACTAAGAGGAAAGTTCATAGCACTAAGTGCCTTTAGAAAGAAGTTTGAGACATCTCATACAAACAAATTAGTGACACACCTAAAAGCCTTAGAAAATAAAGAGGCAGACACACCCAGGAAGAGTAGATGATTGAAAATAATCAAGATCGGACCTGAAGTCAATACATTAGAAACAAAGAAAACAAGAGACTCAATGGATACAAGAGCTGGTTCTTTGAGAAAATCAACAAGATAGATAAACCCTTAACCAAAATAAACTAAAAGGCAGAGGGAAATGATCTGAATGAGCAAAATCAGAAACTAAAAGGGTGACATAACAACAGACACTGAGGAAATCCAAACAAATCTCAATAGAGGAATATCAAATGGCAGAGAAACACTTAAAGAAATATTCAATGTACATAGTCATCAGGGAAATGCAAATCAAAATGACCATGAAATTTCATCTTACTCTCATCAGAATGGCTAAGATTTAAAAAACAAAACAAAACAAAAACTCAAGGGACAACATATGCTGGAGAGGATATGAAAAAAGGGGAACCCTGCTCCATTGCTGGTGGGAATATAAACTTGTTCAACCACTTTGGAAATCAATCTTGTGCTTTCTAATAAAATTAGGAATAGTGCTACATCAAGACTTAGCTATACTATTCCTGGTCATATATCCAAAATATATGCAAGTATACAACAAGGACATTTACTCAGTCATGTTCATAGGAGCTTTATTCACAATAGCCAGAATCTGGAAAAAAACTGGATGTCCATCAACAAAGGAATAAATACAGGAATTATGGTACATTTACACAATGAAATACTATTCAGCAATTCAAAACACATAAATGATGTAATTTCTAGGCAAATGGTGGGAACTAGAACGATCATCCTGAGTAAGGTGACAAAGAAGCAGAAAGACAGGCATGGTATATGCTCACTTATAAGTGGATGATAGTCATATAATGTAGGATAAACATACTAAAATCTATACTCCTAAAGAAGCTAAACAGGAAGGAGGACCCTAGGGAAGTTGTTCAACCCTCACTCAGAAAGCAAATGGGATTAACTTCAGAAGCAAGACAGAACAGGGAATAGAACAGGAGCCTACCACACAGGGCCTCTGAAAGAATATAACCAGCAGGGTATTGAAGCAGATGCTGAGACTCAAACTTTGATCAGAGTGCAGGGAATATTATGACAGAAGGGGGAGATGAAATACCTGGAGGGGACAGGAATACCACAAGGAGAGCAACAGAACCAAAAAATTTGGGAAGAGGGGTCCTTTCTGAGACTGATAATCCAACGAAAGGTTATGCATGGAGATATCCCAGAAGCCCTGCACAGATGTAGCCCATGGCAGCTCAGTATTCACATGGGGTCTAGGTTATTTCCATGCATGGTTCTGTTGCTATCCTTGAGAAGCTCTTGTCCCCTCCAGGTCTCTTTTTCTCCCCCTTCTATCATAAGAGTCCCTCCACTCTGCCCAAAGTTTTGCTATGAGTCTCAGCATCTGCTTTAATACTCTGCTGGGTAGAGCAACAGTAGTAAAAACTGCACGGTATTGGCAAAAAGACCATCTGGTATGTCAATGGAATTGTAATAGTAGACCCAGAAATAAACCCACACAGTTATGGACACCTGATTTTTGACAAAGATGCCAAAACCATACGAACGATAAAAGATAGCATCTTCAGCAATTGGTGCTGTTCTAACTAGGTTTCTACATGTAGAAAAATGCAAATAGATCCACACTTATCAGCCTGCACAAAACTAAAGTCCAAGTAGCTCAAAGTCCTCAATATAAAGAGACACACTAAACTTGCTATAAGAAAAATTGGGAAGAGCCTTGACCTCACTGGCACAGAAGACTACTTCCTGAAAAGAACACCAACAGCACAGGCTCTAAGATCAACAATCAATAAATGGGACCTCATGAAACTGAAAAGCTTCTGTAAAGTAAAGGATGCTGTCATCAGAACAAAACTGTAGCCTACAGATTTGGAAATGATCTTCACCAACCCTGTATCTGACAAAGGGCTAATATACAGAATATATAAAGAACTCAAGAAGTTAAAAACCAACAAATCAAGTAATCCAATTAAAAATGGGGTACAGAGCTAAACAGAGAATTCTCTGTAGAGGAATATCTAATGGCAGAGAAACACTTAAGGAAATGCTCAAAATCCTTAGCTACCAGGGAGATGCAAATTAAAACAACCCTGAGATTTCATGTTACACCATCAGAATGGCTATGATCAAAAACTCAAGTGACAAAACATGCTGGAGAGGATGTGGAGAAAGTGGAGCCCTCTACCATTGCTGGTGAGAATGTAAACTTGTACAACTACTTTGGAAATAAAACTGGCACTTTCTCAGAGATTTAGGAATAGTGCTTTCTCAAGATCCAGCTATACCACTCCTAGGCATATAGCCAAAAGATTCTCAAGTCCACAACAACTCAGGTGTTCTTACTGAAACTCCTCTTCAAACTAATTCCAACTGGCTTATCTCTGCTTTTCACTGAATTTCTCTTCTTAGAAAGCTCCTCTGGCTTCCATACACTGAACTTAACTTTACCTCCAAACTCTACTGTACTGTAACCATGTAAGCCAGGTATCTTAGAGCTGGAGTTACACATGACTGAAAGCCACCTAATATGGGCATTCAGAACTGAAGAAGAATAGCAAGTGTTTTTAACTGCAGAACCATATCTCCAGCTCCTTTACGTATTTTAATTTTCTTACAAAATAACAGATTTTTCTTACTGCGTTTCCATAATGCCGTGTTTTGATTAATTACTGTATTTTTTAACCACATCTTTCACCACTGTTTTCTTTTATTTATGTTACTCTTCCATAAGTTGCATCCAACAAAGGAGATTAGGGTTATGATTCAGGGACTAGATTTTCATTGCTTTGTGAATAATGATATTTTCTGGGTCTAGTTTGCTTCTTTAGAAAGGTTTTTGAAGAAAACTCATTTTTAGGTCTGCATATTTGTGATAGAGAAAAGTTAGAATTTTAATATAATTTGCATGTCATACATTTTCAAAGATGGTTTGAAATCTTGACATTATTACAATATACACAGAACAAGAAAAATAATGAACTGTAAATGCAGAGCTATGAGACCAAGGAATGTGAAAGAGATTCCCATATCAAAGTAAATGAGAAGCTGTATTTTTCAAGAGGATCATTAAATGCAGTTCTGAGTTTCCTGGTAGCAGAGAAATTAACCAAAACCCACAATGAATTATGGAATTTTAACTTCCAGATTTTTAAAAATATGTATAGGTTTTATTAAACACATTAGATTTGCCCTTTTGTTTCATTTTTGAAAGGGTCAGCAAATTACAGGCTTCAGAGCCACTCTACTCCATCTCTCTTTTCTGTAAGTGAATTTTAATTGGAATACAGCTGTACTTCTTTGCTTACCTATTGTCTATGGTCACTTCTGCTATTAGTGGTACTTTATCTGAGACAAACACCTTTCAATCGATAAAACTTAAAACATTTCAGTGTCTAGAAATTTAGAGTAATAATTTGTCAGCCTCTGATATATAGAAGCTCCTAAGAGAGACAATGAATCAGGTACTACAATTGTGATAAACAGTGGCTGATAATGGTAGAAGGATATTTGAAGCAAGACTCTAGTCAATATTTGCTAGTTATATATAATGACTGTTAAAGTTTCTGTATTGATAAGAGACTTGTGTTCCCAGATATTTGGCACCTTGCAACTTCTTGCACCTCTATGCACTTAATGGGAAAGCCCATCTTCTTACCCTTACTGCTCAGTCCCTACAGGTTAAAAAGTAAAAGGGGAGGGACAGGAGCCTTCCATAGGGCACCTCTGGAAGACTCTATCCACCAGATATCAAAGGAGATACTGAGACTCATAGCTAAACTTTGGGCAGCATGCACGAAACCTTATGGAAGAAGAGGGAGATAGAAAAACCTGAAGGGGACAGGAACTCCACAAGGAGACCAACAGAGCCAAAAATACTGAGACCAATACTCCAACCAAGGACTATGCATGGAGAGGACCTTGACCTCCTACTAAGAGGAAGCCCATAGGCTGCTTAGTTTCCAAGTGGGTACCCTAGCAAGGGGAGCAGAGACTGTCTCTAATATGAACTCAGTGGCTGGCTCTTTGATCACCCCCCATAGGAGGGTGAAGCCTTGCCAAGCCACAGAGGAAGATGATGCAGTAAGCCCTGATGAGACCTGATCGGCTAGGGTCAGATAGAAGGGGAGGAGGACCTCCCCTATCAGGGCACTAGGGAAGGGGAATAGGAGAAGAATAGGGAGAATAGGTGGGACTAGGAGGAGATGAGGGTGGGGGCTACAGAGAGGATACAAAGTGAATAAATTGTAATAAATTAATTAATTTTAAAAATAAAAGAGGAAGGACAATAATTAGCTCTAATCACTTAGTATATCTCACCTCTCTTACTACAATGCTTGCTTTGTGAATTTGGCATGAGATACAACTCAGTAAAAACAAAAGAAGAAAAATTATGAGTAAAGATGTTTTTTAGGGAGATAGTGGACCTCTGTTAGGTACATTCATTTTATAGCAGCGAGGAATAAGTAGGTACAAGTAAAGACAGGTAAAGGTGAATTGCAGTGAAGTTATCAAATATTTTCTTGTTCAAGCCCCATCTGAAATAGTCTTTCTATGTTCTGACTGATATCATTAGGTTCAAAATGTTTCATTGTGTAGCTCACTTTAAAATCATTTTGTTATGTTTGAATGAAAGATTTCTGATCTACTAGTTGGATTTCAGTACATACAGAAAAGGGAATAGATTTGAAGAAATGATAAATTCTCAAATGTCAACTATCTTTTTATATAATCCAACTCTATTCATAATAGAAATCCCTGGCAAGTACTTACAAAATAAAAATACATTATACTGTGCTCATACCTTATACTTGTTTGGTAAACAGACAGCAAAGTTGACATTATCTTGGAAAACTCAGTGCAAGAGTCTGTTAGAGACCCATTCCGCTTTGCAAACAGTAGGGCTTCAGAGGTTCTGAAAACTATTGAGAAGAGCTTTATTAGAGTTGTCATTGAATAATAATGATCATTCCTTGTTAATGGGAATTGTGTAAATCAGTTGGATTTGGGAAAATAGAGTTGTTATAGTAACCAATAATGTTTTTTTTTTTCCTTCTAAAAGTCACGATAAGTAAAGGGGCTACAAAATTCCATATTTCCTTAGAAACTTCTCCCTAATAAAAAGAATTTTAAAAGAGAAATAAATGGATATTGCATTTTGTTGAATTCTGATTTGTCTGTAAATATATAAAAGGTCTTAGAAGAAATACATATTTACTTTAACCAAATATGTGAAAGTTGCATCTTCCATTCAAAAATTTTTGATCCAGATTGGTAGGTAACTACTTTATAACTAAAGTTTGAGGGAAAGAACTCCCTAGAAAGATCTTGAGATCAAGTTTATAATCAAAACTCAGTTGCATGATTAAGGATTTCATTTACTATTTAGCATGAAGAGGTACACGTTTCTGTTGGATTTTATTTTAGATTGAAAGGTGTTTAAGCTTTTGAACCTTAATTTTCCTTACCTGTGAAATGAACAGTTTGGAACATACTTCTAGTTTTCAACATTTTTCTCAATTAAAGCCTACAAGAACAAACATACAAATAAATGAAACTGCCATTACAGAAATAAGATGCAGACTTAGGAGAAGTCTCAGAAGCAGAGTGGGCAGGTCTTTAGTTATGTAGCTGGAAGGGAATTAGTAGCCTCAGAGGCCATTGAAGATGGATTTCTCCCTCATGGTCAGCTTTACACCACACCTGTTTCCCTAGTAATACTAGAGAGGAAAGCATCACAGCTCCCCTTTCTTAATACAGAATGGAATGCTCCTGCTCCTGTGTGGAGAGTTGATGTCTTAATCTCCTCCAGAGATTAGAACATAGTACACTATTATCTTCTTCAGTAAGAGCTAATAAAGATGGGCTTGCCAATCAGGTAGTCAGTCCCCAAAGAAAGCTGATTCACCTGAAGATACTGTACTTATCCTTCCCAGAAACTCCTCCCTGATTAAGTTCTTCGCAGATCTTCACTACTAAGCCTACCTGGATTTTGAGTTCTAACATTCCTTCACCATCTTCTTATTTCCTTTTCAGAAACTGGCTAAAAGACCAAGCATATTTTCTCAGTCCAGACACACTTTCCTTTGTATTCTGAATTTTCTCACTGTCTGATAGTCCCTCCTTCTTCCTTTGTGGCTTCAGGAAATGACCTAACTGCGGCAACAAAAGAATGAAGAGAAAAAAAAGGTACATACACACCTGTACATAAAAGCTGGAATCAGAGAGATGGAGCTTCCTGGGATGGAGTGGCACAAACTAAACAACAACCTGAAACTTCAGCATATTTGCTAAATCCAGCTTGAGACAGAAGGGTTAGCTAGTCTTGGGTGGAGGTCTCTCTAGTGACCAAGTCTCAGCTTGCAGTCATATAGAGGATGAAGTTGCAGTTGTTTGTTTATTCACATGCTGTTTGTCAATCACACACACACACACACACACACACACACACACACACACACACGTGAAAGTTTTGCTAGAACCAAAGAATGATTTTGCCATTCCTCAGAAATTTATCTGGAGAAAGACTTTGCCAATTATGAGAAGTCTGACAGTTTTGGTGTTCTTTACATGGCTGTTCCACTGTCAACAATGCAGGCTCAGGTGCTTCCTTGACTTTCCATGGTTCCCCATTTTCTGCCCTTTTGGATGTTTGTCAACATCCTTCCCTGAATGTGATGGTTTTCTTGGAGTCTAACACAAAGAGGCCAGGTATTCTCTTTTAAACTTGTTCTTCCTCCTACTGGCAAATGCCAGGGTTAATAACTTATCTTCCTTGTCGATTTGCTCGCAAAGTCTAATAAAAGTATCCTGGGTTCCATTCTGCTAAAATTCTTCTCTACTTTATTTTATTATTGAGATTAAGAACATAAAATGATCCTTGTGGAGCTCCTATCCTCTCCAGACCTTACTAATTCCCCCGTCGTTCATATGATTTCCTGCACTCTGAGGAAGGTTTAGTTATGAGTCTCAGTATCTGCTTTGATACACTGCTAGGTAGAGTCTTTCATAGGCCCTCTGTGGTAGGACCCTGTCCTGTTACTTGTTTTCTCCTACATCCAATGTCCATCCCATTTATCTTTCTAAGTGAGGATTGATCATCTCACCCCGGGTCCTCTTTCTTGTTTCTCTTCTTTAGGTATATAAATTTCAGTATGTTTATCATATCTTACAGGTCCATATAAGTGAGTATATACCATGGGTGTCTTTCTCCTTCTGGGATACCTGAGCTCCACAAAGACCAAATATATCTGGGCACAGGGGTCTGAAACTGTTTCTCCAACCAAGGACTATATATTGATATAACCTAGAATCTCTGCTCAGATGTAGCCCATGGTAGCTCAGTATCCACGTGGATACCCTAGTATGGGAAACAGGGACTATTTCTGACATGAAGTCAATGGCAGATTCTTTGACCTCCCCATCCTGCAAAGGAAGAGCAGGCCTGCTATGCCTCAGAGGAGGACTTTGGAGCCAGTCCTAAAGATACCTGATAAACCAGGGTCAGATGAAAAGGGAGGAAGTCCTCCCCTATCAGTGGACTTGGAAAAGGGCAGGGAGGAGATGAGGGAGGGAGGGTGGGAATGGGAGGGAATGAGGGAGCAGGATACAGCTGGGGTACAGAGTTAATAAAATGTAACTAATGAAAATAAAGGACATAAAATGGAACTCCAATTTTCGGTACTCTTTCTCTATGCGGTATTACTTAAGATACATGATCAAAATCAATAGAAAAGCATCTGTGTTCAAAAGCAACCTTTATATTACCACAAACACAGTTTCTCAATTCTGCTTACCAGAAAGTCATCTTCAGCTTTGTAATGGCCAAGAAGGGAGATACCAAGGATATCATAGCAGTCTATTCAGGGATTGAATAGGTTAGTGCTCTCATAGACAATACTTTCTGTTCTATTCTAATACAGTGATCTTGCTTCATTGATATGTCATTATTACATGAAAAATAAGTCCTATGAAAACCTTATGTGTATTCACACACTACTATTTATAATAATCCTTGCATAATTAATGAAGGTAATATCTTGTGGTGGGAAATACTCTATGACAACCTGAAGTCATTGAAAATATAAAGTGCTTTCTGTGCTATAACATGTTTGCCAAAAATTAGACTCCAAATCTAGCTAGTGGACAACAGTGTAAAAATATATTGACCAAACTCAAAGTTCTACTAAATGTATAAAACTGAATTATCTTTGCAGGGAATTATGATCTCATTTAAATACTCTCTCTCTCTCTCTCTCTCTCTCTCTCTCTCTCTCTCTCTCTCTCTCTCTCTCTCTCTCTCTCTCTCTCTCTGTGTGTGTGTGTTCCTGCGAGAGGGAGGGGAGCAGAGGCCAACTTTGGGTGTCATTATTCAGGAGCCACACTTGTCAAAAGTTTTCATTGACCCAGAGCAGACTAGGCTGGCCGCCCAGAAAATTTGGGAGTGACACCATCTCCTTACTTTTTGGATTTCAAGTATGTGCCACTTTCTGTTTTAATGTAGGTTCTAAGGATCAAACTTAGATTCTCATGCTTCCGTAACAGTTTTTGGTTTTGTTTTTGTTTTTTTTACTAAGTGAAATGAATTTCTTCCTTATCTCCAAAACATAAATTCTTCTTTACTGATCAAGCTAGGACACTTTGACAATAAAAGTATAACTAAATAAAGTAACAGATATTGATCAATGTATAAATACCTATAAAGACGTATTGACCTAAGAAATCCAGACATGTGGTCACTTCTATTGGAGTATCTTCAGGGTTGGAAGATGTGTGGGTTGAAGTCTTATAAAAAATATAGCATGTTTCTAATTCATTTCTTCTAAGTTGTCTCCTTTGGTCTTCAGGAATTTTTAAAGTAAATGTTTTAGAATGTTGAAGAAAATAATTATTCTGTAGTTATCAGTACTGTGTATTAGAAACTATAGGATGACTCATCATGTGGCATCTGTCCAAATTGGAATTTCACTGAAATTTTCTTAGTTGAAACCAGTTCATGGATGCACATATACTAAATAGGTTGTCTGTCTGGAAGACATTACACTCACCTATATTGTAGGTCCTCAAAGTCATGAGTAATGTATTGAATTTATAGCCTGTTCATGTGTCTTTTTCTGAAATGTTTTCTCACACTTGCTTATAATTTGCATTTAAAAAGGTAAGTCCAAGGGTAAAACTGTGTACACCTCACTAATTCTTTTGTCATCATTTTGTTTTATTGTGGGTCATTACTAAGATAGATTATTTTTTGCAAGTCTCATTTATAATAACTCCTTAGAACAATTTATACCATCCTTGAAAAGAAAAATTTTTTCTTTTGAATATGTCCCTCCCATTCATGCTGTTCCATTATTATTCTTGTGTACACTTCTCTTTCCAGCTCTTTCAGCAGAATCACCTTGCCATTCCAGATACCTGGATAAATGATTTTTACTTGAAGCTTGTGAGTTTTTATTTATTTTGGTTGGGTATATTTGAAGTTTATTGTACAATATAAATATTTAGATGGCTTTAAACACATGATTAGTATGGAAATGTGACTGATATAAGTTTTGCCTATAAGTACACTTGATTTTAAGATGCCAATATGATTGATTGACCCTTTGTTCAGGTTTGAGGAGAGGAGATAATTTTTTTCTTCATGTCTCTTGAAATAAGTAGTACTATAATTTTAGTTAACATGATTTTGTTAATACCATGTATTTCCATATTCTCAAAACATAGCTTGGTTTGGAGAATAACACAATGATCAATGCACTGTAATAATTCTACCTTTATTTACTACTTGAGTGCAATCATTATACTACAACTTCACAAACTCTTATAAACTACTTAAACAGTAACAACATAGACAATTTTATTCTAAGCATTCCAAATACTAGTAGCTATGTTTTGGTGTATCCTATGATGTAACATGCCCATTATTCTACGTGTCGATGAGAAAGAAAATTTTTGATTGGTGCTTGGTCTCTTCTCCCAAAGATACAAAATAACTTAGTTGTTAGCTTCTCAATATAAAAGCCATATTTTAGTTTGAAGTTAATCATGTTTCCAAATCATTCTTAAAATTCTCTTCACTTTAATTGCCTTGCATTTAAACTGACAATATTTAAAGTAATATACAAATTGTTCTTCTGTTTTTTTTTAATTTTCTTAATGTGTGTCATTAAACTTTTATAATTGCATAGTCCCCTAGCAAAAGCTATATTGGTTTTAGTACCACAACATACCAAATCTGCAGAGGTTGTTTTGATAATCTTTTAGGACCTTGTGATTAAATATTCAGCATTTTTAAAAGTATTTTATTGGTGCTATAAATTTTCACAATGTATTTTATCATATTTATCCCTATATGTTCCTTTAATTCCTTCTAGATCAGCCCTTAAGTCTCTATACCCCAAAATTGTGTCTTCATTTGAAAAATTAACTCATCAGCTTCAGTTTACGCTTTTGATGTGGAGTATCCACTGGAACATGGTTGACCTACCAAGGGCCAAAGTCTTACAGAAAACTGACTTTCCTTTCCCCTGACGATCAACTGTTCAGAGCTCCTCACATTGGGTTGAAGAATCAGAAAGCCCTTCTGCTTTCATGCTAGAATGTTGACTGGCTTGATTTTGTACAAGCAGCCATGGTTGCTGTAAGTTCCCAAGTGCAGTGTTTCTGTTATGTGCAGAAAATAAATTAATTCCTCTCCTGCCCAAACTCTACTTCTTCTGGTCTTACTTCCCCCTCTTCTGAAAGAGTCTCTACGATTTGGGGAGGAGATGTGATATAAATGTCCCATTTGAGGCTGAATACTCCACTGACATTTATTCTCTACTTTTATGTGTAATGACATTCTGCTTTAATCACTGTCCACTGCACAAAGAAATTTCTCTAATGATTTATATAGGTATAAAGGTGTAAATTTAGAGTGCAGTTTAATAGTATGTTCATTGAGCAGAATAGTAATAGGAGGTTCACTTCTGAGGCCGGTGATCACCCTAACCATGGGTTCTTGGCTAGATTTACAATAATACACATGTGTTTTCTCCTATGTTGCAGGCCTTAATTTCAATTAAAAAGTGATTAGCTACTTCTATAACTTTAATAACACTATTGCTCACATGGGAATAATGTCTCATACTTGTTATTACTGCAGTTCACATTTTTTTACAGATGGATAAGACTATTAACAACTTTTCCACCCAACAAACTTATTAGTACCTTCCAGCACTACACAAGTGAGTCAACAAAGTGTATGTATATCTTTTGTATGACCCAACAATAGTACACATGGGTATAGACTGAAAGAATTTTATTTATTCCTTCACAGAAACATGCACATCCAAGTCCATAGCTGCTCTATTAATAATAGATGTAATCTGTAAACAACATACCGGTTCATCAACCAACTGATGAATGGAAAAATTAAATGTGATACACATATATAATGCAATTTTATTCATCTATAGATAAACATATTCACAGTTTAAAGAGGTTGGTGCTGACCTTCAGTAAAGTGGCTGAATACAAAATCAACTCAAAAAAATCAGAAGCCCTCCTGTACACCAAAGACAAAACGGCCAAGAAGGAAATTAGGGAAACAACGCCCTTCACAATAGCCACTAATAACATAAAGTACCTTGGGGTG
>CM053742.1:3831286-3859851 GCA_028658305.1 Pachyuromys duprasi
TTGAGTGGAGGAGAAAACAAGCAACAGGACAGGAGTATGCCAAGGAGGACCTCTGGGGGAGGGGTCAACGTAAAGCTGTATCAGAGCAGATATTAAGACTCATGATCAAGCCTTTGGCAGAGGGCAAGAAGTGATGATAGAAATGGAGGAGGTTGGTGAAACTTGGAGAGAACATGAGCTACACAATGACTAAACTGAGCACGGCACAGGGGTCTTGTATGAGACGGTTGCTACAACCAAGGACCACGTGTGGATGTGTCCTGGAACCCCTGTGCAGATGGGACCCAGGATAGCTCGGTGTAGGACTAAAGACCCTAGTGAGGGAAACAGGGACTGTTTCAGTCTTGAACTTGATGGCTGACTCTTTGACCCTCCCCCATACAAGCCGGGGAGTGACAGACTGTCTAGATCCCAGTGGAGGACATTGCAGCCAGCCCTGAGGAGACAGGATGAGCTGGGTTAGGATGGAAGGGGAGGAGGTCCTCTCCTGTTGGTGGACTTGGAGGGGGCGGAGAGGAGATGAGGGAGGGTTGGGGAGGGTGGGAGGGAATGAGGGAGGGGATTACGCCTGGGATGCAAAGTACCTAACCTGTGATTGATATCAAAATAAATAAATTACATTTAAAAGAAAAATAAATAAATAAATTTTAAAAAGAGGTTGGTGCTGAATGTGGAACTCAGGTTTCATAAAGGATAAGCACTTGCTTTACTATTGTATTAAACAATAGCTCCTGCTTTAATTTTTTTTTCATGTTTTGTCTTTTAGTTTTGGGATTATAGTAAAATTACACCAATGCACATATGACACATATGCATCTACACTCATGCACTTATGCTAACACTAAGTTCACTCAGTGATGCTTTAAAAAAATCATATGAAATTGGGAGAAAATGGCTGCATTTTGTTGAAAATAGTTTTTGTTCATATGATATATCTTGGTTGAGGTTACCCCACCCTCTATTCCTCCCAGTTCCTTCCCATCTCCCCTCTCATCTGGACCCAACCTCCTCTGTCACTGAATAGAAAAGAACAGGCTTTTATGAAATAATTAATATAATATAATATAATAAAACAAAACAGACAGGGTAAAAGAAACAGAAGAAAAAGAGCACAAAAGGCATAAGAAACAAATATAAGCACAGATATCCACTCATTCACACAATCACAAATCACATAAAAACATAAATCTAAAAGCCATAATATGTACACAAATGGCCAGTAAATAGAAAATAGAAGTATAAAGAAAAACCAAAAATAAGTAAATAAATGCTCTGACATAAGATTATTAGACAAAGAAGCTCCAAAGATGCCACTAAGTTCATTTTCAATTGGCCATCTCCTGCTCTTCATGTGACCCACCCTTAAAAGTATTTTGTTATTTTAGGGAGACCTCCTTGGAGAAAACTAAAAATTCACTTGCAGGTCACTATCCAAGAGATAAATCTACTGAATTATAGTTTAGAGTGTGTGTCCAATTTCCCTCTCAGCTCTGGGACCCCGCCTCTTGCTGACTCATGTATACACTGTGCATGCTGCCTCAGTCTCTGTGAGTTCATAAGTTTATATCAGTCCTATTGTGTTTAGAAGGCCTTGCTTCCTTACTGTCCTTCATCCCTTCTGGTTCTTACACTTTTTTAATATAAAGATTTATTTATTTATTATTTATACAGTATTCTTCCTGCATGTATGCCTGCACACCATAATAGGGTACCGGATCTTACTGTAGATGGTTGTAAGCCACTATGTGGGCGCTGGTAATTGAACTCAGGTCCTTTGGAAGAACAGCTAGTGTTCTTTACCTCTGAGCCATCTCTCCAGCCCTGGCTCTTATACTCTTTACACATCCTATTATGCAGGGTTCTCTGACCCCCAAGAGGAGAGATTTGATGGAGACATCCAGTTGAGGGCTGAGTCTTTCTAGGCCTTTCAATCTCTGAATATTGTCTGGCTGTGGATCTTTGTATTTTCTCCCATCTGCTACTGGAGGAAGCTTCTGTGATGATAGCTGAATATAGCAGAATATCATTATGAGTCATTTTATTGCTACATATCCTTAATATTTGGTTTTTTCTTAGGTCTCTAAGCTAGCTAGTTTCACATTCTTGGTCACTCAAACAGATTCAGATATGATTAAGAGTGTTCAGTCAAATATATATTAGTTGTTTACTCACACAAGCTTTGTGCCACCATGTCACTAGCATATCATACAGGCAGGACACAACTGTAGATCAAAGGGCTTGTGGTTGCATTGTTGTTTACATTTCTTCTTTGGTAGCTTACATAATACCTTTCTGTACCAAGACTCTAGCCACAGAGTTGAAAACTCTAGGACATACTGACTCTAATTTTCCTTGTTCAAGGAACTGTGTGGGTTTGGTCTTCAGCAATAGGGTCTTGATATCACTTTGTGGAGAGCAACTTATAAACTTGTCAATAGCTTGGGTTGTATGGGGCTTTTCATGGGACTTCTTTGACCAATAAGTTGATAAGATGTAACCCATTCCCAGTATTGGAAGCTTTATTTTATGTCAAGAGACATCCAGTTATGGCTCTGTCTCCCCATTATTTGTTTATTTAATTTAAAATGCATATATATATATATATATATGTGTGTGTGTGTGTGTGTGTGTGTTGTGTGTGTGTGTGTAAACATTTTACTGTATTAGGATACCATACTACCTCAAATGGCCTTTTTCAGCAGTCTCTTTCTGTGTTTCCTCCCTTGTCCTCCTCTTCCCTCCCATTTCTTGGTTTGATCTTCCCATTCCAGTCCTTTTCATCCCCAATTCTATTTCCTCTTACCAGGGAGATCTATCCATACATGTTCATCCTTTACTTTATACCTAACCTTTGTGGTTATTGGACTGTAGCTTGCTTATCATTGTCTTAACAGCTAATACCCACATATAAGTAAATACATATAACCAGCATTTGCCAATTTGTGGGTTTCTTTCTTTCTTTAACCCTTCACAACTTTATTTCTTTCCTTTCAACCCCTTAACAAGAGATAGGAGAGAAAAAGGGATAGGGGGAAAGAGGGGCTTCATTATTGTCATGTTAATCCTGCTGATTAGGGGCATGGAGTTCCTTGGGTTAAGTTTTATTTTTGCCCTCAGGATATATAATTTCTTCTTGTTGTTTCCTTGTGATGACTGCTTGACAAACTGCAACCAACAGTACCTAAACCCCAACCAGCCACATATTAGGGTTCTAGCTTTTTATACATCCTCAGAAATGTGCCCAGAATTCAAATGTCACACACTCGCAGAAACTATCTGCAGCTGGAAAAGAAATCACACCTCCAACAGAGTACAAGGCAAATCATGGTTACCTACTGCAAAGCAGCCCCTTATCCTTACACCTGGGATTAAAATGAAAGAATATTTCCATAATATTTCTGTTTTTTTCTTTAATTCTTGTTTTTATTTATTCATTTTACGTTCATGTCATAGGCTCCCTCTCTTCTCTTTTGCTGGTCCCACCCTACTTCTCTTTTTCCCCTATCCTGCCTCTCCTACTTCTCAGAGAAGGGGAGGCCTCTTACACAGCCACCACAGCATATAAAGTTGCATCTGGACTGAGCACATCCTCTCTCTCCCAGTGGCCTGGTAAGGTATCCTGGCCAGGAGAAAGTGATCAAAGAGCAGGCAAGAGAGTCCATGTCTGAGTCAGCCCTTATTCCCCTTCCTAAAGCACCCATATGAGGACTCACCTTCCCATTGATTACATGTTTAGGAGACCTAGGTGCAGTCCATTCGTGCTCCTTGGTTGGTGCTTCAGTCTCTACAGAAGCCCCTGGGTCCTGGTTATGTGATTATATTGATCTTCTTGTGGAGTTCCTGCACCTTCTGTCTTTTCTACTACTCTCCCACAGAACTTCCTGTGCTCCACCCAAGCTTTGGTTGTGGGTATCTGCATCTGTTTCCATCAAGTGTTGGGCAGAACCATTCAGAAAACAGCTGTGCTTGGTTCTAGTCTGCAAGCACAGCAGACTATCATTAATCATTAATCATGTTGGCTGTCTCCGATGGGGTATGTGTCAGGTTGGGCCAGTCATTGGTTGGAAATTCCCTCAATATCTACTTTACTTTTGTCCTTACCTATCATATATGCAGGGCAAATTTTAGGTCAAAGTTTTTGTGGGTGGGTTGGTGTTCCCCTCCCTCCACTAGGAGTCCTGTGAAATCAATCTAGTATTATCACAGAAAATTGGGAATGGCTCTACCTCAAGACCCAGCTATACCACTCCTGAGCATATACTCAGAAAATGCTCTATCATACAACAAGAGCACTCACTCAACCATGTTCATAGCACCTTTATTCATAATAGCCATAATCTGTAAACAACTGAGATGTCCCCCAACTAAAGAACGGATAAAGACCTTGTGGTACATTTACACAATGGAATACTACTTAGCTATCAAAACAAGGAAATCATGAAAATTTCAAGCAAATTGGTGGAACTAGAAAATATCATCCTGAGTGAAGCAACCCAGACCTAGAAATACGCACATGGTGTGTACTCACTCATAAGTGGATTTTAGCCATATAGTACAAGATAACCATATTACATCTCACAGACCCAAAGAAGTAAAAAGGAGGACGCAAGGGGAGGGAGAATGCTTAATTCCCACTCAGAAATGGGATTAGAATAGACAGTGGAAGTGTTGAAGAAAGATGACAGGATGATAGACCGAGAACGAAGAGAAATGAGAATATCAGATGTAGGTAGAGCAAAGGCAGGAAGACATAGGGCTTTCAGGGAAAAGAGAAACCTTGGACAGAGACTCCTCTGTGACAAGCTGGAGAGCTATGACATGATAGGCTCCTAAGAGAGTATAAGGGTGACTCTAGCTCAGACTCTTAGTAACAGGGGGTCACAGAGACTGAAGAGGACAACTTCTAAATAGACATTTCTGTAGTTTTTAAAGAAACCATAACTCCAAAATTCTCACTACACATACATACCATATTTATCTTTCCGGGTCTGAGTTATCTCACTAAGGATGATATCTTCTAGTTCCATCTGTTTTATGATGTCATTTCAAATGACTGAGTAATATTTCATTGTGTAAATGCACCACATTTTTTTATTCATCTGGTTCACCTGTTGAGAGACATATAGATTCCTTCCAACCTTTGGCTATTGTGAAAAGAAAACCCATGAACATGTTTGAGCAAGTGCCTCTCTGATAGGAAGAAATATCCTTTGGGTATATGCCCTAGTAGTATAGCTGGATTTGAGGTAGATCAGTTTCCATTTTTTTTTTCTGAGAAAAGGCTACATTGATTTCCACTGTGGCTATACAAGTTTGCATCCACACCAGTAATAAAAGAGTGTTCCCCTTACTATTTAGTCTACCACATCCTCTCCAGCATGAGATATCACTTGAGATTTTGATCTCAGCCATTCTGACAGGTATCAGAAAAAATCTCAAAATAGTTTTGATTTGCATTTCTCTGCTTACTATGGATATTAAACATTTAAGTGCTCCTCAGTCCTTAGAATTTCCTCTTTTGAAAATTTGTTGATAGGTCCAAGATGGCAGCAACCAGCTCACACCATATCTGAGGGACACAGGATACGAAACCCCCAAATTGATGAGTGGAGGGGCAGCTGAAACCAGAACATCCACATTGAGGCTTCCTGGGCAAGAGGAGACAATCCATGAGCTGGGACAGTTTGGATCCAGGTCATCTGAGGATGTCTCTGTGGACTGAGAGTGGAGTGGTGAATATTCATTCTCTCTGCACTTCACCCTGCCCCAAGCACTGGAGTCTGCCATCAGGCTTTTGTTGTCTTAATTTTTATCATTTGGATTTTTTTTCTGGGTAAGAGTGTTGATAGACCTTCGTTCAGTTTAACATGGAAAATACATATATCCTAGAAATTCTGGAAGAATAGTTGGTTTCTGCTAGTAATTTCTGGCAATAAACAAAGCAAAATTGATAGAATTGAAAATTTACTGATAAACACTATCAGAGATCTATTTTTAAATTAAAGGCAGGTCCTATTTTAAACTGATAGTCCTAGTATGTTGAAGGTAAGGAATAAGAGCTAGAAACAGACAGTAAAATAGAATGCTTCATTTTTATAGATTTGAATTGAACATTAGATAAACATTTAATATAATTATATCAGATGAAAATTTTTTAACATCTTTGAGCTTTGGAAGATAACTTAATTTGTGTAGTGCTTGCAATGGAAGAGTGAAGATCTGAACTTGATTCAGAAAACCATGGTAGAAATTCTAGCAGCGGTAGTGCACACTCAGTGCTGGAGAGAGAGAAAAAGATGTATTTCTAAGGCGTGCTGGACAACCAGCCTAGGACACTGGTCTGGGACATTGACAGGTCATTTCTCAAAACACAAAGTGAATGGTGCTCAGGAATGACACCAAAATTTGACCTCTGCCCTTTACATGTATGAATACACATGTGTGCATGCACCCACATAAATACACAGAGACACACATGGCCACCGCCCTTACACACATGCATATATCTTTCCTTTATACCAGTAAAACTCATCCACATCTTTATGAACACTTACACTTTTGCTATTTAGGTCCACTGCATGGAAACAGCCAATATCAGTGTCTCCTTCAAATATACTGATTCGTTTCTCTTTTTTTTCTAGACCAATTGTTCCTTAATTTGTAGTTTCAATTTTTCCTAATTATTATAGGGGTTGATAAAATCAATTAATCCTTTTTAAAATATACATCATCTATCCCCTATAGGGATGAGCTATGGGAAAGAAAGTAAAAGAGAAGGCCAAAGAGACAAATAAAATATGCCATGGTATAGTTCTATTGGATGATATATGAATTGCAGTATGCTGATTTCCATTGCCTCATGCAGAGATGACATAAGATTTGATGAGTTTATATGCATTTGGGAAATAATGAAATATTCACTATGGTTTCAGAGACATTTTATGAAGAGGCCTTTTTTAACTCAAGTGGTCTAAGTTTCAATCAATAGTAAATTCATGTTATTCAGGCACTGTAAACTACAGTACATTTGTTCTAAGTAAAAACTGAAAAGAATATTTTAAAGCCTGCTTTATATTCTATATGGTATGAAGGTCTATGAAAAAGAAAAAAAGAACATTATGGAAAGGATTCCTGTTCTCTTCCCTTAAGGATAACAAACACTGTTTGAGAAGCTAATGTTCTACATCAAGGAACCAAACATAATGATTAAAGCCAAAAAAATAAATAAATAAGTCAGAGGGAGACAAAATATATGACAAAACAAATGATAAGATACATGAGGATAGTAAAACAGGTTAAGTCTTAACTGTTTAGTATAATTTAGTCAAGCAGAATGAACAAGTAAATAATGCAGAATGATTCCACAAACATAAAAGATAGAAACATCACGTTTTATTTACTATCTTGACAATCTCCCAAATTTGGTCACGGGTGCATTTGATCCTTTTGTTATTTCTGTAAAGAGCTTTTAGATTATGCGCACTCTCTCTCTTCTGTGTTTGTGTATGTCTGTGTGTCTGTGTCTGTGTAAATTGGATAGATTATCTGTTCTTAAATGAACTCTGGTACTTAGTGTGTTAAATCAAATTGTCAATTTCTTTAAGTTATTTCAAAAAATTACTAGCCAAAATCAATTATTCTTTAAAATTTTCTAGAATATATATGTATATGAAATAGTCCTTTCATTCATGATTTTCAATATTTGTTCATTTTTCCTTATTTATTAGATAAATTCAATCAATTCTATTGAGCTTTTCAAAGAAGTAGGTTTCAGTTTCATTGATTTTTTTCTGTTGTTTTATGTCAATGATTTTTACTCTGATTGTTATTTGATTTATTCTCTTTCATGTGGTGTTTAATTTTCTCTTATTTTATTTCTCAAGATAGAAGTTGAAACTATTGACTTGAAAGCTTTTTTAGTAAGCATTTGCCTTTTGATAATTCTTTTGACATATCAGATGTATTGTTTTCCCCTAATTTCACATTTTGTTTAACTCTTATATATGAGTTATTTAGAAATGTGGCATTTAGTCAAAATATATTTGGTAAGTTTCATTACTAATTTCTAATTTAATCCATGATACCCAGATAACATACTGAATGTGATCATGTTAATGTCATGTAGTCATTGCAGAAAGAGGACTCACTCAGCCATATCCCAAACTCAGTTTTCTTCTGTAGGTATTGCATGGAAATAGGTAAAATTGTGTAATGCACAGAACTATTGTTTTATACGTCTAAATCCAGAGTAGGCTCTTTATGTTTTGTACCAAGTTCTGAGGGAAAATATCATTTTTGTATCATTGGTTTTTAGAGTATGCATCATCCACACTTGGGCTATAAGTATCTTAAATATAAGAGGTTTAGTTTCCTTTCTTTAACCTTCGATTTGAGCAGTTTCTCACAGTACAGCTGACATGACAATGGGAGTTTCTCTGAATTGGCTAAAGTCTATTCCTAACAAATGTCGTGAATGGTAAGCAATGTATAATATAGCAAAGGGTCAATAGAGGAGAAAAATAAAACAATGATAAGAGTCAAAAAGGACTTCATGTTTTCTCCAGGTACTTGGAGCTAAGACTTTCTAATTCCCAAGATGTATAAAATAGAGCTAATACCACTCCACCACAGCAGTGTTTTATTCTAACAGTGTCTTCAAGCCAGGGGCTCTGAAGAAAAGTAGTTTATGCCTTACTTTTATTTGTGTTGATGTTTCAATTAATAGAAGCCTTGACATCGAAAAAGAGCATCAACATTTATGATTATATCTCATATGTGTGTATATATTACAGACAATCTATCAAGAGCACTGATTTTTAGAGATCCTGGCAATTATAAAGTTACATATTAAGTTGTGTATTAAGTAATGGCATGAATACATTCTGTCTCAAAGAAAATTTCATTTTATTCATTCACAATGACAATACCTTTCCACGACTAGGACTCAAATGTCCAAAATAGGAGACTATATACCATGCCTGTTTTTTATATGTAATGTGTTCCATTGCCTATTACCACTTTGCTTGTAATGCAGAAATCTTTCGATCTTGTTGTAAGGTTGATTAATATTAACTATTGATAAATTTTTTAGTAACGCTGGTATTAATCCTAAACAGTTGTATAACCAAATCACCACACAGATACTGGGATTTATTTCATTAACCTAGATCACAATGCTGGGCAATAGTTGTTACATCCTAAACCTCCAAGCCCTTATAGTTTCCTAACATTTAGATTCACCCATTTTACTTGCTTTTTGTGAAATAGGTCCAGTTCATTCTCCATGTCGTTCCAAGACCTCTCCTCCTGCCTCTGCTCTTCCAGCCTCTGCCCCTCTCTCTCCTCCTCTTCCTCCTTCCTGTCCTCTGGCTCCTCCCCTCTCCCTCCTACTCCTTCCTTTCCATTGCTCAATATTGTGGTTGGTTGTTTTATTTTGACATGTTTACACAAAGTTGAGACAGGTGATGCTTAGAATAGGTATCACAATGCAATGTCCAGATTGAAACCTGAGAGTGGGGGAGAGAAATCAGCATTTTAATGAACAAGGGTAAGGTGTATATATTTCAAAAGAGCATTATAGCAACACAATCTTTTGGTGTGTGTGTATATTCATGTGACACATGTACACTGTGAGTAACTACATACATGTATGGATATATGTATGTATGTATGTATGTATGTATGTATGTATGTATGCTCAAATTTGTTTGGTACAGAGCACTGTGCAGGTACATGTGCACATGTGTGCTGGTATTTGCATGGATGCTGGGAATTCAAACTACAGTTCTTGAAGTTGCACATCCAGTGCTTTCCTTGCTAAACCATTTACTCACCTCCATCTAATAATCTCTCATCCTAACATTATTTATTGAATTGCAAAGAAATATCTTGCTTAAGTTTTCTTAAAATAAGTATTAAATTTTTAATACTTCCTTAATTAATATTTTCAATATCATTATATTTTTATATAAGATATAGTAGTATTATATAACCTGTTATTATTATACTATATTGTCCATATATTTATGATATCTGTATATGGAATGTGGGCTAAATATAACCTTTACCAATATATTGTGATTATAATATATATATATACATATTTTACTCTAGAAGTTGTATTTTAGTAACATAGTATGGAGAAAAAGACAGAACACTAATTATTTAGTATGCTTGTATAATTATTATCCTGTAGGTAAATTTCATCATTTTTTCCATTGTAGGTTCATAAATTATGAAGACTCTTTCAAATAAAATTAGAGAGCGCCACCTGGAACAAATGAAGACTTTATTGAGTGGCAGTTAAGGTATTTCCTTGCTTCAGTGCCCTGCTAAATATTTCTGTCTGGTGAAGGGAAGATTGCTGTCAGCCACATTTGAAAACTTGGTAAAGCCCAAAGTTCCAGGTCTTATTACAAGCCAATCAGATCTGAGTCTGCATTGTAATAAAACACTTGTTTGAAATGTATACTTGTAGAAGTCTGTAGAATATTGGTTTAGATGACACACAGTTAGTAAACAGTGCTCCCTTTTTATTTTATTTCTTTCATTTTTGAGGTTATAACATAATCACATCATTTCCCACTTCCCTGCCCTCCCTTTAAACCTTTCCTTATGTCTCTCTTTGCTCTCTTTCAATTTCTTGGCCTCATTTATCATTAATTGTTGAATACATATGTGTGTGTGTGTGTGTGTGTGAATGTGTGTACCAGATATTTTCAGAAATAATCATCTAGTTTTGAATAACAAATTGGTATTCTCTTCCCTCTTTAAGACTATTTATCCTGATCTCAGGATTCTCTTACTTGCCTATAGTTTGTGTAGGGTCTGTTGTTATCCTTATTCAACTCTTATTTACAAAGTTATGTTAATGCAATTCTAATGGAAGTAGTTTCTGATATTCTGATATTCTCTTAAGAAACAATTTCACAGCCAATCCCCTGAACTCTGGCTCTTAAAATCTTTCTTCTTTTTCTTCAATCATCCTTGAGCCTTAGGTGGAATAGCTGTTTTATGGACTTGGCTACACAAATTTGTAGTTTGGTTCGTTGTCATTTTATGTAACAATGTCATTTTTTGCAAAGAGAAATTTCATCGATAAGTGGTGCTTAAATTAGGGAAGAGGAAGGATATAAATACAGAATGAAGAGAGAAGACAGTAAAATAACAGTCAGTATTTCTGAAAAAGTCATAGTCTACTTTAGAAAAACTGTAATACATTTAAGTAAGTATATAAATATACTATACTATTTAAATAAAAAATTTCTCACCTTAATTAACAATGTTCCCTTCAAGAATGTCTCCTTCATGACGCCTAGACTTTATGGTCCAGAAGACACCATGCATGATTCCAAAGTAGGGAAGCAACCAACAGTCTTACCCACCTATGAAACTATGAACCACAGCAATGACCAGCATATAATGATAACCCTAATGATGCAATAGTGGTAAGTATAGTCCTCACCTCCCGAGAAGGCAACTTCCCAGTATCCAATTTCTAGGTGATAAATGCCTATATTAGAATTCCCAAGAGAACCCTTTGGAAATATAACTATCAGTGTTCTTCTTTTCCCTTCTTTATCCATTATTATATCTACTGTTAAGTTTTTATTGAGCTATGTAATTAGATGATATTACCATAAAGAGCTTCTCTAATTTTTCTTATTAATAATTTTAGGGAGAATACTGCTGCTCAAGGAATTCACCATTGCTCATGCCCATTTGTCTCTTTGATCTTTTGTTTTTAGAATTCATAAATGGTATTTCATTTATTCAATGAAAAAGAAGGAAATAATTAAGCCACTTTTATTCATTTTCTCCCATTTCTCAAAACTGATTTCTTAAGAGGCACTAAGATTCAAAATGGGAGTGTAAAAGTGAGGTATAATCAGCAGCCTTATGTACCTTCTTCTTCTGAGCCTCATGTTCTACCTGTCACAGAGCACAACAGAGCACACTGACTTCAATTGGCTCCAAAGATTTATGCTTTAGGGTTTAGGGTACTCACACTGGGAAGGTGGGGTACCATTCTAGAGGAAGAGTTGCAAAAATGTCTTAATTTGAGCCTGTATCCTGCTGATGGGTGATTTGATGGGTCTTGGTTTCATCAGCTTGTCCTTCCCTCCCTCTGTCCTTCCATGAGTAACAAGAGTGCGTTTTCTGTAGAACTTCACTTTAAGGGTCATATTCATTATTGAGAATGCAAGGTAGAACACTATATGGATATTTTTTCTATGTGTGTTTTAAAGCTTTACACATGAGAGGAGGTAAGAGGGGTGTCTCTTTGTTCTTCTAATTTAGGCTTTGTTCCTAACGATAGAAAGAGGTTGACACTGAAATTAACTATTGTCCTCTGCCTTAGGGATAAATGAGTAAAGAGGAAAGGGCCAAAATGCAGTTCTGCAGCTTGATTTGTCTCACTTTGGATGGAAACTGTAAATGTATTTGATGTCTAACCATTATATTTCTACTATCATCTCACCAAATAGTTTAGTTCACAGATTTAACTTTATCTGTAGAAGTCTAGAGGTTTTATTTATTTTTGTTGAAATTATATAATAAAAGCTTAATCATAGATAATTGCATAATGATTTTTGACAAATCAATATTTCTTTTTTGCTATTATCATTATTATTAGTTATAGTAGTAGTAGTGTTTACAATTTATTCACTCTGTATGTCGGTTGTAACACCCTCCCTCATTTCCTCCAGGTTTCCCCTGCTCACTCCCTCTTCTCCACTATTCTTCTCCACTACTCCACTGATAGGGGAAGTCCTCCTCCCCTATTATCTGATCCTAGCATATCAGGTTTCATCAGGACTACCAGGATCCTCTTCATATGTAGGCTAGCTAGGTCACCCCATCAGGGAGACATAATCAAGGAAAAGGCAACCTAGTTCATGTCAGAAGTTGTCTCTTCTCCTCTTACTAGGGAACCCACAAGGAGACTGAGCTTCCCACGGACTGCATCTGAACAGGGTGTTTATTGATGAATCAGTCTCTGAAGGCCCCCCCTAGCCACAGAAATTTTGGCTTTGTTGGTCTTCTTGTGAAGCTCCTGGGCACAGGAGTCTTTTCTGAGACTGATACTCCAGCCAAGGACCGCTCATAGAGATGGCCTGGAACCTCTACACAGAGGTAGTCTTGGGCAGTTCAGTATCCAAGTGGGTTTCGTTGTAATGGGGACAGAGACTGTCTCTGACAGGAACTGACTGGCCTGCTGCTATTTGATCACCTCCCCCTGAAGGGGGAGCAGCCTTACCAGGCCACAAAAGAAGACAATGCAGCCATTCCTAATGAGACCTGATAGAATAGGATCAGAGGGAAGGGGAAGAGGACCTCCTTTATCAGTGGACTGGGAGAGGGACACAGGTGGGGGAGAGGGAAGGTGGGATTGGGAGGGGAGGAGGGAGGGAGGTATAGGGGGGATACAAAGTGAATAAACTGCAATTAATAAAATAAAAATAATTAAATAAAAAATGGGGTACAGAGCTAAAGAGAATTCTCAACAGAGGAGTATTGGCTGGCAGAGAAACAATAAAATTACTCCAACCAGCAGGGTATCAAAGCAGATGCTGAAACTTACAGCCAAACTTTAAGCAGAGCACAGTGAGTTTTATGGAAAAGTGAAAGAATCCAGAGTGTGTCCTGGTAGCTTTGAAACATTGTTCCCTATATAAATTAGATTTTCCCTTATAAAAATACAGATTGGATTGAAAATGCATAGGTATTATTAATTATGAGTTCTCTAGGCTAATATCTTTCCCCAGTCTGTAGGCTGTCATTTTGAATCTAGATAATGAGCACATGCGTACACTTTGTCTGTCTCTCTTTCTCTCCCTGTCCCTTTCTCCTTCCCTTCTCTTCTCCCTACATTCTTCCCAACTTTTCTGTGTGTACATTTTGAAACTGAGTCCCACCATGTAGTCTAGACTATTCTTAGAGTAACTTACCCTACCTTCAAACATATATTCCTCCTACACGAACCACCTTAATCATGGGAATATAGGCTGTGGCACTGCACCTAACATTTGTGTATATTTTAGGAAGTTTTCCCAATTTGATTGTTAATTATTGTTTAAATAATGGTATCTGAGAAACTCCTGCGTTTATTCATTGAGCTCCATATTTTATAAGACTATCCAGTATCAGTAATTACTTTTATGATTATAAAAACACATGCTGATGTCTTTTTAATATATTGAAATTCTACTTTTTTGCTTAAATTCTGACACTCATTGTTTGCCACTCCTAAATGGCATTTTGTCTGTTATTGTTTGTGACATTGCATTCTGAATTGCAAAAGTTTAAACCAAGAAACAAAAAACATTTTCAGTTGTCAAGCTAATAATAGTCACTTTTTAAACTGTCAGTATTTTAAAAGAGAAATTCAAACTGTGTTTTCTAAAGTCCTTTTATAAAAAGATTTTATTAAATTCCAGTTACTTACCTTTGAAATAGCTTTTTATTTTATTTGTTTGTTCTCGCTCATACAAATGTTGGCTACTGAAAAACGGTTAGAATTCAAATTATTTGTTGTCAGTCTTGTTATCTTTTGAAGCCAACATATACAGAAAGATAAAAAATTCTCTTAAAAATTTGCAAATATAGAAACATAGCTAATTTCACTGGAGAGTCATTTTGTATGGTTCTCACGTGAATGTTATTATGTATGCAGTCATTGGGGAATATTCTTCACTGATGTTTTGCAAGTAAGATCATTACGTTGTCAATTAAAACTCAATTTGTATGGTTATTACATAATTCCTTATAGACTGGGATGGTTCATTGAAGAACAGAAGTATAGAATAGTGTTTCTTTGTGGGATTTAAAGAAATTAACAGACAAGGGGATGGATAAAGCTATTGACCTGGAACAAGTCATATTTGTGAACAAGTTAGTTTTGCTATCTAATTGAGATGTTTCCTTTGTTTTGTTTCCTTTGTTTGGTTTCTACAAGCAAATCTTTATTCTACTTCTGAATACTCCATAGTGCCTTTTACAAAACATCTACTGTTTGTTACCACAATGAAGACACTTTCCTCTTTGTATTAACTGTTCTCTGCTTGTTCAGTTTCAGTCCAAGAGTTGTGGCCTTTCTGAATTAAACATTTACAAAAACAAGCGATTGATATTGAAATATTAATTATTTTCCTTTTAAATTATTTTTTATTTTTTATATTAATTACAGTTTATTTATTTGTCTCCCAGTTGTGGCTCCAGCTGTCATTCCCTCACAATCCCACCCTCTCTCCCTCATCCCTTCCCTGCCCCTCTCTACGTCCACTGATAGGGGAGGTCCTCTTCCCCTTCCACTTAACCCTAGCTTATCAGATCTCATCAGAACTGGCTGCAATGTCCTCCTCTGTGGTCTAGCAAAGCTGCTGCTTCCTCTGGAAAGGGAGGGGGGGTTGTCAAAGAGCCAGCTACTGTGTTCATGTCAGAGACAGTCCCTGTTCCCCTACTAGGGTGCCCACTTGGACACTGAGCTACCATGGGCTTCGTCTGAGCAGGGGTTCTAGGTTATATCCATGTATGATCCTTGGCTGGAGAATCAGTCTCAGAAAAGACCCCTGTGCTCAGATATATTTGGTCCTTGTGGAGCTCCTGTCCTTTTTAGGTCATAATAACTCCTCCTTCTTTCATATGATTCCTTGCACTCTGCCCAAAGTTTGGTTATGAGTCTCAGTATCTGCTTTGATACACTGCTAGGTAGAGTCTTTTAGAGGCCCTGTATAGCAGGCGACTGTCCCGTTTCTTGTTTTCTCCTACTTCCAATGTTCATGACATTTGTCTGTCTAAATGAGGATTGATCATCTTTCAGAGAACTCCTTCAGCTGATAAACACCTTCAGCAAAGTGGCTGGATACAAAATTAACTAAAAAAAAAAAAAAAAACAAAACAAAAACAAAAACAAAACAGAAGCCCTCCTGTATACCAAAGACAAAAGGACTGAGAAAAAAAATTAGGAAAACAACACCCTTCACAATAGCCACTAATAACATAAAGAACCTTGGAGTGAGTCTAATCAAGCAAATGAAAGACCTATTTGAAAATAAAACTTCAAGTCTCTGAAGAAAGAAAATGAAGAAGATATCAGAAGACGGAAACCTCTCCCATGCTCATGGATGGGTAGGATTAACATTGTGAAAATGGCCATTCTGCCAAAAGTAATCTACAGATTCAATATAATTCCCATCAAAATACCAACACAATTCTTTACAGACCTTGAAAGAAAAATACTCAACTTCATATGGAAAAACAAAAACCCCAGAATTTTCAAAATGATCCTATACAGCAGATCATCTGGAGGTATCTCCATCCCTGATCTCAAGCTGTACTACAGAGCAATAGTAATTAAAATTGTTGTCATAGAAACAGAATGGTGGATCAAAGGAATAAAATAGAAGACCCAGAAATAAACTCACACACCTATGGATACTTGATTTTTGACAAAGAAGCCAAAACCATTCAATGGAAAAAAGACAGCATCTTCAACAAATGGTGCTGGTCCAACTGGATGTTTACATGCAGAAAAATGAAAATAGATCCGTATTTACTTATTATTTTAGAAAGTAATTTGTTATATAATTTATCTGTCACATAAATCAAAATTCTTACTTTTGCATTGTATTAGATTTAATTCTACCATGGCAAAAATTAATTGAATAATTAAATCTTTTTCAGAAGTTACATTTAAATGTATGTTATGGGACCTAGCATGTTCATTTAAGACAATAATTTTAAATATTGATAGTTTTATATAAAAACATTATATTAAAAGTGAGTTTGAAGATAGAGAGAATCCTGTGTGTCTGGATAATTCTGCTCCTAGAAGCTACAGGCTACTTGCAAAAAATCCTATGTCACATCTGATATATCTTCTTATAAGTTTTTATTCTGCAAGACATCATATGTCTTCTAAATAATACAGTGTCTTCCCATTCTTTTTGATTGCCTCATCAGAACTAGATGATAAGGCCTGTTGCTGAAGACATCATAAGTGTTTACATGACATATAAAAATTTAGCTAAACCTGAGCTCTGTACTTCCTTCCAGCTTATTAGCTGTCTTTTACATTACAATCTTTTTAAGGGAAGAAAATGCAGCAATGATCTTATTCAGCTGTGAACTCTATATAGTATAGTGTCAACCTGCCAGAGAAGATGTGCCTACGTGTACAACAGTGGCACACATTTCAGGTGCTAAGAAGCTGCTCTTAGTTTTAAATTGCTTTTTATTTATTATTATTTATTACAATTTATTTACTTTGTATCCTGACTGTAGCCTCTCCCTCACCTCCTCCCTATCCTACTCTCCTTCTCTCTTCTCTCCCTATGCCCCTTCCTCAGTCCACTGATAGGGGAGGTCCTCCACCCCTTCTATCTGAATCTAGCTTTTCAGGTCTTAGCAGGGCTGACTGCATCATCATCCTCTGTGGCTTTTACAGGCTGCACCACCCAAGGGGAGGTGAACAAATAGTCAGCCACTGAGTTCATGTAAGAGACAGCACCTGATTCTCTTACTAGGAAACCCATAAGGAAACTGAGAAGCCTATGGTATTCATCTGAGTTGGGTGTCTAGGTCCTTTCCATTCATGATCTTTGGTTGGAGAATCAGTTCCTGTAGGGCCCACTGGGCCCAGGTTTTTTGGCTCTATTGATCTCCTTGTAGAGCACCTCTCACACCTATGAGAATGGCCAAGATAAAAAACTCAAGGGATGACACATGCTGGAGAGGTTCTGGAGAAAGGGGAACCTTGTACAACCACTTTGGAAACCAATCTGGCACTTCCTCAGAAAATTAGGAATAGTGCTACCTCTAGATCCATCTAGACCACTACTGGTCATAAATCTGAAAGATAATTAACCATACAACAAGGGTATTTGCTCAACTACGTCCATAGGAGCTTTGTTTGTAATAGCCAGAATCAGGAAACAACCTAAATGTCCCTCAACCAAGGAATGAATACAGAAATTGTGGTACATTTACACAATGGAACACTACTCAGCAATTAAAAACAAGGCAATCATGAAATTTGCAGGCAAATGAATGGATCTAGAAAAGATCATCCTGAGTGAGGTATCCCAGAAGCAGAAAGACACACAGGGTGTATACTCACTTATAAGTGGATATTAGATATATAATAAAGGATAAACATACTAAAATCTATAGTTCTAAAGAAGCTAAGCAACAAGGAGGACCCTAGGGAAAATGTTTAATTTTCATTAAGAAGGACAAGCAGGATAGACATCGGAAGTAGAAGACAGAGTACAGAACAGAAGCCTTCCATAGGACGGCTCTTAAAGACTCTACCCACCAGGGTATCAAAGGACACGCTGAGACTCACAGTCAAACTGTGGGCAGAGTGCAGAGAACCTAATGGGAGAAGTGGGGAGATAGAAAGACATGGAGGGGTCAGGTGCTGTCAGATTTAATTTAAACTGCCCAAAAGGAGGGAATCCATGCCTGGAACTATACATCAAGTCAAAACCTAGAATGAGAAAGTCATATACACTTGTGAGTGATTTACTGCTACTCTTTAGCTAAAATGACATATCACCAAGCTATATTCTCAATATTTCTGTTTATATTAATAGACAGATGCTATTATCATCCTTAATCACAGAAACCTGTCTTTACAGTAAATATCAGTGTATAGAAACTGAAGTCTGCTCAAATTGCAGAAAATTGGTGATAGCTGCATTCTTCAGTCCTAAATGAGAAATTTATATTAACCCATCTAAGGCTCAAGAAACAGAACAGTGTGGGGACCAGAAATTAAGAACAAGAAGATAAAGAAAAAGGTGGTAAAGTGTTATTTCAACCATGAACTCAAGGAAGCTTCATTTGACTGTTACTGTGTCTGCACAAGAATGTCCCCTTTAACAGTCACCTGTGTATGGGGTAATGTTTTATCAATCACTACCCTTATATGATGAACTAACCTAGATATAGATTTCCAAACCTAGATTCACAAAGATCACCCTGGTTATTGTGTCACAAAACAAAAGAGAAAGACATGAGTGTGAGAAAGGGTCTGGGGAGAATGCAGAGGGTGGGAGCTAACACATTCAGAAAAGAGATAAGAGAGTAGGAGTAAGAGGAATTACAATGTGTTATAAACTTGGAAAAAACCGTCACAGAACAAAATTAAATAATGAAATGGTTTCTAAATTTATTTTTTTGAATCACATCTGTAAGTTCTAAAACAGCAACCCCTATATTTCTATTTGGAATTATATCAGGAACTGTCTCTGGCATGAACTCAGTGGTTGGCTCCTTGATCACCTCCCCCTGTGTGGGGAGCAGCCTTACCAGGCCAGAGAGGAAGACAATGCAACAAGTGGTGATGAGACCTGATAGACTAGGGTCAGAGGGAAGGGGAGGAGGACCTCCCCTATCAGTGGACTTGGGGAGAGGCATGGAAGGAGATGAGGGAGGGTAGGTGGAATTGGGAAGGTATAAGGGAGGGGGCTACCACTAGGATACAATGTGAATCAAATATAATTAATAAAAAATAAATTAATTTAAAAATAACTATAGAGTTGTAAAGAAAAGAAAAATCTGATTATTCAGAAGCATAAACATTCAAACAGTTTGAAATCCAATAAAAAGTCATAGATTGAAAACAAAAAATATGGTAATTTTATACTAAATAACATAATGAATAAATGTTCTTTAATTATTGAGGTCTAGGTTAGAAATTTTTATGAGTCTTAAATTATGTACTACATAGTCTCAGAAGACTTCATTTTTTAAAAATCACTTCTTTAATTGTGTCTTGTTGAAGAAAATTTCCAGACTCCGTTTGGCCCCTAAGTAGATGCAGACAGAAGTTATAGGACTTTGAGGTAAAGTTGATCTAACAAACTGTGAGATGGCTAGAGAACGCTGTGCCATAATGAATACTTCTCAAAGTACATTGAACCAGGTGGCAATTTGTTGACTCAGCTCAGCGGAGGATTCTTTGGTTTGAGATTGTCATTGAATTTCTTTAGTTATTTCCTTATACATCACCTAAAATGTCAGATGATTAGTCAACGTGTCCCAAGTAATACTTTGATTCAGCCATGGAATTACAAAAGTACTTAAACACCTTCTGTAGAAAATATCATTGGGTCAGATCTCTTCTTCACCCTTCAGCTCTTTCCCTCCTCTCCCTTCTAAACTTTTCTAATTTCCAATAACTTCCTCAGACTGCAGGCTATGACCCATTCTAGTCTTTGATTGCCCTTTTCAACTTTATCTACTTGAAATCATATATTCATCACTATTGTTCTTTCAAAAACTCTTTCAATCACCAAGACTTCTGACATTACATGTTAGCCATATAATAATGTATTAATCACCAGAGATTATTCCCCACTCTTCATATAAATAGCATATGCCCAGCATGGTGGTGCACACATTTAATCTCTGCAATCAGGAGACAGAGTGCTTTCTGAGTGCAAGGCTAGTCTAAGTCTACACAGCAAGATCCAGGCTAGCTAGAGAAATCCTGTCTCAATAAAACAAACAAACAAGAAAACAAACCCCGCAAACAAACAGACAAGCAAGCACAACTAGCTTGCAATCCTACATTTTTTCATTTTGTTTTTGTGTGTTACTGTGCAGAGTATGACTTCTTTCACCGGACTTTTCATTTATCCAAATCTGTAACTAACAAACCATGTAAATGTACTGAATTTTGCTATAATTGAATAGTGATACAGAAGTCAATTGCTTGGCTCTTGGTAACTGCTCACAAACCAACCATAACATTCCTCTTTTTGTTTCTCTACTAAACATATTCCTATATATTCCTCCATGCTTCACCACTACTCCTCTGACTTTTGTTTTTCTTTTACTCTTTGCTTTAATATGGGTATCCCACAGATATGATTAGTAATATTCTACTTGAAAATATCTCTCACTTGTTTTATCCTTTCTTACAGATGTCTGTGTCACTTTATTATTATATAAAACTAGGTTTGATATCCTATTAACTTCACATTGCCAAAGAATAGAAAAAACTCCACTTAGTTGCCTAATCCCATATTAAAACCATTATCCTAAGCAACATGTTCTTAATTATGTCATAGACCTTATCGCATACCTATTCTTTCTCCATTTTTATTAATATCACTACATTCTTGAAATATGTTTTAATTTCTTCAACTCATAATCCACATTCCAAATTTGTCCTATGATTTTTGTGTTTTATTGGATAGGTGTATTTCAAAAATGACTTTTGTGTATATGTTATGATTCCTGGTTTTGTGTTATCTTGGATTTTTGTGTGTGCGAGCATGTATGTCTCTGTGTATGTTTGTGTTCATAGTGCTTTCATTTTGGCTCTTTTTTTCTGCTGTTCATTTGTTTATCCTACTCCAGTTTGTTCGTTTTTGTTTTATATTCTTATTATCATTTAGTCACCTGATCGTTTTCTAATGAGAAAAGTAAAGAAAGGGTGGTATTTGAATGGGAGGAGAGGTAGGGAGAATCTGGCAGAAGTTGGCAGATTTAATAAAAGAAAAAATACAAAAAGAAATAAAAGATTAAAGAAACGCTTAAGAAATAAATAAGGACTTTGCAAAAGAAAGAAAGTAAAAGAAAAAAGAAGGAAAGAAAGGAAGGAAGGAAGAAAGAAAGACTGAATGAAAGAAAGAAAGAAAGAAAAGGAAAGGAATCTATGTATCTTTTGGCTTCAAGCTCCAGTTCACTTCTTTCTTGAGAAAAATAAATGACCTATTTGAACATCACTTTTCCTGTGTTTGAAAATAAAACCTTAATCCCTATTTCCAAGACTTCCTGTTAAGGATGTGGCTCTTCTTTTAAAACAATCAACTGATTATATCAGAAGAATTTGTAATGTATCTTACTAACTCCAACAAAGTGTAGTCTCCTTTCCTAAATTCAACTTTTTGCTAAATATTTCCTAATTTTATTTTATTTTATTTTTGTTTTGTTTTGTTAGAAACATTGTTTCACATTCTTAGCTCTAGAAGTCCTGGAACTCACTATGTAAACCAGACCGGCCTAAAGCTCACAAGAGATCTGAGTGTCTCTGCCTCCCAAATACTAGGATTAATGGTATGTGTCACTCTGATCAGCTTGGTTTTTATTGTTTTTAATTATGTGTATTCGTGTGTGTTTCTGTGGGAGGCTATGAGTACATTAGCTCAGGAGCCCACAAAGAACAGGAGATGGCACTGGATAGCTTGAAATTAGAGTGATAGTTGGTTGTGACCGACCAAACATAAGTATTGGCAAACAAACTTGGGTCTTCTTCAAGAGTAGTACTCACTCTTAACCATCAGGCCATCTCTCTAGCCACTCCTATATTATATTATTGTTTATCTAAAATGTCATATGAATTTCCACAAAATAAAAGAAACATTTTTACAGTTCCTCATTTTCCCTGCAATAAAGTCAAACTCACTTTGTTTGATTGTTTGTTTAGTATTTTTGTGTTTTTAAATTTTGTATTAAATTCTTTATTAATTACACTTTATTCGCCTTACATACGCTTGTAATTCCTTCCCTCCTCCCTTTCCAATCCCTCCCTTCCTCTCCCTTCTGCACCTGTGTCCCTCCCCAAGTCCACTGATAGGGGAGGTCTTCTTTTCCTTCCTTCTGATCCTAGTCTATTAGGTCTCATCAGGAGTGGCTGCATTTTCTTCCTTTGTGGCCTGGTATGGCTGCTCCCCCATCAGAGGGAGGTGATGAAAGAGCAGGCCAATCAGTTCGTGTCAGAGACAGTCCGTGTTCCCATTACTATGGACCCCACTTGGACACTGAACTGCCATGGGCTACATCTGTGCAGGGGTCCTACGTTATCTCCATGCACGGTACTTGGTTAGAGTAACAGTCTCAGGGAAGACCCCTGTGCTCAGATTTTTTGGTTCTGTTGCTCTTCTTGTGGAGCTCCTGTCCTCTCCAGATCTTACTAGTTTACACTTCTTTCATAAGATTCTCTGCACTCTGCCCAACGGTTGGCCATAAGAAGGAGGAGGGAGATGAGGGAGGGAGTGGGAGGATAGGAGGGACTGAGGGAGGGGGCTACGCCTGGGATTCAAAGTACCTAACCTGTGATTGAGATAAAAATAAATAAATTTAAAAAATTTGAAAAAAAATTAAAACAAAACAAAACAAAACAAAACCAAAAAAGACTCAGGATAGCTCCTGACTTGTTCCCTGTTTTCTCTTGTGTTTTTTATTAACTCCAGGAACAGTCACTAAGAAGAGGAAACTGATATATTTGAGCATCTACTTATTCTTGGTGACACATTATGTAGAGGAGTTTTAAAGAGTGAATTCAAAAGTTGCTTAACATTAAACCCATAGTTATAGTAATAATTTTCAACATTTTAAAATTATGTTTGTAGTGCCATTTTAGATTAGTATAATGTTATTTGAAAGCAAACTTGAGTTTTAGAATTAAAAGTAAATTCAGAAACTTCATATGCTCTCATCAAATATGGTATTTTGCAGAGTAGAAAAATTCTGTTGAAATTTTAGTACTAAAAGCTTACAGCTAGTTTCACTAGACACAGGAAAATGACAGTAACTTGCATAAATGGGAGGCTAGATATGGCAATCAGAAAACTGTTTTTAGAAGACACTCACTATCAGGAGGACTTTGCTGGTCTTTGTGAAATTAGTGATGACCATAATAGTAGTTTAAAATAGTATACAAACATAATTAAATACAAATAAATGTTAAATGACAAGATTGTCTGAATTGGTATTGTATACTTTTTGGCAGTGATGTAATAGTCCTACTGATTGCTGTTTCTGGGCAGAGGCTTCTGTGAAGTTTACACACTGAAATGAGCCACCAAATTATATATGCCACTCTGTTTGGTATTGAGCAGCTGCAAGATCAAAGTGGTGTAAATGAAATGTGCATCCTATAGCTTGTGCCACTGAAAGGTGGCACACCAAATTCTTCCCTGGGCAAGTAGCCATCTCTATGTGAAAGAAGCTGAGAATAACTAAATAATGTGAGCTAGTGGCAAGTACCTTCTGAAAAAGTGACACTAAAAATTAACCGGGGGCCAGTGTTGGTAAGCACAATTGTTCAGACTTTTTGAGTGTAGATATCTCTTAATTTTCCTAAGATTAACAAGTTCATCTCTAGTGCTTCTAAGGAAATTATGCGTTTATATATTGCTGATGAATTTCTCACAACACTAGCATGTTTAGACTCAAGGGCTTATCCACTAGAGATAGACACTGATGTACTGAAAAGGAAAAATAGTACCTCTTTAATTTTCTGTGTTTAAAAACCCCATAATTTATGTAGCTTAGGTCAGTATGTAGTCCAGGCTTGCCTCACATTCATGGAAATTCTCCTGCTATGAACATACCAGTTCTGGCATTTAGGGTCTGTAGAGATACATCTGAGTTTGGACTTTATTTTGTTTCTAGAGAATTCATATTTTACCTAGTTGCTTAATAGTGAAATGACCATAAAAGATTTTGAACAAATTTCTGAAACAAATCATTCTGTCTGGCCTCAGGTTAACTATGTATAAAATAAAATTTTAAGTATTTACTTTTTGTCAAATTTGAATCATCATTTCTATCAGCAGAATGAATTGTATTATCATCCTGAATAGTGTGATACATAAGTAAAATAAAAATGTGGTTGCTTGTGACAGACATGCCACTACTTGAAAGTACAGTCAGACCCAGAATACATGTCTATTTGACATATATTATAGATTGAGGAATTTTCATTCCTTTTCTTTCGTTACAAGAGCTTTAGGTAGCTCAGCTATCCTGAAATTAACTATCTAGCTGTAAATGACCTTGAATATATGGTTCTCCTACTTCTCTTTTACAAATTCTGGGATAAAACTTGAGTATTAACATGCTTAAGTAGATTTTTTTTTTCAAAAATAGGGTCAGAAATGTAAAAACAAAAACACAACAACAAAAAACTACCTCTGATTATTTCTGTGGAGCATAGTTATTTTGCAACTGGAAAGTTTCTCAGATATTTATTATCTATTATTCTAAGAATTAAGTCCTAATCTATTCTCCCATGTGTTTAATCTATCCTTTTTCAATTTTAATTTTACGTTAATTACAGCTTATTCATTTTGTATACCAGCTGTAGCAACCTCCCTCATTCCTTCCCAATTCCACCTCACCTCCCTCATCTCCCATGCCCCTCAACAAGTCCACTGATAGGGAGGTCCTCGCCCCACCCCCTTCCATATGACCCTGGCCTATCAGGTCTCATCAGGACTGACTGCATTGTCTTCCTCTGTGGTCTGGAAAGGCTGCTCCCCATTCAGAAAAAGGTGATCAAAGAGCCAGCCACTGAATTCATATCAGAGACAGTCCCTGTTCCCATTACTAGAGAACCCACTTGGACACTGAGTTGCCATGCGCTACATCTGTGCAGGGGTTCTAGGCTATTTCCACGCATGGTCCTTGGTTGGAGTGTCAGTCTCAGAAAAGAACACTGGGCCCAGACTTTTGGTTCTGTTGCTTTCCTTGTAATTCCTATCCCCTCCAGATAATTCTATCTCCCCCTTCTTTCATAAGATTCCCTGCATTCTGCCCAAAGTTTAGCTATGAGTCTCAGCATCTGCTTTGATACCCTGCTGGGTAGAGGTTTTTAGAGGCCCTCTGTGGTAGACTCCTGTCCTGTTCCTTATCTTCTCCTGTTTCTGATGTCTATTCCATTTGCCCTTCTGAGTGAGGATTGTTCATATTACCCAGAGTCCTCCTTGCTTAGCTTCTTTAGGTGTACAGATTTTAGTATGACTATCCTATGTTATACATCTAATATCAACTAATAAGTAAATATATACTATGTGTGTCTTTCTGCTTCTGAAATACCTAACTCAGGATTATCTTTTCTAGTTCCCACCATTTGCCTGCAAATTTCATGATTTCCTTGTTTTTAATTGCTAGTATTACTGACTAGTATTCCATTGTGTAAATGTACCACAATTTCTGTATCCATTGATCAGTTGAGGGGTATCTGGGTTGTTTCCAGGCTCTGGCTATTATGAATAAAGCTGTTATGAACATGGTTGAGCAAATGTCCGTGTTGTGTACTTGAGCATATTTTGGATATATGCCTAGGAGTGGTATAGCTGGATCTTGAGGAAGCACTATTCCTAATTGTCTGAGAAAGCGACAGAATGAGTTCCAAAGTGGTTCTACAAGTTTATATTCCCACCAGCAAACTATTTTTAAAAATAAATTCTTGGGATATTCTACTGGATATTCTACATTACATGGTTCTTTATTTACATATTTGTACTCGAATATTACCTCATTTGTGGGCTTTTATTTTTCAGCAAATATAACAAACTCATAACCCCTTTACTATGTATACAACATAGTATCTCTTTTTTTCTTTTTTTTAAATTTTATTATTTTTACTTTATATTAATCACAGGTTATCTACTTTGTAGCCCCCTCCCCCATTCCCTCCCTATCCTACCCTTCCCTCCCTGATCTCCTCCCTGCCCCTTTCCAGGTCCACTGATAGGGGAGGACCTCCTCCCCTTCCATCTAACTCTAGCTAATGAGGTCTTTTCAGGACTGGCTGCAGTGTCCTCTTCTGTGGCCTAGCAAGGCTGCTCCTCCCTCGGGGGGCAGGGAGGTCAAAGAGCCAGACATTGAGTTCATACCCAAAATAGTCCCTGTTTCCCTTATTCATGTACCCACTTGTATCTCTTTTTTCTATCACCCTAATTTTACTCTACTTATCACTATGTAATGTAATGTATATTTTCTAGTTAATTGCCTATTTCTCCATGATAACTCAACTTTTCATATATGTAAATATAGATATTACTTCAGACCAATGAAAGCAATGGATATTTCAATTTAGTGAATTCTAGTTTTGCTAGTGTCGGTCACATAATAAACAATAAATTTTGGATAAGTGACTGAGTAATATTATTTATTTGACTGATAGTACTTATATGAACTCTACTTGTACATGTACTACGTATACTTATAAGTATTCCATATGCTTATATACTGAAATCATATACTCATATGTTGATATACTTATATTATGATTTGTCTTATTTTATATGATAACCACTAAACATATATGACAGTTATACTTTGGAATATAATTTAGTAACCATATTAAGGTTGTCTGAAAGTATATGGTATTCATTTAATAGATTTAGTATAAATATGTGTTAAGTAAATATAAAAGAAAATATGCAAACTAAAGAAAAATTATACTGTTAATAATAATTTATCTGTTTATCAATACATAGTAATATTAATACATAGCTTCTTAGTATAAGATTTTAATTGGGAGATCCAAGATGGCTGCCATGAGAGAACACTGTGTCTGAGGAGTAGGAGACCAGAAACAACTCAGCCATCAGGAGACTGAACTCTGGGACCTAAAACGCCAGCATTGTGAGTACCAGGTGAGCGGAACTCCTATGGTGAGAAAATCAAGTGGGAAAACCCTAGGGACACACAGTTATTACCTGGAGAAATTTCCCTGTGACCAGCTGCGCACAGCTCTGATCTGGACGAGCAGCTGCACTGGGCGCCTGCACCCGCCATTATAGACTGGATCTCACAGTCTCGCGGGCAGTCTCAAGAGGAACCAGGTGCCCTTTTCACTGAACTGCGCCCTACGAGCGCACACTGCACCCGGGTTCTGCTTCGACCCACGGGTGTGCTGAGGGTTCGGTCCAATCATCAGAACCACACCAGACTGAGTGGATTGGGGGACCATTTTGACCAGTCAGCACATTGCCCGGGCACAAGCCGAACGCCCCGCCAGCAAAATCTGAGTCAGTGTGTGAGTCCGCCCGCTGATCTGGGAGGATCCCGAGTCCTGCACCAACCCACGGGTGTGCAGTGGGCACGAACAGATCATGGGAACCACCACAGACTGAGTGGATTGGGGGACCATTTTGATCAGTCCACACACTGCAGGGGCGCAGGCCAAACGCTTCTGCAAGCAAAAACTCAGTCAGTGTGTGAGTCTGCCAGCAGCAAAAACTCAGTCAGTGTGTGAGTCCTCCAGCGGATCTGGGAGGATCCTGAGTTCTGCATTAACCCACAGGTGTGAGCAGGCGCGAACCAATCATGGGAACCACCACAGATTGAGTGGATTGGGTGACCATTCTGACCAGTCGGCACACTGTGGGGGCGCAGGCCAAACGCTTCCGCCAGAAAAACTCAGTCAGTGTGTGAGTCCGCCGGCGGATCTGGGAAGAACCCGAGTTCTGTCGCAACCCACGGCTGAGAGGATCCTGGGACCATCTTGACCAGACCACACACTGAGGGCGAAAGCTGCACGCATCCTCCAGCAAAAACCCCAGGAATGCTACCACAGCTTGTTTTCTGGGTCCATTTGCTTGGAAAATGGTTTTCCAGCCTTTTACTCTGAGGTAGTGTTTATCTTTCTTGCATAGGTGTGTTTCTTGGATGCAGCAGAAGGTAGGATCCTGTTTCCGCAGCCATTCTGGTAGTCTGTGTCTTTTTATTGGAGAGTTGAGTCCATTGATGTTGATAGATAGTAGTGACCAATGACAGTTAATTTCTTTTATTGTGAAATTGGTGGTCTTACT
>CM053742.1:3860351-3886376 GCA_028658305.1 Pachyuromys duprasi
AGCCAGCCCTGAGGAGTCAGGATAAGCTGGGGTTGGATGGAAGGGTAGGAGGTCCTCCCTTGTTGGTGGACTTGGAGGGGGCGGGGAGGAGGGAGATGAGGGAGGGAGTGGGAGGGTAGGAGGGACTGAGGGAGGGGGTTATGCCTGAGATTCAAAGTACCTAACCTGTGATTGAGAAAAAAATAAATAAATTAAAAAAAAACAAAGTAAAAAAATATAAATAAAAAATAAAAAATAAAATTATCTACTAGAGGCTGGCCTAATATTCCTAATATTCTTATGTTCACCTATGAAGATCTGGAGAGGCTTGTGTCAATATATCATCTGAACAGCTTTGTTTGTTGTTGATCTTTTTAGTTTTGTTTTGAAAGTATAATCTCATTAGTATACTACATTATTGTTTTTTGAATATACAAAACCTTTAGTAGGCACATGTGTCTTGTTCTTTGTCATTTTCCTTACCATAATGAGTCTATACAGGCTATAAGCCAACAATTTTTTTGTTGTTGTTGTTTTGACCATAGCCATGCTATAAGCAATAGAAAAACAGAAATTTGTAACTGTTGTACCATATGTTTGGTCAAACCAAGCATATTTTTTTTTGTTCTACTTCTTACACATTCCGGTATTCATTAGTACTCTGATTAAGAGATATGAGTCTTATAATTCACATGTGAATGCAACAATATCATATGTACATTTCTACATTTGTTTTATTTTACCCAATATGTACTCTGTGTCACAGTGTGTTATTTTTGATGGTTGGGTAATACGAAATTGAACATGTCTCTCTCTCTCTCTCTTTCTCTCTTTCTCTCTCTCTCTCTCTCTCTCTCTCTCTCTCTCTCTATATATATATATATATATATATATATACATATATATACAGATATGCATATATATATGAATGTATAAATATATGAGGCAAACTAAATGAGACTGAAAATACACTAGTTTCAAGTAGAATTCATACTTTGAATCTAAGTCTTTATTGCCTAATTCTTTTATCATTATTATTATTTATTACAATTTATTCATTTTATATCATATGTGAGGGAAGGTTGTGGCCCATTCCCTCATCTACTCCCAATGCCACCCTTCCTCTTCTCCCCTTATGCTCCTCCCCTAGTCCACTGATAGGGGAGGTCCTCTTCCCCTTCTATCTTGACCTTAGCCTCAACTAAGGATCATGAATGGAGAGGACCTAAACACCTGCTCAGATGTAGCCCATAGACTCAGTCTTCAAGCAGGGACTTTCTCTGACATGATCTCAGTGGCAGGTTCTCTGATCACCTCCCCGAGGGGGTGGAGGTACAACCTTGTCAGAGGAAGTTGAATGAATTTTACTAAAACTAAAATTATACTGGGAAAAAGATATTTTTTTAATAAACAAAGCTGGGAAAATGTAATGTCCACATGTAAAATTAATTAGATTCCTACCTCTCATCCTGTACACAAATCATATATAAATAGATCAAAAACCTTACTGTGAGACCTGAAATTCTGAAAGAGTTAGAGAAAAAATAGGGGAAACACTTGCTGCTAAATTCAGTCACTCAGTCAATAAGGCTATGAATATACAGATGAGATTTCATGAAATTAAAAATCTTCTGAACAGTAATGGCAATTAGTTGAAGAAGAGGAGAAAATTCTCTGCCAACTACATATGTGACAAAAGATTAATATTTAGAATACTAAAAGAACTAAAGTAAGTAAATTCAAAATCAAACAACTCAGTCAAAAATGGACTAATGAACAGCTGCCCAAAAGACGAAGTGCAAATGCTCAATAAATGTATTTTTTTTCCTAAAACAATTTTCATTATTATTATTTACTACAATTTATTCACTTTGTATATCATCTGTAGCTCCCTTCTTCATCTCCCCCCAGGCCACCCTGTCTCCCCTTCTCTCCCTATGCCTCTCTCCTGGTCCAATAATAAAGGAGGTCTTCCTCCCCTACTATCTTATCATAGCCTATCAGTTCTCATAAGTACTGGCTGCATCCCCTTCTTCTGTGGCCTGATAAGGCTGCTCCCCCCAGGGGGAAAGTGATCAAACAGCAAGCCCCTGAGTTCACGTCAGAGACAGCCTCTGCTGCCCTTACTAGGGAGCCAACCAGGAGACTGAGTTTCCCATGGGCTACATCTGAGGAGGGGGTCTATGTTCTCTCTATACATGGTCCTTGGATGATGAATTAGTCTGCAGGTCAAGAATTTTTGGCTTTCTTGGTCTTGTAGAGCTCCTGTCCTCTCAAGGTCCTTCTACATTCCCCTTCATCCATAAGACTCCCTGCACTCTGCCCAAAGTTTGGCTGTGAGCCACTGTACCTGCTTTGAACCTCTATTCATTAGATCTTTCACTGACATCTGTGGTAGGCTCCAATGCTCTTCCCTCTCTTCTATACCTTAAGGTGTCTTCTGCCTGCCCTTCTGAATAATAATGAAACATCTTCCCTAGGGTCTTCCTTATTGTTTAGCTTCTTTAGGTCTAAAGATTTTAGTATGATTTTCCTATATTGCATGACTTCTCTCCACATGTAAGTGAGTATACAGCATACATGTTTTCTTTTTTTTCTGGGTTACCTCACTCAGGATGATCTTTTCTGGAACTATCCATACGCGTACAAATTTCATGATTTCCTTGTTTTTAATTGCTTAGTAGTATTCCATTGTACAAATGTACCACAATTTCTGTATCCATTCTTTAGTTGAGGAATATCTAGGTTGTTTCCAGATTCTGGCTATTATGAATAAAGCTGCTATGAACATAGTTGAACAAACGTCCTTGTTGTATAGATATAGGCCCAGTAGTGATATAGCTGGATCTTGACATAGCACTATTCTTAATTTACTGATAATGCTCCAGACTGATTTTCAAAGTGGTTGTACAAATTAACATTCTCATTCAGAAAGGCAAATGGGGTAGATCAGAAGAGGGAGAAAATAAGGGGTAGGACAAGAGCCTACCATAAAGGGCCTCTAAAAGACTCTACCCAGCAGGGTATTAAAGCAGATGCTGAGACATAACCAAACTTTGGGCAGAGTGTAGGGAATCTTATGAAAGAAGGGGTAGATAGTAAGACCTAGAGGAGCTCACTAGGAGCTCAACAGAGCCAAAAATATTCTGGGCCCAGCAGTCTTTTCTGAGACTGACACTCCAACCAAGGATCAGGCATGAAGATAACCTAGAACCCCTGCAAAGATGTAGCCCATGGCACTTCAGTATCCAAACGGGTTCCCTAGTAGGGGAACAGGGGCTGTCTCTGACATGAACTCAGTGGCTAGCTCTTTGATCACCTCCCCCTGAGGTGGGAGCAGCCTTACCAGGCCACAGAGGAAGACAATGCAGCCAGTCCTGATGAGACCAGATAGGCTTGGGTCAGATGGAAGGGGAGTAGGACCTCCTCTATATGTAGACTGGGGGAAGGCCGTGGGAGGAGAAGAGGAAGGGAGGGCAGAATTAAGAGGGGCTTAGGGAGGGGCTACAGCTGGGATACAAAGTGAATAAATTGTAATTAATAAAAACATAAAATATGTAAAAAGGACATTTTCACCAGCAATGGAGCAGGGTTCCCTTTTCTCCACAACCTCTCCAGCATGTGTCATCCTTGAGTTTTTGTTCTTAGCCATTCTGATTGCAGTAAGGTGAAATCTCAGAGGATTTTTGATTTGCATTTCTCTGATGTCAAAGAACAATAAGGATTTCTTTAAGTGTTTCTCTGCCGTTCGATATTCCTCTATTGAGAATTATCTGTTTAGGACTCTAACCCATTTTTTAATTGGATTATTGGATTTGTGGGTGCTTATCTTCTTGAGTTCTCTATATATTCTTACATTAGCCCTCTGTCAAATATAAGATTGCTGAAGATATTTTCCCAGTCTGTAGGCTGTTGTTTTGTTGTTGTTGTTGTTTGTTTGTTTGTTTTTTGTTTTTTTTTTTCGGTTGACAGGATTCTATACTTTTTAGAAGCTTTTTATTTTCATGAGGTCCCATTTATTGACTATTGACCTTAAGTCCTGTGCTATTGGTTTTGTTTAGGAAGTTATCTCCTGTGCCAATGAGGTCAAAGCTCTTCCCCATTTTTTTTTCCTAATAGTTTAATTTGTCTAATTTTTTTGTTGAGATCTTTGATCTATTTGGACTTTAAATTTCTGCAGACTGATAAATATGGATCTATTTGCATTTTCTACATGTAGACATCCTGTTAGACCAGGAACATGTGTTGAAGATGCTGTCTTTTTGTTTCATTGTATGGTTTTGTCTTCTCTGTCAAAAATCAAGTATCTAAAGGTGTGTGGATTTATTTCTGGAATTTTGATTTGATTCCATTGATCCCACAGTCTGTTTGTATCCCAGTAGCATGCCATTTTTATTACTATTGCTCTAAAGTATGGCTTGACATCAGAGATGGTTATACATCCAGAAGATCTTTTATTGTACAGGATTGTTTTAGTGATTCTGTGGTTTTTGTTTTTCCATATGAAGTTGAGAAATGTTCTTTCAAGGTCTGTAAAGAATTTTGTTGGTGTGTTGGTGGGAATTACATTGAATCTGTAGATTGCTTTTGGCAGGATGGCCATTTGCACTATGTGAATCCTACCAATCCATGAGAATGGGAGATCTTTTCATCCTCAGATTTCTTCATCAAATTCTTTCTTCAGAGACTGTAAGGATGCTTGTTTGTTTGTTTCATACAGGCCTTTCCCTTACTTGGTTAGAGTCACAGCAAAGTACTTTATGCAATTTATGCCTATTGTGAAGTGTGTTGTTTCCCTAATTTCTTTCTTAGCACATTTGTCTTTTGTATACTGGAAAGCTTCAAATTCTTTTGAGTTAATTTTGTATCCAGCCACTTTGCTGAAGGAGTTTATCAGTTGAAGAAGCTCTGGTATAATATTGATAGTCACTCATGTATACTATTATATCATCTACAAATCATGATACTTTGACTTCTTTCTTTCTGATTGGTATTCCTTTTTTCTCCTTTAGTTGTCTTATATTTCTAGCTGGACCTCAAGTACTATGTTGAAGAGATATTGAGAGAGTGGGCAGCCTTGCCTTGTTCCTGATTTCAGTGGGATTGATTTAAGTTTCTCTTCATTTAGTTTGATATTGGCTATAGGCTTGCGGTATATGGCTTTTACAATATTTAGGTATGTGCTTTTTATTTCTGATCCCTCCAAGATTTTAAACATGAACAGGTGTTGGATATTGTCAAATACCTTTTTCAGCATCTAGGAAAATGATCAAGGGTTTTGTTTTGTTTCTCTTTCAGTATGTTTATATGGTGGATTTCATTGGTGAGTTTTCATATATTGAAGCACTGCTGCATGCCTGGGATGAAGCCTATGCGGTAGCATGCGACCATATAATTACTGTGTTCTTGGATTCATTTGTAAGTATTTTATTGAGTTTTTTTGAATCAAAATTCGTAAGTGAGATTGGTCTGGAGTTCTTATTTTTTGTTGGGTCTTGGAGTGGCTTAGGTATCAATGTGACTGTGCCCTCATAGAATGATTTTGTTAATTTTGTTTTCATTTTTGTTTTTCTGTTTTGTATAATACTTTAAAGGTTATTGGTATTAGCTTTTCTTTGAAGGACTGGTAGAATTCTGGGCTGGAACCTTCTAGCCCTGGGCCTTTTTTGGAATTGAAAATGTTGATGATTACTTTTATTTCCTCAGGTGATATAGGACTATTTAATTTATTTACCTGATCATGATTTAACTTTGGTAAATGGAATCTATCAAGAAATTTGTTCACATCATTTAGATATTCAAATTTTGTTACAAATAGGCTTTGAAATTAGACTTATTGATTTTTTGGACTTTCTCAGTGTCTATTGTTATATCCCTATTTTCATTTCATTTTTTTAAATTTTTGTTCCTTTTAGTTAGTTTGGCTAAGGGTTGGTCTATATTTTTTTTCACAAATAACCAGCTCTTGATTTCATTCATTCTTTGAATCATTCTTTTTGTTTCCAATTGAGTGATTTGAGTACTGAATTTGATTATTTCCAGCTGCTTACTCTTCTTGGGTATGTCTGCTTCTTTTTTTTTCATAGTGCTTTCAGGTGTACAGTTAAGTTGCTTGTACGAGACGTCTCAAACTTCTATGAGACACATTGAAAGCAGTCCTAAGAAGAAAGTTCATAGCACTAAGTGCCTCCAGAAAGAACTTGGAGACATCTCATACAAACAACTTAATGGCACACCTAAAAGCCCTAGGGGAAAAAAAGCAGACACACTGAAGAGGATTAGAAAATTGGAAATAATCAAACTCAGAGTTTTGAATTTCTCAGTGAAGGCACTTAGTGTTATTAATTTTCTTCTTAGCCCTGCTTTCACTGTGTCCTATAAGTTTGGGTAAGTTGTACCTTCATTTTCATTGAATTCCAGGCATTCTTTAATTTCTTTCCTTATTTCTTCCCTGACCCAGCTGTGGTTGAGTGAAGAGTTATTCAGTTTCCATGTATGTGTAGGCTCGTTGCTATTTCTGTTCTTCTTTATGTCTAGTTTTAGACCATGGTGGTCTGATATGCAAGGAATTACTTCAGTTTTCTTACATATGTTGAGACTTGCTGTATGTCCAACTATATGTTTAATTTTGGTGAAAAGTTCTATAAGATGCTGAGAAAAAGGTATACTCTTTTGTGTTTGGGTGAAAAGTTCTGTAGACATCTATTAGGTCCACTTGAGGGAGAGAGGGTGGGATTGGAAGGAAGGAAGAAGGGGGCTACAGTTGTGATACAAAGTAAATAAACTGTAATTAATATAAAAATAAAACTTTTATTAAAAATACAGACCTCTGTAATCATCATTGTTTCTCTATTCAGCTTCTGTTTTGAGGATCTGTCCCTTCGTTTGTCTTTGAAGTCGCCTACTATTGAAGTGTTGAGATCAATGTGTAATTTAAGCTTTAATAATGTTTTCTTTTCTTTTCTTTTCCTTTTTTAGGAATTCAGGAGCCCTTGGGTTTCATGCATAGATGTTTAGGATTGTGATATCCTCCTGGTGAATTTTTCCTTTCATGAGAATGATGTATCAGTCTCCATCTCTTTTGATTAATTTTGGTTGAAAATCTACTTTATTAGATAGTAGGTTGGCTACTCCAGTTTGCTTCTTGGGTCTGTTTGCTTGGAAAACCTTTTATGTCAGGTAATGTCTATTCTTGTTGCTGAAGTGTGTTTCTTAAATGCAGCAGTATGTTGGATCCTGTTTCTGCAACCATTCTGTTAGTCTGTGTATTTGTATTGGAGATTTGAGACCATTGATGTTGATAGATACTAGTGACCAAAAGTTGTTTGTTTCTTTTATCTTGGAGTTGATGTTGAGTGTTTGTTTGTGTGCTTGTTTTCTTTTGCTTTTTTGTTGTTATTGTGTTTTCTTTTTTAAGTAATTTATTTATTTTTATATTAATGACAGTTTATGTACTTTGTATCCCAGCCATAGCCCCCTCCCTCATTCCCTTCCAATCTTTCCATCCCTCCCTCATCTTCTCCCTGCCCTCCTCAAAGTCCACTGATAGCGGAGGACCTGTTATTGTGTTTTCATCCTGTGTTTTCTTCATTGTAGTTGATCTCATTTGCTTAGAGTTTTCCTTCTAGTATCTTCTGTAGGGCTGTGTTGCTGCATATGTATTGTTTAAATTTATTTATGTAATGAAATATTTTCTTTTCTCTATCTATGTTGATTAAATGTTTTGCTGGGTATAGTAGTCTGTGTTGGCATCTGTGGTCTGTTTGTGTTTGTATGGTATCTACTCAGGCCTTTCTGGCTTTCATAGTCTCTTTTGAGAAGTCTGGTCTGATTCTTATACATCTGTGTTTTTATGATACTTGTCCATTTTCCCTTTCTGCTCTTAATATTTTTTCTTTGGTCTGTAGATTTGGAGTTTTGATTATTATGTGGCACAAGGAATTTCTTTTCTGTTCTAGTCAATATGGTGTTCTGTTAGCCTTTTGTGTGTTTAAGCACATCTATTTCTTAAGGTTGTGCAAGTATTATTTTATAATTTTCTAGAAAATATTTTCTGAGCCTTGGTGCCTTGAATATTCTTTTTTATCTATTTCTTCTATTCTTAGGTTTCTTCTTTCCATGGTGTCCTTGATTTTTTGGATGTTTTGTGTCTACAACTTTTCCAATTTTTTATTTTCTTTAAAAGATATATCAATTTCTGCAGTTGTATCTTCAGCCCTGAAATTCTTTTCTCCATCTCTTGCATTCTATTGGTGATGCTTAACTTTTTGGTTCCTGATCTCTTCTATAATTTCTCCAACTGCAAGTTTTTCTTAATTGATTTTAATTCTGTTTTCATGTCTGGCACCATTTCCTCCATCTATTTTAATGTGGATTCCTGTCTGGCCATGATGGTCACTCATTTTTTGTTCATTTCCTCCTTAAATGCCTTTATTTATTTTTTGTTTGTTTTCTCTTTTTGTGCCTCAAACAACTGTATAATGATAGATTTGAGATCATTTTCTTGTGTTTCAGCTGCAATCGAATATTTGTTGTTTTTTGAAGATTATGGTGAAGCCATAATGTCTTGGTTTTTGTTGCCTGTATTCTTATGCCAGCCTCTAGTGATCTGGTTGTGTGTAGCCTTGACTGATTTTTCCTGGAGTCTCTAGTGCAGACTGGGTCTACCTATCTCTGGAGTCTCAAGGAATCTCTGCAGAATTCACTGTCTCTGCTGGCTCACTTTTTGTGACCAAGGTATGCCATGCAGCTGGGGTTCAGACACTTAGCTCAGCTCTACTTTGTTTACTATCTGTGTTGTGCTCCCTTGATTCTGACCCAGGTGAGTCAGGCAGATGGGGAGCAGACAGAATGCCTGTCCCACCGTGGTCTTGAAGTGTGGAATGTCCTAAGAATGAGCTGCTGGTCCCAGGAAAGTGTCTGCAGATGGTGGGCTTGAGAAGGTGGCTTAGGGCTGCAGCATTGCCAGGCTGGATCCCAGGAATTTTTCCCGGGTATTAGCCAGGTGGATTGAAGATGGACCTTAGAGTATCGCCATGGATTCTCCTCTCACCTGAGACATATATATGTAGTAGTTTTGGGGTCTGCAAGTACATCCTGAAGGTCTCCCTTCTCTCACTGCTGAGCTGCTGTTCAGATACCCTTCTTGGTCCAACAAACATATTTTTATGTTTTTGAGAAAATTCCACACTATTTCCTAATATCATGTCCTAATGTCTAGGTATCCATAATGTATAATCGCTCCTTTTCACCACTATCTCACCAGTACTTGTTACTTTTGTCTTTCTCATAACAGTCATTCTAATTGGGATAAGGTGTAATCTCACAATAATTATATACACACATACAAACGATACAGAATGATATGCTAAAATGTGCTAATATTGTTAGTAATTAAATTGGGTAATTAAACAAATGCTTGATCTCACATACTTATTCTTTTTTTGAAAACCAAAGACATCAACAACAACAAAACAACAACAACAAAACAGACCTTCTCTATATCAGAAGGGTTCTCCTTGCAGTAGATGGCAATTAGCACAGAGACCCACAATCTGTCACTTTATAGAGAAAAAGAGATTTTGCAGTACCCAGCTATAAATGGGACATCTATATTACACCCATCCTGTCAGAGCTTAGGGATCATCACAGAGAAGGAGCAAAAAGATTTTAAGAACCAGGACACTGAACAAGGAAACAGTGCTTTCCAGACAGAACAGGGCAGTTGCACATGTGAACTCAAATGAGCTGTGCCATCATGGGCAAGCTCAAGCCAAACAAAGTCCAATCACAGAGAGAAGCAGGTACTTAGTTCCACCCATAGCTGAAGATCTATGGACATTTGCTAACTGCCAGGGAACAGAATTGGTTTGCTTTAACGGTTTGAATTCTTGTATATTAACCACACTCCAGAGCAGACCTCATACCCAAAAGTAGTTGGTCAAAACAAAGTAGACTCAATGTGTTAAGAGAAAGGAAGAGAGAATGAGAGGTGGGGCAAATTTAGCATGAATCTTGGTGGATAGGGAAAGATGTTTCATCTGGAAGAAATTGAGAGAGGGTGATAACTATGGTCAACATTCATGGTATGAAAATTTCAGAGAATTGACAAAATATTATTTATAAATCAATTTTCTCTTCAACACCTTGAAAATATGTAGTACACCATTATTTATGACAGTAGTCTTTCTGTGAAATGGATCACTAGAATTTATTGCTACTCTCTGCATTAAACTTTGTAACTTTAGTCCTCCTGTTGCTTGGGATTAATTCAGGACTTCACATTCATGTCCAGGCAAGTACCCTACTATTAAACTACACCCCTAGCCACCTTTATATCTTTTTATTGGTATCTCCCTTTTTCCTATCCACTCCTCCTCCAGCCCTTAGTAACCACTATACTAATTTAAATATATATGAGATTTTGTGGCCTTTATCCTCTGTGCCTAGCTTTCTGTTACCAGCATATTGTCATCAGATTTATCCATGCTGTAAATGAATCAGCATTCCTTTTTTAAAAAATGTACATTTTGCATTTATATAACATTTTTTGTTATTTAATTGATGGTGACTATCTCCATTACTTCTGTAACTTAGCTACTGTGAATAATGTCACAATTACTAAAGGGATGTAAATGTTTTCAGCATAACAACTTCAGTACCCTTATGAATAAATATGAGTGTATACATAGGAATTTAGTATATGTGTATAACTGAATACAACTTTCCCAAATGCAATTACTGAGTTACATGTATATCAGTCACTTTTCAATCCTTCTACAAACAAACAAACAAAAGGTACACTATTTTCTTTTTACTCCCATGACCTATTATCTCCAACTAGGTCATACTTCTGGGTTTCTACACTGTCTTAATACTGCTATCAATAATATTGTAATCTTGCTTGATGACTTCCTATTAACTCGCACAGTTTTTATAATAACTGTATTAATTTGCATTGCCATTAATAGAATATCAATGTTGGTTTATTTTTATCCCATGTTCTTGGTAACACTTGTTATATATTTAATATTTCATCTTTGAAAACAGTTATTTAAGAGCCATAAAGTGATAGTTCCCTGTAGCTTTAATTGGCATGTCTCTGATGATCTTTCTGAGTTGAAAATGAAAGGAGCAGGGAGGAGATGAGGGAGGGAAGGGGGCGATAGAGAGGGAATGCAGGCAGGGGCTATGACTGGGATACAAAGTACATAACCTGTGATTAACATAAAATAAAAATGTTAAAAAAAACAACAAAAAAACAAAACAAACAAACAAACATAAAAACAAGATAAACAAGAAAGAGGACCCGGAGTAAGATGATCAATCCTTATTTAGAAAGTCAAATGGGACGGACAGGGGAAGTAGGAAAAAACAAGTAACAGGACAGAAGCCTACCACAGAAGGCCTCTGAAAGACTCTACTTAGCAATGCATCAAAGCAGATGTGGAGACTCATAACCAAACCTTAGGCAGAGTGCAAAGAATCATATGAAAGAAAGGGGAGTTAGTATGACCTAGAGAGGACAGGAGCTCCAGAAAGACAAAATATTTCAGGGCATGGGGGCCCTCTATGAGACTGTTTCTCCAACCAAGGACCATGTATGGATATAACCTAAAACTCCTGCTTGGATGTAGCCCGTGTTAGCTCAGTATCCAAGTGGGTACCCTAGTAAGGGGATCAGGAACTATTTCTGACATAAACTCAACTACTAGTTCCTTTACCTCCCCCCACACACAAGGGAGAAACAGTCTTGCTAGGCCAGAGAGGAGGACATGGCATCCAGTCCTGAAGATACCTGATAAGCTAGGGTCAGATGGAAGAGGAGGAGGATGTCCTCTAGCAGTGGCCTTGGAAAAGGGCAAGGGGGAGATGAGGGAGAGAAGGTGGGATTGTGAGGGAATGAGGGAGGGGGCTTCTGCTGGGATACAAAGTAAATAACCTGTGATTAATATAAAAATAATAAATAATAAATTTAAAAAAAGACTGTTGCTAGGAGTCATTTTATTGCTATGTTCCTTTAGCAGAGTGGTCCTCAACCTGAGAATTGCAACCCTTTTTTGGGGGTTAGGTTCAAACAACTCTTTCACCAGGGTTGCCTAAGACCATTAGAAAACACAAATATTCACAGTGTTAGTCATAACAGTAGCAAAATTGTAGTTATGAAATAACAACAAAAATACTTTTATGCTTGGGGATCACCACAATGTGAGAAACTGTATTAATGTGTCATAGCACTAGGAATGTTGGAAGCAACGCTTTAGCAGAACAATAGTATTTGATTACCCCTAGGTCCATGGCCTATATGGGCTCAGGTTCTTGAACACAGAAGCTTTGGTAGAGACAAGTTCCATGTCATAAAATGGGCCTTAAATCCAATCAGACAATTCCACAACTTTTGTGCCACTATTGCAGCATTATATGTATGATGCAAGAATTTCATCATTGTGGATCTCAAGTTTTGTGCCTATGTTGTTGTTTACTTTTTTTCTCTGATAACTTCCAGTACCATGAACACTAACTAGTCAGTATGTGTGAATGCTCTGATTAGGCGCCAGCTCAAATTTTCAGTGTTCAATGAGTTATGTAGATGCTGTCTTCAACAATAGGGCATTAGCATCACTTTGTGGAGAGCATCTAATAGTCTTGACAATTACCTGAGTTTTTTTATGGGTTTCTATGGGGGCCATTTGGTAAAAAACTCAACTAGATATAAACTATTCTTGGCACCAGATGTTTTATTTAGTATTGAGTGATGTCTTTGTCTCCCCCATTATTGATTCCATACACACACACACACACACACACACACACACACACACATATATATATATATATATATATATATATATATATATATATATATATATATATATATATATATATATATATGAAGATGCCAAGTAGCATCTTCATGGATTTGGACAATATTGGTGGCATGCATCTTATCTAAATTTAATCAAAGATATAACACAACATCAAGAATAAGGAATGAGAGAGATGATGGAGGCTAAAATCATATACTCAGAATAATTCATCCACTGTGTTAACAGTATTTTTTTATAAATTTATTTATTTTTATATCAATCACAGGTTAGGTTTTTTGCATCCCATGCATAGCCCCCTCCCTCATTCCCTCCCACCCTCTGCAACCCTCCCTTATCTCCTCCCCGCCCCCTCCAAGTCCACCAAAGGGGGAGGATCTCCTCCCCTTCCATCTGATCATCTTGTCTCCTCAGTGCTGGCTGCAATGTCCTCCCCTGGGATCTAGCCAGGCTGTTACTCCCTGGCGTGTATGGGGGAGGGGCAAAGAGCCAGCCATCAAGTTCAAAACTGAAACAGTCCCTGTTAACAGTCTTTTAAATGACAGCCAAAATAAAGAAGAGCTAAAGTGTTCAAATATCTGTTTATTTTAGAGCATGAAACTACATTATAGTCATATTTATAACAAAATACAGTCTCAGTTATATAAAATGAAAAAAATGATGAAGTACATAAAGTATTTAAATATCTAAAATCAAAGAAAGCAGCAAAAATTTAGATTGCATAAAATAAGAGAGACACCAAAATATACAGATTATACTAAACTGCACAAGTAGAAAAAATTATTTACTTGGTTGAAATCAAAATTATTTTTTCTATAGAATGATTGTCCCTGAAAAGTCTGAAAAGAACTTTCTGCTATGGCATAAACACTTTGAATTTTGTTTTGGGTCCTTATTTCATGGTCGTGTGCAATTTTCAGAGCTTATCAAGCTTAATATATAAGATCTCCTTTTTAATTTTATATAACTTATACCTTAATAAAATCTACCATGATGGTTATTGCTGCCGAATTCATTGACATTATAAGTTTTGCATTTGAGAGATAATATTCTGGGAATTATACAACCAGTATTATACATGAAATATTAGAAACCCAAGCTTTTCAAAAGAAAGCATGATTTTTTGGACAGTGGACAGTCTACAAGAGTTAATAAAATAAACTGATCACTCATGAACATTATATGACAATTGTATTCTTCCTAGGGTCTTTCTAACTGCCTTTAAGCTGGCAGGACTGTCCTTGACACAGTTATGATGATCCCCACCATTGCTACAACAAGTGAAATGTTTTAGTGTCTCTTTTCTCTCTTTTTAAATTATGCTGTTAGCTTGATGCCTCGGGGAAATAGTACAACAAAGTGGATAACTAATTGAAATATAAAACAACTATACAGCAGTATTTGCAAAGCAATACAATGGAGTAGAGCAGAAAATCTGCTTCTTTAATATAAACCTTTGTTAGTAAAGACACTTAATTTAAATTTAAGGTTATCAGGGAAAAGAATTTGATTTTATTTCACATCATATGTTGTCTCTCCCAATGTTAGGCACACATATGTTTAAACACTGATCTAATACAAGAAACCGAAATTACAAGATCTAGACCTTTGTCATGAGGATACATGTCACTGTTGCAATGATTTTGCATCTAGAGACACCATAGCAAAATCTGTCACTCTTATTGGCATATAGCTACCTTAGACTCTTCGTTGCACACTTACGCACTTTCAGGATTTGGACTGCAAAGTCCCATGACAAAAAGGTCAACTTTTTGCAATGGATAACCATTGTGTCCAGTGATTCAGATGACAAATGGGGATTTTAAATTTTGAATAAAAATTCTAATAAGAATATTAGTATAATATAAATGTCAGAGCTATTGAACCACCTTGATTATATATAAAGTAAGCCAATAGTTTTAAAAATAATTGCCTAAAATATGAAGCATTTCCAGGAATATAAATCTTTTGTCCACTTCACTATAATTCCATACACTAGCAGATCTACAAGGAATAACTGCGGTGTACACAATATTCGAACATTTTACCAATGAATATAGTACCTCTACAAATCAGTGGTTCTCAACATGTGTGTTGTGATACCTCTTACAAACCTCCATTTCCAAAAATATTTATATTACACTTCATAAAAGAAGCAAAATAATAGTTACGGAATAACAATAAAACAATTTTATGCCAGGGTCACCACAACACAAGGAACTGCATTAAAGGGGTAACAACATTAGAAAAGCTAAGAACAAATGCCCCAAATAAACGAGAGGTTCCTATTGCCTTTCTTTTATTTCTTGATTGGATTTAAGCCAACTCCCTGATATAGAACCTATCTCAGACAATGCGTAGCAAAGAAACTGATAGTAGATAGGTCATGGATCTAGGGGAAACCAATTATGGTTGTTCTGCTAATGAAACAAAGTGATAAAATGGCTCCTAATGATATTTTACTGTACCATAGATTGGTGTTTTCAAAGTTGTTATCGGACAAGCTTGCTTCTCCTTCTGTTCCCAATACATGGGAACAATTACTGAGCCGCCACAAGTGAACTATGGGCAGGAAATGAGAAACTTTGGAACACTTGGTCATAAATAATCTGTCGCCACCTAGTCTCTCCCCTCCTGGATCAGGGAGAAGGGGAAGCAGAAAACTTGTAATAGTTGAACAGGATAGAAGAAACTAAGAAAATGAGGCCTTCTAGACACAATAGTACTGATGCACATATGAGCTCACAGATACTGTACAATCTTGCACATTGCCTGCACATGTAAGCCAGATAGATCCCCAGTAATAAGAGGGAAAGTGGACCCAAGCCCCCATACCTAATATGGACTCTATCTTCAGGTGATAACTGCATATATAGGAAAAAACAGTTTTCTCCAACAGAGCTTCACTGGGTATATAAACCACACTTAAGGGCAGGTTGCATGCCCACCAGTAGATAACCAACACAAAACAAACTCAAGTCTATTTTTGGAGGGTTTTTTCCCCATAATACTTTGAGGGTTTTTTTTTTAATCCTGTAGGTCTTTTGGTTATACATTACTGTTTTCAATTTTCTGTCTTTAAAATTATTTGTCTGTGCTAATGTGTGTGTCTCTGTACCTATATGTGTTTCTTTTGCTTTTTCTTTGGATTTTTCCCCCTCTTTGATTATTTAGTCCTATTCAGATTTGCTTCTTTTACTTTTCTTATTTTACTTCATTATTTTTCCTTTCTTTTCTTAGATACCTGTTTTTTCTAATTAGAGAGAACAATAAAATGTGTGTATATGGGTGAATGGGGAGGTGGGGGATCTGGGAGGAGTTGGGGGCAGAAGATACTAATCAGACTATATTCTATTAAAAAAGTATTTCCAATTAAAATAATTGTCACTATGCCTCAGGACAAATATAGTTACATCTGTGCCTTAATTACTCCAGGGCATTGGGCTGTGATAGGTATTGCTCTATTGGGTCTTAGAAATGGCCATCCAATATTTGATTTTTAGCCAAGTGAGTTAAGGAACATAATTGTGTCCAGTGTGAACTCCATCATTTGCTAATATGCAATCTTAATCATACCATTCCCAATTTGACACAATTAACTAATGTGTTACCACAAAAAAAGCAAAAAGGAGTAAAAGCAAAGAGGAGTAAATTATGTAATAACTTGGATGGTGTCATCGAAAATTTCCAAATGCAATAGTAGAGAATTTTATGGGATCTGTTTTTGGGTTTATAATGTTTAGAAAATAGGCAGGGCATATTAGATGTGCACTGATTTTTTTCTTTTCCTTTTGCAATAGTAAGGGCTGATCCCAGTGCCTTAGGCACTCTAGGCAGACACTCTGCCTCCTAACTATATTCCTAATCATTGATATAGATTTTATTTTAAGAAACAGGATCTTGATATGTAGCCCAAGCTGACTTTAAATTCTCCCCTTAGGACAAACATATTATGAACTCAAGATCCTAGCTGGGAATACAGAGCTCTGCCACCAAGCCTGTTGTTTTATTGTTTTGTTTTTTTTTCTATTTTTATTTTATGTTTACTACTTTATCTTTTCTTTCAACAATCTGTTTCAGCCACCAGAGATCTTACCAAAACATGCCAGACATGGGTAATTTATCAGGTGATTCAGGACTCTGGAGGAAAAGCACACACATGTTAGGAGATCGGCAGAGCAAGGGGAAGGGAAAGAATGATGCACCAAGACCTAAGTGAGCAGGAATGGAGGATTTGGGGAACACATACTTAGAAAACCAAGAAGTTTCGTGTGAATGGCTAAGATCAAAAACTCTAGTGACAACACATGCTGAAGAGGATGTGGAGAAAGGGGAAACCTCCTCCATTGCTGGTAGGAATGTATCCTTGTACAACCACTTAAGAAATCAATCTGTTGCTTTCTCAATTAGGAATAGTGCTTCTTCAAGATCCAGCTATACCACTCCTAGGCATATACCCAAAAGATGCTCAAGTATAAAACAAGGACATTTTTGTTCAACCATGTTAGTAGCAGCTCTATTCATAATAACCAGAAGCTGGAAAAACCCAGATGTCCCTCAATGGAGGAATGGATACAGAAGTTGTGATACACTTACACAATGGAATACTACTCAGCAATTTAAAACAAGGAAATCATGAAATTTGCAGGCAAATGGGATCTAGAAAAGGTCGTCCTGAGTGAGATATACCAGAAGCAGAAAGACACACCTGCTATATACTCACTTATAAGTGGAAATTAGACATATATAGGATAAACATGCTAAAATCTGTACAACTAAAGAAGCTAAGCAAGAAGGAGGACCCTGGATAAAATGATCAGTCCTCACTCAGAAAGGCAAATGGGACAGGCATCAGAAGAGGGAGAAAACAGGGAACAGGACAGGAGCCTACCAAAAGAGTGCCTCTGAAAGACTGTACCCAGCAGGTTATCAAAGCAGATCCTGTGGTTCATAGCCAAACTGCGCAGAGTGCAGGGAATATCATGAAAGAAGGGGAAGATAGTAAAACCTGGAGAGGACAGGAGTTCCACAAGGAGAGCAATAGAACCAAAAAATCTGGGTCTTTTCTGAGACTGATACTCCAATCAAGGATCATGCATGGAGATAACCTAGAATCTCTGCACAGATGTAGCCCATCACATCTTAGTATACAAGGTGGTACCCTAGTAAGGGGATCAGCAACTCTTTCTGACACGAACTCAGTGGCTGGCTCTTTGATCACCTCCCTTTGAGGGGAGAGTAGCCTTACCAGGCCACAGAGGAAAGGAATGCAGTCAGTGCTAATGAGACCTGATAGTCTAGAGGCAGATGGAAGGGGAGGAGGACTTCTCCTATCCTTGGACTTGGAGGGGGTCATGGGAGAAGATGTGGGAGGGAGGATGAAATGAGGGTTGGGGCTACAGCTGGGATACAAAGTGAATAAACTGTAATTAATATAAAAATAAAAATAAAATATTTTTCATTTGAATTCTAAATATCTAGGCTTAATAATTTTATTGGGATGGTATATTATTGTGCCCTCCTTACAACCACTATACTGAGTTTTCTTGAGTCCGCAGCTCTTGTGAGTTGGTGTTCCTTTGATGAATGTTACTTTCTCACATTGTTGAATATGTATGGGTATAGTGCAGGCCAGTTAGTCTAAACCAACATTAACTGTTTCTGATCTGGTGTGGGAAGCAGATGATTTAATGTGTATGGTTGACATGAGCAAGGCCATGTCAAGCACCTTGTTGCCTCATACCCATGGGAATTGCAAAGTCTTACCATAGTCATGCTCAGGGAAATGGCAAAGACTTCACATGGTCTGAACATGAATGGTTACAGTTGATTGTTACAAATGGTTGACTGCAGTTATTAACAGTTGACTTGTAGCTAAAACCAGTGTGTGTAGAAAGTATAAACTACAACTTCTTCCTCTTGGATGACCATCCTGGAACTGCTCCCTTACTAATACCTCCCTTTCAAGATAAGCTAATCTGCCTTCTCCTCACTCATATATGTATAATGAAACCACCTCCACAAACCAATTTTTACTTACTGAAACTCCTTATTTCTCCTGGGTTCATGTATTATGTTTCCTTTGAGGTTTTTCCTCATTTGAGTCTAACGATAGCCTCTCATTCTGATTTCTTTTTGCCCTTTGATGTCTTGTTTAGATAATACATTAAAGAGCATCAGAAACTAACATTATAAATTAGCTTTTCAGATAACTTTGAAGTCGTTCTCTTGCCTAACAGAAGCTTTGTTCTTCATTGCCTCATTTCCATCTTCCTTCCTCCCATTTAAGCCTTCCTACCTAGACTGGAACTCAGTAGGTAGCAGGTAAGAGATTATTATATTGAGCAAACTACCACCTGAATAGAAGCAAATGTATAAGATAGTTCAGTGTATCTAAATCTGGGATTTGAATTCATGAGAGTGACTAAGTTTACATCTAGTCACATTACTTGGCTGTCTTTGAGAAAAGGTAAGGCAAAATTAATTATATTTGATTTAGTGCTCTAAGGAATGATGAAATAAAGATGGTCTTTTATAGGCTCTACTTTTGCTCTTACTTTAAAGGTTTTATTTTATTTTATTACAATTTATTCACTTTATATCCTGATGGTAGTCCCCTCCCTCATCTCCTCCTGGTCCCACCATCCCTCCATCTTCCCCCCTATTGCTTCCATTGGTCCACTGAAAGGGGGAGTCCTCCTCTCCTATTACCTGACCCTAGCCTATCAAATTTCATTAGAACTGCTTAGATCCTCTCCCTATGTTGTCTGGCAAGGTCACCCACCAGGGGCAAGTGATCAAACAGCAGGCAATCAAGTTCATATCAGAGACAGGCCCTGCTCTTGTTATAAGGGAACCCACACGGAGACTGAACTGCCTATGGGATACATCAGAGCAGGGGTTCTAACTCCTCTTCATGCATGGTTCATTCATCAGTATCTACAGGCGCACTGAGCCCAAATTTTTTGATGTTGTCTATCTCCTTATGGAGCTCCTGTACCCTCTGTGTAAGTCCATCTTCCCAACCTCTTCTTCCATAAGGTTCCCTGTGCTTTGCCTAATGTTTGGCTGTAAGTCTCTGCATCTGTTTCTATATCTTGCTTGGTGGTATCTTTCAAAGGACATCTATAGTGGGCTCCCATCCTGTTCCCTCTCTTCTGCAGCTTCCAGTGTCTATCTGGTTTGACTTCTGAATGAGAATTAAGCATCCTCTCCAGGGTCTTCCTTGTTGTTTACTTCATTTAGGTTCTAAAGATTTTAGTATGTTTATCCTATATTATATGGTTATATCGATTTACAAGTGAGTATATTCCATGAGTATCTTTCTGTCTCTGGGTTACCTCACTCAGGATCATCTTTTATAGTTCCATTCATTTGCCTGAAATTTTCATGATTTCCTTATTTTTGATAGCTGAGTAGTATTCCATTGTGTAAACACACCACAATACCTGTATTCATTCTACAGTTAAGGGACAGTTAAGGGAATGTGTAATATCCACGTTCTGGATATTACATATAAATCAGCAATGAACACAGTAGAGCAAATGTCCTTGTTGTACGACAGAACATATTTCCAGTATATGGCCAGGAGTGGTATAGGTGGATCTTGAGGTAACACTATTCATACTTTTCTGAGAAAGAGCCACACTGATTTCCAAAGTAGCTGCAAAAGGTTACCTTCCCACCAGCAATGGAGGAGGGTTCACCTTTCTCCACAACCTCTACAGCATGTGTCATCCCTTGAGTTTTTGATCTTAGCCATTCTGATGGGAATGAGCTGGAATCTCAGGGTCATTTTGATATGCATTTCCCTGATGACTAAGGACTTTCAGCATTTCTTTAAGTGTTTCTCTGCCATTCACTATTCTTCTGTTGAGAATTCTGTTTATCTCTAAACCGTTTTTTAATTGGATTACTTGGTTTGTTGTTGTTTACCTTCCTGAGTTCTCTATATATTTTTGGATATCAAACCTCTGTCAGATGTAGGGTTGGTGAAGATCTTTTCCTAGTATGTAGGCTGTCCTTTTGGTTTCTTGACAGTGTTCTGTGCGTTACAGAAGTTTTTCAGTTTCATGAGGTCCCATTTATTGATTGTTGATGTTAGAGCCTGTGCTGTTGGTGTTGTTTTCAGGAAGTTGTCTCATGTTCCAAGTTATCTCCAAGTTATCTTTCTTCTAATAGATTTAGTGTGCCAGGTTTTATGTTGAGTTCTTTGATCCACTTGGACTTTACTTTAGTGCAGGGGATAAGTATGTTCTATTTGCATTTTTCTACATGTAGACATCCAGTGAGACCAGCACCATTTGTTAAAGATGCTATCTTCTTTCCATTGTAAAGGACATTTGCTCCATTATGTTTATAGTCACTTTAGTCACAATAGCCAGACTCTGGAAGCAAAATAAATGTTCCTCAACTGAAGAATGGATACAGAAATGATGGTATACTATTTAGCAATTAAAACAAGTAAATAATGAAATTTGAAGGTAAATGGTGGGAACTAGAAAAGACCATGTGAGTGAGGTAACCCAGAAACAGAATGACACATATGGCATCTACTCACTTATAAGTGGATAGTAGACATATAATATAGGATAAGCATACTAAAATCTGTATACCTAAGGAAGTTAAACAACAAGGAAGACTCAAGGGAAGAGGCTGAAACCTCATTCAGAAGGGCAAACAGGATAGACATCAGAAGTAGGAGAAGACAGGCAACAGTGCAGGAGACTTCCACAGTGGGGCTCCAAAAGACTCCATCCATCAGGGTATTGAAGGATATGCTGAAACTCATAGCTAAAGTTCGGGCAGAGTGCAGAAAACCTTACGGAGGAAAGAGGAGATTGAAAGATCATATTAAAGAAGGGGGAGTTAGTAAGACCTGGAGAGGACAAGAGCTCCAAAAAGACCAAATATATCAGGGCACAAGGGTCTTTTATGAGACTGTTTCTCCAACCAAGGACCATGAATGGATGTAACCTAGAATCCCTGCTCAGATATAGCCCATGGTAGCTCAGTATCCAACTGGGTACCCTAATAAGGGGAACAATGACTATTTCTGCCATGAACTCAATGGCTGACTCTTTCACACACACACAGCCCTGAAGGAGGAGTAGCCTTTCTAGACCACAGAAGAGGACATTACAGTCAGTCCTGAAGAGACCTGATAAGCTAGGGTGAGATGGAAGAGGAGGAGGTCCTCTCTTATCAGTGGACTTGGAAAGGGGCAGGGAGGCGATGAGGAAGGGATGGAGGGATTAGAAGGGAATGAGGGAGGGGTCTACAGTTGGGATGCAAAGTACATAACCTGTGATTAATAAAAAAAATAAAATAAAATAATTTAAAAAAGAAAGACTTGGAGGGGACTGGAGCTCCACAAAGAGACAAACAAAGCCAAAATAGCTGGGCCCACATGGGCCTGCTGAGACCCATACTCCAACAAAGGACCATGCATAGGGAAGACCTAGACACCCACTCAGATGAAGCCCACTGACTTCTCAGTCTCCAAGTGGGTACCATAGTAAGAAGACCAGGGGATTTCTCTGACATGAACTCATTGGCTGGCTTTTGATCACCTTCTCCTGGGAGGTGCAGCCTTACCAGGCCACAAAGGAAGATGATACAGCCTGCCCAGATGAGACCTGAGAGGCTAGGGTCAGACAAAAGGGGAGGATCTCCTCCCTTATTAGTGGACTAGAAAAGGGGCATAGAAGGAGAAAACAGAGTGTGGGTAGGACTGGGAGGAGACAACAGGGACTAAAGCTGGGACTAAAGTGAATTAATTGTAATAATTAAGTTAATTTAATTAATTAATAAAAGAAAACTCTCTGTTTAGCTTAGAATTTTACAACTTAAAAAAGGTACCTCATTTTTAATTAGATTACTTGGCTTGTTGATATTCAATTTTTTGAGTTCTTTATACATTCTGGATATTAACACTATGGCAGATATAAGGTTGGTGAAGATGTGTTCCTAGAGTGTAGGCTTTCATTTTGTTCTGTTGACAGTGTACTTTGCTTCACAGAAACTTTTCAATTTCATGAGGTTCCATTTATTAATTGTTGATGTTAGAGACCGGGCTGTTGGTGTGCTCTGTTCAGGAAGTTGCCTCCTGTGCCAATGAGTTCAATGGTATTTCCCACTTTTTCTTCTGATAGATTTAGTGTGTCTGGTTTTGTGTTGAAGGATTTGATCCCCTCGGCTTTTAATTTTGTGCAGAGTGATGAATATGGACATATTTACAATGTTCTACAAGTAGACATCCAGTTAGACCAGCACCATATGTTGAAGATGCTTTTTTTTTGTATGATTTAAGATTCTTTGTCAAAAATAGGGAGCCCATATGTGTGTGGGTTTTTTTTTTCTGGTTCTTTGATTCAATTCCAATGATCTAACAGTCTGTTTCTATATAAGTACCATGCAGTTTTTATTACTGTTGCTCTATAGCATAGCTTAAGATCAGGGATGTAGATACCTCCAGAAAATCTTTTGTTGTACAGGATTGTTTTAACTATTCTGGATTTTTCTCTATTTTATATGAAGCTGAGAATTGTTTTTTTTTTTTCAAGGTTTTTAAAGAATTGTGTTGGTATGTTGATGGGAACTGTAGTGATTGCTTTTGGTAGGATGCCCATTTTCGCTATGTGAATCCTACCAATCTATGAGCATGGGAGATTTTTCCATTCTCAGATTTCTTCTTCAATTTCTTTCTTCAGAGACTTGAAGGATTTTTTCATACATGTCTTTCAGTTGCTTGGTTAGAGGCACACCAAGATCTTTTATGCTTTTTGTGGCTATTGTGACTGGTGTTGTTTCCCTAATTTCTTTCTCAACACATTTGTCTTTTGTATACAGGAGAGTTATTGACTTTTTTGAGTTAATTTTGTATCAAGCCACATTGCTAAAGGTGTTTATCAGGTGAAGGAGTTTCCTGGTAGAATTTTGGGGGTCACTCATGTATACTATCATATCATCTGCAAGTAGTGATACTTTGACATATTCCTTTCAGATTTGTATCCCCTTCATCTCCTTTAGCCATCTAATTTCTCTAGCTAGGACTTCAAGCATGATGTTGAAGAAATAGGGAGTGAGTGGACAGACTTGCCTTGTCCCTGATTGATTTAAGTTTCTCTCAGTTTAGTTTGATGCCGGGTATAGGCTTGCTGTATATTTTATTTACTGTGTTGAATTTTGTGCCTTTATATATCTGATCTCTCTAAGACTTTCAAAATGAATGGGTGTTGGATTTTGCAAATGCTTTTTCAGCATCTAAGGAGATGATCATGTGCTGTTTTTTTTTTTCTTTCAGTGTGTTTATATGGTGGATTACATTAGCAGAATTCTGTGTATTGATTCAACCCTGAATGCCTGGTATGAAGCTTACTTGGTCATGGTGGATGATATCTTTGATGTGTTCTTGGATTCAGTTTTTAAGTATTTTACTGAGTATTTCTGCATCAAATTTCATAATGAAATTGGCCTGAAATTGCGTTTCTTTTGGGGGTCTTTGGGTGATTTAGGCTTCAAGGTGATTTTGGCTTCATAAAGTGGTTTGGTAATGTTCTTTCTGTTTCTGTTTTATGGAATAGTTTGAAGAGTATTGGTGTTAGCTCTTCTTTAAAGGTCAGGAAGAACTCAGTGCTGAAACAATCTGGCCCTGGGATTTTTTTTTTTTTTTGGCAGGGCGACTATGGATGACAGCTTCTAGGGGATATAGGAATATTTAATTTATTTACCTGATCTTGATTCCGTTTTGGTAAATAGAATATATCAAGAAAATTGTACATTTCATTTACATTTTCAAATGCTTTTGCTTATAGGGTTTTGAAGTTGGTCCTAATGATTCTTTGGATTTCTTCAGTGTCTGATATTATGTCCCCCTTTTCATTTCTGATTGTTGATTTGGACAGTGTTCCTCTGCCTTTTAGTTAGTTTGGCTAGGGGATTCTCTGTCTCATTGATTTTTTTCACAGAACAAGCTCTTGGTTTCACTCACTATTTGAATTGTTCTCTTTGTTTATAATTTATTGATTTCAGTCCTGAGCTTGATTATTTCCAGGCATCTACTCCTCTTTGGTGTGTCTGCTTCTTTCTTTTTCCCCTAGGGCTTTCAGGTAAGCTGTTAATTTGATTGTATGAGATGTTTCGAATTTCTTTTTGAAGGCACTTACTGCTATGAACTTTCCTCTTAGCACTGCTTTCATTGTGTCCCATAAGTCTGTGTATGTTGTGCCTTCATTTTCATTGAATTCTAGGAAGACTTAATTTCTTTCTTTTCTGAACCAGCTGTCATTGAGTAGCGAGTTGTTCAGTTTCCATGTATGTGTATGATTTTTGCTATTTCTGTTGTTGTTGAGGTCCAGCTTTAGTCCATGGAGGTCTGATAACATACAAGGGATTATTTTAGTCTGCTTGTATCTGTTGAGGCCTTCTTTGTGACCATCTATATGGTTTGTTTTAGAGAAGGTTCCATGAGATGCTGAGAAAAAGGTAAATTCATTTGTATTTGAGTAAAATGTTCTGTAGATGTGTGTTAGGTTCATTTGATTCATGACCTTTGTTAGAGTCATTGTTTCTCTGTTTAATTTTTGTTTTCTTCAACTTTCCTTTGTTGAGAATGGGGTGTTGAAGTTTCCCACTATTAACATGTGGGGATCTATGTGTGGTTTAAGTTTTATTAATATTTCTTTTACAAATGTGGGTACCCTTTTATTTGGGACATAGATGTTCAGAATTGTGATGTCTTCTTGGTGGAATTTTCCCTTGATGAGTACTAAGTGTCCTTCTTCATCTTTTTTGAATAATTTTGGTTGAAAATCTATTGTATTAAATGTTAGATTGAATATTCCTACTTGCTTCTTGGGACTGCATGTTTGGAAAACCATCTTTCCAACCCTTTACTCTCAGGTACTGTCTATCTTTGTGACTTAGGTATGTTTCTAGAATGAAACAGATTGTTGGATCTTGTTTATGCATCCACTCTGTTAGAGTGTGTTTTTATGTTGGAGAGTTGAGTCCATTGATGTTTAGAGAGCTTATTAACCAGTGGATGTTAGATCCTTTGATTTTGATGTTGGTTGTGGTACTGTGATTGTATGATTGGCTTCTTTTTTTTAATTTATTTATTTTTATCTCAATCACAGGTTAGGTACTTTGAATCCCAGGCGTAGCCCCCTCCCCCATTCCCTCCTACCCTCCCACTCCCTCCCTCATCTACTTCTTCCCC
>CM053742.1:3886876-3897541 GCA_028658305.1 Pachyuromys duprasi
AGAAGCTGTGAGCCCTGCAGGCTGGTCACCCCTCTGGTCTGGAGTCTTTACTCCTCACTCTGTGCTAGAGTCTGAGTGTCCAGTTTTGAGATGTCAGCTGGGGGCTGTGGACTCTGCCCTGGGCTTGCTGCTAAGGGCTCTCCCCTGGAATGGAGATTTGGCGCCTCCTTCTGTGCCAGGGGCTGTGCACCACGGTCTGAGATGATATTTTGGGGCACACACAGTGGGTTTGGGTTTGTGTGCATCCGCTGTATGCAGTGCTGTCAGAAATGGTGCCTGAGGCCTTCTCTGTCTGGTCCATGGACAGACACCTGAACTGGGGTTTTTGCTGGCCGATGGGTGCAGCTTTCGCCCTCAGCGTGCGGTCTGGTCAAGATGGTCCCAGGATCCTGTCAGCTGTGGGTTGACACAGAACTCGGGTTCTTCCCAGATCCGCTGGTGGACTCACACACTGATTGAGTTTTTGCTGGCGGAAGTGTTTGGCCTGTGCCCCTGCAGTGTGTGGACTCGTCAAAATGGTCCCCCAATCCACTCAGCCTGTGGTGGTTCCCGCGATCGGTTCGTGCCTGCCGCACAACCGTGGGTTGGTGCAGAACTCGGGATCCTCCCAGATCCGCTGGAGGACTCACACACTGACTGAGTTTTTGCTGGCAGAAGCGTTAGGCCTGCGCCCCTGCAGTGTGCGGACTGGTCAAAATGTTCCCCCAATCCACTCAGTCTGTGGTGGTTCCCGTGATCTGTTCGCACCCACTTCACACCTGTGGGTTGGTGCAGAACTCGGGATCCTCCCAGATCTGCCTGTGGACTCACACACTGACTGAGATTTTGCTGGCGGAGCATTAGGCTTGTGCCCTGGCAATGTGCGGATTGGTCAAAATGGTCCCCCAATCCACTCAGTCTAGTGTGGTTCCGATGATAGGACCGAACCTGTAGCACACCTGTGGGTCGAAGCAGAACCCGGGTGCAGTGTGCGCTCGTAGGGTGCAGTTCAGTGAAAATGTCACCTGGTTCCTCCTGAGACTGCCCGGGAGATTGTGCGATCTAGTATATAATGGCGGGTGCGGGCACCCAGCGCAGCCACTTGTCCAGATCAGAGCTGTGCGCTGCTGGTCACCGGGAAATTTCTCCAGGTAATAACTGGGTGTCCCTAGGGTTTTCCCACTTTATTTTCTCACCGTAGGAGTTCTGCTCACCTGGCATTCACAATGCTGGCGTTTTAGGTCCCAGAGTTAAGTCTCCTGGTCGCTGTGTTGTTTTTGCTCTCCTACTCCTCAGACACAGTGTTCTCTCTTGGCAGCCATCTTGGATCTCCCCTAAGTGTGGATTTTTAATGCTTATAAATATTCTTAATTTTCCCTTGGGATATTTAACTTTTACTTTTATTTTATTAAAATATTTTAATGTCAATTGACAGAGCATATTAAAAGTAGTATTTAACGTTGTAAAATTGCTGTTAATTCATAACAGTCTGTTAAGAGAAATTATTTTACTTTTGAGAAAATAGCAAAATATTATTCATATTTATATATTTCATAACCATTTTATTCATACTTTTTATTAATTCACATTTAAATTTTTGATTTTAGAATATGTACAAACAGTAGCAAAAACTATTCTATACTTTGGAAGATGTGAATTTGAAAAAGAAAATCACCTATTTTTTTCTTTTGATATCTACTTTGTCACATTGTTTGATGTTTTCTATATTAAACTTTCATATAAAATGAATTCTTAGATGAAAGTTAATAGTTGTTGGTTGTTTATCTCCCACGACTGCAGAAGCACTTTATAGTCCCTGGAAAGCAAATAAAACAAATGTGCTATCCCCCAAACTGAAAGGTCAAATAGTTTCAATTTCTTTTTTTTTTCCTTTTTATTTATTCATTAATTTAAAAAAATTTACAATGTATTCAATTTTTATCCCAGGTGTAGCCCCCTCCTCCTCCCCTCCCAATTGCACACTCCCTCTTCTCCTGCCCTGCCCCTCCCCTAGTTCACTGATAGGATAGGCCCTCCTCCCACTTCCCTCTGAAACTAGCCTATAAGGTATGCTCAGGACTGACTGCACTGTCTTCCTCTGTGGCCTGGTGAGGCTTTTCCCCCTCAAGCGGAGGTGATCAAAGAGCCAGCTGCTGAGTTGTTGTCAGAGAAGGTACCTGTTCCCATTAGTAGCGAACCCACTTGTACACTGAGCTGCCATAGGCTACATAAGTGCAGGGACTCTAGTTTACCTCCATGCATGGTCTTTGGTTGGAGAATCAGACTCAGAAAAGGCCCCTGGGCCTAGATTTTTTGGTTTTGTTGCTCTCCTCGTGAAGTTCTGGTTGCCTTCACGTATTTCTATCTTCCCTTTCTTTCATAATTTTCCCTGCACTCTGCCCAGGTTTGGCTATAAGTCTCAGCACCTACTTAGATATCCTGCTGGGTAGAGCCTTTCAGAGGCCCTCTGTGGTAGGTTCCTGTTCCCTATTTTCTCCTTCTTCCAATGTTTATCACATTTGCCTTTCTGCATGAGAATTTATTTTCTTACCCAGGGTCTTCCTTCTTGTCCAGCTTCCTAAGGTGTACAGACTTTTGTATGTTTGTCCTACATTATATGTCAATATCCACTAATAAGTGAGTACATACCATGTGTGTCTTTCTGCTTCTGGGTTACCTCACTCAGGATGATCTTTTCTAGTTCCCACCATTTGCCTGCAAATTTTATGATTATCTTGTGTTTACTTGCTGAGTAGTATTCCATTGTGTAAATGTACCACAATTCTGTATCCATTCCTCCTTTGAGGGACATCTTGGGTATTTCCAGAGTCTGCCTATCATGAATAAAGCTGCTACAAACATGTTTGAGCAAATGTCCTTGTTGAATACTTGAGCCTACTTAGGATGTATGCCTATGAGCAGTATAGCTGGATCTTGAGGTAGCGCTATTCCTAACTGTCTGAGAAACCCCCAGATTAATTTCCAAAGTGGTTTTAGAAGTTTACATTCCCACCAGCAATGGAGGAGGGTTCCCCTTTCTCCACATCTTACCCAGTATGTATTGTCATTTGAGTCTTAGATCTTAGGCATTCTAATGGAGGTCCAGTGAAATATCAGGATAATTTTGATTTGCACCTTCCTCATGACTAAAGACTTTGAGCATTTCTTTGTTTCTATGCCATTCATATTGATCTATTGAGAATTCTCTGTATAGATCTATACCCCATTTTTAAATTGGATCATTTGGTTTGTTAGTGTTTAACTTCTTAGGTTCTTTGTATGTTCGGGGTATTAGCCATCTATCAGACAAAGGATCTTCACTTTCCCAATCTGTAGGCAGTTGTTTTGTTCTGATGACAGTGTCCTTTGCTTTAAAGAAGATTTTCAGTTTCATGAAATCTCATTTATTGATTGTTGATCTTAGAGCCTGTGTTGTTGGTATTCTGTTCAGGAAGTTTTGTCCTTTGCCAATGAGTTCCAGGTTCTTCCCCACTTTTTCTTCTAAGAATTTTAGTGTGTCTAGTTTTATATTGAGGTCTTTGATCCACTTGGGCTTTAGTTTTGTGCAGGGTGATAAGTATGGCTCTGTTTGCCTTTTTCTGCAAGTAGACACCCAGTTAGACCAGCACAATTTGATGAAGATGGAATCATTTTTCCATTGTATGGTTTTTGGTTCTTTGTCAAAAATTAAGTTTCTGTAGGTATGTGGGTTTACTTCTGAGTCTATTCCAATAATCATCCAAACTGTTCCTATGCCCAAACCATGCTCTTTTTATTGCTGTTACTCCATAGTGGATCTTGAGATCTAGGATGAAGATCCCTCCAAATGATCTTTTGTTGTACAAAATTATTTTAGCTATTCTGGGTTTTTTGTCTTTCCATATGAAAATGAGAATTTTTTCAAGTCTATAAAAAATTGTGTTGTTATTTTTATAGGGTTTGTATTGAATCTGAAGATTGTTTTTGGTAGGATACCCTTATTCACTCGGTTAATCTTACTAAGCCATCAACATGGGAAATCACTCTATCTTTTGATATCTTCTTCAATTTTTTTTTTCTTCAGAGACTTGAAGTTTATTTCAAACAGGTCCTTCCCTGGCTTGGTTAGAGTCACACCAAGGTACTTTATGACCTTTGTGGCTATTGTGAAGCCAATTTTCCTAATTTCTTTCTCAGCCCTTTTGTCTTCTGTACACAGGAAGGCTACTAATTTTTTGAGTTAATTTTGTATCCAGCCACTTTGCTGAAGGTGTTTATCAGCTGAAGGAGTTCTTCGGCTAAATTTTGGGGGTCACTCATGTATACTACCATATCATCTACAAATAGTGATACTTTCATAAGGAAAGTTTTAAACAAGTAACAAACTTCTGTTCATCACACCCTCACATTGTAAATTTACTATGTTTCATTTCCTGTCTTCTAATTTAGACAGTCTTGTCTTCTCTTTTAGGATAATGGGCCTTCAGGTACTGTATTTTTCCCTAGAAAATAAGCTCCATGATATTTTTAGTATACATATGCCTCATAACTGAGTACCTCTTAAAGGACTATAGCATCAAAAGACACAATGATTCCTTTTCACTGCAGAAAAAGTGCCACATAATCAGGTTATCATGCAAAAAGACAGACTAATTATTCCTACCTTCCCATACAAATCAAAACTGCTGAGTATAACATCTCGTACAGGATAAGAATAATAAGCCTATAATGCACTCACTGAACTCTGAAATTGCATTCATTTGGAGCATTAATTTTCCTGAATTACTTCAGTTGGTTCTAGCATTAATAAATTTGCATTACCTGTGTTAATAATATGAAAGGAAAGAACAATTATTCTGGCTCCTAATCTGCACATGCAATGCATGAGCACTTCAGTTCATGTATTCAAATCATACAATGATTAAGTGTTCCTCTTACACACAATTTTCAAAAAATGAAATCGAAAGAAACAAGACTTTCTGTAAAGGGGCACACTGTGCCTTGAAAACATGTTATGTTTTAATTTTTAATATTGAATTGGAAATATTTAGATGTCAATTTTGGTTGGACATCTTAAGTCAAAAATTACCCATAAAACACCTAACTGGTAGTAGTTTATAGAGAGATGTACAAAAAATGGTCTCTCTGAAATCAATGTAATTAAACAAGATCAAGGGGGGGCAATGAATACATATACATATACATATACATATATATATATATATGTGTGTGTGTGTGTGTGTGTGTATGTGTATGTGTTTGTGTGAATGCATGTTATGTGTATATATATACATGAAATTTATATTATAGACTACTAATATATAAAATATAACACATACTATACAACACTCATACTATAAAATATGATATATAATATATAGTATATAATAGAGAATATATAATATACAGAGCTCGTGGTCCCAGATGGCCTCAGTCCTCTGTTTTTCTGCCTTTCTGTGATCCATGCTGGTCTCTATGGCCTCAGATTGATGTGGGTCCTAAGAAATGGTGCTGACCTGGGAATTCAAATGTGGGTAGCCCAAGAAAAGGCACACAGAGGGCCCTAGGCAGCCCTGGGCACCATAGCTGGCAGGCTGTGACATGCCAGTACATGTGAGCAGGGGCATGGATGGGACTCTTACCATGCTGATCTCAGGGGCAGCAGATTGGGGTGGGTCAGATACAGAAAGTGTGGTACAATTACACAATGGAATCTTACTCAGCTATTGAAAGCAAAGAAATCATGTATTTGCAGGCAAATGGATGGAACTAGGAAAGATCATCTTAAGTGAGGTATCCCAGACCTAGAAAGACTCACATGCTATGTACTCAGTTATAAGCGGATATTAGACAGGATAACCATACTACAACCCACAGACCCAAAGAAACAAAGTAACAAGAAGTGCCCAAGGGAGGTTATTAGAATGTCACTTAAACAGGGAAATAGAATAGACAGCAGAAGTGAAGAAAGAGAGGGAACTGGGCAGGATACAGGATGGGGAGGGAAACAAGGGTGGAGATCAGATGTGAGGAAAACAGAGGTGGAAGGTGAGAGGGCTGGAAACAAGAAAGGAAACTGAGGGAAGACATCTCTTTGTCAGGCTGGAAGCTTGAGAGTGGGTAGCCTCTTTGAAGGATATGAGTATGACTCTAGCTGAGATTCCTAAGAGGGGGAGGGGGAACAGTAGTCATGAAGACTGAAGTGACTACCTTGTAGCCAAGCATGACAAGTGGAAGGCAGGGAACAACAACCCACTGATAAAACCGTTGATCAAAAAATATCCCCGCCCTTAAGAAGTGCAGGGATAAAGAAGGAACAGATGTTGAGGGAATGTCCAACCAATGATTGGCCCAAACTGAGCCCCACCGCATGGTAGAGAGCCAGGCCCTAACACTACTAATGATGCTCTGCTCTGCTTGTAGACAGGAGCCTAACTTGACTGTAGTTGGGACTTGCAGCCAAGCATGGGGCAGAGCTCCCAGGGTCCTGTGGAAGTGTTGAGAGAAAGATGGAGATCTTGGAGGTGACAGGAACCTCACAAGAATACCTACAGAGACAACTGACACAGACCCATGGGTGCTTACAGAGACTGAGACATCAACTAAGAATCATTCATGGTCTGGACCTAGGACTCCTGTACATATGTTCCTGATGGGTTGTTTGCTCTTCATATGGTGTTCCTGGAGAGTGGAAGGGGAGAGGCTGTTAATGTGTTTGTTTATTACAATTTATTCACTTTTGTATTCCAGCTTTAGCCCCCTCCCTCGTCTTTTCTCAGTCCCACCCTCCATACTACTTCTCTCCCTATATTAATCCCCTAGTCCAATGATAGGAGAGGTCCTCCTACCCTTCTATCTGACCCTAGCCTATCAGGTCTAACCAGGACTGGCTGCATTGTAACATGGACTCTACTGCCTGCTTTTGGATCAATTCTCCCTGGCAGAACTGCCTTGCCTAGCCTCAGAAGAGGAGGATATGCTCAGTGGTGATGTGACTTGAAGTTCTGGAGAGGGTTGACACAGGAGAGGGGGCTTCCATTTTCTGGGTGGAAATGAAGAGGGGAAGGGGAATGAGGGGAACAGTTTGCAGGGAAGGGGAAATAAAGAGGGAAGGGGTATCCTGGAATGTAAGGAAATAAACTGAAATAAAAAATTAAAAAAATATATAACATAATAATTAATATACATGATAGGTGGTTTGTAACATGATATATGGCATATGGTATATATATAATTATAAAATTATGCTTAATATATTATTAATATAGCATATATACTATAAAATTATTTGCATATTATATATATTTATAAATATATGTAATATATTATCTAATATACATATAATATGTTTATACGTTATACATGTATAAATACATATACATGGTTTATATATTGTGAAATTATGTATATTACAGAATATATAATATATTATACAGTATTTCATATTATACATTATATATTATATACTAAATGGTTGTATTATTATACAATGTATTATATATAATTTCATACTAGTCACTCATGAAGTATATTTTTTCTTCTAATGAAGCTCATTTATCTATTTGAAGTATAAAAGAAATAAAAATATATTTACCCAAAAGCCTCTACATAAAAATGACATGAAATTATGCAAAGGTAAAGTTACATATAAATCAGACTAGCCACCATCATATTTCTCAATTAATGGGATAGGTAAAGAAGTATATGTTTCTTTCTAAATATCATTTTAAATTATCAGAGAGATCTCAATGACTAAAGAAAGTGTTATTTAACAAGCTTAAAAAGGATAGTGAAACTTTTATTATTAAAAACTACAACATATTTCTTAATTCTTCTTCAGGAACATAATCTTGATTCTCCTGCCTCTGCCTCCTTCAGCAAATCCTGCCATCATGTGCTACCACAACTGGCCTTAAACATATAAGAGGCTTACAGAATACAAAATAAACCAGACCAGAAAAGAAATTCCTCATGTCACATAAAAGTCAAAACAATAAACCTATAGAACAAAGAAAAATATTAAAATCAAAAAGGGAAAAACGTCAAGTAACATAAAGGTAGACCTATCAGAATTACATCAGACTTCTCAACAGAAACTGAAAGCCAGAAGGGCCTGAGCAGATATCATGCAGACTCTAAGAGACCACAGATGCCAACACAGACTACTACACCCAGCAAAGCTTTCAATCAACATAGATGGAGAAAACAAAATATTCTATGACAAAACTAAACTTCAAACCAGCCCTACAGAAGATACTAAAAGGAAAACTCCAATCTAATGAAATAAACTACACCCAAGAAAACATAGAATATAGATAACTTTACACAAAAAAAGAAAAAAAAAAACAAGCACAGAAACACACTATCACCACCACCTCTACAATAAAAGGAACTAACATTCATTGGTCATATTATTTGTCAACATCAATGGTCTCAACTCTCCATAAAAAGACATGCACTAACATAATGGTTGCAAAAACAGGATCCAACATTCTGCTGCATCTAATAAACACACCTCTGCAAGAAAGACCAACATTACCTCAGAGTAAAGGGATGGAAAAAGGATTTTCAAGCAAACGGACACAAAAACAAGCTGGTATAGCTATCCTAATATGTAATAAAATAGGCTTTCAACCAAAATTAATCAAAAAAGAGGGACATTTCATTCTCATTAAGGAAAAATCTACCATGAGGTCATGACAGACATGAAACTCTATGCCCCAAATACAAGAGCATCTACATTTGTAAATGAAATATTATTTAGCTTCAGCTAAAATCACACAAATGGTCCTAACACCTTAATAGTGGGAGACTTCCACACTACACACTTACGCAGGGGCAGATCATCTAGACAGTAGCTAAACTGACAAATAATGACACTTACCAAGGTCCTAAATCAAATGGATCTAATAGATGTCTACAGAACATTTCACTCAAACAGAGAAGAGTATACCTTCTTTTCAGCACATCATGGAATATTCTAAAAAGTTGATCATATAGTTGGGTTCAAAGAAAGCCTCAAAAGATACAAGAAGATTGAAATAAACCCTTGTATCCTATCAGACCTCTATGGCCTAAAACTAAACCTCAACAACAACAGAAATAAGAAAAAACACACACCAAGCATATAAACTAAACAACTCTCTATTCAATGACAGCTGGATCAGGGAAGAAACAAACAAACAAACAAACAAAGAAATTAGAGACTTCCTGAAATTCAATGAAAATTAAGTCACAACTTACCCAAACTTATGGGACACATGAAAGCAGTGTTAAGAGGAAATTTCAAAGCTCTATGTGCCTTCCAAAAGAAGTTTGAGACATCTCATACAAGAAACTTAACAGCACACCTGAAAGCCCTGGGGGGAGGGGGGAGAAGAAGGCACACCCAAGAGGAGTACATGGTTTGAAATACTCAAACTCAGGGCTGAAATTAATAAATTAGAAACAATGAAAAATTGTAAGGAATCAATGAAAACAAGAGATGGTTCTTTGGGAAAAAAATAGAGAAACTCTTAGCCAAACTAACTAAAAGGCAGAAAGAAACTATCCAAATCAACAAAATCAGAAACAAAAATCTAAATGAAATGGACAATATTCTTGACAGATTCCATTCACCTAAGTTAAACCAAGAGCAGGTAAATAGATCAAATAGACCTATATTCCCCAGGGAAATAGAAGCCATCATCAAAAATCTCCTTGCAAAAATAATCACAGGCCAGATGGTTTCTGCACAGAATTCTACCAGACGGTCAAAGAAGAGCTAATGAAAATACTCCACAAAATAGAAACAAAAAGAAAATTATCACACCTCTCTGGGAGTCCGCAGTTACCTTGATGCCCAAACCACACAAAGACTCAAACAAAAAGATAACTTCAGACCTATCTCTCTTATGAACTTTGATGCAAAAATACTCAATAAAATATTACAAACCAAATTCAAGAACAAATAAAAGATATCATCATCATCCACCATGATCAACATGGTGATCAAGTAGGCTTCATCCCAGGCATGCAGGTGCTGTGCAATCCCTCAATGTAGTCCACCACATGAACAAACAGAAGGAAAAAACAAAACAAAACAAAAACAACCACATGATTATCTCCTTAGATGCCAAAAAAAAAAAAAAAACATTTGACAAAATCCAACACCCATTCATGTTTAAAGTTTAAAGTCTTGGAGAGATCAGGGATACAAGACACATACCTAAACATAGTAAAGACAATACACAGCAAGCCTATATCTGACATCAAACTAAATGGAGAGAAACTGAAATCAATCCCACTGAAATCAGGGACAAGGCAAGACTGTTCACTCCCTCCATAGCTCTTCAAAATAGTAAATGAAATCCTGGCTAGAGTGATAAGACAATTAAAGAAGGTCAAGGGAATACAGATTAGAAAGGAAAAAATCAGGGCACAGGGGTCTTTTATGAGACTGTCTCTCCAACCAAGGACCAAGTGTGGATATAACCTAGAACCCCTGTTTGTATGTAGCAAATGGTAGCTCAATACCCAAGTGGGTACACCAGTAAGGGGAACAGGGACTATTTTGGACATGAACTCAATGGCTGGCTCTTCGACCTCCCCACCCCCCGAGGGAGGAGCAGCCTTGCTAGGCCACAGAAGAGGACATTGCAGCCATTCCTGAAGAGACCTGATAAGCTAGAGTTAGATGGAAGGGGAGGAGGTCCTCCCCTATCAGTG
>CM053742.1:3905984-3935519 GCA_028658305.1 Pachyuromys duprasi
AAGGACCATGTGTGGATTTGGACTGGAACCCCTGCACGGATGGGGCCCATGATAACTTGGTGTAGGGCTGAAGACCCTATTCAGGGAAACAGGGACTGTTTCAGTCATGATCTTGATGGCTGACTCTTTGACCCTCCCCCATATAAGCCGGGGAGTGACAGACTGGCTAGATCCCAGGGGAGGACTTTGCAGCCAGCACTGAGGAGACAGGATGAGCTGGGGTTGGATGGAAGGGAAGGAGGTCCTCCCCTGTTGGTGGACTTGGAGGGGGCAGGGAGGGGATGAGAGAGGGTTGGGGAGGATGGGAGGGAATGAGGGAGGGGGCTACGCTTGGGATGCAAAGTACCTAAGCTGTGATTGATAACAAAAAAATAAATTAATAAAAAAATATAGTGAAAATGACCATGTTGCCAAAAGCAATCTACAGATTCAATGAAATCCCCATCAAAATACCTTCACAATTCTTCATAGACCTTGAAAGAAAAATACTCAACTTCATATGGAGAATGATATCTTTTATGTGTTCTTGGGTTCGGTTTGCTAGTATTTTATTGAGTATTTTTGCATCAATGTTCATAAGAGAGATTGGTCTGAAGTTATATTAGATTGGTTATAAGAAAATATGGGGAAGACCCTAGAACTCATTGGCACAGGAGACAACTTCCTGAACAGAACAGCAACAGCACAGGCTCTAAGATCAACAATAAATTAAATGGGACCTCAGGAACCTGAAAAGCTTCTGTAAAGCAAAAGACACTGCCATCAAAACAAAATGACAGCCTACAAACAGGGAAAGGATCTTCACCAACCTTATAGCTGACAGAGGGCTAATAAACAGTATATATAAAGAACTTAAGAAGTTAAAAAACAACAAATCAAGTAATCCAATTAAAAAATGGGGCATGGAGCAAAAAAGAGAACTGACTGTAGAAGATTTTAGAATGGCAGAAAAACACTTAAAGAAATGCTCAACGCCCTTAGCCATCACGGAGATGCAAATCAAAATGACCCTGAGACTTCACCTTATTCTCATCAGAATGGCTAAGAGCAAAAACTCTAGTGACAACACATGCTGGAGAGGTTGTAGAGAAAGAGGAACCCTCCTCCATTGCTGGTAGGAATGTAAACTTGTACAACCACTTTGGAAACCAATCTGGTGCTTTCTAAGACAACTAGGAATAGTGCTTCTTCAAGATCCAGCTATACCACTTCTAGGCATATATCCAAAAGATGCTCAAGTACACAACAAGGACATTTGTTCAGCAATGTTACAGCTTTATTCATAATATCCAGAACCTGGAGACAACCCAGATGTCCCTCAATAGAGAAATTGATACAGAAATTGTGGTATATTTACACAATGGAATACTACTCAGCAATTTAAAATGAAGAAATCATGAAATTTGCAGGCAAATTGTGGGAGCTAGTAAAGATGATCCTGAGTGAGGTATCCCAGAAGCAGAAAGATGCACATGGTATATACTCACTTATAAGTGGATACTAGACATATAAGCTAGGATAATCACATTAAAATCTGTACATGTAATGAAGCTAAACAATAAGGACCAGGGGTAAGAAGATCAATTCTTACTTAGAAAGACAAATGGGATGGACATTGGAAAAAAGGAGAAAAACGGGAAACAAGACAGGAGCCTACCACAAAGGGCATCTAAAAGACAGCAGTGTATCAAAGCAGGTGCTGAGACTCATGGCCAAACATTGGACAGAGTACAGGGAATCATATGAAAGAAGAAAGATTTAGTAAGACCTGGAGAGAACAGAAGCTCCACAGGGCCAAATATATCTGGGCACAGGGGCTTGTCTGAGACTGATTCTCCAACCAGGGACCATTCATGGATATAACCTAGAACCACTGCTCAGATGTAGTCCATGGCAGCTCCATATCCAAATGGGTACTCTAGTAAGGGGAACAGGGACTACCTCTGGCATGAACTCTGTGTCTATCTCTTTTATCTCACCAACCCCCATAGGAGAAACCGTCTTGCTAGGCCACAGAGGAGGACATTGCAGCCAGTCCTGGTGAGACCTGATAAGCTAGGGTCAGATGGAAGGGGAGGAGGACCTCCTCTATCAGTGGACTTAGAGAAGGGCAGGGAGGAGATGAGGGAGGGAGGGTGGGATTGGGAGGAAATGGGGGGGGGCACAGTTGGGATACAAAGTAAATAAATTGCAATTAAATAAAAAAATTAAAATGTAATAAAAATATAAAAATTAAAATTAACTTTATTAACTATAAAAGGCTATTTTCTCATCATTTTTTCAGACTCTATCTTTAGTTTTATAGTTTCGCATTTGCTGTTTACCTCCTTCATCTTATTTCTAGGCTATGATAGAAAAATATAAACACCTACCACTTATTTCATTTGGGAAAATTACTCAAGATAACACAATTTCAAGTATTGAAAAACATGTAAAAAAGAGGGAAAGGGCAAAATTTTAGGGGATGAGGAAAGAGTGATGCAGGTAATAAGTTAATGCACAGTGATATAAAGCTAATTGAATTTCTAGTACTACTTTTTTGTTATTTACATAAAAATATACCTAATAGTGAAAATGTAAAATCTAATGCAAAGCTCCATAATGACTTTTTACAATTAGAATAGAATGGCTGTTCTAACTGTACAGAATTTCACTCTCCACAAGTAAGTGGAGGGCACAGGGGTCTTATACGAGACAGTTTCTCCAACCAAGGACCATGTATGGATATGGCCTAGAACCCCCACTCAGATGTGGCCCATGGTAGCTCGGTGTCCAACTGAAGACCCTAGTAAGGGGAACAGGGACTGTTTCAGTCATGAACTCGATGGCTGGCTCTTTGACCATCCCCCATACATGCCAGGGAGTAACAGCCTGGCTAGATCCGAGGGGATGACATTGCAGCCAGCCCTGAGGAGACAAGATGATCTGGGGTTGGATGGAAGGGGAGGAGATCCTCCCCTGTTGGTGGACTTGGAGGAGGCAGGGAGGAGATGAGGGAGGGATGGGGAGAGTGGGAGGGAATGAAGGAGGGGGTAAGCCTGGGATGCAAACTATCTAACCTGTGATTGATATAAAAATACATAAATTACATTAAAAAATAAAATAAAATAAAAGAATTTCACTCTGATGAATGGGTTTTGGTTTGGTTAATTTTGGTGTGTTGTGTTTACTTAATTTGTGCATTTTGATTAATAATACAGTTTACATATATATATATATATATATATATATATATGATTACTTTGGCTTTTATTTTTTAAAGAATTTTTAATGCCAATTTTAAACTTAATTGCAAATTATTTTTTAACTTTCCCAATGTTTTATTGTAGCAGAATTTTGTTTATTTGTTCTGTTTTATTTTTTGAGACAAAAACTACTATGTATTCCTGAGTGGCCTGGAACTTACTATGCAGATCAACTTGACCTTTAAATTGTGCCTTTAAATTGTGCCAAACCCCTTTCTAGGGTACTCACTTGGATATTGAGCTACATTTGCTACATTCAAGCAGGGGTTCTAGGTTATATCCAGACATGGTCCTTGGTTGGAGAAACAATCTCATAAAAGACCCCTGTGCCCTGATATATTTGGTCCTTGTGGAGCTCCTGTCCTCTCCAAGTCTTACTAACACCCTTTCTTTCATATGATGCCCTGCACTCTGCCAAAGGGTTGGTTATGTGACTTATCATTTGCTTTGATACACTGCTAGGTAGAGTTTTTCTGAGGACCTCTGTGGTAGGCTCTTGTCCTGCTACTTGTTTTCTCCTACATCCAATGTCCATTCCATTTGTCTTTCTAAGTGAGGATTAATCCCCTTACCCCAGGTCCTCTTTCTTGTTTATCTTCTTTAGGTGTATAGATTTCAGTATGTTTATCCTATCTTATAGGTCTATATAAATGAGTATATACCATGTATGTCTTTCTGCTTTTGTGATACCTCACTCTGGATGATCTTTTCTAGATCCCACCATTTGCCTGCAAATTTCTTGATTTCCTCATTCTCATTTTTTAATTGCTGAGTAGTATTCCATTGTGTAAAAGTACCACAATTTCTGTATCCATTCCTTAAATGAGGGACATCTGGGTTGTTTCCAGGTTCTGGTTATTACAAATAAAGCAGCTACAAATTTAGTTGAGCAAATGTCCTTGTTGTGTACTTGAGCATCTTTTGGATATATGGCTAGGAGTGGTATAGCTGGATCTTGAGGAATCACTATTCTTAATTGTCTAAGAAAATGCCAAATTTATCTCCACAATGGTTGTACAAGTTTACATTCCCACCAGCAATGGAGGGGGTTTCACTATTCTCCACAATCTCTCTAGCATGTGTTGTCACTTGAGTTTTTGATCTTAGCCATTCTGATGGGCATAAAGTGAAATTTCAGGGTCATTTTGATTTGCATCTCCATGATGGCTAAGGATGTTGAGCATTTCTTTGTTTCTCTGCCATCCTACTTTCCTCTACAGAGAATTCTCTTTTTCGCTCCATGCCCCATTTTTAATTGGATTACTTGATTTGTTGCTTTTTAACTTCTTGAGTTCTTTATATATACTGGATAATAGCCCTCTGTCAGATGTAGGATTGGTAAAGATCCTTTCCCAGTCTGTAAGCTATCATTTTGTTTTGATGACAGTTTCTTGTGCTTTACAGAAGCTGTTCAGTTTCATGAGGTCCCATTTAATTTATTGTTGATCTTAGAGCCTGTGCTGTTGCTGTTCTGATCAGGAAGTAGTCTCCTGTGCCAATGAGTTCTAGGGTCTTCCCCAATTTTTCTTCTAACCGGTTTAGTGTATCTGGTTTTATGTTGAGGTCTTTGATCCACTTCGACTTTAGTTTTGTGCTGGGTGAAAATATGGATCTATTTTCATTTTTCTTCATATAGATATCCAGTTATACAAGCACCATTTGTTGAAGATGCTGTCTTTTTTCCATTGGATGGATGTGGCTTCTGTATCAAAAATCAAGTTTCCATAGGTGTGTGGGTTTATTTCTGGGTCTTCTATTCAGTTCCATTGATCCACTATTCTGTTTCTATGCCAATACCATGCAATTTTTATTACTATTGCTCTGCAGTACAGCTTGAGGTCAGGGATGAATATACCTCCAGGTGATCTGTTCTTGTACAGGATTGTTTTGGAATTTTTCGTTTCTCCATAAGAAGTTGAGAATTTTTTCTTTCAAGGTCTGTGAAGAATTGTGTTGGTATTTTGATGGGAATTGCATTGAATCTCTAGATTGCTTATGGGAGAATGGCCATTTTCACTATGTCAGTCCTAATAATCCATGAGAGCAAGAGGTCTTTCCATCTTCTAATATCTTCTTCAATTTCTTTCTTCAGAGATTTGAAGTTTCATTCAAACAGGTCTTTCACTTGCTTGGTTAGAGTAACCACAAGCTACTTTATGTTATTAGTGGCTATTGTGAAGGGTGTTGTTTCCCCAATTTCTTTCTCGGCCCTTTTGTCTTTGGTGTACAGGAGGGCTTCTGATTTTTGGGGGGTTGATTTTGTATCCAGCCACTTTGTTGAAGGTGTTTATCAGTTGAAGGAGTTCTCTGGTTGAATATTTGGAGTCACTCATTTGTATTATCATATTGTCTGCAAATAGTGATACTTTGACTTCTTCCTTTCTGATTTGTATCACCTTGATCTCTTCTTGCTTTAGCTAGGACTTCAAATACTATGTTGAAGAGATATGGAGACAATGGGCAGCCTTGCCTAGTCCCTGATTTCAGTGGGATTGATTTAAGTTTCTCTCCATTGAGTTTGATGTTGGCTATAGGCTTGTTGTATATTGCCTTTACTATGTTTGTGTATATGACTTGTATTCCTGATCTATCCAAGTCTTTAAACATGAATGGATGTCAGAATTTGTCGAATGATTTTTCAGCATATAGGGAGATGATCATGTGGTTTTTCTACTTCAGTTTGTTTATATGGTGAATCACATCGATGGATTTCCGTATATTAAACCACCCCCTCATGGCAGGGATGAAGCCTATTTGGTTATGGTGGATGATATCCTTTATGTGTTCTTGCATATGGTTTGCAAGTATTTTATTGACTATTTTTGCATCAATGTTCATAAGAGAGATAGTTCTGATATTCTCTTTTTTTTGGTGGATCTTTGTGTGGGTTAGGTATCAAGGTGACCGTGGCTTCAAAGAATGAGTTTGGTAATGTTCCTACTGTTTCTATTTTGTGGAATAGTTTAGAGAGAATTGATGTCAGCACTTCTTTGAAAGTCTGGTTTAATTCTGCACTGAATCCATCTGGCCCAGGGCTTCTTTTAGAACGAAGGTTGTTGATGACTTCTTCTATTTCCTTGGGGGATATAGGTCTATTCAATTTTTCTACCTGATCTTAACTTAATTTAGGTAGATGGAATCTATCAAGAAAATTGTCCATTTCATTAAGATTTTCAAATTTTGTGGCATATAGGCTTTTTTAGTAATACCTAATGATTGTTTGGATTTCCTCAGTGTCTGTAGTTATGTCTCCCTTTTCATTTCTGATTTTGCTGACTTGGATTTTTTTTCTCTGCCTTTTTGTTAGTTTGGCTAAGGGCTTGTCTATCTTGTTGATTTTCTCAAAGAACCAGCTCCTGGTTTCATTGACTCTTTGAATAGTTTTATTTGTTTCTTATTGATTAATTTCAGCCCTGAGTTTGATTATTTCCAGTCGTCTGCTCCTCTTTAGTATATCTGTTTCTCTTTTATCTAGGGCATTCAGTTGGGCCACTAAGTTGCTTGTATGAGATGTTTCAAATTTCTTCTTGAAGGCACTTAGTGCTCTGAAACTTTCGTCTTAACACTGCCTTCATTGTGTCCCATAGGTTTGGGAATGTTGTGCTTTCATTTTCATTGAATTCTAGGAAGCCTTTAATTTCCTTCTTAATTTCTTCCCTAACCAAGCTGTCCTTAAGTAGCAAGTTGTTCAGTTTCCATGAATGTGCAGTCTTTTTGCTGTTTCTGTTGTTGTTGAGGACCAGCTTTAGACCATGATGGTCAGATAGGATACAAGGGATTATTTCAGTCTTCTTGTATCTGCTGAGGTATGCTTTGTGACCAACTATATGGTCTATTTTGGAGAAGGTTCCATGAGGTGCTGAAAAGAAGGTATACTGTTTTGATTTAGGATGAAAAGTTTTGTAGACATCTATTAGGTCCATGTGATTTAGGGTCTCTGTGAGTGCCCTTGTTTGCTGGTTTTCTTCTGACTGGATGATCTGTCCCTTGGAGTGTTGAAGTCTCCCACTATTAAGGTGTTGGGATCTATGTGAGATTTCAGTTTTAAGAATGTTTCACTTACAAATGTAGGTGGTCTTGTATTTGGGACATAGATGTTCAAAATTGTGATGTCCTCCTGTTGCAATTTTCCTTTGATGAGAAGGAAGTGCACCTCCTTATTTTTTTATTAGTTTTGCTCATAAGTCTATTTTATTAGATACTAGGATTGCTACCCAAGCTCGTTTTCTGTGTCCATTTGCTTGCAACACATTTTCCCAACCCTTTACTCTGATGTAGTGTTTATCTTTGTTACATAGGTGTGTTTCATGAATGCAGCAGAATGTTGGATCCTGTTTCCACAACCATTCTGTTAGTCTGTGTCTTTGTATCGGAGAGGTGAACCTGTTGATGTTGATAGATAATAGTGACCAATGACTGTTAGTTCCTTTTATTGTGGAGTTGATGGTCTTACTATGATTCATTGCTTTTTTTTCCTCTTATAATTTTTTGCTGGGAGATTGTCTGTGTCCTATATTTTCTTTGGTGTAGTTGTTTTTGTTGGATTGGAGTTTTCCTTCTTGTATCTTCTGTAGGGTTGGGTTGTTGCGTAGATATTACTTAAATTTTGTTTTGTCATGGAATGCTTTGTTTTCTCCATCTATGTTGATTGAAAGCTTTGCTGGGTAAAGTAGTCTTGGTTGGTATCTGTGTTCCCTTAAAGACTGCATGACCTCTGCCGAGGCCCTTCTGGCTTTCATAGTTTCTGATGAGAAGTCTGGTGTGATTCTGATAGGTCTCCCTTCATATGTTACTTGACCTTTTCCCCTTGCTGCCTTTAATATTTTTTTCTTTGATTTGTAGGTTTAGTGTTTTGACAATCATGTGACGTGAGGTATTTCTTTTCTGGTCTTGTCTATTTGGTGTTCTGTAGGCTTCTTGCATGTTTATGAACATCTCTTTAAGTTAGGGAAATTTTCTTCTATGATTTTCTTAAAAATATTTTCCAGTCCTTGGAGACTGGAGTTTTCTTTTTCATCTATTCCAATTATTCTTAGGTTTCGTCTTTTCATGGAATCTTTGATTTCTTGAATGTTTTGTGTTTGGGTTTTTTCTGATTTTAGTTTTTCTTTGAGTGAGGAATCAATTTCAGCAAGTGTATCTTCAGCTCCCAAGATTCTCTCTTCCATCTCTTGTATTCTATTGGTGATGCTTACCTTTTAGGTTCCTGATCTTTTCTCTAAGTTCTCCAGTTCTAGGTTTTTCTCTGTGTTTTCTTTACAGATTCTAATTCTGTTTTCATGCTTTGCACCATTTCCTTCATCTGATTGAAGGTGGCTCCTATTTTTGTATATATTTCCTCTCTATATGTTTCCAATTGTTCCTCTATGTAGGCCATTATATTCTTTTGAATTTCTTTGAGAGCTGTGTTCGATCCCTCTTTTTGGTCCTGAATTAACTGGATAATCATAGCTTTAAATTCATTTTCCTGAGTTTCTGCTGAATTAAAATATCCATTAGTTTTTGGTGTTTCTGGTGGTGCGATAGTGTCCTGATTTTTGTTGGGTGAGTTCTTAGGTCAACCTTTGGCCATTGCTTATATATGATCTTTGCTGTTTCTTCCTGGAGTCTGACCTTTGGACTGGAACCATCTTACTCTGGTATCTGTAGAATTCTTCAGGAAGATCAGTGGGGACCAGCATTTTGAGTGTGTGTGCTGTTGCTTCAGATTTTCCTGCAGGAGAAGAAGCTTCTGGTGCAGAATCGTAAGTGTGTGTTTGTGTGTGTGTGTGTGTGCATGCACGCGTGGACATGGGTGTAGGGATGTTTGTCTTGAAAGGGAGTGTAGGGTGTGTAGCTTTTGGGGATATATGGGTTGGAAGCAAGCACAGGAGTGGATGTGGATGCTAGCGCAATTAGCATGCACAGATTGCAGGCATAATGTGCCTGCACAGGTTTCCTGAATACCGGGTGGTCTACAGTCTGTGGTGGGGTCAGCAGGCTCAACTCTGAGGTCTGCGGCTGGCACTGTGGGCGTGACACATATTCTGTTGTGGACTCTGCACCTGGACCTAAGTTCTGTGCTGGAAGCTGGAAGCCCTGCAGGCTGCACTCTGCTCCCTGAGTTGGGACGTGCTCTCTGCTTTCTCAGCAGCTACCCCCTCAGACAAGGCTGTGGGGGAATGCGGAGATCTGTGCTTGGAGTGTGCAGCACTGTGCTCCTTACAAGTTGCTGTGTGCACTGTGGGCTGCCTCCTCTGCTTCAGTGCTGGTTGGGATACCTCTGCTGCTGCCTTCCTGCTGGCTGGGGTATCTCCCCCCGCTTCCTCTGCTGCAGGTTTGGCTATGTCTGCTGCTGCTTCTGCCCATTAGGGGGAAGTGCCCGGAATCAATTCCCCAGGAGAAGTCCACAGAGATGTTTGCGGTTGACATGTGTCCTATTGGACTCAGATCAGGTTTTTTCTCACTTCTCTCCTGGCTCCTCGTATGGTTGTTTTGGGTTCCCCAGTCCCCTCAAATCACTAGTTCGGGGACCAGAAAACCCAGGGTCTGGTGCTCTGGGTCTCACAGATCTGTCTGTGGCAGGTAGTTGGTGCTCAGCAGGTCTCTTTGCTGGCAGTGCAAGTATCCCCCGATCTAGGGGACCTTTTGCAGGGAGAACTGGGTACCCTAACTCAGTCCCTGTTTGTTTCCTTCCCTGTGGGGTTTTCTATCAATGGGGAAAGCCAGGCTATGGTGTTCTGGTGTGCACATTTCTTCTGTGGCAGAGAGTTGGGCATGCAACAAGTCTCTGTACTCGGGAGTGGAGCCTAGTTCAGAGATGGCGCTCAAGCCCAACATTCTGCAGGATCTTTTCCTGGGGAAGGTTTGGTGACCTAGGTCAGTCCCGTTTCCTTCTTTCCCTGTGGGATTTTCTCGTGACTGGGACTCCCATTCTCTGGTGTTTTTTGTGCCCATTGTTCAGCCTGGGAAGGTGATCAGGACAAGCAGGCATGTGATTCCGGTCTGGCAACCGAGTGCCTGCATGACCGGAGATCTCTTCCATGTTCTTGCTGGGTGTCCTAGGAGTGGACCAAGCCAGTTCCCTCACCTTGGGGCTTCCTCTCATCTGGAAAAAAGGATCACTGTTGTTTTAGGGCCCACAGTTCGATACTTGGTTGCTGTACCGAAAATGTTGTTCTGCAGCTCAGAAGCAGCATCCTCCTGGCGCCACCATCTTGTCCTGCCCCCAAATTAATTCTTTAATTCTTTCTTTCTATTAGATTTTCTTTCTCAAGCTGTGAACACTGCCAGGTGTGCTTCTCTTCTTGTCTTTCTGCTGTGCATGTATGTGATGCTTCTTGTTTCTTTTCTATCCAATCAAATTTTACTCTGTGTATGTTTGCTTTGCTACTTTAAAAGCATGTATGTCTCCAACATTTCAAAAATGCTTCATTATGAAGAAATCAAATAACTTTATCTGCGTCATTTTTTTTTGCTCAAATTATCTGGTAATATTGGCATTAATGGCAATTTTATTGTTCACTCTTCTCTCATAAGAATAATTTCATTTTATACTCTTGAACAATCCAAAAATATTTACAATTATTTTGAAAAAATTACATTTATGCATTTATTTCATGGGGTAAAGAAGGCCGGCCCAGTGCTTATGTGCCAGGCTATGGAGATCAGAGGACACGTTGCATGAACTGTTTCTTTCCATTTATGTCATAGTTTCCATGGATCTAACTCAGGTTGTCAAGCTCAGAGAAAAGTTTATGAACCCATTGAGCTATCTCAAGAAATATTATTACTTGTTGAAGATGTTGTCTTTTGTTGTTATTGTTGTTTTTGTTTTGTTTTGGTTTTTGACTGTATACATTTACTTCTTTGTAAAAAATCAGGCGTCCATAAGTGTGTGGCCTTATATATGGCCTTTGAGTTTGATGAACATGTCTGATTTTATGCCAATACCAGGACATTTGTGTTGCTATAGCTCTGTCATACAGTTTGAAATCAAGATTGGTGATACCTCCAGAAGTTCTTTTATTATCCCAGACTGTTTTAGTTTTTCTGTTTTGTGTGTGTGTGTGTTTCCCTAATAAAGCTGTACATTGTTCTTTGAAGGTCTGTGAAGTAGTGTATTAAAATTGTTTTTTTTTCAAATTTCTTTTTTTAATTTTTATTTTTTATTTTAATTACAGTTTATGCACTTATTACAGTTTATGCACTTTGTATCCAAGTTGTCGTCCCCTCCCTCATCCCCTCCCAATACCACCCTTCCTCCCTCATCTCTTCATATGCCCCTCTCCAAGTCCACAGATAAGGAAGGTCCTTCTCCCCTTTCATCTGATCCTAGTTTATCTGGTCTCATCTGAACTGGCTGCATTGTCTTCCTCTGTGACCAGGAAAGGTTGCTGCCCCATCCAGGGGAGGTGGTCAAAGAGCTAGCCACTGAGTTCATGTCAGAGACAGTCCTTGTTCCACTTACTAGGGTACCCACTTGGAGACTGCGCTGTCATGGCATACATCTGAGCAGGGGTTCTAGGTTATATCCATGAATGGTCCTTGGTTGGAGCATCAGTCTCAGAAAAGGCCCATGTGCCCAGATTTCTTGGTTCTGTTGCTTTCCTTGTGGAGCTCCTGTCCTCTCCAGGTCTTGCAATCTCCCCCTTCTTTCCTAAAATTCCCTGCACTCTGCACAAAGTTTGTTAAAGAGTTTCATTATCTGCTTTTATACAACGCTGGGTATGGTCTTTCAGAGGCCCTCTGTGGAAGGCTCCATTATACTGAATCTGTAGATTGCTTTTGGCAGGGTTGAGATTTTTACAATATTAATCCTACCGATCTATGAGAATCAGAGATCTTTCCATCTTCTTGTGTCTTCTTCAATCTCTCTGCAATGTCTTAGAATTTTTAATATGCAAGTCTGTCACTTGCTTAGCTAAAGCTGTCCCAGAGAATTTTTGAGACTATCATCAAGGTATTATATTTCTTTTTCAGTCTATTTGTCATTTTTATTAAAAATGCTACTGATTTTTGTGTTTTAATTTTGCACCCTGACACATTTCCAAAAATGTTTATCAGCTACACAAGTTCCCTGAAAGAATTCTTAGTGTTACTTATATATACTAGTGTATCATCTCCAAATAAAGTCATGTTAACGTTATTCTTTCCTATTTATATCCCCTTGATTTTCTTTTATTATCTTCTTGTTCTAGCTATTACTTCAAGTATTATACTCAATGGGTATGGGAAAAGTGGACAACTTTGTCTTGTTCCTAGTTTTAATGGAATTGCTTAGACTTTGTATCCACTTAAGTTTATGTTTATAGTGAACTTTCTATCAATAGCATTTAATATGTTGAGGTATGAACCTTTAATTTCTAATCTCTCTAGGACTTTTATCATGAAGAGATGTTGGGTTTTGTCAAATACCTTTTCTTCATCTAATGATATGATCATATGGTTTTTGTTTTCTGTCTGTTTACGTAGTGAATTATGCTTATTTAATTACGGATATAGAACAATCCCTGCATCTAGAATGAAGGAAACTTTATTATGGTGTATGATGTTTTGATGTGCTTTTGAATATTGTTTGCACGTATTTTCATGGGAACATTTTCATCTATATTTCTTCAATATATCATCTATAAAAGACATATTTGTATGGTGTATAATTTTATGTTGTTCTTGTCAGATCATTTTATGGTTTAGGTTTAAAGGAAATAAGAAATGTTCTTTCAGTTTCTATTTTGGGGAATAAATTGGAGAGTATTGGCATAAATTCTCTTTTGAAGTTGTGGTAGAATACTGCACTGAATCCATGTGGCCCTTGGTTTTTCTTGGTTACTCTCAATCAATTACTTTTAATTACTCCTTCTGTTTCTCTCGAGGTTATGGGTCTCTTTAAAGTGCATATCTGATATTGATTTATTTTGATAGATCATACATATTAAGATATGTTTCCTTCTTTTAGGTTCTGCAGGTGGTGGGAGTACATATTTTGAAAGTATGTCTTTATGGTTCTCTGGATTTTCTTGGTGTCTTTTGGGATATCCATCTTTTTAGCTCTAACTTTAATAATCACCCTTTGTCTTTTGGTGATAAATTTGTCAGTCAAACCAACTGTATGTCCTCTAATTCTTTGAGATTTGTTGTGGTTGCTGTTTATATTTCACTGATTGCAGTCCTGAATTTAATTATTTCTTGCAATTTACTCCTTTTGTGTGTTATTCTTTCTTGTTCTAGCTCTTTCAGGATTGCCTCTAGATTATTACTAAAGCTTTCTTTTTGGAATTGTAGACAGTTTGTGCTATGAAGTTAACTCTTAGAATTGTTTTGATTGTTTTATATAATTTGGAGCATTTTGTATTTTATTTTCACTCAGTTCTAAGAAAATTTTTATTTTATTCTTGATTTTTGTCTTAATCATTTTTCATTCATTAGTGAGTGGTTGAGTTTCCATGAATTGGTATACTTCCTGCTATTTCGATGGTTGTTAATATCTAGATTTAATTCATGATGGTCAGATTGAATGTAGGGTGCAATTTCAATTTTCTTATGTGTGGAGACTTGCTTTGTTTCCAATTTTGTGGTCAATTTTGAAGAAAGTTTCATGAACTTCAGTGAGTATACATTCCTTGATATTTCAGCACACTGTTCTATAGATGTCTGCTACACACATTTGATTTTATCCTATTTATTTCTCTGTTTAGTTTTTTGGGGGTGACCTGTCTCTAGATGTGTGGGGGTGATAAAGTCACTTACTATCACTCTTTGATTTTCAATATATTATTTTAGCTGTAGAAATGTTTATGAACTTGAATGCACTTGTATTTGGTGCGTGAATATTTCGAATTGCAATATTTTCTTCATGTAATTTACCTTTGATGATTGTAGTGCCCTTCCCTATCTTTTCTGAGCAGGTTTTTTTTTTAAGTATTTTATCAGATGTTAAAATATGTATACTTTTTTTCTTCTTGACTCCATTTTCTTGGAATATTTATTTTCCCCTTCTTTTACACTAGAAGTAAAATCAATTTATATTTCTTAGATGAATCAGAAAGATGGGTCCTGTTTTCTAATCTTTACTGTTATTATCTTTTTATTGGGTAATTAAAAGTAAAAATACTTAAATCTATCAGTGAGCATTATTTATTCATTCCTGTTATTTTGTTGTTAATGTAGGTTTTCCCCCTCTTTTATTTATTATACTGTGATTATGTATTATTTGTGTCTTTTTGGGTGTATCTAACCTCCTTCTAGTGCCTTCTGTAATACTGGATTCATAGACGAGACTGCTTAAATGTGTTTTTATAGTGAACTGTTTTCCTTTATGTATCTATTTTGATTGATAGCTTTCCTAGGTATAGTAATCTGGACTTATACCTGGAGTTTTCCAGAGTTTGTCAGACATTTGTCTAGGTCTTTCTGTCTTTAAAAGTCTCCCTTGAAAAACCAAATGTGATTCTAATGGGCCTGCCTTTATATGTTGTTCTTTTTTTTCCCTTTCAGCTTTTAATGTCTTTTCTTTGTTCTGTACTTCTAGTGTTTTGATTACTTCTTTTCTGGTCTTTTCTTTTACTCATTCTGTATGCTAATTGTACCTTCAATAGCTACTCCTTTCATTACTTGGACAAAGTTTTCTTGTATGATTTTCATTGAAAATATTTTCTCTGCCTTTTACCTGGGTTTACCCTCCTTCATCTATTACTGTTGTTCTTAGATTTGTTCTTTGCATAGTCCCCCAGATTTCCTGGAGTTTTTGTAGCTAGATTTTTTTTGTACATTTTCTTTAACTAACATATCTATTTCTTCTATTTTGTCTTCAATGCCTGTGATTTTCTCTTCCATGTCTTGTAACCAGTTGATGAAGCTTACCTCTGGGGTTTTTATTTAACTTCTTACATTTTTATTTACAATTTCATTTCAGTTTATGTTTTATTCAGTGATTTTGTTTCTACTTTCATGTCTTGATCTAATTTCATTATTTAATTCCACTGCTTCCTTTTGTTTTCATGGAATTCATTGGTACCCAGGCATCTGAAGTTATGATGATTGAGATGATTCTTAGCATCGATAATTGATCTTGTCTTTGCTGGGTAGTGTTCCATCCTCAGGTTCTGTTTTCCTCTGTGTACCTCAGAGTGGTTCTGCAGTGCAATGGGTAGCAAAAAAGAATGGACCAAGAGAAAAACCTTAGAGGGGGTGTGGAAAGGAGGTAGTGGGATCTCGTCAACAGCAAGAGGTAAGGTCCTAAGGAGCTGGAGGTTGGCAGAAAGAAAGGCTTCTGAAAGTATGCTGTAGTAGGACAAAGAATGTATCTGTAAATACAGAGAGCTGAAAGTGAACCTGTGTCTGTACCACAGTTGGAGTCTCCAGTTAATTGAAGTGTGAGGAGGGTCACCTACAAGCATGTTTGCTATAGGACTGTAGATGAGACTAGAGAGATGGTAATGGAAGACAGGAAGGATAGAAAAAATCACTTACCCAAGTCTCAGTCTGCTGTGGTTACTAGGGTTCGTAGAGGCTGACACAAGGGAATGGCGATGAGATTGAAGAGAAGGATAACAGAGTCCACGCAAAAAGAGCTAAGCACGATTTCTGAGAAGAGACACAGTGTACAAAAATGGAGGTAGGATAGGAGAAGAGGCAACTGAATGACATTTGCTGCGACAGGGCTAAAGGGGAGATTGGGGAGATCATAATTAAGGACAGGAAGGATGGTGAAAATCACCTGCCTGAATCCCAGCCCAGTGCAACCAACGGTAGTTCCTGGTAGAAAGTGTTTCTAGGCAGCTGACACAAAGGAGTGGGGATGGGTTAGAATGGAGGGCTGAGAGGATCCAACATACGTAATTATTAAACTTTCTACTTCTGTTTCTTAATCAAAATATTTCCATTTATTGATCCATAACTTTCCTCTTGAAACTAAACATCAATTTCTGATTATAAGTTATGATCCCCCATTTAACAAGTCTGTCTTCTTTTTCAATTCATACCTAAATGTTTATATGTGAAAATAAAGAAATCACACATAATATGACTGGAATCTGTTTACACATTTGACTTTTAAATCATACATTTAAATTGTTTCTTTCTTTTACTTTTGAAATTGTAATATAATTACACCAACTCTCCTTTCCCTTTTCTCCCTGAAACCGTCCACGTGTATATACCCACTTTGCTATCTTTCAAATTCATACCCTCTTTTACCATTAATTGTGTTGACTAATATTGTCAAATAATTGTAAATGGAAGTTCATAAACATCAAAGCTAGGTAGAAAATGAATAAAACAATGTTGTGATAATGTTTTTGCTATGATTCTGCGAGTCTTATATGTATTCAAAAAATAAACAGTATTAAAAATGAAATGTGGTAAAAATTCTTCAGTTCTAAAAATAAAATTAATCTATTGGAGTGTATACTTGGTGTAGGTTACTATAATAGATGAATATTTTTTTAAGTTAGAAGCAAGAAACTTTCTAGATACACTAAAAACTCAGCATCAGTGAGTGCTCAATGGACCTAAATTGTGACACCAACACTGCTCACCTATGAACAAGATAAAGGCTTCTTGGAGAAGGGCCTGGTCATTCGGTTGAGACAGTTTTTTATGGAAAAATTATTTCATGGAAGAAAACATAATTTGTCAGCATTTGTATAGGCATGCCAAAACTGTAAATTAGGACTAGAGAGGATTACACAGTGAGTAAGAGCACTTGCTGTGCTTGCAGAGGACCTATGTTTGCTTCCTAGCAAACTCTGTCCGAAACTCTAGTTTTCTGGGATCCAATGACTTTTTATGGCCTCATTGGGCAACAGGAATGTATGCAGTACATAGATATAAATGCAGGGATAATACCACACATATAAAATAAAACTAATTTTTAAAGCATAAACTTGATGACCCTTTTACAAACTAACAGCAAGGAGCTTAAATATATATAATGCGTTTATATCAGAAATTGATAGTGAAAACATAGAAAAACTCTTTGGTAACCTTTACCACATGCTTAAATGTTAGTGCATAATTTTAAAGTTTATTAAATAATTGGAAGGAATGTAGAATGTGTCCTGTCTTTCTTTTACAAATTGCATTTTAGTTTGATCAAAATATTATGAAAAAAGGTTTCTTTTCATATAATTCTCTAATAAAGAAAAGCATGATAAAATTGAAATAACATCAATTTACAAACCCTAAAAAATTATTAGACTTGAAACAACCATAATCAGATTTGATGAGCTCACTCATGAAAAGTCACTTTTGCAATCATAAAGCATCTAGACAAAAAATTCTGGGTTTGTTGAAACTTTTTCACTAGCCACCAATCATTTAGTAAATTCAGAAGACATGGGAACACCTAGAACAAATATTTCAGGGTTGAAGTCAGCAAAACTATGATAAACTAAAGCACAAGAAAATTATTTTCTTTAAAAAAATGATAGAGAAAAGCATACAGAGATGTAATCTGCATAGTTAGACATCAACTAGTTGCAGTATGAAGACATCATTTGTGTACTGACTGAAATTTTATATGTAAATGTGTGTGTGTGTGTGTGTGTGTGTCTGTGTGTGTATGGTACAGCCATAAAAATTGGAGAAAAAAGCAGCAAGGGACAGAATCAAAAATTACAACATATTCTAATGCTCTGGTCACTGAAATTAGGTACCATCAAAATATCTTTCAAAACAAATTTAATCTCCTCTGTCCTGTGAGATGTCCTCTTGTCCTGTGTGTTAGGTCCTATGTTTTTTTTTCTTATTTATTTATTTTTATTACAACTTATTTGCTTTGTATCCCAACTGTACACCCTCCTTCTTCCCCTCTCAATCCTGACCTCTCTCCCTCATCTCCTCCCATGCCCCTCCCCAAGTACACTGATAGGGAAGGTCCTCCTCTCCTTCCATCTGACCCTAGGCTATCAGGTCTCATCAGGACTGGCAGCATTTTCCTCCTCTGTGGCTTGGCAAAAATGCCACTCCCTCAGGATGAGGTGATCAAAGAGCCAGCCACTGAGTTCATCCATGACAACTCTTATAAAGGAAAATATTTTAATGTAATTTATTTAATTTTATATCAATCACAGGTTAGGTACTTTGCATCCCAGGCATAGCCCCCTCCTTCATTCCCTCCCACTCTCCCCATCCCTCCCTCATCTCCTCCCCGCCCCCTCCCAGTCCACTGACAGGGAAGGATCTCCTCCCCTTCCATCCGACCCCAGATCATCTTGTCTCCTCAAGGCTGGCTGCAATGTCCTCCCCTGGGATCTAGCCACGAGGTTACTCCCTGGCATGTATGGGGGAGGGTCCAAGACCCAGCCATTGAGTTTATGACTGAAACAGTCCCTGTTCCCCTTACTAGGGTCTTCAGTTGGATACTTACCTACCATGGGCCACATCTGAGTGAGGGTTCTAGGCCATATCCATACATGGTCCTTGGTTGGAGAAACTGTCTCATATAAGACCCCTGTAGCCTGCTCAGTTTGGTCTTTGTGGAGTTCTTGTTCTCCCCAGTTCTTACTAACTTCCCCTATTTTTATTATTACGTCCCGCCCTCTGCCAAAGGCTTGGTTGTTTGTCTTAATATCTGCTTTGATACAGTGCTATATTGATTCTTTCAGAGGCCCTACTTGGTATGCTCCTGTCCTGTTGCTTGTTTTCTCCCCCAAACAATGTCCATCCCATTTGTTCATCTAAAGGAGCATTGATCATACCAACCTGGGTCCTCCTTCTTGTGTATCTTTCCTAGGTGTGTAGATTTCAGCATGACCTTCCTATCCTATAGGTCTATATAAGTGAGTATATACCATATGTTTCTTTCTGCTTTTGGGATACCTCACTTAGGATGATCGTTTCCCTGTCCCACCATTTCTCTGCGAATTTCATGATTTCCTCCATTTTAATTGCTGAGTAGTATTCCATTGTGAAAAAGTACCATAATTTCTGTATCCATTCCTCAACTGAGGGACATCTGGGTTGTTTCCAGGTTCTGGCTATTACAAATAAAGCAGCTACGAACATAGTTGAGCAAATGTCTTTATTGTGTACTTGAACATCTTTTGTATATATGCCTAAGAGTGGTATAGCTGGGTCTTGAGGAATCACTATTCCCAATTGTCTAAGAAAGCGCCAAATTGATTTCCAGAGTGGTTGTACAAGTTTGCATTCCCACCAGCAATGGAGGAGGGTTCCTCCTTCTCCACAACCTCTCCAACATGCGTTGTCACTAGAGTTTTTGATCTTAGCCATTATGGTGGATGTAAGGTGAAATCTCAGGGTCGTTTTGATTTGCATATCCATGATGGCTAAGGACGTTGAGCATAACTGGGGTAGGCTTACAGTGTCATATGTTGAGTCTATTATCTTAATGGCAGGAAGTATGGCAACATACAGGCTGACTTGGTGCTGGAGAAGGAGTTAAGTGTTCTATAACTTGATCCACATGTAGCAGGAGACTTTGTGCCACCCTGGATGTAGCTTGTTCATATAAGACTCAAAGCCTGTCTCCACAGTGACACACTTCCTCCAACAAGGCCATACCTACTCTAATAAGACCACACCTCCTCATAGTGCCAACCCCTACTTCCAAGGCTTCAAACATATGAAGATAAGGGACCCATACATATTCAAACCACCAGAAAAGATTTGCTAGATTTTGTGTCAGAGAATATTTCAAGAGCTAACAATATTACTGAACCTCTATTATTAAATATTTAAAAATGGACATGTTATCAAAATCAAGCTTAAATCCACTGTCAACAGATGTTTTTTGGTTTTTTCACTGAGAAGACATTCTATTTTATTTCATCACCCAATATTAGATTACATACCTGACCATATACATTTTTATTACATAGGGTTACATAGGGACCTTTTGTATTCAAAGATGTAATATACTTTGAGCATATTTCTTCCATTTCATATTCTCACATCTTACCTTTCCTATTAGTTCTCCTTGTTCTCCAGACAATTTAGCTTCTACATTAAAGTGATTGGTTCTTATATGGTTATTATGTATCTCTAATATTTAGGACCCACAAATGGCAGAACTGGCTTAATTCACTTGGTATGATTATCTCCAGTTATATCAACTTTTCTATAAATCATTTAGCTTCATTTTTCTGACTGTTGAATAACCTGATATATTATATATACATTTATTTTCTTTGTTCATTTATTTTCATTGTTCAGTTGTTGAACATCTAGGTTGGTTCAATAACTAAAGTGTTAAATTGTTGTTAATAAACCAAAAATAAGCATTGATATCTATATGTCTCTGGGTTATACTGACTAGGAATCATTTGGGGCTGTAGTAGATCTAGTTTTAGTTTCCTGAGGTAACTCTACAATCACTGCCATACTCAATGGCCTTGCTTACCTTTCTAAAGAACAAATGTTCGCCTTTGTTGGCATCTTCAACAACATTCATAGTTATTTCTACTCTTAATACTACTCTGTCTTGAGTGAGACAGAATTTCAATAGAGTTTTTACATGTATTTCTCAGGTGGCTTGTGTTGTTGAAATTTTTGTGTATCTTTTGGTCATTTATATATAACTTTTGGATGTCCACTAATATATTTATTTATTGGGCTTATATAATTTCATTTTGAAGTTTTTGTTATATTCTGGATATTATTCCTCTGTAAGATATATAGTTAGAAAGAATTTTCTCCCATTATGTAGACAGACTCATCATTGATTATTTACTTTGCTCTGATGAATTTTTTTCATTCCATGAAGTCCAATTTAAAAACTATCCCAGTACATATATTTTAAAAACTGAAAAGAGATGAGTATTTTATTATCTGGAGTCATGATTATATAATATAACTCTACATCAAGTCTTTAAAATCTAAGACTAGTTTTTGACAATTTCTTGGGATTTTTAATGTAATAATCAGATACCAATAGGAAAAGGCATTTCTCAGATAACTGATTTTTGAACTTAGCAGGGAAGTAAATGTGTAAATTTCTGAATTCACTCATGGGAAGAAATAAAAAATATTCAGAATATTACCATGAAAGAAAAATTAATGAGGAAAAATTATGCCTGATTGTTGAAGCATAGACATAGAAAGAATCCATGCATAGATGACATACAAAACAGAGACTTATTGAATATCTAAAAATTAATTGAAAAGTCATAGACATTTAGTTTTCCTTAGAGCAATCCCATCCTTTTAAATTTCTGTATATTTGGGGAGTCATACTTGGAGTAAAATTTATTTATTTTAGTGATTTACTTCAGCAGTTTTTGGCAAACATTGAGTTATGTGATCTAAAACATTTAAATTATAGAGTGCTTCTATTATTTTAAGAAGTTCTTTATATTCTTTTGTACTTAGTTTCCTCTTCTTACCCTTATCCCCAGGCAACCACTGATCTATTTTCAATGATACAGACTTTGCTTTGATAAAATTTCAAACAAAATGAATCTTGACTGTATATATTTCTATGTTCTCAATAGAATGATTTTGAAGTTCACCATATTTTCTCATGGATTAACATCTTATTGTTGCTTAATATTTTTCATAACAGCTGAGTATAATTATATTATATAGATCTATTTTTATAGACAGTTGATGAACATTTTAGTCATTTGTAGATTTGTTGACTATGCATAAAAGTGCTATAAACTTTCATAACTTTGTGTCCATTCATTGTTATTTATCTTTATTAGTAGCTGGGAATGAAATCCCTGGGTTGTAACCATGTGAATATATTTAACTTTATAAGAGTATACCACACAGTTTTCCAAAAATGTAGTTGTATTATTTTATACACTTCTAGTAAAGCATTTCAGCAATTAATTATAAAATTAACTATTATATTATAAGAGACTGGAACATAGGCTGGATCCTCATAGCCAAAGTTAATAATACATGTTGAGGTCACTTAGGACTTAAGACTGCTATCTTAAAGTGTACTCATCTTATTTGTTTAGCATCTTTTGAGAAAACAATGTAACTATCAACCTTACTTGCCTTGAATTTCTCCTGTAATCACCTAATACTACCTAAAGTAATATACATGTGTAATCTTTTATGCCTTTTTAAAATTTTCATTATTAGTTACATTATATTAACTCTGTATCCCACTCCCTCATTCCCTCCCAACCCCACCCTCCCTCCCTTATCTCCTCCCTGTCCCTTTCCAACTCTACTGATAGGGGAGGACCTCCTCCCATTTTATCTGACTCTGTTTTAACAGGTGTCTTCAAGACTGGTTGCAAAGTTCTCCTCTGTGGCTTAGCAGGGCTGCTCCTCTCTTTGGGGGTGGGGAGGTCAAAGAGCCTGCCATTGAGTTCATGTCAGAAATAGTCCCTGTTCCCCTTACTAGGGAAACACACTTGGATAGTGAACAACCATGGGCTACATCCGAGCAAAGGTTCTAGGTTATATCCATACATGGTCCTTGGTTGGAGAAACAGTCTCATATAAGACCCCTGTGCCCAAATATATTTGGTCCTTGTCGAGCTTCTATCCTCTCCATGTCATATTAACTCCCCCTTCCTTCATATAATTTCCTGCACTCTGCCGAAGGTTTGGTTATGAGTCTTAGTATCTGCTTTGATACACTGCTAGGAAGAGTCTTTCAGAGGCCCTCAGTGGTAGGCTCCTGTCCTGTTATTTGTTTTCTCCCACATCTAATGCCCATCCCATTTGTCTTTCTAAGTGAGGGTTGATCATCTTACCCTGGGTCTTTTTTCTTGTTTATCTTCTTTAGGTGTACAGATTTCATTATGTTTATCATGTCTTCATATGTAATCTTAAACAATGTATTTTTCCATTGCCTGACCCATAAAAATGCATGTGTATTGTTTAAAGAAAGCAACATATATAAAAGTCTAACACATTCTTATAATACAAATACCCATCATAAATGCTGAAGGCAACATTTAGATCTTGATTGATGAACAATGATTTTGCAATACAATCTCTTGCCAGGGTCAGTTGCAGTCACTTGGGTTGGAGCTAGTGACTTAATCCCTTATAAAATGTTGTTAAGTATTTCTGTTCCTACCCCTATTCCTACCCCATGTGATACTTTTTGTGCTGTTCAACAGACTGAGAAAAACACTGTATTAGGGAAACACACAAAGACACACAGACACAGACTTCCATGCAGCGACATGTACAAACATGGGAAGATTCACAAGACAACTTTCAGTCAAGCACAGTTCCGTCTCATACAACAGATAGACAGAAGAGGGAAGACATAGCGAGCGTGAATTAGAACATATAAATCTAGACTTGATATTGGTTAAATAACTCCAAAGGGGATTGGTATTTCTTTCCTTAGTGTGAAAGCAATGTATTATCAGTAACTCAGCATTATTCACTAATGTGTTTCATACAAGCAGGTATAAGAATTTTAGTTGCTCAAAATCTAGACATTTTTAGTTATTCTACACTGTCATATTTTGTTTTTTTTTCATTCAAGCCATTCTAATATAGATTTAATGCATAGTAGTTGTGCTTTGTATTTCTACAATGATTAGTGGTATCTGTTACATTCACATATGTTTCTTTGTTACCTATATCTTGACTTTGATTTTTAAGAGTTTTTGAGGAAACTTCACATTCAATTTATCATGTGATCCAGTTATATATATATATATATATATATATATATATATATATATATATATATATATGTGTGTGTGTGTGTGTGTGTGTGTGTGTGTGTGTGTGTGTGTGTGTGTATCACTGTTGGGAATAAGGCTGAAGAATTATGTATCTTACCACAGAGTTAATTGCTGACCCATATCCATTTACTACTCTATTCAAAATGGTAAGGATAGTATAGAGACCCATCAATTGAAGAATTGATAAGCAAAATGTGAAGCATTTACACAATGGAATGTTACTCAGCTATTAAGAAAAATGAATTATAAATGTCACAGGTAAATGGATGGAAATAGAAAACATTATCCTGAGTGAAGTAACCCAGACCCAGGAAAACAAACATTGAGTGTTTTTTCTTATACATGGATGATAACTTTTGATCTTTACATACGGAATCTTCATAGAGGTCATAAAATCAGTAAAGGTCCATGGAGAAGGAGAAGCTTTCAAAGGAACAAAAATAGAATACAGTCATTTGAAGAAGAAAAGATGAATAGAAAGCATTAAATGAAATAGCAGGTGGGAGGACAGGGTACCATAGGAAATGTAAGGAGAGATAAAGAATACTAGCTATATTTCCAAGAAGTCACATGAAAATATTCTCCTGAAGAAGCTTCCTAAAATAGATACATATATAAAAAGAGTTCAAATAAAATGGAGTTACTCTATAATGGGATGAAAAGACCCCAAATACTCACCAGAGGCTAACAAATTAAAATCCCAAATCTTTTTGGAGTTGTTGCCCAGTGATGATCCATAGACTCACAAACATTTACAGGCCATTAAAAATGCTATCTGATAAGTTAGAGTTAGATGTATGGGGAGGAGGTCCTCCCTTATTAGTGGACTTGGAAAGGGGCAGGGAGGAGATGAGGGAGGGATGGGGAGAGATAGGGCGGAATGCGGGGTGGGGTTATGGCTGGGATACAAAGTACATAACCTGTGATTAATATAAAATAAAAATGTTAATTTTTTAAATGCTATCTTTTACTAGTGAACCCAGCTGGAGACAGAGTCTATGGGCTACATCTCAGCAGGGATTTTTAGGTTCTCTCCATGCATTGTCCTTGGTTGGGCTATCAGTCTCTGCAGGACCCCTGAGAACTGTTTTGTTTTGTTACGGTTTGGTTTGGTTTGGTTTGTTTTTGGTTCTGTTGCTCTCCTTGTGGATCTCCTCCAGGTCTTTCTATCTCCCCCTTCATTCATAAGATTTCCTGCACTCTGCCCAAAATTTGGCAATGAGTCTCAGCTTCTGCTTCCATACCTTGATCAGTACAGTCTTTTAGAGACCCTTTGTGGTGGGCTCCTGTCCTGTTCCCTGTCTTCTCCTGCTTTTGATATCTATTCAGTTTGCCCTTCTGAATGAAGATTGAGCATCTTCCCTAGGGTCCTCCTTCTTTCTAGTTTAGCTTCTTTAGAAGTATAGATTTTAGTAGGTTTATTCTATATTAAATTTCTAATAACCACTTATGAGTGAGTATATACCACATATTTCTGCTTATGGGTTACCTCACTCAAGATGATCTTTTCTAGTTCCATCCATTGCTATGTCTTCCATGAAGTCAGTGACAGGTTCTTTGATTACCTACCTCCGGGGGGGGGGGGGGTGCAGCCTTGCCAGGCCACAGAGGAAGACAATGCAGCTAGTCCTGATGAGACCTGATAAGCTAGGGTCAGATAGAAGTAAAGGAGGACCTCCCCTATCAGTGGACTAAGGGAAGGACAGAGGGGGAAAAGAGGGAGGGACAGTGGGTTTAGGAGGAGATGAGGAAGGGGCCTACAACCTGGATAAATGTGAATAAATTGTAATAAATAATAAACAAAAAGAAAAAAATGGTATCTCTAACTCTTTAGAACAGTGGTTCTCAACCTTCTTAATGCTGTGACCTTTAAATACAATAGCTCATATTGCAGTGAACTCCAAAAGTAAAATTATTTTGTTACTACTTAATAACTGTAATTTTGCTACTAGTAATGTAAACATCTGATATACAGGATATCTGTCTTGGGACCCCCAAAAGGGTTGCCACTTGCCGATGAGAAGCACTGCTCTAGAACTTTTGTCGAGGCATTATTATATCACATACTTAAACCATAATACAAGGAGAAATCAAGTGTTTCTACCTTGGGAGTGTCATGCCTACCAGGCAGTTTTCAGTATGGTAAGTACATGCTATGCTTGCTATTAGAAAAGAAGCATTCATCAATCATTTATTTATTTATTTACACAATTTATTCACTTTGTAGCCCCATTGTAGCCCCCCTCCTGTATCCTCCCAGTCACACCCATCCTCCTTATTCTCCTCCTATCCCCCTCCCCACTGATAGGTGAGGACTTCCTCCCCTTCCATCGGACCCTAGCCTGGATGGCTGTATCATCTTCCTCTGTGGCAATCTTACTCAGTTAAAATAATGATATTCCTTGCAAGATATGCCCGCCAGTGCAATAGCAGCATGAATGCAAATGGCAGTGACCCACAGTAGTATTCCATGCCCACTTTATGACATGAAACCCTTATGTGGCATAATTATTAGGGCCAAATGTCTAGATCGTCATAGGCCCTACTAGAGATTCTACTACTACTACTGCTGGCAAATGATTCCTAATGACTTATGGCTATGCCAGTAAATTAGCACATCTCTTAGCCCTTTTCAAAAAACCTTCATCCTGCAATAGATGATAATTATTATAGAGTTTCAAAGCTGGACAAAGTGCAGGGAAATAAGAGTGTTTGTAGTTCTCACCCTTAAATAGAATGGGGATGATCACAGAAACAGGGCAGAAAGATTGTATGAACCAGAAGTAATGGATGACAAAAAGGAAACAATGTTTTATAGATAGAACAAGGCATATTGCATACATAAAAATCACAGTGATTGTGACAGCATGTGCAAGATGTTTCACAAGCTCAATCCAGAAAATATCTTAGCAGAAAGGGAGAACTTTTACAAATAGTCTTGGTGTTCAAACTCGTGTTACAAAAACAAATGTGTGATCATAAAAGAAAGAGCTTTCTGAAATATAGACAGAGGAGAAAGTTTACTGTTACTATATGGTCTTTGAGATCAGAATTTAGATAGTGTGGAATTTAAAGGATATTTTCCTAGGAAATTGAGCAGAATTTAATGTCTGACTAGTAGGAGTGTAAGAAATGATGGCAGCTTTGGTTTGAGTACGGAAATATCATTGTGTAGGAATAACAGACTTTGGGGTATGTTAACAAATTTGAGGCATCTTTGAGAATTCTTTACAGAGATGTCAGTTAGAGCCTTGGAAATAGAAATATAGAGCGTTACCAAAATATTTAGCTCTCCTGTTAATGGCTTGATGCTTCCATCTTAAACCTGCATTTCACTTTCTAGACTCAAGGGTTTGGTCATAATTACAAAATTGGAAATATAGTTAAAATTACAACATTGATTCAAAATTGAATAGGCTGACAATCTTTCACTGTACTAAAACAGTTAGTAGAGAGATCCCACCTTCCCTCCCTCTTCTTCTATACCCCTCCCCCAGTCCAAGGATAGGGTAGGTCCTCCTCCCCTTCCATTTAGTTTATTAGGTCTCATCCTGACTGCCTTCTTTGTCTTCCTCTATGGAGTGGTAAGGCTGCTCCCCTCTCAGGGGGAGGTGATCAAAGAACCAACCCATGAGTTTATGTCAGATACAGTCCCTGTTGTTATTATTGGGGAACCCTCTTGGAGACTAAGCTGCCATGGGCTACTTCTGTGCAGATTTTCTAAGTTATGTCCATACCTGGTCCTAGTTTGCAGTATCAATCTAAGAAAAGACCCCTGTACCCATAATTTTTTGTTCTTTTGCTTTCCTGGTGGAGCTCCTGTTCCCTCCAGCTCATTTTATCTTCCCCTTCTTTCATAAGATTCCCTGCACTCTGCAAAAAGTTAGGCTATGTATCTCAGCACATGTTTTGATACCCTGCTGGGTAGAGTCTTTCAGAGGCCTTCTGTGATAGGCTCCTGTCCTGTTCCCTGTTTTCTCCCTCTTCTGATGTCCATATCATTTGCCTTTCTAAATGAAGATTAAGCATCTTACCAGGGTCCTTCTTCTTGATTAGCTTCCTTAGGTGTACAGATTTTAGTATGGTTATCCTATATTGTATGTATAATATCCATTTATAAATGAGTATATATCATGTGTGTTTTTCTGCTTCTGGGATACCTCACTCAAGATGATCACTTGTAGATCCCACCATTTGCCTGCAAATTTCATGATTTCTTTATTTTTAATTGCTGCATAGTATTCCATTGTGTAAATGTACCACAATTTCTGTATCCACTCCTCTGTTGAGGTACATCTGGCTTGTTTCCAGATTATGGTTATTACAAATAAAGCTACTATGAATATGGTTGAGCAAATGTCCTTGTCTACATGAGAATCTTTTGGATATATGCCTAGGAGTGGTATAGCTGGATCTTGAGGTAGCACTATTCCTAATTGTGGGAAAAAACACCAGATTGATATCCAAAGTGGTTGTACAAGTTTACATTCCCACTAGCAGTGGAGTACAGAACCTCTTTCTCCATATCCTCTCGAGCATGTGTTGTCACATGAGTTGTTTTTTTTTTCTTTTTACATACTCACAAAACTGTTTTTTTTTCTTTTTTTGTTATCAATCACAGGTTAGATACTTTGCATCCCAAGTGTAGCCGCCTCCCACCCTCCCCAACCCTCCCTCATCTCCTCCCCGCCTCCTCCAAGTCCACCAACAGGGGAGGACCTCCTCCCCTTCCATCCAACCCCAGCTCATCCTGTCTCCTCAGGGCTGGCTGTAGAGTCCTCCACTGGGATCTAGCCAGTCTGTCACTCCCCGGCATGTAAGGGGGAGGGTCAAAGAGTCAGCCATCAAGTTCAAGACTAAAACAATCCCTGTTTCCCTCACTAGGGCCTACACCGAGCTATCCTGGGTCCCATCTGAACAGGGATTCCAGGACACATCCACACGTGTTCATTGGTTTTAGAAACTGTCCCATACAAGACCCCTGTGCCCTGCTCAGTTTAGTAATTGTGGAGCTCTTGTTCTCTCCAAGTTTCACCAACCTCCACTATTTCTATCATCACTCCTTGCCCTCTGCCAAAGGCTTGATTGCGAGTCTTAATATCTGCACTGATACATCTCTACATTGAACCCCGCAGAGGTCCTCCTTGGCATACTCCTGTCCTGTTGCTTGTTTTCTCGTCCACTTAATGTCCATCCCATTTGTTCATCCAAAGGAGCATTGATCATACCCACCTGGGTCCTCCTTCCTGTATATCCTCCCTAGGAGTGTAGATTTCAGCGTGACCTTCCTATCCTATAGGTCTATACAAATGAATATATACCATATGTTTCTTTCTGCTTTTGGGATACCTCACTTAGGATGATCCTTTCCAGGTCCCACCATTTGCCTGCGAATTTCATGATTTCATCCTTGGTAATTGCTGAGTAGTATTCCATTGTGTAAAAGTACTACAATTTCTATATCCATTCCCCAACTGAGGGACATCTGGGTTGTTTCCAGGTTCTGGCTATTACAAATAAAGCAGCCATGAACAGAGTTGAGAAAATGTCCTTGTTGTGTACTTGAGCATCTTTTGGATATATGCCTAAGAGTGGTATAGCTGGATCTTGAGGAATCACTATTCCTAATTGTCTAAGAAAGCGCCAAATTGATTTCCAGAGTGGTTGTACAAGTT
>CM053742.1:3936019-3986106 GCA_028658305.1 Pachyuromys duprasi
TTTCCTTCATCTGATTGACTGTGTCTCCTATTTTGGTTGTTTCCTCTTTGTCTATCTTTAATTGTTCCTCTATGTGGGCAGTTAAATCCTTCTTAATTTCCTTGAGGGCCTTGTTAATTTCCTCTTTTTGTGCCTCCTTTTGTTCCTTTATTATTTGCATAATTATAGCTTTAATATAATTTTCCTGTGTCTCCGCTGCATTAAAATCTCTATTGCTTTTGGGTGTTTCTGGTGGGGCCATGGTGTCCTGATTTTTGTTGAGTGAGTTCTTTCTCAGATTTCTGGGCATTTGTTTATATATACTCAAGGAGCTGTTTGTGCTTCAAGCCTGAACTTCAGACTGGAACTGTCAATCGCTTGTGTCAGGAGTATTCTTCAAGAAGATCAGTGAGTTCTAGTGGTTTGATAGTGTGTGTTGTTGCCTCAGTTGAACTCTGTTGTGCGTTCTGTGTGCCTGGCTTCATGCTCTGTGCTAGAGGCTGTGAGCACCACAGGCTGGTCTCCCCTCTGGTCTGGAGGTTTGGCTCTTTGCTCGGTGCCAGAGGCTTTGTGTCCCCCTTTGATATGACCGCTGGGGGCACTGCTCTGTTCAGGAGGCTCCGAGCTCTGCCCTGAGCTTGCTGCTAAAGGCTCTCTTCTGGACTGGAGCCTTGGCGCCTCCGTCTGGGTCAGGGGCTGTGCACCAAGGTCTGAGATGTTATTTGGGGCACCTCGGTCTGGACCTGATACTATAAGTCCCAATCCGGGGTGGTGGCTGGGTGTGCCTGGGGGTGTGGGTCTAACTGGGGTAGCCCGCAGTATCTGGGTGAAACTCAGTCTGTCAGGGGTACCCTGTGCCCCAGCCCAAAGTGGCGGCTTAGGTGCCCAGCCGGCTGTGTGCAGCCTGTGTCCCTCCAGAAGTTTTCCTGGGAATAGCTGGACTTTTCCACTTGATTTCCCCACCATAGGAATTCCGCTCACCTGGCAGTCGCAAACGCTGGTGTTTTAGGTCCGAGATCTCGGTCTCCTGGTCGCTGTGCCTACACTAGTGTCCTGCTCTTCAGACACAGTGTCCTCCTGGGGCAGCCATCTTGGATCCTCCCTTGTTTTTTTTTGTTTGTTTGTTTGTTTTGTTTTGTTTTGTTTTGTTTTATCTTAGCCATTCTGATGGGTGTGAGGTGAAATCTCAGGATCATTTTGATGTGTATTTCCCTGATGACTAAGGATGTTGAACATTTCTTTTAGTGTTTTTCTGCCACTCAATGTTCCTCTATTGAGAATTCCATGTTTAGCTCTGTACCTCATTTTTAAGTGAGTTATTTGATTTGTTGTTGTTTAACTTAAGTTCTTTATGTATTCTGATATTAGCCTTCTGCCAGATATAGGGTTGGTGAAGATCCTTTCCCAATCCGTAGGTAGTTGTTTTGTTCTGATGACAGTGTCCTTTGCTTTACAGAAGGTTTTCGGTTTCATGAGGTCCCATTTATTGATTGTTGATCTTGGAGCCTGTGAGGTTGGTGTTCTGTTCAGGAAGTTGTCTCCTGTGCCAAAGAGTTCAAGGCTCTTCTCCACTTTTTCTTCTAATAGGTTTATTGTGTCTGCTTTATATTTTTTAAAGGCACTCTTTAACTGAGAGCTTCTAAAAAATCAAAACCAAGGTATATACTTCCAATATATAATGCAACCTTATAATATTTCTATTCCAAAATAAAAGTATGATATGATGACCCCAAAACAAGACTGAAAACTGTCAATGCAAAAATTAAATCTTTTAGCACCATATTCAACCTCTAAGGCTTATAGCGGAATCTATGTTCTGTAGAGCTTAGACAGTCACATCTTGCAGCTATGGCATTTTGGAGCACATAAAGCCATCTTCCTTGGAACAACAACACTTCATGCCTGTGGCTTGATACTGCACCTCTCTTAGTCTTGAAATCTCTAAAATTCTAAAGCATTCATTACAACTTAGCTTCAGCTCCACTGTATTAAATATTGATTTCTCACAACTTCATTGTAAATACCTCATCACTGCCACACCTTGCCTCAGTTACCCTCTGGAACTGTAGTACAAGACTCCATAATCCACTCCATTTTGCATCATCCATTACTACAATACCAATGTTAACACTACAAAGTTCTGATTCCAGTTCAGGATAAAAACCTTACCATTTGGGGCCACAGTTATTGTGCTTTGTGTACATCAAAGAATCTTCTTTTTCCCCTGGCTGAGTGTTTTGAGCAGAGTTCAACAAAATTATCAGAGTAAATAAAAATACTGGCAGTAACATTTGGCCTGTTAATAAATTAAATTATGCACACATGTGATATATGGGTACTATGGATTAAATATATAATTAAATAAAATATATAGCATATGTGGTATATACTATAAGATATTATGTACTGAAATAATGAGCTAAGGCAGAAAATCTTTTATCATTGAGGTAGGATTTCAGTTTTATAAACAAGTAGAGTAAAGTGTGGTAGAAAATCAGCTGATACAGGAATGAACCTGTGAAAGCATGTGGAGAAATGAAGAAAACTACATATCTATTGGCATGTGGTGTTAGATGACTAGCTCAGAAATTGCATGAATCAGTTTGCTGGCTATACAGCAGAGGCACTGATTGTTAGAAAGCATAAGCAAGTTTATTAAAAGCCTTAAAGTTTTACTGAACATTTTAAATTTTATTTATTTTTGTTTTTAAGGTTGTGTACACATGTGAGATACATGGGTATGTACAGGGTCATGTGTGTGTGTGTGTGTGTCCGTGCATTTTGTTTCTCAGAAGCTGCCCATCATGTTTTTAAGAAAAGGTCTCTCAGTGGCCTAGATCTCACTGATTAGGCTAGGCTGGCTGGAATTATAAGCACATAACACAATGCCCAACTTCTTAATATTTTATTCCAGGGTCATGAAATTGAAGTCAGATCCTCATGCTTGCAAGGCAAGCACCTTACCAAACTGAGCCATATTCCCGGTCTAGCAATCTAACTTTTCGTCTGAAAAAGGCAATGGGAAATTCAAGAGACAAGGTTTAAAGAAAACTTGTGGTTTATGCTAACTTGGACTGATTAGTGTGTTAGCTACCAATATGGCTAATGCTGAAACATTAAAAAGAAGAAAGTGGCACACATATGTGCTAAAATAAAATGAATTAGAATTTATGAACGACAAAGACATTCTGTTTACATGTCAACAAATTTATGTGGACACATACATGTCATGAAATATTGTGGATCAAAGTCTCTGAGGGTATCTAAGACAGAACCTGGGGTGTTAGAATTCCTGCCTATCACACGTGAAGTCCTATATTATTTTTCTGCAGGGGGAAAGGAAGAGTTTAAATATTTTTTTTTGTATCCTGAGTCATGGTTGATTGAGGGAAGCCAAGGCAGGAACCTGGAACCAAGAACTGATGCAGGGGCTGTAAAAGAACACTGCATGCTCCTCGTGGCTTGCTCAATCTGTTTTTTATATTTTCATTTATTTATTTATTTACTTATGTAATCTCCCTACATCCTGACACTAGCCCCTCCCTCCTTTCCTCTCAGCCCCACACTCACACACCCATCCCTCCATTTCCCCCTCTTTTTTTCAGGGAACGGAAGGCACCCAAGGGGTATCAACTTACCTTGTTCCTCAAGTCACAGCAGAACTAAGTACATACAACTATTGTGGAAATCAATCTGGAAGCTTTTCAGAAACTTGGGGATCGTTCTTCCTCAAGTTCCAGCTATAGCACTCCTGGGCATATACCCCAAAAATGTTCCACCATAGAAAAAAAGACACTTGCTCAACTATGTTCATAGCACCTGTATTTGCAATAGTCAGAAACTGGAAACAACATAGATGTCCCTCAACCAAAGAATGGATAGAGAAAATGTGGTACATTTATGTAATGGAATGCTATTTAGCTATTAAAAGCAAAGATATCATGAAATTTGCAGGCAAATGGATGGATCTAGAAAAGTTTATCCTGAGTGAGGTAAACCAGATTCAGAATAACAAGCTTGGTATATACACACAAGTAGATATTAGCAATAAAGTATAGGATAACCATGCTACAATTTACAGACACAGAGAAGGCCTAAGGGTAGATGCTGAATAGAACAGGAAATAAAATAGACATATAAATTATATGGATGGGGGGAACTGGGTGGGAAAAGGATTGGGAAAGAAATGAGATAGGGATCAGGTATGCAGAGAGCAGAGGTGGGGAAGGAGTGGGAGATAGGATGAAAATCAGAGGAGGGAATCTCCGGGACTGGGGACGCTCAAGGGAGTCCATGATGGTGACCCTAGCTGAGAGCAGTGGTGGTTAAGGAGCCTGTAGTGGCCACCTCCTGTATCTAGTGGGACTTCCAGCAGAGGAATGAAAATACCAGTCCACCCATAAAACCTACAGCTCAAAATTTGTCTTGCCTAGAACTGTACTGGTAAAGATGGAGCAGAGATTGAGGGAATGACAAACCAATGACTGGCCAACTTGACACCCATCACATCAAAGAGAGCCAAGCCCTATCATTACTAATGAAGTCTTCTCTGCTTGCAGACAGGAGCCTAACATAACTGTCTTCTGAGAGGCTTCATCCAGAAGCATATGGAAACCGATGCAGAAACCCACAGCCAAACAATAGGCCAAGCTCAGAGAGTTCTGTGGAAGAGTGGGAGGAAGGAAAAGTTGCTGCAAACTTCAAGAAGACCTACAGAGTCAATTAATGTAGGCCCATGGGTGCTCACAGAGAATGAACCACCAACCAAAGAGCTTTCATGGGTTGGACCTAGACCTGTTACACGTACATAGCAGATGTGCAGCATAGCAAACATGAGAGTTCCCTAACAATAGGAGTATGGGCTGTCTCTGACTCTTTTACCTTCCTTTAGATCCCTTCTTTCTAGCTGGACTGCCTTATCAGGCCCCAGTGGGAGGGGATGCATTTAGTCCTGAAGCCCAATATTCTTTCTTCTGTCCCATAAAAAGTACCCAGTACAGAATTGTCACAGTAGTTACCTGAACTTGCTGTCTCCATTCTCCTTTACTGGTACATATGAAATTAGTGTTCTTTGTTAACAATGAGTTATACTTTTAATATTTATTTGATTGTTTCATTAATGATATGCAAAGCTGTATCTTTAGTACACAGTGTCCATAACAGATAATAAGAGTTGTATTCTTTTTCTTATAAAGACTGAATTTACTTGTCTGATGGTTTAGCAAAGATCCTTTATTCCAGTGGTTTTTCGCAAGTGGTATAATTCTGAAGTCAAAAGTGCAAAAGATTTTAAGCTTCATATAATGTTGTTATTAAAGTTTTAATTTTCATCAATTTAATTCTCTTGTCACTTGTCACACCCAATTAAAGTTATGTCTAATAACATTCTGTAAAATAAAATCAAGACCTAGGTAAAATAAGATGAATTTTTTTGTGGGGAAAGGCTTTCAGTGGGGTCAAATTCTGTACCCACTGATCATTAATTTTTATATCCCTTTGGAATGCAGAGAACTATTTTCTGAAAATCAAGCTTTGTAAGTGGTCTCAGCATTTTACATTGTCTTGAGAATGCATTAGATATTGTTTTAGCAATAGATTTGTTTTTAGTTTTGCTTTTGAAAATGTTAAGGTGTTGGCTTACAATGTATTCATTTGCATCAGTAATTTGGATATAATAGAAAAAACATTTGGGAGGGAATTGTGAAATTTTGAGATAATAGTCTAGAAAATGTGTATTTGCCTCATATAGCTCGCTTTTTGTCAAAACTTTTAAAACCTAAGGCAGATCATGGCACACCAACAATCCATCCAATGGTTTGTCACTTTTCTCAGAGAAATAATTCTTAAAATTACCTATATGACCCTTCATTATGTAGCTTTTCATTGTGTATTCTGACTCCACCATCTTTTTCTCATTCTTACTCTCTTCAGTGAGTCCCAGGAGACTATTAAATGACTAAGGTTGTAGGATTTGGGGGAATGGGGAATACCAATATAAGGCTTCCAGAAATCCAGAAGTCCAGATTATGAGAAAATCATCAAATGCAGCAATAGGACAAACCAGCAGCAAGTTGTTCTCCTTCAGGCAGCCATGCCTTCTTTCTATAGGTTGTTATATTTAAACTCCTCAGATTTTAAACCCCTTGAGATTTCAACTAATTCCACCTGGCGAAGATCACGCTCCACACGAGACACTTAACAGGTATGGACAAACTAAACCACCCAACTTGGAATTTTAACAAAAACATGTTTACATAACATAAACCAAAAACATTCACAATAATATATAACTATATTTTGTAGCCAATAAACCTTTTAGTTGGATTATTTATTTTGTTTTGTTTTTCATTATTATTATTTATTACAATTTATTCACTTTGTATCACGGCTGTGACCCCATCCCTCATTTCTGTCTGATCATACCCTCCCTCCCCTTTCCTCTCCTATGCCCTCTCTCCACTAATAGGTGAAGATCTCCTCCCCTTCTATCTGACCCTAAGCTATCAGAGCTTATCAGTACTGGCTGCATAGTCTTCCACTGTGGCCTGGCAAGGTTGCACTCCCCAGGAGGAAGTGATCAGAGAGCAGGACAATAAACATTTAATGGATATTTTATAACATTCATCTGTTCTACTTCCCTTTGGCTACAGGTGGTTTCACAAGCATTCCTGGTCAGTTTGTCTTGCACAGGAGGAATTCTGTCAGTCTCAAATCAGCCTTAAACAAATAATTAGTGCTATCTTTACTCCTAAATTTTACATTTGTGTACCTCTACAATCAGTGCTATGGCTCTTTTTTTAAATTAATTACAGTACATTCACTTTGTATCCCAGCTGTAGCCACCTCCCTTGTCCCCTCCTAGTCCCACCTACCTTCCCTCATCTCCTCCTATGACTGCCCCCCAAATCCACTCATAGGGGAGGTCCTCCTCGGGTTCCTCTGATCCTAGTCTATAAGGTCTCATTAGGACTGGGTGCATTGTCTTCCTCTGTGGCCTGGTAAGGCTGCTGCTCCATTGGGGGCAGATGATAAAAGAGCCAGCCACTGAGCTCTTTGGTTGGTGGTTCATTCTCTGTGAGCACCCATGGGCCTACATTAATTGACTCTGTAGGTCTTCTTGAAGTTTGCAGCAACTTTTCCTTCCTCCCACTCTTCCACAGACAGTCCCTGTTCCCATTACTAGGGCCCCACTTGGACACTGAGCTGCCATGGACTACATCTATGCAGGGGTAGTAGGTTATCTCCATGCATGGTCCTTGGTTGGAGTATCAGTCTCAGAAAAGACCCCTCTGCTCAGATTTTTTTGGTTTTCTTAGTCTCCTTGTGGCACTCCTGTCTCGTCCAGGTCTTTTGATCTACACCTTCTTTCATAAGATTCCCTGAACTCTGAACAAAGTTTGGCTATGATTCTCAGCATTTGCTTTGATACCTTTCTGGATAGAGTTTTTCACAAGCCCTCTGTGGTAGGCTCCTGTCCTGTTCACTGTTTTATCCCTCTTCCGATATCCATCCCATTTGCCATTCTGAGTAAGGATCTTACCCAGGGTCCTCCTTCTTGCTTAGTTTCTTAGGTGTACATATTTTAGTATGATTATCCTACATTATATGTCTAATATCCACTTATAAGTGAGTATATACCATGTGTTTCTTTCTGCTTCTGGGATACCTCAATCAGGATGATCTTCTCTAGGTCCCACCATTTGCCTGAAAAGTTCATGATTTCCTGTTTCTCCAACCAAGGACCATGTATGGATATAATCTAGAACCTCTGCTCAGACATAGCCCATGGTAGCTCAGTATCCAAATGGGTAGCCTATTAAGGGGAACAGGGACTATCTCTGACATGAACTCAATAGCGGTCTCTTTGACCTCCCCCCTGCCCCAGGGAGGAGCAAACCTGCCAGGCCACAGAGTACTTTGCAGCCAGTCCTGAAGATACCTGATAAACCAGGGTCAAATGAAAGGGGAGGAGGTAGTCACCTATCAGTGGACTTGGAAAGGGGCAGGGAGGAGATGAGGGAGTGGGGTGGGATTGGGAGGGAAAGAGGGAGCAGGATACAGCTGGGATATTAAGTTAATAAACTGTAACTAATATTTAAAATTTTAATAAATAAAAAAGTTCATGATTTCCTTGTCTTTAATTGCTGACTAGAATCCCATGTGCAAAAGTACCACAATTTCTGTATCCATTCCTTAATTGAGGGACATCTGTGTTGTTTCCAGGTTCTGGCTATTACAAATAAAGCTGCTACAAACATGGTTGGGCAAATGTCCTTGTGTACTTGAGCATATTTTGTATATATGCCTAGGAGTGGTATAGCTGGATCTTTAAGAAGCACAATTCCTAACTGTCTGAGAAAACATCAGATTGATTTCCAGAGTGGTTGGACAAGTTGTCATTCCCACCAGCAATGGAGGAGGGTTCCTCTTTCTCCACAACCTCTCCAGCATGTGTTGTCACTCGAGTTTTTGATCTTAGCCATTCTGATGGGTGTAAGGTGAAACCTCAGGTTTGTTTGGATTTGCTTTTCACCGATGGCTAAGGTGGTTAAGCATTTCTTTAAGTGTTCTTCTGACATTTGATATGCCTCTGTTGAGAATTCTCTGTTTAGCTCTTTAAGCCATTTTTTAATTGGATTACTTGGTTTGTTTAGGTTTAACTTAAGTTCTTTATATATTTTGGATACAAGCCCTCTGTCACATATAGGGTTGGTGAAGATCCTTTCCCAATCTGTAGACTGTCATTTTGCTCTGATCAAAGTGTCCTTTGCTTTTCAGTTCCATGAGGTCCCTTTTATTTATTGTTGATCTTAGAGCCTGTGCTGTTGGTATTCTGTTCAGGAAGTTGTCTCCTGTGACAAGTGTATTCCAGGTGTATCCCCAATTTTTCTTGTAACAGATTTAGTGTGTTGTCTGGTTTTATGTTGAGGTCTTTGATCCACTTAGATTATTGTTTTGTACAGGGTGACAAATATGGATATATTTGCATTTTTCTAATTGTAGACATCCAGTTAGACCAGCACCATTTGTCAAAGATGCTATCTATTTCCATTGTAAGGTTTGGGCTTCATTGTTAAAAATCAAGTATCCATAGGTGTGTGGGTTTATTTCTAGGTCTTCTATTCAATTCGGTTGATCCATCATTCTCTTTCTATGCCTGTACCATGCAGTTTTTATTACTATTGGTCTGTAGTACAGCTTGAGATCATGGATGGAGATACTTCAAGATGATCTGTTGTTGCACCATATTGTTTTAGCAATTCTGGATTTTTTGTTTTTCTGTATGAATTTGAGAATTGTTCTTTCAAGTTCTGTAAAAAATTTTGTTGGTTTTTTTTTTTAGTTTGATGTTAGCTATAGGCTTATTTATATTGCCTTTACTATGTTTAGATATGTGCCTTGTATCCCTGATCTTTCCAGGACTTTAAACATGAATTGGTGTTGGATTTTTTTTCAAATGCATTTTCGGCATCTAAGAGAACATCATGTGGTTTTCTCCTTCAGTTTGTTTATATGCTGGATTACTTTGATGAATTTCCATATATTGAACCACCCCTGCATGCCTGGGATGAAGCCTATTTGGTAATGATGGATGATATCTTTTATGTGTTCTTCGATTGGGTTTGCAAGTAATTTATGAAGTAATTGCATCAATGTTCATAAGAGAGATAGGTCTGAAGTTACCTTTTTTTTCCTTGGGTCTTTGTGTGGTTTAGGTATCAAGGTGACTGTGGCTTCATAGAATGAGTTTGGTAATGTTCCTCTGTTTCTATTTTATGGAATCATTTGAAGAAACTTGGAATTAACTCCTCTTGATGGTCTGGCATAATTCTGCCCTGAAACCATCTGACCCTGAGCGGTTTTTTTGTTTTGTTTTGTTTGTTTTGTTTTGTTTTCTGGAGGGGAGAATTTTGATGACTGTTTCTATTTCCTTGGGGGATATATGAAAATTTAAACTATTTACCTAATCTTGATTTAATTTTGGTACATGGAATCTATCAAGAAAATTGTCCTTTTCATTTAGATTTTCAAAATCTGTGGCACATAGGCTTTTGTTGTAAGGCCTAATGATTGTTTGTATTTTCTTGTTGTCTGTTGTTATGTCCTTCTCTTCATTTTTGATTTTGCTGATTTGTATAGTTTCTCTTTGCCTTTTAGTTAGTTTGGCTAAGGATTTGTATATCTTGTTCATTTTCTCAAAGAACCAGCTCTTGGTCTCATCGATTCTTTGAATTGATTTCCTGGTTTCTAATTCATTGATTTCAGCTCTGAGTTTGATCATTTCCAATCGTCTACTCCTCTTGGGTGTGTCTGTTTCTTTTTCTAGGGCTTTTAGGTGTGTAATTAAGTTGCTTGTATGAGATGACTCAAACTTCTTTCTGGAGGCACTTACTGCTATGAACTTTCCTCTTGGCACTGCTTTCATTGTGTCCCATAAGTTTGGGTAAGTTGTACGTCCATTTTTATTGAATTTGAGGAATTCTCTAATTTCTTCTTTGATTTCTTCCCTGACCAAGTTGTCATTGAGTAGAGAGTTGTTTAGTTTCCATGTGTATGTAGACTTTTTGTTATTTCTGTTGTTATTGAGGTCTAGTATTAGGCCATGGTGTTCTGATAGGATACAACGAATTGTTTCAATTTTCTTGTATCTATTGAGGCTTGCTTTGTGCCTGACTATATGGTCAATTTTTAAAAGGTTCTGTGAGGTATGGAAAAGAAGGTATACTCTTTTCAGTTTGGGTGAAAAGTTCTGTAGACATCTATTAGGTCCATTTGATTTAGGACCTCTGTAAGTGTTATTATTTAACTTCTGTCTAGATGATCTCTCCCTTAGTGAGAGTGGAGTGTTGATGTCTGCCACTGTTAAGGCATTGGGATCAATGTGTTATTTAAGCTTTAATAATGTTTCATTTACAAATGGAGGTGTTCTTTCATTTGGGGCTTAGATGTTAGGATTGTGATGTCCTCCTGCTGATTTTTCTTTTGATGAGAATGAAGTGCTCCACCTCATCTTTTTGATTAATTTTGGTTGCAAGTCTATTTTATTAGATATTAGAATAGCAACCCTAGCTTGCTTTCTATGTATGTTTGCTTGAAAAACATTTTTCGAGCCCTTTACTCCTAGGTAGTGTTTATCTTTGAAGCAGAGTTGTGTTCCTTGGATGCAGCAGAATATTGGATCCTGTTTCCACAACCTTTCTGTTAGTCTGTGTGTTTTTATTGGAGAGCTGAGTCATTCATGTTGATGGATAATAGTGACCAATCAATGTTAGTTCCTTCTATTGTAGAATTGGTGGTGTTACTGTGTTTCTATGCTTTTTATTTTATTTTATTTTATTTTATTTGTTGTTGTTGTTCTGAAGTAATCTGTATCCTGTGTTTTCTTGGATATAGTTGATTTCGGTGTTTTGGAGTTTCCTTCTAGTATCTTCTGTAGGGCTGGGTTGCTGTGAAGATGTTAAGTTTAGTTTTGTCATGGAATATTTTGTTTTCTCCATCTATGTTGATTGAAAGCTTTGCTGGGTACAGTAATCTGGGTTGGCATCTGTGGTCTCTTGGAGTCTGCTTGACATCTACCCAGGCCCTTCTCTCTTCATAGTTTCTGTTGAGAAGTCTGCTGGGATTCTGATAGGTCTGCCTTTATATGCTATTTGGCTGTTTTCTCTTGTTGTTTTTAATATTTTTTCTTTGCTCTGTAGATTTAGGGTTTTGACTATTATGTGACTTGATGAGTTTCTTTTCTGTTCTAGTTTATTTGGAGTTCTGTATGCCTCTTGTATGTTTATGTACATCTCTTACTTTAAGTTGGGAAATTTTTTTTTCTATGATTTTCTTGAAAATATTTTCTGGACCTTGGAGCATGCAATCTTCTTTTTCTTCTCTTCCTATTAATCTTAGATTTCATCATTTCATGACATCCTTGATTTCTTCGATGATTCGTGTTTTGAATTTTTCCAATTTTACTATTTATTTGAGAGATGTATCAATTCATGCAATTGTAACTTCAGTGCCTAAGATTCTCTCTTCCATCTCTTGTATTCTGTTGGTGATGCTTACCTTTGTGGTTCTTGATCTTTTATATAAGTTTTCCAGCTCCAGGGTTTTCTCTGTTTGTATTTTCTTTATTGATTCTAATTCTGTCTTCATGTTTTGCAACATTGTCTTCATCTCTTTGAATGTCTTTCCATGATGGTCTCATTTTTTTTTCTTTGTTTCCCTTCTATATGCCACTACTTGTGCCTCTATTTGTTTGGCTGTATTTGCCTGGATTTTTTGATAACTTTGTTCATTTCCTCTTTATGTGCTTCTAATAACTGGATAGGCATAGATTTGATATCATTTTCCTGTTTTTCCAATAAATTACCAAATCCTTTGATTGTTGGGTTGCTGGTAAAGCCATGATGTCCTGCTCTGTATGGTGTGTTCTTATGCAGACGTCTAGCCATCTGTTTATCTGTAACCTTTGTTGTTTGTTCCTGGAGTCTGTACTTCAGACTGTGTCCATCTGTCTCTCGTGTCTGGAGTATTCTTCAAGAAGCTGAGAGAGTTCCACTGGTTAGAGGGTGGATGTTGTTGTTTCAGCTGTAGCTAAGGGAAGAAGGTTGCGGCACATGTGTGCAAACGAGGGCATGTGCATGGAAGTGTGCCTTGAAGGACAGGGTACTAGAGCATGTGGAAGCCTGGGAGGGTAGAGCTTAAGTGAGGGAGGGGGAGGTGGCACTGTTCGTGAGTTCAATGCATATGTGCTGGTGCCCTGTATACCTCGGTGTCCTATAGGCCAGTCATGCTGTCCTCCTAGTATTCAGATCTATCTCTCTTCAGGAATTGTTTCCCTGGGCTCCACTGGTAGAGCCACAGAACAGGGGCTTCAGTGTTGAAAATGCTCTTCCAAAGATCCCTATGTTGCTCACAGTGGGGATGTTTGTGATAGGGATCCAATGTCTGCCTGCTAGCGTGTAGGGAACCTTGATCTGGAGCTCTGCATCCACTCGCTTGAAGGTACACTCACTCGCTTCCAGGCCTATCAGAAAACACATGAGATCCTCATGTTCTCTACTTTCACAGTGGGGCCTTCTGGGGCAAATGAGAGTGTAGGAGAACCATCAACTCAGTGGTGTCCACTTTTGGGCCACCACTCAGGGAGGCCTATACATGTGGCAGCTGTCTTTGCAGTATCAGTCACCAAGCATAGAGATTCCTGCTTGGGCTAGCCACCACTCTGCTGCAGCCCTGGGAGCCCTGCCTGTGCTGTTTCAGTCACTGAGCGTGGACTGCTGCCTCAGCCTAGCAGGGAGGCTTGTGCTTGGGGCAAAAGGAAGTGCAGGGGGTTGAGTATTTGCCACTCTCACTCCCTGGAGATTTCCAAGGGTGACCTGGATCCAAACTGTCCCAGCTCACAGGTTGTCCCTTCACACTCAGGAAGCCTCAAAGTTGATGTTTTGCATTCAGCTGCCCTTCCATGTATCACTTTTGGAGTTTTGGATCCTGTGCCCATCAAATAAGGTGCAAGCTGGTCACAGCCATCTTGGACTCCTCTCTGCTCTTTTAAGATTTCTCATTGCTTATAACTGTTTGCTTTTATCCTTCCTTCTGAATGTTGGTTTTCAACATTTTAAACTTTGGATTCCATCGGTCTAGACTACTTTTATCTAACCTAGGTAATCAATATTCCAATATACCCAAGATGATGGAATTGAAATTTTAGTATCCTGATATAAAGAAAACTATCACACAATCATTAATGATTTGAGGTGTAATGATAGTATAAATATTTTATTATATATTCAAAATAGTTTAAGGATTTATCAAAATGAATATACTGTAAGAGGATAATATTTTGGAAAACGTTTTGTAAATGTGAGGTAATACACACTTGAGACAAATCCCTCAAGCTTCATTTCTAAAGAAGATAACTGAGATATTAAAAGGCATAAGAAAATAGGGCAGAAGGCCAGCAACAAATTGCATGCAGGTAATACAATAAGAAAAATTTTAACAGATTTCATAGAAGTGTTTAATACCAAAAAGTGATGGCATTTATTAACAAAATAGAATAAATCCCAGAAGATTATGAAGTACTATATTCAAGGCTAAAAGCTATATTTCTTTGCTGAGAAAAAGCACCAATCAAATGTGATGGAAGACTTGAAATAAAAAAATCATCAATTTTATTGTCTGAATACTTTGTGTTAGGGAGCACTTGACGCCATATTCAGAGAGAAAAGGTATATGAAAAGGGAAGAGCACATGAAATCTAGGAGATTACAGATCCCACCAAAGTGAAACAGGGCCTGGAAAATCACCAATTCACCTGGTATCTCAACCTTGGACTGTGGGAATATGGTTTTCAAACAGAAGAATAGGAAATGAAAGAGACATATAGTGTAGAACCTGTGATTGACTGGTTACCATGTTAGAGGCAAAAAGATGATTGAGGGAATCATACAGCAACTAGAAATATAAAAGTATCAACTTCATATAAGTATCAAGAGGCCTATATAATTCAATGTCAAAGAAAAAAAGTCAATGTTTTAAATCATTTTATGATTCTGTATTGGGCTACGTTTACAGACATGCCTGTATGGTGTAAAGTTTACCAAAGAAGTGTTTTGAAAGTAATGATGTAACTGTAGAAGTAACTAAAATTAACTATGATTCTAATAAGTTAAACATTTTAAGAAACTAATACCTGTTTACTCTTAATAGAAGAGCCATTCTTCTAAGTGTTGCCCAAGGAACACAGCATTGCATTCCAAATAAAGGGAGAATAATCTCAATGTAGTAGAACTTGTATGCAGAACATTTGGCATTATGTATAAAAGTGTTCATAAAAGTACTGAGTATTTCTTCTGGGGATAGAATACTATTTCGCGGGTTAAGAGAGACAAGCCTTTTAGAGTTACTTACAGAAATTTGGGTAAAGAGAATGTTGTGAAACATTATTTGGCAAAGGGTGAGGTCTTTGTTATGAATCACTATAGAGTTGTTAGTTTGGGCACTATGAATCTTGTTTAAGAAACAAGCCAGACACAGTAAATGTGTGAGTCTGAACTATTTTTAGACCTTGAGGGAAAGGAAAAAATGAATATAGTTAATGGTGACTATAGCCAATTAGCAGAAACAGAAACAAATTTTCTGTGACATTGAAATATCACATTGAACTCCATTAATAGACATAATTAGGACATGCTACTCAAAACTCAAATAATCTAATGGGGTAACATTCTTTTCTTTCATCTGGTGACATCTCAGAACCAAATCACTCCAAAGGAATTTGGGTTATGACTTGATGACATAACTTACTTGCCCTGTATTCCATCCCATTTATTGAAGGTGAGAGAGAGAGAGAGAGAGAGAGAGAGAGAGAGAGAGAGAGAGAGAGAGAGAGAGAGAGAGAGAGAGAGAGGAATACCAGTAAGAAGCAAGTCCACACAATAAGAATATGAAAATTACAGAATATATAGATTTTTTCTCTGTCTCTTTTTAATTATTTTTATTAATTATACTTTATTCACTTTGTATCCCCCCATAAACCCCTCCCACCTCCCCTTCCAATCCCACCTTCTCTTCCCCTTCTCCACACATGCCCCTCCCCAAGTCCACTGATAGGGGAGGTCTTCCTTTCCTTCCTTCTGATCCTAGTCTATCAGCTCTCATCAGGAGTGGTTGCACTGTCTTCCTCTGTAAATATATAGGTTTTAGGACATGCAATCCATGTTACCTTTGAAAGAGAATGTTTAAAAAAGGAAAAAGCAATTGCAAGTAATAAGCCATTAAAATAGACCAAAATTATTAAAAAGATCAGAACTTGAAGTAAAATTTTTTAGTTGTAGAATAAAATATAACCATAAATTTATGAAATGAAATTATATTCATTAGTGAAAATAAACAAGCCACAGCTCAATTACCAATATTCCTTCCTGAATTTCTCTCTATTCGTTCATTTGTTAAGCTCCCCAGGCTGTGAACTGAAGAAGATAAACAAAATAAAATGTGAACAAACAAAAAACATAATGGGTTTATTGTTTGTTTCTTTGTATTTGTCAAGACAGAGCTTCCCTGTGTAGCCTTGGCCTTGAGTTAACAAAAGATCTACCTGCCTGTACCACCTTGAGTGCTGGGATTAAATGTATGCACCACCATGCCTGGCCCGGTAGTGGATTCTAAACATGATAAACTAGAAGCCTCATGCATAGACACATTGTAAACAATGTTCAGAATACATTAAATGTGTCACACAAGTAGTAGTTCGCGAGGAAATAAAAGTTAGTTTAACAGCAGGCTACCACATAACAAAATCAGGAAAAGAGTATTTAGGTAATTTGGATAACAATCTGTATTGTGTATCCAAATAATATTTATTTTAAAAGTAAAAGAAAGACAGGTATTGGAAGAACATCATAAATCCCCACTGTAGCCCCCTCCCTAGCCTCCTCCTAGTCCCACCCAAGCTCCCTCTTCTCCCCCTATGCCCTTTTCCTAGTCACCTGATAGGGTAGGAGCTCCTCCCCCTCTATCTGAGCCTAGTCTATTAGGTCTCATCAAGGACAGCTACATCATTTTACTTGTTGCCTGGCAAGTCTGTACCACCCAGGGGCAGGCAATCAAAGAGCACATCACTGAGATCATTTGAGAGACAGAGTCTGCACACCTTAATAGGTAATCCACTTGGAAACTGAGTCACCTGTGGGCTTCCTCTGAGCAGGGGAACTAGGTCCTCTCCGTGTAGGGACTTTGGTTGAATTATTGATCCCTGCATGCACTCTTGGGCCGAGGTATTTTGGCTCTGTAGGTCTCCTTGTGGAGTTCCTATCTGCTCCAGGTCTTTCTATCTCCCTCTTTTTTCCGTAAGGTTTTCAGCACTCTGTCCAAAGTTTTGCTATGAGTCTCAGTATCTCCTTCAATACCCTGGTGGGTAGAATCTTTCAGAGGCCTCCTGTGGAAGGCTCCTGTCCTGTTCCAATTCTTCTCTACTTCTAATGTATATCCTGTTTGCTGTTCTGAATAAGGATTCAGCATCTTCCCTAGGGTCCTCCAAGTTGTTTAGCTTCTTTAGGACTATAGATTTCAGTATGTTTACTCTGTATTATATGGCTAATATCCACTTATAAGTGAGAATATAGCATATGTGTCTTACTGCTTCTCGGTTAAAACACAGGATGATTCTTTTTAATGTTCCTACCATTTGCCTGCATTTCTTTAAGTGTTTCTCTGCCTTTCAATATTCCTCTTCTGAGAATTCTCTGTTTAGCTCTGAACCCAATTTTTAAAATGAATTCCTTATTTGTTGATGCTTAACTTCTGGAGTTCTTTATATATGCTTGATATTAGCTCTCTGTCAGATGTAGGGATGGTGAACATCTTTTCCCAGTCTGTAGGCTGGGATTTGTTCTGATGACAGTGTCCTCTGCTTTACAGAAGTTTTTCAATTTCATGAGTTCCCATTTACTGATTGTTGATCTTACAGCTTATGCTGTTGGTGTTCTGTTCAGGAAGTTTTCTCCTGTGCCAATGAGTTCAAGGCCCCTCCCCACTTTTTCTTCTAACAGATTTAGTGTGTCTGGTTTTATATTGAGGTCTTTGATCCACTTGGACATAAGTTTTGTGCAGGGTGATTAATATGGATCTATTTGAATTTTTCTACATGTAGACATCCAGTTAGACCAGCACCATTTGTTGATGATGCTTCCTCTTTTCAATTTCATGGTTTTGGCTTCTTTGTCAAAAACAAGTATCTTTTAGGGGTGTGGGTTTGTTTCTCAGCCTTTGATTTGATTCCATTGATCCCTCAATCTGTTTCTATTTCAGAACCATGAAGTTTTTATTACTGTTGCTCTATAGTAGAGCTTGAAATCTGGGATGGAGACACCACTAGAAGATCTTTTATTGTACAGGACTTTTTTCAGCAACTCTGGGTTTTTTTGTTTTTCCATACAAAATGAGAATTTTTCTTTCAGAGTCTGTAAAAAATTGTGATGTTATTTTGATGGGAATTGAATCGAGTCTGTAGATTGTTTTTGGTAGTGTAGCTATTTTCACTATGTTAATCCTACAATTCATGAGCATAGGAAAATTTTCCATCTTCTGATATCTTCTTCAATTTCTTTCTTCAGAGACTTGAAGTGTTTTTTGTTTGTTTGTTTGTTTTATTTTTTTTCTTTTTTAATAAAGGTCTTTCACTAGCTTGGTTAGAGTCACACCAAGGTACTTTATGTTATTAGCGGCTATTGTGAAGGGTGTTTTTTCCCTAATTTCTTTCTCAGCCAGTATGTCTTCTGTATACAAGAGGGCTTCCCTTTGTTTGTTTTAATTTTGTATCTAGCCACTTTGCTGAAGATTTTTATGAGCCGAAGGAGTTCTCTGGTTGAATATTTGGGTCACTCATGTGTACTATCATATCATCTTATATCATCTGCAAATAGTGATAATTTGACTTCTTCCTTTCTGATTTGTATCCCTTTGACCTGATTTAGTTGTCTTATTGCTCTAGGTAGGACTCCATGAACTATTTTGAACAGATAAGGAAAGCGTGGGCAGCCTTGCCCTGTCCCTAATGTCAGTGGGATTGATTTAAGTTTCTCTCTGTTGAGTTTGATGTTGTAGATAGACTTGCTGTATATTGTCTTTTACTGTGTTTAGGTATGTGTCTTGTATCCCTGATCTCTCCAAAATTCATAAACATGACCAGGTGTTGAATTTTGTCAAATACTTTTTTCGTATCTATGGAAAGGATAATGGGGATTTTTATTTCAGTTTGTTTACATGGTTGATTATATTGATGGCTTTTTCATGTGCTGAACTACACCTTCATGCCAGGGATGAAGCCTACTTGGTTGTGGTAGATGTTATCTTTACTGTATTCATGGATTAGGTTTGGGTGTGTTTTATGGAGTATTTTAGCATCAATGTTCACAAGCAAGATTGGTTTTTCTGAGGGGTCTTTGTGTGGTTCAGGTATCAAGGTGACTGTGGTATCAAAAAAAATGAGGTTGGCAATGTTCCTTCTGTTTCTGTTTTGTAGAATAGTTTGGTGATATCTCTTCTTTGAAGGTCTGGTAGAAGTTTGTGCTGAAAAAGTCTGGCCCTGGGAATTTTTTTGGGAGGGGCAGAGAGATTTTTTTTTTAATTTATATTTTTAATTGCAGTTTATCCACTTTGAGTCCCAACTGTAGCCACCTACCTTGTCCCCTCCCTCTTCTACAGTCATGTCCTCTCCCCAGTCCATGGATAAGGGAAATTCTCCTCCCCTTCCATCTAATCCTAGTCTATAAGATCTCATGAGGAGTGGATGCATTGTCTTTTTCTGTGTCCTCTCACTGGGAGGTGATCAAAGAGCAGGCCACTAAGTTCATGTCAGAGACAATCCCTATTCCCTTTATGAGGGAAACTATTTGGACACTGAGCTGCCATGGGCTATATCTGTGCAAGGTTTCTAGGTTATACATGGTCCTTAATTAGAGTATCAGTCTCAGAAAAGACTCCTGGGCCCAGATTATTTTTATGCTCTCATTGAGGAGTCCTGTCCTTTCCAGGTCTTTCTACCTCCATCGTCTTTCATAAGATTCCCTGCACTCAAACTTTGACTATGAGTCTCAACCTCTACTTTGATACTCTGCAAGGTAGAGTCTTTCAGAGTCCCTGTGTGGTAGGCCACTGTCCTGTACCCTGTTTTCTCCCTCTTCCAATGCCCATCTTGTTTGCCTTCCTGAATGAGGATTGAGCACCTTACTCAGAATCCTCCTTCTAGCTTAACTTCTTTTGGTGTACAGATTTTAGTATGATTATCCTATATTATCAATCTAATATCCACTTATAAATGAGTATATACCACATGTGTCTTTCTGCTTCCAGGATACCTCACTCACTATGATCTTTTCTAGTTCCTACTGTTTGCCTGCAAATTTCATGATTTCCTTGTTTTAAATTTCTCACTGGTATTCCATTGTGTAAATGTACCACAGTTTCTGTATCCATTCCTGAGTTGAGGAACATCTGGTTGTTTTCAGATTCTGACTATTACAAATAAAGCTGCTATGAACATGGTTGAGCAAATGTCCTTGTTGTGTACTTGAGCACCTTTTGGATATATGCCTAGAAATGGTATAGCTAGATCTTGAGGAAACACTATTCCTATGGGTCTGAGAAAGTGCCCGATTGATTTCCAAAGCGGTTGTATAAGAGTACAATCTCACCAGCAATTGAGGAGGATCCCCCTTGGGTTTTTGATCTTAGCCATTCTGACGGGTGTAAGGTGAAATCTCAGGATCATTTTAATTCACACTTCCCTGATAACTAAGGGTGTCTTTAAATGTTTCTCTGCCATTTGATATTACTCTATTGGGAATTCTCCATTTGGTTCTGTACATAATTTTTAATTGGATTACTTGATTTGTTGCTTTTAAACTTAAATTCTTTATATATTCTGGATATTATCTCTCTGTCAGATATAGGGTTGGTGAAGATTCTTTGAAAAGTCTCCCTGCTGGGAAAGGATCTAGCAGGTAGACTTTTGATGACAGCTTCTATTTCCTTAGGTGATCTAGGAATATTTAATTTTTTTACCTGATTTTGATTCAGCTTTGGTAAATAGCGTCTATCAAGAGAAGTGTCCATTTCCTTTACATTTTCAAATTTTGTGGCATATCGGCTTTTGAAGTAGGACCTAATGACTCTTTGGACTTCCCCAGTGTCTGTTGTTACATCCCCATTTTCATTTCTGATTTTATTGATTTGGACAGTATCCCTCTGCCTTTTATTTAGTTTGGCTAAGGGTTTGTCTATCTTGTTGATTAAAAAAAAAAACAAATCTGGGTTTCATTCATTTTTTTGAATTGTTCACTTTGTTTCTAATGTGTTGATTTCAGCCCTGAGTTGTTTCCGGCCCTCTACTCCTCCTGGTTTTTTTTTTTTTTTTTCTAGTGCTTTCAGTTGTGCCATTAAGTTGCTTGTATGAGATAATCTGAATTTCTTTATGAAGGCATTTAGTGGTATGAAATTTCCTCTTAGCACTGCTTTCATTGTGTCCCATAAGTTTGAGTAAGCTGTACTTTCATTTTCATTTAGTTCTAGAAGTCTTTAATTTCTTTCTTTATTTCCTGCCTGATCCAGTTGTCATTGTGTAGAGAGCTGTTCAGTTTCCATGTGTGTGTAGATATTTTGTTATTTCTCCTAATGTTGAGGTCCAGTTGTAGACAGTGTTGGGTCATATATGATACAAGGGATTATTTCAGTCTTCTTGTACCTATTAAGGTTTGCTTCATGCCCGACCATATGGTCAGTCTCAGAGAAGTTTACATGAGGTGCTGAGAAGAAGGTATACTCTTCTGAGTTTGATGAAAGGTTCTGCAGACATCTAGTAGGTCCATTTGATTTATGCCCACTGTAAGTTTCATTATTTCTCTGTCTGGCTTCATTCTTAATGATCTGTCCCTTGACTAAAGTTGGGTGTTGAAGTCTCCCACTATTAAGGTGTTGGGATCAATGTGTGATTTAAACTTTAGTACTGTTTAGTAGTATTTAGTAGTATTTCTCCTTCTTTGCAGGAGGCCTTGTGTTTGGGGCTTAGATGTTCATAATTGTGATGTCCTCTTGGTAGACTTTTTCCTTTGATGACAATGAAGTGTCCCTCTCCATCTGTTTTCATCAATTTTGGTTGAAAGTCTATTTTATTAGATATTAGGATGTCTACTCCAGCTTGATTCTTGGGCGCATTTGCTTGGAAAACCTGTTTCTAGACCTTCATTTTGAGGTATTGTCTATCTTTGTTGCAGAAGTGTGTTTCAAGAATATAGCAGAATGCTGTATCCTGTTTTTGAAAGCAATGTGTCTTTTTATTAGAGAGTTGATACCATTGATGTTAATAGATATTAGTGGCTAATGAATGTTTGTTTTCTTTTATTATAGAGCTGGTGGTGATTGTATGTTTCATGCTTGTTTTCTTTTGCTTTTTGATGTGATGGTGTCTTTCTCCTGTGTTTTCTTGGGTCTAGTTCATCTCCTTGGGTTGAAGTTTTCCTTCTAGTATCCTCTATAGGGCTGGGTTGCTGTGTATATATTGTTTAAATTTAGTTATGTCATGGGTTATTTTGACTTCTCCATCTATGTTGATTGAATGATTTGCTGGGTATAATAGTCCATATTGGCATCTGTGGTCATTTAGAGTCTGCATGACATCTGCCCTGTCCTTTATGACTTTCCGTTTCTGTTGAGAACTCTGGTTTGATTCTGATAGGTCTGCCTTTATATGTTTCTTGTCCTTTTTCCCTTGCTGCTTTTAATATTTTTTCTTTGTTCTGTAGATTTAGTGTTTTGACTGTTATGTGAAGTGAAGGGTTTCTTTTCTATTCTACTCTATTTGTTGTTCTGTAGGCTTCTTGTATGTTTATGGACACCTCTTTCTTTAAGTTGGGTAATTTTCTTCTGTGATTTACTTCAAAATATTTCCTGGACCTTGGAGCCTGGAATCTTCCTTTTCTTCTATTCCTTATTATTCTTAGGTTTCGTCTTTTCGTAGTGTTTTTGATTTCTTGGATATTTTGTGTTCCTAACTTTTCCAACTTTATTTTTTTTTCTTTGAGAGATGTATCAGTTTCTCTGATTTAATCTTCAGAGCCTGAGATTCTTTCTTGTATCTCTTGTATTTTGTTTGTGACGCTTACCCTTGAGGTTCCTGATCTCTTCTCTCCTCCAACTCCAGGGTTTTCTCTGTTTATGTTTTCTTCATTGATTCTAATTCTGTTCATGTCTTGTACTATTACCTTCATGTGTTTGAATGTGAAGTCCTTTCTATGATGGTCTCTATTAATTTTGTCATTTACTCTTTATGTGCCTCTAATTTTTGGCTGTATTTGCTTGTGTTTCTTTTAGAGCTTTGTTCTTTTACTCTTTGTGTGCTTCTATTGGTTTGGCTATATTTGCCTGTATTTCTTTGAGAGAGCTGTTTCCTCTTTATTTTCCTCTAATAACTGGATAATCATAGATTTAAAATCATTTCCCTGGGTTTCTGATGAATTAAAATGTCCATTGATTTGGGGGTTGCTGGTGAATCCTTGATGTCCTGATTTTTGTTGGATGTTTTATTTCACTGTTTGTTCAAAAAGTGAAAGAACTAGGCCTGACCCCCTCCCCTAAAGTCATCAGTCCCAGAAACAAGGGCCTAAAATTCACTGCATAAGGAACAGCCTGAGGATAACAACAATAACGAGAGGTATCTTATCTCAGGTTGGGTCAGACCTAACATTCCTGAGGTCTATAGACAGCTAGTGCAATGTTAGTTATGTTAGCTAGCCAATAACTTTGTAACAAGCTTTCCTTGCTGAATGTCATCCAGTCTTGTAACTACTAAGCTGGGAATTCTGGTGCTCAAACCCCAAATATAATCTCTGCCATGCAGATGCAAGGGGTTCTCCTCTCTAATCCACTGTGATAGTGGAAAGGCCAAGCTTAAACCTGAATAAAGATCTTGCTCTTGCATACATGGTCCAGCTCCTGGTGGCCTTTGGGAACCTTAAGATCTGGGTATAACAGAGCCTGTACTGCAGACTGGGTCCCTCTGTCTGCACAGTCTGCAGTACTCTTCAGGAAGATGAGTGAGGTCCACAGGTTTGAGAGTGGATGTTGGTGTTTCACCTGCAGCTAAGGAAGGAAGTTCACAGGCAAGTGCATGTGCACAAGCATGAGAGTGCTCATGGAATTGTGTTGTGCATGTAGAGGCCCGGAAGAGTGGAGCTTAAGGGCAGGTTAGGGTGCTGGCAGGGTTTGTGTTGTGCTATGTTCTGGTGCAATGTGCGTCGTGTTCAGGTGACATGAATGGCTCAGTGGTCCACTGGCCTGTCTTGGTATTATGCTCCAGGTGCTCAGATCTGCCAGGGTTGCACTGTTAGGATTGTACAGCAAAGTTACAGGGCAGGTTCACAAATCACAAAATGAGACTTCCATATGGAAGGTTTATTAAGATAAGGGGCCACAGAGACAGTCTCTGGGTAAAGCAAGGGAGAGAGAGTTTGAGCGAGCAAGCAGGCGAGAGAGAGAGAGAGAGAGAGAGAGAGAGAGAGAGAGAGAGAGAGAGAGAGAGAGTTCTTTTATAAGGTGTCCCAGAGCATGCACAAGTGGTTTCAGTTGGTCCACAGATGGTCCATAGGTGGCCTCACAGATGCCTGATATCTGATTTGTCAGGTCCCTTGAGGCTGGCCGTAGATATGCCTGCTTATGGATCCCAACATGCACCGTCTTTACTCCAGGAATTGTTTTCAAGGATTGTTTGCCTGGATTGTTGAGAAGGCTGTCCCAGGGATTCCCTATGTTGCCCACAGTGAGGGTGTGGGATCTGATGTCTGGTGACTAGTGTAAAGGTACCCTGGATCTGGGGCTCTGTATGCACTCTCTCACAGATGCATTCACTCACAGTCATATGCAAAAAGCTCAGAGGGCCCAAGGTTTTCCACTCTCAGATTTGGATGCCCTGTTTGGACATTAAAGAGGCCGCTTACCTGGGGTTAAGCAGTTCCCCTCTGCTACCGTTTCTTCTGCCTCTGCAACTACTGGAACAAGGAAAGTGCATATGGTCAATATTTCACTACTCTCTCACACACACAGACCCCAGACATCCATGGGGGGTCTGACTCTAATCTGTCCTAGCTCACAGGCCTGACTCTAATCTGTTCTAGCCTCTAACCCTCAAAGCCTCAAAGTCGATGCTCTGGCTTCAGCCACCCTTTTACTCACTAGTTTTGGAGTTTCAGATCCTCTGCCCCTCAGACAAGGATTTACTGTCATCTTGGAACCTTCCCCTCCTCCATTAAAGTTTTCTAAAGGATGCTCTCTGAGGAAAACATAAAATTGTTACAAAAGAGAACTGTCTATGCAAATACGAAGGAAAGTCAAGTATAAATCTAGGAAACACTAATATGAAGGTCTATCCATAATTTTAAAAATTGCAAGAAGAAGGCCATTTAATCTTATATAGAATCCACATTTAATTTTATGATAGTTAAATTGTTAACTTGTCTCAACCTAAAGTCACATAGATAGAAAAAAACTTCAAATAAAAAATTGTGTCAATCAGATTGGTTTATACCATTGTCTGTAAGAAATTGTCTTGACTTATAATTGATGTAGGCAGGACTAGCCTGCTATTGTAAGCATCACCCATATGCAGCTGAGCCTGGGATACTATTGGAAAACTAGAGAGATGTGCTACTAACTAGCAATAAATATTACTTCATTGTTTCTCTCTGAGTTTCTGTTTGATCACCTTTCCTGACTACCCTCAAGATGTTTTTGGTTAGAATGCTGTATCCAAAAAAAAGAAAAAAAATCAAGAAAAATAAGAACAAGTGTGTTCCAGTGTCTTTATAAGATATATTGAAGATTTGTTGCTCACTTGAAGTTACTTATTATTTAATTGTAGTATATGACCAAATTTTAGTGTGTTATACAAGAAAAAAAAACCTAAAATTAATGGCTGTGAGCCCTTTAATGGCTGAGACATCTCTTCAGTTATAATCAGGATAACAAGTGAGCAAACTGTAAAACATAATAATAATAATAATAATCCACAGAGTCATTCTTACAAAAAAAAAAAACAGGAGCTAAAATAAAAAAAAATTGAAGGCCAAAACATGAAAGATCCATACTCCATTTTTTAATTAAGTTACTTGATTTGTTATTTTTTAACTTCTTGAGTTCTTTATATATACTGGATATTAGCCCTCTGTCAGATGAAAGATTGGTCAAGAGCTTTTCCCAGTCTGTAGGCTGTCGTTTTGTTTTGATGACAGTGTCTTTTGCTTTACAGAAGCTTTTCCGATTCATGAAGTTCCATTTATTGATTGTTGCTCTTAGAGCCTGTGCTGTTGGTGTTCTGTTCAGGGAGTAGTCTCCTGTGCTGATGAATTCTAGGGTCTTCCCTACTCTTTCTTCTAACTGGTTTAGTGTGTCTGGTTTTGTGCTGAGGTCTTTGATCCACTTGGACTTTAGTTTTGTGAAGGGTAATAAGTATGGATCTATTTTCATTTTTCTCCATATAGACATCCAGTTGGTCCAGCACCATTTGTTGAAGGTGCTGTCTTTTTTCCATTGAATGGTTTTTGGCTTTTTTGTCAAAAATCAAGTTTCCGTAGGTGTGTGGGTTTATTTCTGGGTCTTTTATTGGGTTCCATTGATCCACTATTCTGTTTCTCTGCCAATACCATGCCATTTTTATTACTTTTGCTCTGTAGTACATCTTGAAGAAAGGGATGGAGATACCTCCAGATGATCTGTTGTTGTACAGGATCGTTTTGGAAATTCTGGGTTTTTTGTTTCTCCATATGAAGTTGAGAATTTTTATTTCAAGGTCTGTAAATAATTGTGTTGATATTTTGATGGGAATGGCATTGAATCTGTAGATTGCTTTTGGCATAATGGCCATTTTCACTATGTTAATCCTACCAATCCATGAACACAGGAGGTCTTTTCATCTTCTGATATATTCTTCAATTTCTTTCTTCAGAGATTTGAACTTTTTTTCAAACAGGTCTTTCACTTGCTTGGTTATAGTTATCCCAAGGTACTTTATGTCATTAGTGGCTACTGTGAAAGATGTTGTTTCCCTAATTTTTTTCTTGGCCCTTTTGTCTTTGTTGTACAGGAGGGCTTCTGGTTTTTTTGTTTGTTTGTTTGTTTGTTTTGTTTTTTGAGTTGATTTTGGATCCAGCCACTTTGGTGAAGGTGTTTATCAGTTGAAGGAGTTCTCTGGTTGAATTTTTGGGGTCACTCATGTATATTATTATATCGTCTTCAGCTCTCTGTAGAGGATTGTAGAATGGTAGAAAAACACTTAAAGAAATGCTCAACGTCCTTAGCCATCCAGGGAGATGCAAATCAAAACGACCCTGAGATTTCACCTTACACCTGTCAGAATGGCTAAGATCAAACTATCAAGTGGCAATGCATGTTGGAGAGGATGTGGAGAAAGGGGAACCCTCCTCCATTGCTGGTGGGAATGTAAACTGGTACAACCATTTTGGAAATCAATCTGGTGCTTTCTCTGACAATTAGGAATAGTGATACTTCAAGATCTAGCTATACCACTTGTAGGCATATATCCAAAAGATGCTAAAGTACACAAGGACATTTGTTCATCCATGTTCTTAGCAGCTTTATTCATAATAGCCAGAACCTGGAAAAAACCCAGATGTCCCTCAGTTGAGGAATGGATACAGAAATCGTGGTATATTTACACAATGGAATACTACTCAGCAATTAAAAACAAGGAAATTATGAAACTTGCAGGCAAATGGTAGGAACTAGGAAAGATCATCCTGAGTGAAGTATCCCAGAAGCAGAAAGACAAACATGGTATATACTCATTTATAAGTTGATATTAGACACATAATATAGGATAATCATACTAAAATCTGCACACCTAAAGAAGCTAAACAAGAAGGAGGGCCCTGGGTAGGATTATCACTCTTCATTCAGAAAGGCAAATGGGATGGACATCGGAAGAGGGAGAAAACAGGGAACAGTACAGTAGCCTACCACAGAGTGCCTCTGAAAGACTCTACCCAGTAGGGTATGAAAGAAAATGCTGATACTCATATCCAAACTTTGAGCAGAGTTCAGGGAATCTTATGAAAGAATGGGTAGATATAAAAACCTGGAGGAACAGGAGCTCTAGAAGGAGAGAAAAAAATCTGGGCACAGGGATATTTTCTGAGACTGATACTCCAACCATGTACAATGCATGGATATAACCTAGAACCTCTGCTCAGATGTAGTCCATGTCATCTTAGCATCCAAGTGTGTTTTTCCCTAGTAAGTGGAACAGGGACTGTGTCTGACATGAACTCAGTGCCTGCCTTTTGATCACCTCCCCCTGATAGGGGAACAGCCTTACCAGGTTATGAAGGAAGACAATGCATCCAGTCCTGAGGAGACATGACAGGCTAGGATCAGAGGGAAGGGGAGGAGGACCTCTCCTATCAGTGGACTTTGGGAGGATCATGGGAGATTATAAGGAATGAGAGGTCGACTTGGGAGAGGACAAAGTAGGGGTCTACAGCTGTAATACAAAGTGAATAAACTGTAATTAATTAAAAATAAATTAACAAAACAAAAAATTAAACAAACCAAATAATCCAATTACAAATGGGGTACAGAATTAAACAAAGAATTGACAAGAGAGGGATATCAAATGGTGGAGAAACACTTAAGGAAATGTTCAAAGTCCTTAGATATCAGGGAAATGCAAATCAAAACAACTCTGAGATTCCATCTAACAACACATCAGAATAGCTAAGATCAGAAACTCAAGTGTAAAAATTCAGGTGTCCATAAGTGTGTGGGTTTATTTCTGGGTTTTCTATCTGTTTCCATTGTTCTACTATTCTGTTTCTATGCCAGTGCCATGCAGTTTTTATTACTCTTGCTCTATAGTACAGCTTGAGATCAGGGAAGGAGATACCTCCAGAAGATCTTTTATTGTAGAGGACTGTTTTAGTAATTCTGGGTTTCTTGTTATTCCATATGAAGTGAGAATTTTTCTTTCAAGGTCTGTAAAAAATTGTGTTGGTAATTTGATGAGAATTGCATTGAATCTGTAGATTGCTTTTGGTAAGATGGCCACTTTTACTATGTTAATCCTGCCAAGCCATGAGCATGGGATATCTTTCCATATTCTGATATCTTCTTATAATAAGATGCTCAATCCCTATTCAGAAAGGCAAAGAGTATGGACATCGGAGGAGGGAGAAAACAGGGAACAGGACAAGAGCCTACCACAGAAGGCCTCTGAAAGGCTTTATCCTACAGGGTATCGAGGCAGATGCTGAGACTCATAACCAAACTTTGGGCAGAGCGCAGGGAATCTTCTGAAAGAAGTAGGAGATAGTAAGACCTGGAGAAGATAGGAGCCCCACAAGGAGAGCAACAGATCCAAAAAGTCTGGGCACAGGGGTCTTTTCTGAGACTGATACTCCAGCTAAGGACCACTCCTGGAGATGGTCTGGAACTCCTGAACAGATGTATCCTATGGCAGTTCAGTATCCAAGCAGGTTCCATAGTCATAGGAACAGGGACTGTCTCTGACAGGAACTGATTGGCCTGCTCTTTGATCACTTCCCCCTGAAGGGGGAGCAGCCTTACCAGGCCACAGAAGAAGAAAATGCAGCCACTCCTGATGAGACCTGATAGACTAGGATCTGTCAGAGGGAAGGGGAAGAGGACCTCCCTTATCAGTCGACTGGGAGTGGGACACAGGTAGGGAAGAGGGAGGGTGGGATTGGGAGGGGAAGTGGGAGGGAGGTACAAGGGAATACAAAGTGAGTAAACTTATTAATTAAAAAAACATTCAACAATATCAAAGTTTTTATAAAGAATAAACCTTCCCTACATTAAAAAAAACTCAATGTCAACAGGTGCTGGAGAGGATGTGGAGAAAAGGGAACCCTCCTCCATTGCTGGTGGGAATATAACCTTGAACAATCACTTTAGTCATCAATCTGGTGCTTTCTTAGAAAACCGGGAATAGTGCTACCTCAAGATCCAGCCATACCACTCCTGGGTATATATCCAAAATATGCTCTAGTATACAACAAGGACATTTGTTCAACCATGTTCATAGCATCTTTATTCATAATAGCCATAATCTGGAAACAACCTCGATGTCCCTCAACTATAGAATGGATACAGAATTTGTGGTACATTTACACAATGTAATACTACCTACTACTCAGCTATTAAAAACAAGGAAATCATGAAATTTGCAGGCAAATGGATAGAAATAGAAAGGACATTCCTGAGTACGATATCTCAGAATCAGAGGGACACACATGGTAAATACTCACTTATAAGTGGATATTTACTATATTATATAGGATAAATATAGTAAAATCTACAGAGCTAAAGAAGCTAAACAGGAAGGAGTACCTCAGGGAAGGTGTTTAATTTTCATTCAGAGTGGAAAACAGGATAGACACTGCAGGCAGTAGTAGAGAGGGAAGAGGACTAAAGCCTACCACAGATATCCCCTAAAATACCCCAACCAGCAGATGAAGCAGATGCAGAGACTCACAGCCAAACTTTGGACGGAGATCAGTGTGTCTTGTTGAAGAAGAAAGATATAAAAGGATCCAGAGTTGACAGGAGCCACACATGGAGACCAACAAAGCCAAAATAAGCAGGGTCCAGGATGATCTGCAAGACTGATGCATCATCCAAAGCCCATACATAGAAGACCTAGTCAGTCTGCCCAGATGTAGCCCAAATATAGCTTAGTATCTATGTGTGTTCCCTATTAAGAGAAGAGATTGTATCTGATATGAACTAGGTTGCTTGATTCTTGATCACTTATCTTTTCTGGAGCGACCAAGCTAGCCCACAGAGGAAGAGGACCTAGACAGTTGTGATGGGACCTGATAGGCTAGGGTCAGATAGAAGGGAAGGAGGACTTCCCCTATCAGTAGGATAGAGAAGAGGAATTGGGGAGGGAAAGGAAGGGAGAGAGGAACAGAGAATAGATGAGGGAGAGGACCACTACTGGAATACGAAGTGAAACCTTTTAATTAATAATAATAATAATAATAATAATTTTACTAGTTTAAAAATAAGTAATAACCAGAATTGCAAAAGTTACATCTATTGCTACTGGTGGTGTGGTATTTGGAAAAGAAGGGTTGAATCTAAATCTTGAAGATGTTCAAGCTCATGACAGGAAAATTTGGAGATATCATTGTTACAAAATATGATACCAGGCTTTTGAGAAGGTGACAAAGCTCAAACTGAAAAACATATTCAAGAAATCAGTGAGCAGTTAGATATCACAACTAGTGAATATAAAAAGGAGAAGCTGAGAGTGTCGTGCTAAACTTTCAGATAGAGTAGCTATGCTGAAGTTTGGAACGACAAGTGATGCTGAAAGAATGAGAAGAAAGTCAGAGTTACTGAGGCTCCTAATGCTGAGCTTTTGAAGAAGGCATTGTTAGAGGAGGGGGCTGCGTTCTGCTTCAGTGCTTCCCAACCTTGTATTCATTAAAGGCTGCTAATAAAGACCTGAAAATAGATATAGAAATTATCAAAAGAGCACTCAAAATTCCTGAAATGACTATTGCTAAAAATGCAGGTATTGAAGGATCTTTGATAGTTGAGACGATTTTGCAGAGTTCCTCAGAGGTTGATTATAATGCTATGCTTGGAGATTTTGTGAACATGGTGGAAAAATAAATCATCTTTACTGGATGCTGCTACCTGGGGTGGCATCTTGCTAACTACATAAGAAGCTGTAGTAACAGAAATTCCTTAAGAAGGGAAAGACCCTGGAATGGGAGGAATGGGAAGGGGTGTGGAAGGTGGCATGTTCAAATTCCTAGTGTTTTGCTCTTATCAATGAACTATGACAAGAAGCTCAAGGCCTCACCAATAACGTCAGAGAAGTCACCTGAAGAATGACTGAAGAGAAGGCTGGCTAATCACTGTAACCATTTGTTACTGGTTTCCATTGACAATATATAATGGTTTACTGCTGTCTTTGTCCATGCCTAATATAATTTATTTTGAATTTTTGAATAAAGACATTTGTACATTCCTGATACTGGGTGCAAGAGCCATATACCAGTGTCCCGCTTTCAACTTAAATCACTGAGCTTTTCTACTGTTCTCCTACAGGCAGGATTGTAGTGCTGTGTCACGAAAACTTCAGAAGCAGCCTTTCCGTATAGATTGAGAATAATTGTACAAGGAAGAGAATATCCAAATATGTGACAACCTTTGTATAATAAAATTTTGTTTAAAGTTAAAAAAGGAACAGATTGCCAATGATTAATAAAGAGACCTAGAGAATGTGGATAAATCAACACTTTGGCTGCCTCCCTTGGGAGGCATAGGCAGATGACGTTCTTAGTTTGGGGTCATCCTAATCTACATAGCAAGTTCCAGGCTCAGCAGTCCTACATAGTGAGACCCTGCCTAGCATTAAGAAAGAAAGAAAGAAAGAAAGAAAGAAAGAAAGAAAGAAAGAAAGAAAGAAAGAAAGAAAGAAAGAAAGAAAGAAAGAAGTCAACACATGATATCATCAAAATGTTTGGCTGCTGAAATGTGTTCTATCAAGTAGTACAGTGTTTGCATGTATAATATATTGCCACATAATATAAATCACTATTATGTTATTTAGACTACCCAAGTGTAAATACAACATAAATAATAATTTTTATACTCTATTTTTTAAGAAATGACGAGGAAACCCATCTCTATGCTCAGTAATAGCTCATTTTTCTGATTATTTTTGAATGTTCATTTGGTTGGCTGCAGATGCAGAGCTGGTAGGTAAGGAGAAAGAATTGTATAACAACTTTATATATAGAAAATTATCTTGCCTTACAGGAGAATAGATACTCTTCAGTGAGTGTTACTAAGAACAATTTATTTGTTCATATCCAAAAATATTTAAACCACGAAATGTAGGACAATCAGTTTGAGAAGCATTGAAACCCTTAATGTAGAATGCGAAACTTCAAAAACTTCAGCAAAAATAAGGAAGACTCCTAATGCCTTTTATTGGATGATGGCGCTTTTCTAAGTCAAAACTAGATTTGAACATAAAATCAAATATGTATGGTTTATTTATAGTTAAGAACCACTATTTTTAAAATTTAATTATGGTTTTACTAATTACAGTTTATTCACTTTGTAGCACCCTCCCTAGTCCCCTCCCAATCCCCTCTCCCTCCTGCATCTCCTCCCATGCTTCTCCCCAAGTCCACTGATAGGGGAGGTCCTCCTCCCCTTCCCTCTGATCCTAGCCTATCAGTTCTCATCAGGACTGGGTGCATTATCTTCTTCTGTAGCCTGGTAAGGCTGCACCGCTCTCAGAGGGAGGTGATCAAAGAGCAGACCACTAAGTTCATGTAAGAACCACTCTTTATTAGAATAGAAATGGGCAAAATAATGCCACTAAATGAAGAGAAGTGATTGATAAGGCTTATAAAGGATTAGTGTTCAAAATACACAAAATATAAGGAAAAGGAAATTGAATTGATAAAATAGGTGCTTCACAGACAATATTTATCTATCCAATAAACAAATGAAAACATTTACAGTTCTTTTATTTATTAAATATCAAACTATGTTTTAAAATATGTAACACTACCCAAGGAGCAGAATGCCAAACATTGAAAGAATCAGAGTTACCACCCTACTCCTATATTTGGAGTCCCACAAGAACATCAAGTTATAAAACTCGTATATATATATATATATATATATATATATATATATATATGTATATATACATATATATACACATATATATATGTATATATACATATATATACACACATATATATATATGTGTTTGTGTGTGTATGTATACATATATATGTATAATATGTAATAGCCAGAAGCTGGCAATATATGCAAACATATATATATATATATATATATACATACATATATATGTATGTGTACACAGAAATAAATACAAAGGAATTAGGTGATTCCCATGTAAGCTCCCTGGTTGGCAGCTCAGTCTCCATGAACCCTTACAGGTCAAGGTTAGTTGATTCTGTGATTTTTCTTATGGTGTCCCTGACCACTCTAGCTCCTACAATCCTGCCTCCCATTCTTCTGTTGGGCTCCCCTGCTCTGTCTAGTGTTTGTCTGTAGGTCTCTGCACCTCTTTCCTTCATTTACTGGATGACATCTCTCTGATGACAGGCTAGGCATCAATCTATGAGTATAGCAGAATATCACTAGGTAACATTTCAAAGATTTTTTTTTAGTTGTGCTTGATTCTACCTTTTGTCTCTGGGCTATCCAACTTCTATATCCTGGCCGTCCAGATAGTGCTATCCATGGGATCCCTCTTGTGTTATGGACTTCAAGCTGGACCAGTCATTGGTTAGCATCTCCTATAAGTTTTGTGCCACTCTTGTACCAGCACATCTTTCAGGGAGGACAAATTGTAGATTGAAGGTTTTGTGGCTAGGTTAATGTCCCAGTCCCACTTTTACGAGCCTTGCTTGGTTATAAAATATAACTAGCTTGGGTTACATACACCCCTTACCAGTAGACTTCACTAGAGTCTTTCTCTTAGGTTCAAGGGAGTTTTCACTGCACTAGGTTTCTACATCACTCCTCAAATGCCCCCTAATTCCAGTTGTCTTTCCCAATGTTCTCTCCTTCTTCCCCTCCTACTGTATCTTTCCTGTTTCCATCCCCACTCACCCCCAGTCCACTAGCAAAATGTATTCTATTTCACCTTCAAAAGTAGATACATGCATCCTGCCTTGCCCCCCCCCCCCTTGTTATTTAGCCTCTCTGGGTCTGTGGATTGTAGCATGATTATCCTTTACTTAATAGCTAATGTCCATTTATAAGTTAGTATATTACTATGATTGTATTCTTGAGTCTGGGTTACCTCACTCAGGATGATAGTTTCTAGTTCCATCCATTTGCATGCAAACTTCTTGTGTCACTTTTTAAAAAGCTGAGTTGTATTCCATTGTGGAAATGAACTACATTCTCTTTTTCCATTCTTCAGTTGAGGGACATCTGTGTTGTTTCCAGTTTCTGGCTATTATAAATAATGCTGCAATGAACATAAATGACCATGTGTCCCTGTGGGAGGTTGGGGCATTGCTTGGGTATATGCCCAAGAGTGGTACAGCTAGGTCTTGAGGTAGATGGATTCCCACATTTCTGAGGAACCATTCTATTGATTTCCATACTGGTTACAAGTTTGTACTCCCACAAATGGAGGGATGTTAACCATGTTCTACATCCTTGTCAGAATGAGCTGTCACTTCTGTTACGGATCTTAGATATTCTGACAGGTATAACATGGAATCTCAAGATCGTTTTGATTTGCATTTCACTGATGGCTAAGAATTTTAACATTTCTTTAAGTGTTTCTCAACTGTTTGAGACTTCTTTGTTGATAATTTTCTGTTTAGCCTTGTACCCCATTTTTAATTGGGTTATTTGGTTTGTTAGTGTTTAATTTCTTGAGTTCTTTATATATTTTGGATCATAGTACTCTGTTGAATGAAAAGTTGGTGAAGATCTTTTCTAATTCTGCAGACAGCAGTTTTGTCCTATTGATGTGTCCTTTGCCATACAGAAGCTTTACAGCTTCATGAGGTCCTATTTATTAATGTTTGATCTTATAGCCTGAGCTGTTGGTTTTGTTTTCAGAAAGTTGTCCCCTGTGCCAATGAGTTCAAGGGCTTTCCCCCACTTTTTCTATTAGGTTCACTGTATCTGGTATTATGTTGAGGTATTTGATACAACTGTACTTGAGTTCTGTGTACTTGATGATAGATATGTATTAATTTTCATTCTTCTACAAGGTGACATCCAGTTTATAACAGTACCATTTCTTGAAGATGATTTTTTTCATTGTGTATTTCTGGGAGTATATGTTACTACGTTGCATGTTCTTGGGACTCTTTTCCTCCTGCTAGGTTGCCTCATCCAGTCTTGGCATGGGGGTTTGTGCCTAGTTTCATTGTAACGTTATCGCATGCTCAGCTGTTATCTTTGGGACAACTGCTCTGTTTTTGAAGGGGAAATGGAAGAACAGTGGATTTGGACAAGAGTAGAGGGAGGAGGAAAGCCTGAAAGGAGTGGAGTGATTGGAAACGGTGGTTTGTGTATAATATATAATAGAAAAATAAATATTAAAAAATTAAAAGCAAAAAAGTATGACAGAAGATGAGAATCAGTAAAAATGTTGCTGGTCTAGTCTGGCAGAGTATTAACTAAAATATATAAAAAATTATTATCACTTATTTTACAAAATAGAGTGCTCACATTTTTATTGTTATTAATTATAGTTTATTAACTTTGTATCCCACTTGTAGCTCCCTACCTCCTCTCCTCCCAAATCCACATCCCTTTCTCTGCACTACCCATACCCCTCAACCAGTCCACTGATAGGGGAAGTCTTGCCCCCCCCCCTTTCTTCTGATCCCAGTATATCAGGTCTCATCAGGAGTGGCTGCATTGTCTTTCTCTGTGGCATGGTAAGGCTGCAATGTGATCAAAGAACAGGCCAATCAGTTCATGTCAGAAACAATCCCTGCTCCCATTACTCTGGAATCTACTTGGACACTGAACTGACATGGGCTACATTTGTGCAGGGGTTCTAGGCTATCTTCATGAATGGTTCTTGATTGGGGTATCAGTCTCAGAAAAGACCCCTGTGCCCAGACTTTTTGGATCTGTTGCTCTCCTTGTGGAGCTCCTGTCCTTTCCAGGTCTTACTATTTCCCACTTCTTTCATAAGATTCCCTGGACTCTGACCAAAGTTTGACTATAGGTCTCAGTATTTGCTTTAATACCCTGCAGGGTAGAGCCTTTCAGAAGCACTCTATGGTAGGCTCTTGTCCTGTTCTCTGTTTTTTTGCCTGGTCTTGATTTAATTTTGGTAAGTGGAATCAACAAGAAAATTGTCCATTTCATTTAGATTTTCAAATTTTGTAGTGTATAGGCTTTTGAAACTCACACTCTTTAAAACAGCAATTGCGTTATAAATGTTCACAAATTCTTCCATGGTCTCACTATAGTTTCACCTATGAAGGAATTTTTGATACATGCTTCTAACAATTTCAAATGAGAAACAATCCAATCTAGGCAAAAATTTGAAGAAAGAAAGAATGTTCATATTATACCTAATACATATGTACATGCATTTGTGTACCTGTCTCACATAGTACAATATTATCCAGTAGTAAAACCTGAGTGATATCAATCACATACAGAGACACGGATTATTCTTATAAACATAACACTGAGTAAACAAAACCACTAAGATGTGTATGGATGACAGTTGACAATTTTTAAACATCAAATAAATCGGGTGCTGCATAGACATATTTAAGTGTTGGTGAGGCTTATGAAAATTACAAGGAGGGGTTAAAATTTAGAAAAGTGGTTATAAGTAGGTAGGCTTGTAGAAAAAAACAACAGGATGATTAAGGTATAATAACATTTTATTATTTGTTTATTAGATGCTAATTTATGATTATTGGTTTATCTGCATGTTTCATACAGTGTCTTAAATTAACATTACAAGGAAAAAATAGGAAAATGTAATTCCAAGAAACAATGACAGAAAGCTCTAGGGAAATAAGGAGTTGGAATATGAGAAAAGATGGGGGCGAGGCAAATTTTCCAGTATAGGAGATTCTGTACAACTGTCACCAGGTCATAAATTTTAATGTAAGCTTTGTAATGCAAAGAGGGACTCATTGATTACATTGGTCTTGATACTCATAAAACTAGACTTCTGAAGAGAAACAGTTGTTTCTGGTATTATACATCTATTGTTGGCAGTAAAGCTAAAAATCTACTTCCAAAGTTAAATTACAATAATAAATATATTCCTTGTTTACCAACTTTCAGTGCATACATTGTCTATTTGTCTGCATAGTCAAACAGTGTATCATTAGGTGGTCCCAGGCTACTGAGCTACATGCAGAAAGAACATGTGTTAAAAATTTCTTTTAAGAAATAACTTTTTAACATGTATTAGTGATATATAATAATGGGTTTATCATGATATTGTTATACTTGTATATAATGTAGTTTTATCAAGTTCATAACTATGATCTATTCTTATATCCTTCTAACTATTTTGATCTCCTTCCTTTTTGAAACTAGTCTCCCATATATTTTTACTTCTTTTTTTACTGGTGACCCAGGGAGTTCCAACTGGGTTTCTTACAGTACAGTGGACACTATCCACTGATATGGGACTATTTTCCATGGATGACATGACCATTATATGCCCATACTCAAAGCAATATTGAATGCATGCACAGGACAAGATAAAACCTGTCAAAAATCTCTTCCCAGAGTTAGGAAGAAGAATCACCAAGCCCCACCCCTCCCTGATGATTTATAGCAATTAGCAATTGCTATATAGGAGAGGCTTATGAGAGCCCACCCCTACCCAGTGATCTATAGTCACTTAATGTTTTCTGGGAAATATATTTTCCTCTGTGGTAAATCTTTCTATCAAGAAATCCAGGCTTTCTTGATAATACATAGGTCTTTCTGCTTCTCTGAATTAATAATCCAGGATGTTAGATGCACCTAGTTAGATGGCTTCAGTACATAAATGGCGATAGAATATTGAGGTAACTATACTGTATTTCATAAAAATCTCAGCTAGAGAAAACCTAAAAACTGTGAAATACAGTGATTAGTTTTATAATTCCATTGCTTAGAAAGTATTGTCAAAGAAAAAATGGCTAGGTATGATAAAAATTTGTTTTGTTCAACTGGCCATTTGAACAGTTATTTCCAAAGAAATTCTTTATGCATAATTCAATATTATATCATGTGCTACACCACATAATGCATGTCATTTCATACTCGTAAGTTGCTATTTGATGATGGTCTTTATTTTTGTGTAGAATATATGAGGTATACGATCAGAATAAAATTCTATAGCATGCATGCATTCTCATTGAGATATATATTATCGCTGCTACATCTAATCCTTTCTCATTTCTCTAATATCTTGTCTGATAACACTGTATTTTCTAAGATCTTACTTCTATATTTTTATTCTTCTGTTTAAATTTTACTCTGATTACTGGATCAGCCTTCCCAGACCTGACCTGGTAACAGTCTTTGGTGCACAGCTTTTTACCCCCTGATTCCTGCAAAATTCAACTCAAGTTTAAACTTTGATAAAGTCTTCACTCCTAAGCAATGATTCTCTTTTATTATTGTTGTTATTATTACTATTATAATTATTCACCTAAAGGTGTACTGTACAAGTATAAAATGATAACAATATCTCTATTTTCTGCGGAAGAGTTTCCTCAGGATATACTATTAAATTCAGAGAATGGAACTATCTTTATAATGTACTTCATTGTTGCAATATATATTTTGCTTTAACTTTAGCAGATAAAATAGAAATAGAAACCCTAATAAAATTATTATGCATAGGAGATACAGGAGAGTCAAGCTTGGACAACAAATTGATAGAATCTGTAGTTTTAAAACTAACTTATTTTGTGTCTTTGGGTTTAATGGTATGTAAATGTTTCTAAGTTAAAACTTTAGAATAGACAAACTCTTCAAAATATGAAACACATTCAAGAAATGTGTTGCATGCCATGTGGGCAACATAAAAATATAAAATGCCTTTAAAATAGAGTATTTTGACACTACAGCCCTAGTGATGTATGTTCATAGGGCAAAAGAATGAAAAATAAATTTCAAACTATATTCAGAAATCTCATAGTTAGAAATATAGATGTTATTTTGATAGCATATTCAGTTTTTTCCTTGTTGAGAATCCCATACACGTATATAATGTGTCTGGATCAAATCTATTCCTTTTCTCCTTCAAATATTTCCTTATGTTCCTCCCACTCATTCCTCTCAATTTCATGTGGTGCATTTTTCCTTATATTTAAGTCTAGTGAGACCACATAATAGTATTTATCTGTGCATGCATATAGGATCATATACTAGATCATTCCTAATAGAATCTTAGGGGACACATATCTGAAGAAAACTGACTTTCTTTCTTCCAGTAGCTATCAGTTGCCAATAGCTCTTCAGTTAAGTGTGGAACTTCGTGCTCCCCTCTCCTATCCATGCTGTGGTTTTTGGCTGGGTTGATCTTGTGCAGGCTTTGTGCATGCAATCACAGGTATATGCATTATTTTAAAGAAAATATGCATAAATAAAATCATTAGGAACCAATATTTTCATCATAAAAATATATAATGAAAGGAGTTAAATATAATTCCTATAATGTTAGATGTAAATTTGAAACATTGCTCAGAATTTCTTCTTCTAAAGCAATGATTTTGAATCTTTCACATGCTATGATCCTTTAATACAGTTCCTCATGTTGTGATGACCCCCAACCATAAGATTATTTGTATTGTTACTTCCTAACTGTGATTTTCCTACTTTTGTCTGTTTTGGCAATGGTCTTAGGTGAGCCAATGAAAGGGTCATTCGATCCCCAAAAGGATTGTGACCATGTTTAAAACTTCCCACCTCAGTTTTCTTAAAAACATTGAAGTAATGCTTATCCCTTTGCTAAACTGTCATCTTTAAATACCAGTCTATATTAAATGAACTAGGATTCTTTGGAGAATCAGGTGATTTCAGGTTTGAAGAAAGAAATCTATAAGGTATAAGGCAACTAGTGCTCAAAGTCTAAGGAAGGTGCAATGTTTACTATGGTCCTATTAAAAAAACAAACAAACAATAAACGAAAATTCAACAATAAAAAAACATCTTGGAAAAGTTAGTTTGAGGATCAAAGGACTCATGGGTATGTGAGTTTCAAGAAGTATAAAATCTTTTTTATTTATTATTTATTACAATTTATTTACTTTGTATCCCAGCTGTAGCCCCATCCCTCTTCTCCTTCCAGTTGCATTCTCCCTCTCTCTTCTCCCCCTATTCTCTTTCCCTAGTTCAATGACAATGGAGGTCTTCCTCTACTTCTATTTGACCCTAGCCTATCAGGTCTCATCAGGACTGGCTGCATTGTTTTCCTCTGTGGCCTGATAAGGCTGCTCTCCCCAGGGAGAGGTGATCAGAGAGCCTGCCAATGAGTTCATGTCAGAAACAGCCCATGCACACCTTACTAGGGAACTCACTTGGAGGCTGAGCTGCCTATGGGTTACATCTAAGCAGAGGACCTAGGTCCTCTCTATGCACAGTCCTTGGTTGGAGTATCGGTCTCTGTAGGGACCCCTGGGCCAAGAATTTTTAGCTCTGTTGGTCTCCTTGTGGAACTTCTGTCCCTTCCAGGTGGATTAGACATATAATATAGGATTAACATACCAAAATATGTGTTCCTAATGAAGCTAAAAAAGGAGGAGGACCCTAGGGAAGATGCTTAATCCTCATTCAGAAGAGAAACAGGACAGACATCGGAAGTGGGAGAAGACAAGGAACAGGACAGCAGCCAATTACAGAGGGCCTCTGGAAGACTCTACTGAACGAGTTATCACAGCAGATGCTGAGACTCATAGCTAAACTATGGGCAGAGTGCAGGGAATCTTATGAAAGAAGGGGAGATAGAAGTATACAATCTTAAATCAATTAATGTCAATCATAAAAAAGTAGCCTATCCCCTGCCTTTTTGCCTGAACTTAATTTCTGAATGCTTTATAAAGAACCATTCTTTTTAGGACAACTAATAAAAAAGTATAGAATGTTACAATTAAGGTTGCTAAACATTTTAAGTGAAATGTAGGTGAGAAAATGTGGAAACATCTGACCTAAAGATCAATCTTAACATCACATGTCTTTATAAGCTTCACAATGTGACACAACAGGAAGTACTGCTCCACTCTTGAAATAAACTTGTCCCAAAAGCAAGACGATGGGTTGATAAATTGGATAACACCTTTACATTTCACTTCTCGTTTGCAGGGATGACAAAACATGTTAAATTATAGCATTGTATTTGAATAATGGAATTTATCAGATATATAATATAGTTAAATATATGGAGAAAATAAACCTCTTCTTGTGAAATTGATTTAATGTAAGAAAAAATGATTTTGGGAAACGGTTATAAAATATGAAATTTAATAAGTTTAAACTCCAAGTGGCAATATACCTTATCACTTTGATATTTTGAGATTCTTATTTGAACAGTTAAACTGCAAAATGCCAATTTGGATAGAACTATGATAATTTAATTGTCCAGCAGATAGAAGGTAATATTTTGAAGTGATGATCATTTTTAATTAAAATACTGATAACCTTTTAGATATATTTAAAAAATCTTAATAGCACAAAACTTCCTGTATAGGTGAAGTTTTCCTTATCTTCTAATCAATTTATGAATAACCAGGTTGCTTCCACTTTGTCTATTATAACATTACTGTGACTGTCTCTGACATGAACTCAGTGGCTAGCTCTTTGACCTCCCTCCACACAAGGTAGGAACAGCCTTGCTAGGCCACAGAGGAGGACATTACAGCCAGTCATAAACTAGGGTCAAATGGAAAGGGAGGAGGACCTCCCCTATCAACGGACATGGAGAGGGGCATGGGAGGAGAAGAGAGGGAGGGTAGTATTGGGAGGGAATGAGGGAGGGGGTTACAGCTGCGATACAAAGTAAATAATCTGTAATTAATATAAAAAATAAAAATTAAAAAAATCATTACTGCAGTAAATGTAGGAGTGATGATATCTTTCATTCCCCAAATTCAATTCGTTTGATGAAATATTGAGAATAGAATTATTGGATTATTTGGTAGATGTTTAATTTTTTGAGGTACCTCCATTCCTTTATCCAGTCTACATGCCTGCTAGCAACAATTTCTCTGTATGTTTGCCAGGTTTTATTATGTTTATTTTTTATTTGGCCATCATAACTGCAATGAGGTAATATCTCATTGATTTTGTCTTAACACTTTTTTGATAATGACCTTTTCAGTTACTCACTGAATATATATACATATTTATATGTTCTAATAAAGCCACATTAGATCCTTTTATTATTTTAAACTGGAGTTGTTTTCACTTTGTTGTCGAATTATATCTTTTAAATATTATCATGTCTTTTATTTTAAAACTCCATTCCATAAATCCAAGAACATAAACATACAAAAGACACAAAAATAGAAATCAAAATAAACAAACAAAATACCAAAAAGACTAAAAATAGGACAATTAAAGCAAAATGAGACAAAAAGTACACACACACAAAGAACATTGTGTTCATGTAGTGTTGGTCAACTATCCTGTGGCATGGGGCCTGTGCAGAAGAGTGGCTAATATACCCAGTGAGATTCAACTGAAGAAAACTGATTTTTTCTGTTGGTACCTGGTATAAATTGCATATAACTTTTTACTTGGAAATGGAAGCAGGTATCTACTTTGTCCTATCAGTGCTGGTAACCTGTCAGGCTTGAACCTATGAACCTATGAAGGTTTTGCGCATGGTGCCATAGTCACTGTGAGTTCATGTGCTTATCTGTCCTGTTGTGTCTGGAAGACAATGTTTCCTTGGAATCATCCATCACTTCAGGCCCTGACACTCTCTCTGCCTTTTCTTTCACATAGATCGTTGAACCTTGAGGGAGGTACTTTGGTGAAGAAATCCCATTTAGGAGTGAGGGATTCTCACTCTCTAAATATTGTCCAGTTGTGTGTCTCTGTATTTCTTCCCATCCACTGTAAGAAGCTTCTCTGATAAGGGATGAGCAAGTCAATGATCTATGGATATAGAAGCATATTTTTAGGCATTTTTTATTGTTATGTTCCTTTAGCAGAATAATGGCATTAAGTTTTCTCCTAAGACGATGATCTTATGTAGTCTCAGGTTGTTAGCCACTTTTAAAGTGATGAAGATAGGTTCCATCTCATGGAGTGGGCCTTAAAATCAATTTTTAAAAAAAGGAGTTGGTTACTCACGAAACATTTGTACTTATATTGCAGCAGAATACTTTCCAGGAAGGTCACTGTTATGTTGATGACTGCCTTTTGCCTTTGATAGAGAGTAGTGTAAATGTTTGTATTTCCTTGGAACAGGGGTTAAGATGAGAGCCTTATCCAAGCTTTATGAATACAAGACTTAGACTGATTCCGGAGCATTTCTCTTCAACTATTCCTAGGCATAGGCCTACACGCTACTAGCCTCCATACAAACTAATATTCTGCAAGCTTGCACCTTGAAGGCTTCAGCTTCCAACTTCTGTCTGCTAACCTGGGCCTAGAATATGTTTAGCCTCTGAGACTTACTGCTGAATGAGCTCACCCTTTCTAGTTCTTTCTGAACTCTGCTGGCTGGTTCAGCTCAGTTTTTCTGGCTTAAGTGTCCTCTCCCAGACTAATTTAAATTAACTTTTCTTTCCTTCTCACTGAGTTGCTCTGCTTGGAAAAACCACCTTTTAACTCCATGAACTGAACTGAATGAACTCAAACATATTCAATTGAACTGCACCCAACTATATGATACTCCCGAATTGTACTGTACTGTCTCCAAGAACTCTCTGCTCTGTGTCTGTACTGCTCTTAAGTAGCTTCTCTTTTCTGTCTGCTCTTGTGAGAGTTGGTTGTATCCAATCAAATCCTTCTCTGATATGTGACTTTGTTTGCACCTCAATTAGATGTCATTGTTTGGAATTAAAAGTGTGCATTCTAGCCTGATCACACTGTCCTAGGATTTTGGATGTGATCCCTTGCCAAAACAGCCATGTTTCTGAATTAGAATTCCTCTGAAGAGTGCTTTCCATAAATGCTAGTCTGGTTAGGCACAGTTTAGCTTTGCCATGTTCAATGACATATCTAAGTGTTGTCTTCATCAATAGGGACTTACTATCAGGTTGTGGAGAACAACTAACAACCTTAACAATAGCCTGTGATGTTTGAGGTTTTCCCTGTTGCCTTTAGGCAACATAACAACAAGTTAAAACTAATTCCTGGCACTGGGGATTTTTTGGTTTAATAATCTGTCTACTTGTGTCATTGCCTCATCTATTCTTTGGTGGCTCCATTTATATACATATATATAATTTATATTTATATATAATATATTTATATATAATAGTAATATATATCATATATATGTATATATATGTATATATATATATATATATATATATATATATATATGTTAGAAAGGTTCTACAATAGGAGGTTTCTGTATGTTTTTCCAAATGGTCTTTAGCGTTAATTGTCATTCCCAATTACCTTTCTTTTACACTTATTCTCTGTTTAATCCTCCTATTCTAGTTACCTTTTTATCTCTTAATGATACTAATTTAATAATATTATTCTTAATAATTCTAGTTTCCCTTTCTTGGAAGATCTCCCCTCCAGCCCATTCCTAAATATTCAACCTCTGTGGTTATTCAGATTTTAAGACACATATCAAAGAATTAAAAGCTAATATCCACATATAAGAGAAAATATGCAATATTACTCTTGGGGTCAGAGATACCTCACTTGGGATGACTTATTTTCTGTCTCCACTTATCTACCAGCAAATTTTATAATATGAATTTTCCTTTTAATGAATTTATTTTTATTAATTACAGCTTATTCGCTTTGTATCTCAGCTGTAGCCCCCTCCCTCAGCCCCTCCCAAACCCACTCTCTTCGCTCTTCTCCTCCCATGCCTCTCCCCTAGTCCAATGATAGAGGAGATCCTCCTTCCCTTCCCTCTGACCCTAGTCTATCATGTCTCATCACAACTGCTTACATTGTCTTCCTCTATGGCCTGGTAAGGCTATTCCCCACTCGGAGGGAGGTGATCGAAGAGTCAGACACTGAGGTCATGTCAGAAACAGTCCCCGTTCCCATTATGAGGGACCCACTTGGAAACTGAGCTGCCATGAGCTACCTCTATTCAGGGATTCTAGGTACCTCCGTGAATTGTCCTTCTTTGGAGTATCAATCTCAGAAAAGACCCCTATACCCATATTTTTTGGTTCTGTTGCTCTCCTTATGGAGCTCCTGCCCCTCCAGGTCTTTCTATCTTCCCCTTTTATCGTAAGATTTCCTGCACTTTGTCCAAAGTTTAGCTATGAGTCTCAGCCTCTGCTTTGATTCCCTGCAGCGTAGAGTCTTTCAGGGGCCTTCTGTGGTAGGCTCCTCTTTTGCTCCCTGTTTTCTCCATCTTCTGATGTCCATCCACTATGCCTTTCTGAATGAGGACTGAGTATCTTACCAAGGGTCTCACTAGCTTCTTTAGGTGTACGTAATTTAGTATGATTATCTTATATTATACATCTAAAATCCACTTATAAGTTAGTATATACCATGTGTGTCTTTCTGCTTCTGTGATACCTCACTCAGGATGATCTTTTCTAGTTCCTACCATTTGCCTGCAAATTTCATGATTTCCTTGTTTTTAATTGCTGACTAGCATTCCATTGCACAAATGTACCACAATTTCTGTATCCATTCCTCAACAAAGGGACATCTGGGTTGTTTCCAGCTTCTGGCTATTATGAATAAAGCTGCTACAAATATGGTTGAGCAAATGCCCTTGTTGTATACTTGAGCATTTTTGGATATATGCCTAGGAATGGTAGCTGGATCTTGAGGTAGCAGTGTTCCTAATTGTCTGAGAAAGCACCAAATTGATTTCCAGAGTGGTTGTACAAGTTTGCATTCCCACTTTCCACATTGTAAATGTACCACATTTTCGTTATTCATTCATTACTTGATGGATCACTTCTAGGCTGTTACCAGTTTATATTATGAATAGCACAGCAAAAGAAGTGGATGTGAAAATATCTCTGCAGTAAAATGTTGAGTCCTTTGAGTATATTTTCAAGGATGATATAACTGACTCTTAAATTAAATAAATTTGCAGCATCTTAAAGAACCACTACCGTTATTTACATAGTGCTTGTACATGTGTGTCCTCCTACCAGCAATGAGGTATTTCCCTATCCCATTATCCTAGCCATCTTGTATTCTTATTTCTTTTATTGAACTTGACATTTCTGACAGGTGTAAGAAGAAATATCAAACTAGTTTTGATTTACGTTTCCCTGATGACTAAGAATGGTGGACATTTCTTTGCTTCTAAACCACTTTTGAGAACACTTTGTTTAGTTCTGTTTCTCTATTTTTCAGTGGGCAATTTTTGTACTCTTTTTTTTGTTTTGTTTTTTAATTAATTTATTTTTATTAATTACAGTTTATTCACTTTTTATCCCAGCTTTAGCCCCTCCCTCGTCCTCTCCCAGTCTCACTCTTCCTCCTTCTTTTCCTATGGCCCTCCCGCAGTCCACTGCGATGTTGTTCTTTGTATATTCTTGATAGTAACTCTATATCAGATGTATAATTTATGTAACTATTTTTTTCATTCTGTAGGCTAAATGATGCTGTTTTCTGTACGGAAGGCTTTTCTATCTTCAGTTAGTTAATTGGTCTTAGTGCCTATGCTGTATTCTGTTCAGAAGTCCATTCCTGTGGCAATGAGTTCAAGGATATCCCTTGCTTTCTCTTCTATAAGGTAAAGTGTATTGGACTTTTTGTTGAGGTCCCTGATCCATTTAGAGTTGAGTTTGTAGCCAGGGATGGGTATGGATCTATTTTCATTCATCTGCATTGAGCTATCCAGTTGGATCAGCACTATCTGGCTAAGAGGTTGTTTTTTCCTGCAGTGTTTTCTTCTTTTGGTGTTTTTTGTTTGTTTGTTTGTTAAAAATCAGGTTTCCATAGGTGTGATAACTTATGTTTTGTTCTTCCATGAAGTTCCATTGATTAACTTGTCTGTTTTTATGCCAGTGCCATGCTATGCTTTTTCTTTTCTTTTCTTGCAGACATTTTAAAAGTATTTTTACATTAATCACATTTTATTCGCTTTGTATCCCAGCTGTAGCACCCTCCTTCATTCCCTCCAAATCCTACCCTTCCTCCTTCATCTCCTCCCATGCACCTCTCCAAGTCCACTGATAGGGGAGGTCCTCCTCTCCTTCCATCTAACTCTAGCTAATCAGATCTCATCAAGACAGGCTGAAATGTCCTCCTCTATGGCCTGGCAAGGCTGCTCCTCCATCGGGGAAGAGGGAGGTCAAAGAGCCAGCCACTGAGTTCATGTCAGAGACAGTCCCTGTTCCCCTTACTAGGGAAAAGCCCTCTTGGATACTGAGCTGCCATGGGCTATGTCAGAGCAGGGGTTCTAGGTTATATCCATGCATGATCCTTGGTTGGAGAATCAGTCTCAGAAAAGACACCTGTGCCCAGATATATCTGGTCCTTGTGGAGCTCCTGTCTTTTCCAGATCTTACTAACTCCCTCTTCTTTCATAGGATTCCATATACTCTGCCCAAGGTATGGTAATGAGTGTCAGCATCTGATTTGATACACTGTTAGGTAGAGTCTTTCAGAGGCCCTCTATGGTAGGCTCCTGTCCTGTTTCTTGTTTTCTCCTACTTCTAATATCCATCTCATTTGTCTTTATAAGTGAGGATTGATCATCTTACCCAGGATCCTCCTTCTTTCTTAGCTTCTTTGGATGTACAGATTTTAGAATGATTATTCTATATTATATGTCTAATATACACTTAGAAGTGAGTATATACAGTGTGTGTCTCTCTGCTTCTGGGATACCTCACTGAGGATGATCTTTTCTAGATCCCATCATTTGCCTGCAAATTTCATGATTTCCTTGTTTTTAATTGCTGAGTAGTATTCCATTGTGTAAATGTACCACAATTTCTATATCCATTCTTTAATCACTTTAGCTCTGTCATAAAATTTGAAATGAATGATGGTGATAACTACAGAAGTTTTGTTATTCAGGTTTGTTTTAGCTATTTGAGTACTCTGTGTTTCTATATGCGGATGAATTATTATTATTACTTTTGTGAAGACTTGTGCTGGAATATTGATGGCGATTTGCATTGAATCTATAGATTGCTTGTGGTAAGACAGCTGTTATCATAATACTAATTCTACCAATCCATGAGCATGGGATCTCTTTTCATCTTCTGGTATTTTCTTCAATATATTTCTTCAATATTAGTTTTTTATTATACTAGCCTAGCATTTTCTAAGTAAGAATTATCTCAAGATATTTTTGAGGATATTGTAAAAGGCACACTGTCCCTGATATCTCTTTCAGCCAGATTGTCATTTGCATATGAAAGCCTGATTTATGTGTGTCTATACTATATCCTATTTCTTTGCTGAAAGTGTTTATCTGCTATAGAAGTTCCTGGTGGAGTTTTTATGGTCTTTTATGAATAAAATCATACCATCTGTAAATAAAGATACTTTGATTTGTTTCTTTTATATTTGTACCTTGATCTTCTTCTGTTGTCTTTTTGCTCTAGTTATCACTCAGTATACTGGATAAGTATCTAGTTAATGTACAATCACGTCTCCTTCCAAGTTTTAGTGGAAATGCTTTGACTTTCTCTCTATTTAGATTGATATTGGCTGGAGGATTGCTGTCGACTGCCTTTATTATATTGAGGTATGTCCCTTGCATCCTTAGTCTCTCCAGGACTTTTGTTATAAAAGGATATTGGATTTTGTCAAAGGCATTTTCTGCAACTAGTGAGAACGTTATGTGGTTTTTCTCTATTTTCCTATGTAGAAGGTTATGTTTATTGATTTAAAATGTTGAGCCATCACTGCATCTCTAGAATGAAACTTATTTGATCATGGTGGATGAGCTTTTTGACATATTCTTTGATTCTGTTTACCAGTATTTTCTTGAGAATTTTTGTGTTAAGAGACATTGATCTGTAATTTTTTATTAACATTTTTATTTTATATTAATCACAGGTTATGTACTTTGTATCCCAGCCGTAGCCCTCTCTCGCATTCCCTCCCTACCCCCCCCCATCCCTCCTTCATCTCCTCCCTGCTCCTTTCTAAGTCCACTGATAGGGGAGGACCTCCTCCCCTTCCATTTAACTCTAACTTATCAGGTCTCTTCAGGAATGGCTGCAATGTCCTCTTCTGTGGCCTAGCAAGGCTGCTCCTTCTTCAGGGGGCAGGAAGTACAAAGAGCCAGCCATTGAGTTCATGTCCGAAATAGTCCCTCTTCCCCTTACTAGTGTACCCACTTGGATATTGAGCTACCATTTACTACATTCAAGTAGAATGTAGGAATTTTCCTTTAATGAGAAGGAAGTGCCCCTCCTCATCTTTCTTGATTAACTTTGGTTGAAAGTCTATCTTATTAGATACTAGGATTGCTACCCCAGCTTGTTTTCTGGGTCCATTTGCTTGGAAAATGGTTTTCCAGCCCTTTACTCTGAGGTAGTGTTTATCTTTGTTGCATAGGTGTGTTTCTTGGATGCAGCAGAATGTTGGATCCTGTTTCCGCAGCTATTCTGTTAGTCTGTGTCTTTTTATTGGAGAGTTGAGTCCATTGATATTAATAGATAATAGTGACCAATGACTGTTACTTCCTTTTATTGTGGAGTTGGTGGACTTACTGTGATTTATTGCTTTTTTGTTGTTGTTGTCGTTGGGGAATTATCTGTATCCTATGGTTTCTTTGGTGTAGTTGTTTCCGTTGGACTGAAGTTTTCCTTCTAGTACCTTCTGTAAGGCTGGGTTGCTGTGTAGGTATTGCATGAATTTTGTTTTGTCATGGAAAATTTTGTTTTCTCCATCTATGTTGATTGAAAGCTTTGCTGAGTATAGTAGTC
>CM053742.1:3986606-4010587 GCA_028658305.1 Pachyuromys duprasi
GTCTAAGAAAAGCTCAAATTGATTTCCAGAGTGGTTGTACAAGTTTACATTCCCACCAGCAATGGAGGAGGGTTCCTCTTTCTCCACAACCTCTCCAGCATGTGTTGGCACTTGAGTTTTTGATCTTAGCCTTTCTGACAGGTATAAGGTGAAATCTCAGGGTTGTTTTGATCTGCATCTCCCTGATGGCTAAGGACATTGAGCATTTCTTTAAGTGCTTTTCTGCCATTCTACAGTCCTCTACAGAGAGTTCTCTGTTTAGCTTTATATCCCATTTTTAAAATTGGATTACTTGGTTTGTTGCTTTTTAACTTCTTGAGTTCTTTATATATATTGAATATTAGCCCTCTGTCAGCTATAGGGTTGGTGAAGATCCTTTCCCAGTTTGTAGGCTGTCATTTTGTTTTGATGACAGTGTCTTTTGCTTTACAGAAGCTTTTCGGTTTTATGAGGTCCCATTTATTGATTGTTGTTCTTAGAGCCTGTGCTGTTGGTGTTCTGTTCAGGAAGTAGTCTCCTGTGTCAATGAGTTCTAGGGTCTTTCCCACTTTTTCTTCTAACCGATTTAATGTGTCTGGTGTTATGTTGAGGTCTTTGATTCACTTGGACTTTAGTTTTGTGCAGGGTGATAAATATGGATCTATTTTCATTTTTCTGCATATAGACATCCAGTTGGACCAGCACATTTTGTTGAAGATGCTGTCTATTTCTTTTGGATGGATTTGGCTTCTTTATCAAAAATCAGAGCCAAAATACCTGGGACCAGGAGGGCCTGGCAGAGAAGATACTCTAACCAAGGTCCATGCATGTAGACCCCTTGCTCAGAGGAATCCCATAGGTTTCCATGTTTCCAAGTCGGTACCCTATTAAGGGGATCAGGGGCTCTATCTGACATGAACTCAGCTGCTGGCTCTTTGACCAACTCCTCCCCCCCCCATGGGGTGCAGACTTACCAGGCTATAGAGAAAGATGATGCAGCCAGTCCTAATGAGATCTGATAGGCTAAGGTCAGATAGAAGAGAAGGTCTTCCCCTCGCAGTGGACTAAGGAGGGACATAGGGGGAGAAAACGGAAGGTGGGTTGGACTGAGCGGAGATGAGGGAAGGGGCTACAGCCAGGATACAAAGTGAATAAATTGTATAAATTGAATAAATTGTAATGAAAACAAATAAGAATTATCATTCTTTTAAATAAGCAGCAAAAGTACTGATAGTGAGAATATAAGCAACAACACTGAAAAGTAGAAGAGAATAACTTTGACAAGAATAAAAATTAGCTGGTCATAGGTGGCTTAGAAAAAAGGAGAGTGAACCACATGCTTGATTATGGTAGTAACCTGACCCTGAGGAACCATATCAGGCAGCTCATTTGCCAAGACAGTAGCTGAGTTATAAAACCAATTTACCTCACTGGAAAGAAAACAGTCATTGAAAATTAATGATTTCATATGATTGGAAATATCATAAAAATATAAAATGTTTTACTGGTATATGTAAGATAATGTGGTGCAGAGTAAGTGGAGTTCAGTTTCTTTTTTAATTACATTTTTATTTTTAATGTTAATTACCATTAATTCACTTTGTATCATAGCTGTAGCCTGCTCCCTCATTCCTTCCCAATCCCACCCTTCTTCATCTCTTTCTATGCCCCTTCCCAAGTCCACTGATAGGGGAGTCTTCCTCCCCTTCCATCTGACCCTAGCTTATCAGGTCTCATCAAGAGTGGCTGCATTGTCCTCCTCTGTGGCCTGGCAAGGCTCCTCCTCCCTTGTGGGGGGTGGGGGGAATCAAGGAGCCAGCCACTGAGACAGTCCCTGTCCCCATTACTATGGAACCCACTTGGATACTGAGCTGCCACGTGCTACATCTGTGCAGGGGTTCTAGGTTATCTCCATGAATAGTCTTTGGTTGGAGTATCAGTCTCAGAAGACCCCTGTGCCCAGATTTTTTGGTTCTGTTGCTCTCCTTGTGGAGCTCCTGTCCTCTCCGGGTCTTACTTTCTCCCTCTTCTTTCCTAAGATTCAGTTTCTTTTACATGAAAGCTTCTTAGATCAGGCTACAGATTCTAAGTTCTGAAAAGCAGTGCTTCTCCTGGAGTAGTAGTTCAATTCAGAATTAAGCAGATAGATATAAAAATGTTCTGACCATTTTCCTATCTCCAAGGTTTAATTTTATTGAAATTATATAGTTTATGAATTTTGCATATAATACTGGCTTATGACTTGTAAGCTTTGAGAGAAAAGAAGTTTGGAACAATAAGAAATCTTCTGTGGAAGAACAGAAAAGAATCACGGGTCACAAAATCTTAGAACTTAGCCTCAGCATTGCATGACTATAGTAATTGAAACCAGAATAGTAGACACATTCTGTGAATTGCAAGCGTAGAAAAAGAAGTTGGAAAAGATAGAGACTTAGAATTTAAAATTATCTATCACAAAAAGTTTGTGGTAAGAAATGAAAATAGGAATACTGGGAGTGGTAGATATTATATCATGTCATGGAAACCAAAACATTTAAGAGATACAGAAGTGGTAGACAAGCATTGTCTAAAGGCCACAGACAGTATTAGGGTAATGTGGAGTGAAGGCAGCTCTATGACCTTTGACACTGGAGATGAATATGTATAACTTTTGTTATTCAACTTGGTTTTGTTCTGATGTTCTGGAATTTCTGCCTAGTTGTATAATTGTCACTAGATGGTCCAGCAGGTATCCTTCAAGATTAAGAATACCTATGAATTAGTGGAACAAAATCTTATAAGCTTACTTAAAACATTGAGTGGGGTGGGGGAGGAACTCAACAATGCCTTTTGTAAGTATGAACTTTGTATATGAGATGGCCATGTTGCTTGATTGAATAACTAAAATGAGTGGATGAAATAGCTGCTATTTCTTTTCAATTATATGGATACAAACTTGAGTATAACAAAGAATGAGGCACCCTGAAATAACATCAGTGGCCACTGAGGAAAGTGAACTCAGAAAACAAGATTTTTTAAAAATTTGTTTATACTTTATTCACTTTACATCCCTGTTATAACCCCCTCCCTGTGCTCCTCCCAGTCCCACCCTGCCTCTTTCTTTCTAGTGTTCCCCTCCCCTAGTCCTCAGATAGGGGAAGCCCTCCTTCCCTAGCCTATCAAGTCTCATTAGGACTGCCTGCATCCTCTTTTTCTGTGCACAGGTTAAGTAGCCCCACTGGGAGGTGATTAAAGAACGGGCATCAGGGGCCAATGTTAGAGACAGTTCCTGCTTCCATTATTAGGGAATCCACATGGAGGCTGAGATGCCTATCAGCTATATCTTAGCAGGGGTTCTAAGTCTTCTCCATGTATGGTCCTTGGTTGGTGCATCAGTCTCTGAAGGCTCACTCTGGGCTCAGATTTGTTGGCTTTATAGTGCTACCTCAAGACTGGAAGATGCTCCACCCTAAAAAGAGGACATTTGCTTAACTATGTTCATAGCAGCATTATTCGTAGTTGCCAGGATCTGGAAACATCCTAGATGTCACCCATTCAGAGAATGGTTACAGAAACTGTGGTGCATTTACACAATAGAATATTATTCAGCTATTAGAAACAAAGAAATCAAGAAATTTGCAGGCAAATGGATGGAAATAGAAGAGATCAACCTGAGTGAGGTAACTCAGAACCAGAAGGACACACATGGTATATACTCACTTAGAAACAGGTATTAGCAGTATAATACAGTAAAACAATACGACAATCCACATACCTAAAGGAGTTAAAACACAAGGAGGACCCTAGGGAGGATGCTCAATTTTCATTCAGAAGGGCAAATAGAACAAACACTGGAAGTGGTTGAACAGAGTGAACAGGATGGGAGCCTGCCATAGATGTCCTCAGAAAGTCTCCATGGAGCAGGGGATCAAAGCAGATGCTAAGACTCACAGCTAAACTTTGGGCAGAGTGCTGGGAGATGAATGGAAAAGTGGGAGGATAGAAGGACCCAGAGGGGACAGGAGCTCTACAAGAAAACAAGATTTAAATTGCTGTAAATAATGTGAATATCCTGTCTTCTGCATCAGCAATCACCAGAGCAGCAATTTGGTCTTAATCTGCAAAAGCAGTCCTTTTACAAAGACTGGATAATTTGGGGCCATAATGCACCAGGAGGCAAAAATTCCTGCTTGATGAAAATATTTGATCTCTGAAGTAAGCCTTCTTTTGCCAAGCAATGCAAAGACTGCACCAGATAGAGGCTTTATGTAAAGCTTTAAAGAAATATATTAACAAAAGAATGCCTTGTGTGACCTGGTAAGAGAGGGATGCAGAATAAAAGGGAAGCTGAAGAATGCACCAGATCTCTGGAGCTTTTCCATGATGCAATCATCCCCAGGCTATAATCACCCTGGTGACCCCATACTGAGTTGTGTTTCTCTGCACTCATGAGATTTTTTGTTAGCTTCCTCTTATTTTGCAGAGATCGCCATTTCTGATACTTTGCAGGGGCCAATTATCATCCATTTATCTGTGCAGACCTGCATTTGCCATCTATTAGTCCAGAAACATAAATGATGCAAATCCTTTTCTATCTGACTCTACCACCTAATTATCCCTCATTTGTTTTTATTCTCTCTCAATTTAGCATCATCTTCTAAGTTAGAAGTCGTGTTTTCATATCATAATTAGGGCTCAAAGAACCTCAGAGAAACTGCCAAGTGAATACACATCCCTTTTCTTTTCATTTTGTAAACTTGAAAATGAGAAAATAAGGGCTGAAGACAAATTTGAGAGAAATAAAAGTTTCTAGAACAAAACCAAGGCAACAATGTAAAGCCACACAGGAAGAAAAGCTTTCAGCATTGCAGTGCAGAAGACAGACCATTAAATTATGTGGGATTGGGGTTATTCACGTGGAGGCCAGAGGACAACATTGTTTGTCAAGGAATGCCATCTGCATCCTTTGAGACATGATCTTCCACTGGCCTTGATCCCAAGAAGTATTAAACTTCATGATCCTGTCTCTGCCTCCCAAACCTATGAGCATGTACCATCACAGTTGGCATTTTTACTTAGACCTTCATGTTCCTACTAAAGGCACTTTACTTTCTGAGGTGTTTTTATGTCCCTAAGGATTTAGCAGAAATCTGGTGCTTCTCTCCCACCCCTACTCCTTCTTTATTATATTATCACTCTGTCATGAACCAGGCTTCAGTCTTGGGCAATGAGAAAGCGATCATCAGATGCAAAGCATTTTATGCACACACACACACACACACACACACACACACACACACCACACCACACCACACCACACCACACCATAACAACCACCACCATAAATACACACATATATAAGATGGAATAAAGGTAGGACTTCTTCTTCTTCTTCTTCTTCTTCTTCTTCTTCTTCTTCTTCTTCTTCTCTTTTACAGAATTAAACATAGGACACCAAAAACTAAGGAAACAAAAGCAAAAATAAACAAGTGAAACTACATCAAACTAAAGAACTTTTGCAAAATAAATAAATTACAACAAAATATACAAAATAGTATATTTTATTCTGTACTATAGGATGTATACTATAGTTTGAAGAAAGTATTTTCAATTCATGTCTCTTAAAAGAGGCTAATATACAAATTACACAAGAAAATCACAAAATTTAGCGGTAAGATAACAAAAAGGTATGGTGACACACTCCTGAAATCCCAGTGGCAGTGGCACGGACGATCTCTGTGAGTGCAAGGCAAACCTGGTTGACAAAACATGTCCAGGACAGCCAAGGCTCCATAGAGAAAGTCTGTATAAAAAAAGCATGTTTCCAAAATGCATAAAAATAGTCAACAAGTATATAGCAATTGTTCAACGTCATTAATAAAAGAGATACACATTAAATCCTTAGTGTTCTACAGTGTTATGCCTGCTAGAAAAAGTATTATGAAAAGAAACTAAAACCAAAAACCAAACCACAGAAAAATGAGAAAAGTGATGAAGATGTGTGTAAAAATTAGAATTGGTGTAATTGTTGTACACTGTTGGTACGCACATAGATTGGCATACTGCTTGTGAAAAACAACATAAAGGTTACTAAGTAGATTTAAAAACTGAGCTTCTTTACAAACCCAGAAATCTGTCTTCTGCATAGATAATAAAAGGAAATGGGTCCAAGATGGCAGCGACCAGCACGCACAATATCTGAGAAACACAGAATCTGAAACTTTGAGATGGGTGAGTGGAAGGGCAGATGAAGCCAGAACATCAACATTGAGGCTTCCTGGGCAAGAGGGGACAACCCGTGTGCTGGGATATTTTGGATCCAGGTCACCTGTGGACATCTCCAGGTACTGAGAATGGTGAATATTCAACAGTCCTGCACTTCCCCTGGTCCCAGGCACTGGCCTCCCTGCTCAGCAGAGGTGGCAGTGGTTGCCTTAAGCCCAAGTTTCCACACTCAGTGACTGGAAAGGCAGGTGCAGCCACAGTATGGGCTTCCCAGGTCTGTGGCTGCAGCAGGCAGAGGCTAGTCTACGCAAGAGCCTCATGATCAGTGACTGTGACAGCAGAGGCTGCTGCCCCAAGTACTGGACTCCCTGCCTGGTGGCCAAACAGTGGACACTACTGAGCTGATGGATCTCCTACAATATCATATGCCCCTGAGGGCCCAAATTTGAGAGTAGAGAACAGGGGAATCCCTTGTGCTTTCTGAATAGACCTGCAAGCGAATGTGCCTTTAAGTGAGTGCTTGCAGAGCCCCAGATCCAAGGTTCTGCCACACTAGCTGCCAGACATCAGATTCCTCCCACCCATACCTCCAGTGTGGACAACTTAGGGATCCTTGTGACAGCATTCTGAACATTGAAGACTCTGTTCTGTGAGTCTATCAGTGGAGTCCAGGCAAACAATTCCTGGAGCTGAGACAGATCAGAATAACAGGAGGACAGTAGACAGGCCTATGGGCCACTGAGGTATTCAGGGCACCTTCACATGCACATTGTGGCTGCAAACAGCCCCAGCATCCCTTGCTGGGTTAAGCGCCACACTTCCAGGCATCTGCAAATTCTAGCACCCTGCCCTTCAAGGCACAATTCCATGCACACACCCGCAATTGCACACAAGGGAAGGCCTACATCCTTCCTCTGTCAGCTACAACTGAAACACCAATATTCATTCTTCAAACAGTAGACCTTTCTCATCTTCCAGAAGAATATTCCAGACACCAGAGACAGAGAGACCCAGTCTGAAGTACAGACTCTAGGAACAAACAGAGAAGGTTAGGGACAGGCAGATGGCTTGAGGTAGGCTTAGGAATACATCCAACAAAAATCAGGACATCATGGCTTAACTAACAACACCAAAAATCAATGGATATTCTAATCCATATTAAAAAAAACAGGAAAATGATCTCAAATCTATGCTTATCCAGTTATTAGAGGCACACAAAGTGGAAACAAATAAAGCACTCAAAGAAATGCAGGCAAATACAGACAAACAAAAATCAGCACATGTAGAGGCACAAGTAGAGGAATATAGAGAAGAAACGAAGCAAACATTCAAAGACAGAAACAATTAAATTACATCATCATCTCTTGAAGTCACATTTTGCTAAGTTGATCATGAGATTGCCACAAGTCCTGCCATTTTCAACAAATGGATGAAACTAGAGTACCATCCGTAGTGAAATAAACGAGAAACAGAAGTAGTACTGTGTGATCTCAATGTAGAAATATCAAAATCAAATATACAGAATAGTACTTACAAGGTGCAAGGTGGGATATCTGCATATGAAAATGGAGTAATATCGGGCAAAAGACACAAAGCTATAGTCTTTTAAGTGTCCAAATATAGAGGATTAATGTACATACAGCATGAAGACTTTAATAACATGTTAGATAGTGGAAATCTGCCAAGATAACAGTTTTTAAATATTCTTACTACAAAAGCAAGAGAAGAATACAAATAACTTTATAAAGTGTGATGTTTAGCTATAACAATTATTTCAATATGCATATATGTATTAAATCATTGTGTTGAACACTGTATACCTAAGTAAAGAATGAATGTGATATATTTTAATAAACTGGACAATTATCTTAGTTTACCTTTGAGTATTACTATATTGAATTTCTTTATTCTGGTCTTTTAAAACTAAAACACTTGGAGGTATAGACCCCTCCATTACTCTAAATCTCTGGTTATTTGTGCATGTGCTTTTGTTTATTAGGCCTCGATATTTGTCTTGCCAGTCTAATCAACATCTTACCAGCCAATAAGACTACATTTTAGAGAGAGAAATTACTGAGAGTAAAGGAAGGGGGTTAGAGGAGAATTTTCTAATTATTTAAAATTATTCACAAATGGAAGCCTAAATAAGAACAAACAAGGCCTATTTTTTAAAACGGAAAATACCTTTAATCAATAGTGTATACAAATAGAAGAGCACATGGCTATGAAATGAACAAGACAGCCTGCAATTCAATTTTGCTTATTTTATTATGAGTGCTTCATTCTTTGACAGTTTTTGAATGACTTATTTTTTTCAACTTTATTAATCATTCTCATGTTCACTGTACTTTTGCTTTAAATATTTAAAACTCTGTTATCAGAAACATTGAATCTTATTTTTGAATATTTGAAACCACTGAAAATACTGAACACTCAAGTTGAAATAAACAAAAAATCTTTTATTTAGTATTTAGCCCATATTTCCTATAGCTTTATCTTAAACCTTCCATCACGGTCCCTGAACAGGACTGAAAAATGCAGACACTACTGAGTGTCAAGGTTCTGCCTTAATAACTAACTGCACCTGCAAGCTTTTCACCTGCCAACAAGCTTGTGGCATATTGAGGACCTACATGTCAGAGCTGATATCTCCCATGGCTTGCGCAGACATGGCCTTCAGCTGCCTGTGATCATAAACAACAATTTTGGTCATCAGAAGTGATTTCCACTGAGCAGGCTGCTGCTTTCTGTCTTTTGGAGAGAAGGTGTAAAATAAGCAGCTTGATTTCTAAAGGTCTATACTATGAAGTTATAGAAAGATAAATGCATTATTGAAAAGTACCAAAATATCTATGTCTGAAACAAGCAAACTATACATGTAGACATATACACAATTTTAAAATATTCTGCCATCCAAACTTTTCCAAACGTTTGCATTTAGTCATTGTTTAGATAGTTTTAGATTCTGTTTTGCTTTTATTTTTATTTTTACTATTTAAGACTTAAACAAAAGCACTAAACTTTTCACTTTCACTCACTACTAGTAAAGTATCAGACCATGTGAATGTTAAGGTGCGTCTAAATTTGAAAATTTTGTGTTTTTATGTGCATGATCAAGTTTTGAGTAATTACTGAGAACTCTTTTATTTTTAGAATATCATTGATAAATTCTTGCTAGGTAATAGATTTTTGAAGAGTTTAGTCACTTTGTTCAAGTCTTAAATAATAAAAATAAAAACAAAAGCAAAACAGAACAAAAACTGGGCCCAGGGAGGGGGCCTCCAGAGTCTGATGCGCCAACAAAGGACTATGCATAGAGAGGACCTAATACCCCTGCTCATATGTAGCCCATGGGCACCTCAGTCTCCATGTGGCTCTCTTAGTAAGGGGAACATGGGCTGTCTCTGACATGGACTCAGTGTCTGGCTTTTGATCACCTATTCCTGGCAGACTTGCCAGGCCACAGAAGAAGAGAATACAGCCAGTCCTATGAGACATAATAGGCTAAGCTCAGGTAGTAGGGGAAAAGGACCTTCCCTATCAGTGGACTAGCAGGGGCAGGGGGGCATAGGGAGAAAAGATCAAGGGGATGGGACTGGAAGGAGATGAGGGAGGGAGCTACAGATGGGATACACACTAAAAACAAAAATACTAGATAATAAATACTAAATGAAAATTTAAAAGTTCAGGTACTGAAAATACTTGAAAAATGTTACAGATTTTTAGAATAATAGAGTTGGAGGTCAGAATTCTTGACTTTTTGCTATTTCATGAAGACACTAGGCAACCTACAAGTATGTATTTGCTTTAGGAAGATGCCATTGGAGACTCTGGAGATCTAAATTATTTATCTTTTTTAAGATTTTTTGAGGTGGGGGTTCTCTGTGACGCCTTGGCTGTCCTGGACTTGCTTTGTAGACCAGGCAGGCCTTGAACTCACAGAGATCTGCCTGTTCTGCTTCCCACAGTACTGGGATTAAAGGAGTATGCCACTGCACCTGGCAAAATCTAATTCTTATGCTAGCCTAAAAGTAAGAAATTTAGAAAAACAGATCATAATGACCATTAGGTGGTTCCCAGTGTGGATTGTTCAAATATGCACCACATTCAGAGGTAAGTAGACTGGATTTGCAGGCCAGCAGTAGACCCTGTGCTTCCCATGTGTGAAGTGAAGAGTTTAATCCTTATGATCAAACACACACACAAAAATGTAAATAGTGATCTGAAAGAATGTTAAACTGACACTTGTAAAATAATGTCACAAGTTGTGCTTTTGAAGCTTTATTAAAGTATATTTCATATTGCACATTGTGGGGAACTGGGAAAGCCTTGAGCAAATATGTAAGAAACAAACGAAATCCTGAGTAAAAGTAAATTGTTTGACATGGGCATGACCACGTGTAGAAATAATGCCTCAGACACAGGGAAATTTAGCAAAACCTTACCTGAGGGTGAGGCTCAGAGGGATAGCAAAGCCTTTCTCTGATCTAACTGCAAATGTTGACAGTATATACAAATATGAATGCTTATGAAGCATTGACCAGGGTGCTCAAAAACTAGCAACTGCAGCTTCCTCCTGGAGGTTTGCAGCCTCATCTCATATGGAGACTAGTTAACCTCTCCTCCTGCGCTGTCTAGGTTCAGCGTGGCTGCATAGTTGGTACTGCTCCATCAGAATGCACAAAACCCACCCAATCCCAGTTCTTCTGTGCATGTGTCTGTGTGTCTGTCCTTCTTACAATCCCTACTGTCCCAGGCAGGTTTCTAGAACCAAGACCTATAAGATGTTGCCCTATATGTTTCACCTCTTCAAAATAGACAAAATGTTTTTAGTGGGTTTATAGTTATGCAGTCACTGTCATAATCGAATTTTAAAACATTTTCTTAGCCTGAAAAGAAACATTATACTCATTAACAGCCACTCTTCATTCCCTATTTTTTTCAGCACTAATCACTTCAACCGCTAATCTACTTTTTTTTTTTCTCCACACATTTGTCTACTTACAAATAGCTGAAGGAGGGATCCTGGGTGGCTATGAGTATGTAGGAGTATCCAAAGCTACTTCTTTTTAGGCTTTGAACTGTGAATATTGGGGAAGAACAAAATGATACTTATCAATTCAATGCTATCCTGGAATAGGCAACTTCAGTGCTAAACAAAAGAGACAAAGTCCCAAAGATGATTAAGTTAGGGGTGGAGGTTTGAATATGAATGGCCAATAGAGATTCATGTGTTTGAATTCTTGGCCATAGAGAGTGGCATATTAGGAGGCGTCTTGTTGGAGGAAGTGTGTCACTGTAGAGGCAGCTTTGAGGTCATAATATGCTCAAGCTATGCCCAGTAATGTACACAGTCTCCTTCTCCTGCCTGCGAATCAAGACATAGAATTCTCTGCTTCTCCAGCACCATGTCTGTGTACACAATGCCATGTTTTCCACAATGATAATGAATTGAGCTTCTGAAACTGTAAGCCAAACCAAATTAAATATTTGCCTGTATAAGAGTTGCAGTGGTCATGGTGTCTCTTCACAGCACTGAAACCCTAGCTAAGAGAAAAGTGATCTCTGTATGTGTGGGGATTTTGAAGGAACCTACGACTATGTGGGAGACATAAAGACTGAGCTTTAGAAAGACTGATAAAAGAACACAAGTAAATCACAGTAGTTACTGAGACAGCTGAGAAAGCAGGAATCTAAAAGTGTTAATAAAGACTTAAAGGATGAATGAAAGTGGGTAATCTCCTTAGGTTGGAGTTTTCCTTGTATTTATCTTCTGTGGGGCTGAATTTGTGGTTAGGTACTGTTTAAATTTGTTTTTGTCCTGGAATATCTTTTTTAATTCCTCTATGGTTATTAAAAGTATTGCTGGGCATAGCGGTCATGGTTGACATCTGTGGTCTCTCAGTGTCTGTAAAATATATGTCCAGACTCTCAGAGCCAACAGATCTGGGCCCATGGGGACCTGTGGAAACAGATGCATCAACCAAGGATCATGTATGGACAGGACTGAGACCCCTGCTCAAATGTAGACAGCAGGCATCTCTGTCTCTATGTGGGACCCTAGGAAACAGAGCAGGGGCTGTCTCTGTCATGGATTTTGTTGCCAGCTCTTCCATCATATCCTGCTGGTGGGCTGGCATAGCCAGGCCACAGAAGAGGAGGACGAAGGCAGTCATGATAAGACTTGGTAGTTTGGGATCCGTTGGTAGGGGAGGAGGACTCCCCTATTCTGAGAGGGATAGGAGAGGGGATAGGGGAAGAAGAGGAAGGGAGGTTGGAACTGGGATGAGATGAGGGTGTGGATTGAAATGAATAAATAAAAATAAATTTAAATTTAAAACAAGAAAATGGGAAATATCTTTGAGAGAGAGAACATAATTTTGTTTTAGCATTCATCTTTCTTTATAGAAAACCTTTGCAGAAATATTTTTACATGATCTTTGTTTATAATTGCTGAGTTGTGTTCCAGTGTGTAAATATACCACAATTTCTGTATCCATTCCTCAACTGAGGGACATCTGGGTTGTTTCCAGCTTCTGGCTATTACAAATAAAGCTACTATGAACATGGTTGAGCAAATGTCCTTGTTGTATACTTGAGCATCTTTTAGATATATGCCTAAGATCTTGAGGTAGCACTAGTCCTAATTGTCTGAGAAAAGGAAAGATTGATTTCCAAAACGGTTGTACAAGTTTACATTCCCACCAGCAATGGAGTAGGGTTCCTCTTTCTCCACATCCTCTCCAGCATGTGTTGTCACTTGAGTTTTTTATCTTAGCAATTCTGATGGATGTAAGGTGAAATCTTAGGTTCGTTTTGATTTGAAATTTTCTGATGACTAAGGATATTGAGCATTTCTTTAAGTGTTTCTCTGCCATTCAATGTTCCTCTATTGAGAATTCTCTGTTTAGCTTTGTACCCCATTTTTTAATTGGATTACTTGATTTTTTGCTGTTTAGGACACAAAAATTGTGGTACATTTACACAATGGAATATTACTCAGCAATTAAAAACAAAGAAATCATGAAATTTGCAGGCAAATGGTGGGATCTAGAAATTATCATCCTGAGGGAGGTATCCCAGAAACAGAAAGACATACATGGTATATACTTACTTATAAGTGGATTTTAGACATATAATATAGGATAATCATACTAAAATCTGTATAACTAAGGAAGCTTATCAAGAAGAAGAACCCTGGTAAGATGCTCAATCTTCATTCAGAGAGGCAAATGAGATAGACATCATAAGAGTGAGAAAACAAGAGGACAGGAGCCTACCACAGAGGGCCTCTGAAAGACTCTACCCAGCACTGTATCAAAACAGATGGTGAGACTCATAGCCAAACGTTTTGCAGAGTGGAGGGAATCTTATGAAAGAAGGGGTAAATAGAAAAACATGAAGGAAATAGGAGCTCCACAAGGAGAGCAACAGAACCAAAAAATCTGGGCACCGGGGTCCTTTCTCAGATTAATACTTCAAACAAAGACCATAGATGGAGATAATTTAGAAACCCTGCACAGAAGTAGTCCATGGCAGCTCAGTGTCTATGAAGGTTCCTCAATAATAGGAACAGGGACTGTCTCTGACATGAATTCATGGGCTGGCTCTTTGATCACCTCCAACTGGGGTGAGGGGCACTTTACCAGTCCAGAGAGGAAGACAAAGAAGCCAGTCTGGATGAGACCTGATAGACTATCATTGGACTGGGGGAGGGCATAGGAGAAGAAGAGGAAGGAAGGATGGGAATTGAGAAGGGAAGAGGGAGGGGGCTACAGCTAGGATACAAACTGAATAAACTGTATTTAATAAAAATAAAAATAAATTAAATTAAATTAAGATCTTTAATCGCTAGTGTTCTATACAGTACAGCACCAGTAGTTAAGAATATCGTGTTGTATTCTTAATGTTTTCTCAACTTAAGCAAGAATGTAAGTGTCCATGGGTCTACACTAGCTCCTTTGTATATATGTTATGGTTGTATAGCTGGGTATTCTTTCTTAATTTACTTTAGATTCTTGTTATAGCACCATCCCCTCCTCCCCTTCCAATCCCCCTCCCTCCCACCCCTTTTCTTAGAAAAGAGGAGCTCCCTTTCCCATACACCCCAGCACATCAAGTTGCAACAGGACAGAGCTTGTCCTCTTCCCTGTGGCCTGGCAAAGCACTACCACCAGGGGAAAATGATCAAAAAGCTATCAAGTCCTGTCCAATGCAATCCTGACTTTCCTTACTGAGGACCCACGTGAAGCCTAAGCTGCCCATCTGCTACATCTTTGTGTGTGTGTGTGGGGGGGGGGTTATTAGTATTCAGGCATCCTGCTTCTGGGTTGCCTAGCAACCTATGATGTCATTATGTGTCTCCTGCCAGGCAGCCACACCTGGCAGGAGATTTTAAGTTGCTCCTTAAAAGGATCAACTCTGCACTCTCCAGCTCAGAGTTAGTAAGACCTGGAGAGGACAGGAGTGCCACAATGACCAAATATATCTGGGCACAGGTGTCTTTTCTGAGACTGATTCTCCAGCCAAGGATTATGCATGGATATAACCTAGAACCCCTGCTCAGACGTAGCCCATGGCAGCTCAGCATCCAAGTGGGTTTCCTAGTAACAGGAACAAGGACAAGGATTGTCCATGACATGAACTCAGTGGTAGGCTCTTTGACACCCCCACCTCCTGCTCCGAGGGAGGAGCAGCCTTGCTAGGCTACAAAGAAGGACATTGCATCCAGTCATGATGAGATCTGATAAACTAGGATCAGATGGAAAGGGGGGTGGTCCTCCTATATCAGTGGACTTAGAGAGGGGTGGGAAGGAGATGAGGGAGGGAGGGTGTGATTGGGAGGGAATGAGGGAGGAGGATACAGGTGTGATACAAAGTAAATAAACTAATTAATATAAAAAGTACATATATATATATATATATATATATATATATATATATATATATATATATATATATATGGATCACCCCACCACTTTGTTGCTCTCTTGTCCTTTTGACCTCTTAATCTCTTGCTCTCCTGCTTGCTCCCCTTTCTATGTCAGGGTTCCCCTCCCCCTTCCCCTTATCATGTCTTCCTCTCTCCTTCTCTCTCTCTCTCTCTCTCTCTCTCTCTCCATCTCCAACAATAAACCTCTTTCATGTAAAATCTGTTGTGTGCATCATCATTTCATTTGGCCTAACACTGGTGCATTGGGTCTGGAAGGGCTCTCCTGGAAGCACCTGTTCTGGTCACACCAGGAACCCTACTCAGACCATGGTGCCTGCAGCAGATTTTTCTTCTGATCCACCTATCCCTAACCACCACTTAACCATACATGCCTTAAAACCTATACTTCCTGTCAACTGCCCTGACCTTATAGAGTATACCTGTCCCTCTGCTAGTGGCCACTCATACTCGGCGTCCTACCATGTGCTCTGAGCACCCAAGAAAAGACAGACACTCATGCTGCTCCAAAATCAGGTTGGAGAAACAAAATGCTCACACCAGCTGCTGAAACTGCTGCTTCACATACAGACACAGCTTCTAAACTCTTGCTGTTAGGTAAGCAACTGCTGGAGACCCTGAACACACAGATGGCTTTAGACTGCAGCGCTACCTCAGGCCCTACAGGTGAGGTTTTAAATCTCCCACCAAATGCCTGCCATGAGAGGCTGGCTTGCAGAGAAGGGATTTCAGTTGTGCAGACTTCCAATTAGCCATGCCACACGTGCACAGAGAGTTTCTATCTGGGCCAGGACAGCCATCCCACCAGCATGCAACTGGTCTCTTTGTGCTGCCACAGTTGCACACTGCACAATGCAAGCCGCCATGTTGGTTTTAGAATATAGAAGGTGTGCCATGTGCTAGCCCCTCCACCACTCCTGCAAAACTTCAAGCCCCACATTCTAAACACTGGCTCTCAAAATATTTCTGACCACTAAGCCCCTACCTTCCAGCTTTTAAAAATCTTTTCTTCCTGATTTCTGTGCATTCTGCTCTCTCTCTCTCTCTCTCTCTCTCTCTCTCTCTCTCTCTCTCTCTCTCTATATATATATATATATATATATATATATATATATATATATATATATATATATATATAATGCTGTAAATTCTTTTTTATTATTTTTTTTCTATTTTTAATTTTTTTATTAATTACACTTTATTCACTTTATATCCCCCCTGTAGCGCCCTCCCTCCTCCCTTCCCAAGCCCTTCCTTCCTCCCCCTTCTCCAGGAATGTCCCTCCCAAAGTCTGATAGTGAAGGTCTTCTTTTCCTTCCTTCTGATCCTAGTCTATTAGGTCTCTTTAGGAGTGGCTGCATTGTCTTCAAGTACACAATAAAGACATTTGCTCAACCATGTTTGTAGCAGCTTTATTTGTAATAGTCAGAAGCTGGAAACAACCCAGATGCCCCTCAACTGAAGAATGGATACAGTAATTGTGGTACTACACAATGGAATACTACTCAGCAATAAAAAACTAGGAAATCATGAAATTTGCAGGTAAATGGTGGGAACTGGAAAAGATCATCCTGAGTGAGCTGTCCCAGAAGCAGAAAGACACACATGGCATATACTCTCTCATTTAGACATATAATGTAGGATAAACCTACTAAAATCTGTGCACCTAAAAAAACTAACCAAGACATAAATTCTTATCTAATGATTTATATAAGTTGCTCATTGGGTTTACATTTATAAGAATTCCTTAGTCATAACTAATTTTTTTATCTTCTTTTAGACTAAAAACAAGTCTCATTTTAAATAGGTATGGATTTTTATATAAGTTTAAAGTTATATTTTTACAACATGCTATATGATTCAACCCTGGTTCAAAATAATTTTTATATATTGCTAAACTTTCAAGGTTACACAGGTCTAATCAAATTATGCTAATTTAAAATGTACTTCTAATTGCCTATGTTTTTATCAATTCCTAAAGTAATAAATGCTGTTTCTCTAACCATGAGCTGCCTGTGATCCAGATTCATCACTAAGTTTTCTGGCTAATAGGTTTAATATAATAAATTCAAAAGTAATTTTAAAATTGCTTTTTACTGTTCCATACTACATTGTTGGTTTAAAAACTCTTATCTCGGGGGTTATAACCTACAAATTTTTAACAATACTCTAAATTAAGATCTATTAATTTTAGAGTCATTTATTTCTTTATATTAAAACTTGATCATTATGTTATATCTTCACTATCAAAAGGTTAAATATGGTTTTGTTTTCTAAAAATGGTAATATTATTAATCTATAGTACAGCGTTAGACTTTTATAAGCCATAAACATTTTATATATTAAATCATACAGGCACCTGTTATTCTCTCACTTTGGTGGAGTATATTTATGACTTTTGAGGCTCCAACTTAACAAAGATAAAACCTAAAGTCCTAATAATTTAACGGTTAAGAAATGCAAATTTATAGTCAACCATCTCATAAAAGATCAAGTCCTTCAACGTGTTCATAAATATATTTATAGTCCTATAGATGCAGACACAACCTCACTGCCATCTTTAATAACAGCTGAGGATGGTCCCTGAGTCACCACACAGGAGCTGGTAAAAATAGTAAGGGAAGAGTCTTCCAGACAGGCACATCTATAGAGCAAAATATATGTTCCATACCTTAGCTATTGCTCTGAGGCTGTTGGCATCCCTGCACAAAAAACAAGAGGTCTACAATGCCCCATTCTGCTGGGGTACAGCAAAAGTAAACTCCACCAAGGTAACTGTTTCAAATGCAGAAGGGACACTGGTCCCACAGCTGCCTTAACAAGCCACACACTGTCTGTTGGCAGACTGGCTTCTGGAACTCAAAATGTTCACATGCAGGCTTGTCTTCTGTGCCCAGCCATGGAGGCTCAACCAGCAAAAGAGCCACAGACAATTCCATTCTTTGAGCTCCTTGACCTGGCAGATGACAAATGGCTCCTTGATTCAGTGACATATACCATACAGCCCAGGGTAACATTGCAGGTCTGTTTTGGCCTCACACTGGGGTCCCACAGACATAATGCCAACTTCTATGTTGGGAGGCCTCAGGTGCCTTCTCAGTTCTCTTTATATGCAGGAGACCAGGCCTTAGGCCTAAGTCCTAGAGTTGCTATTGTCAGGCCTAGACACAATGTACCTTGTTGCCAGACTCAAGAAACAGGCCTCAGACGTAACCTTTTACCATCCCTTTAGCTAAAGGACAATTAATGTTCATAGCACTCTCTCCTATGTCTCATGGTAAATAACTAGATACTGAAGCCTAAGAAAAATACTGTTTGAGGGTCGAAGGAAGTGTTTTAAGGTTGATAAACAAAAGTTATAAATGTTTGAGGGTCTAAGAAGGTGTTTTAAGATTGGTAAATTCAAGTTATAAATGTTGCAATGTCTAAGGTGATTTAAGGTATCCTAAATAGGTAAAAATGCTTAATATTTCTTCCTGTTGCTTTGGTACTGTTATACTGACTGTCCAGAGTTTTGACCTTTGTCAATAGAGCTCTGATTTATTAACCTAAGTCTAATACAAAAACATTCCACCATACCACCCACTATCATAGTTCCAAGCTCAAGATTTTAAATCTCCTTTAAATCTTCATAATGTGCAATCATACTAAGGGTTAAGATCAAGCTTTTGTCCCTTCTACTTCATGAAAGGCTTCTGGCTTTTCAGAGCTCTCCTTAAAGAATGCTCATGCTGTTAACACAAATGTGTATGTCTACTGCCTTTTTCCATAATGTATATTTCAGTGCAGATTACAGTTGTGGTACTAACATGTCTAAAGCTTTATCTCTTTTGTGTAAGTTAAAAGTAATTCTTCTAAGCTGCAGCAAATCCATCTGAATCCACCTCTCAGGCCAAAAGGGCTCCAGATAAGTACTGCACCTATAGCCTATCTCAGAGGGTGGGATTCCTCCTTTTCTCCTGGTTTAGGGACTTCCGTTTCCTGGCTACTTGATTGCTGCAGTCCTACATCCAACACAAGCTGATTGGTGAGTCTTTCTTTTTGATTGGTATCAATTCCTAGCTACTGATTGCAACATTCGTACACCCAACACTAGCCTTTTGGTGAGTGTTCACTTCTGGTTGGCGCAAATGCCAACCACTCTCACCAACCTACATCCAAAACCTTCATCTAGGACCATCTTCTTCCTTGGGTAAGATTTTCCCTCTACCAGCATCGTTCCATTTCTCTCCCTCCCCCTCTTACTTGTCTACAAAAATCCTAGCACTAAGTAAACCATATCTGCTACATGCAACTGTGCCCTTGATCTCTGGCCAACTCTGTTGGAACAGATTGTAACAATCTACTGAGTCAAACCTTGCTCTTGGGATTGCCTTGATAGGTCACTGACCCCTACCTGCCTAGTGGGAATAGTCCATTCATCCTTTGCTCCAGATTTTCCTGTGGGATATCTTCTGGAGAATTTCAGATTTCTACTTAGTGCCCACTTTAGGGGTTTCTAATCTTGCACATCTCTGCAACCAAACTTGGCCTCAATTTCCTTAGATGACATATCAAAAGCAAAACATTTTTCATTACTGCCAGTGATTGGGTAAATCGAGGTTCCCTCAGATAAATGGAGGTTCCCTTGTTAAAGTCTCTTTGATCCAAACCTTCCACCTCTGTTTGCATTCCCAAAATTCTTAAAGAAATTTTCTCCATAACCTACTTAATTTTGTCTTCTGCACAAATACACACACACACACACACACACACACACACACACACATGTGTTTCAGTATCCTGCCAGAACCAGGTGTTTCGTACATCCACAACAGTACCAAAGCAGCTACCACAGATGTTCCAGACTGAACTCACAGACTTCTATCAAGCTGGACCTGCATCTTTCACTCCCAGCCATGGATGTTCTCATAGACCCTGGACAGCATCAAAACGGCCTGTTCTTCCTCAACTTGGCCAGCGTACCAGCCTTTTGACCTCCTTACAGTGCTGCCAGTGTCAGCAGAAAGTAACCTGACAAGAATCTATGCCTGTTATTCACTTATTGTTAACAAAAGGCTGGAATGATGTGCTTCAGGCCCAGGACAAGTAGCTCTAGGTTCTCCCAGCACCTGCTGCCTTGCATGGCTAGAAATTCTCTACTGGCAACCCTCTACTCTGAACTTTCCAGGGCAGGGGCTTCCCCTCTTCCCCTTGACCATGTAATCTAGACATTTTGTTGTTCTTTTTCTCTCTCTCTCCCTCACTCTCTTACCTCCTTTGCATAGCAACCAAGATCTGCTTCCAATGAACCTAAATTTATATACTTTAACTTGCCTTACATGAGAAGCAGCCCAAGCTCCTCATTTTTTTATTATAGAAAAAGGGAGGAATGGTAATATTTAGGCAGCCTACTTCTGGGTTGCTTAGCAACCTATGAAGCCATCATGTGTCACCAACCAGGTAGCCACACCTGGCTAGCGTGATTAAATTGCTCCTTAAAAGGATAACCCCACCACTTTGTCCCTCTCTTGCCCTTTTGTCCTCTTACTCTCTCACTCTCCTGCTCTCTCCCCTTTCTCTGTCAGGGAGTCTCCCTCTTTTCCCCCTATTATGCCTCACTCTCTCCTTCTCTCTCTTCATCCCCATCTAATAAACCTTTTTTCATGTAAAATCTGTGTGCATCATCATTTCATTGGTCCTAACATGCCTAGGTCCATGTTGTGCATAGTCCTTGGTTGATGCTTCTGTCTCAGCAAGCACCTCTGGGCCCTGGTTAGTTGTTCTCCATTTGGTGGGGGTCTATATTTCTGTAGGGGCCTGGAGCTTGGCTTCTGGATGGAAAAGGGGGGTTCAGTTTCTTTCAGGGGCAGCTGAAGTGCTTTAGTTGGAGGACCAGGTGCTATGTTGGGACCTGAGAATTTTTTTTCCATGGAGTATTACAGTTTAGCTCTTTTAGAATGAGATCACCAGTGACAATGGAATCTCAGTTGTTCCAAAGTCTATAGTGATACCAACGTGTTATACCTCTTGGTTAAGATGCTGTACTGAGCACCTCAAAGGTGCAGGTGAAAGCTCATGCCTACAGGGTTTGCTACTGAGACTCCAGGGAAGGCAGGGCCTGAGGGCAGGCCAAGTGAGAGGAAGCCCAGTGAACAATAAACGATAAATCTCATGAAGCCATTTATTTGAAACCAGGAATTTATAAACCTCGGGAAGTGAGGGATTTTGAGGGTGAATGCGTTTGATTCACTGGGGTCAGGGGTTCAGAAATACCCGATTTGCATGTAATGGTACAGTGCCTCATTTTCCATGCAGTATCATGGTCCTATCACAAGAAATAAAATACAGTACTTAATTATCCTAGGAGTGAGGGGGAAATCTCCTAGTATTATTGAAGGTTACTGCTTAAGACTAAGATCTCCTTAGCAGGGTGAGGCATTACTAGGAATAGATATCTAGCTGAACTAGTTTCCTTATCAGGAAAGAGTACAGCCTGTAATCTGCCGGAGGGATTTGTGATGCTCTTTCCAAACCTGGGGTCACCTAGGTGGGGGTGGGGAGAAATTTTAGGGCTTTGCCAAGGAAGAGAAGTCCACCATCACAGAGAACGAATAAATGGCTATCTGCAGATGCCAGACTTCAACCTAATCCAGTAAAACTCCACAGTTAGTTGGCTCTGTTATTTTTCTTGTGGAACTCCTGTCACCTCCAAGTCTTTTTCTCTCTTCCCACTTTTCCACAAGACTCCCTAGGCATAACTCAATGTTTGGCTGTCTCAGCATCTGTTTTGAGAGGCACTACTGGTAGAGCCTCTCAGAGGATCACTCTGAAAAAGCTCCTCTCCTAACAGTTGGAGGAGGGGCTATCTCTGACTCTTTTACCTGCTTTTGGGGCCCCTTTCATCCTACTGGGTTGCCTCATTGACAGTGTTACTAGATATTGTTATGTTGTATTCTGATGATATCTGAGGAAATATGTTCTTTTCTGAAGGGAAGTGAGGAGTAGATCTAGAGGAGAGGAGAGGTGAGAGGAAATTGGGAGGAATTGAGGGAGGGGTGTGTGTTATGATTGTGCAGCAAAGTTACATGGTGGGTTCACAAATCATGCCATGTGACTGGTTCCACGTGGGAGGTTTTACTAAGGGAAGGAGGAGGGGGTCACAGAGACAGGTAGGAGAGAGAAAGAGAGAGCACATGTGGTGCAAGTTCTCTTATAAGGTCACCCAGAGCATGTACAGGTGGTTTCAGGTGGTCCCAGGTGGTCCGCAGGTGGTCCATAGGTGGCTTCACAAATGCCTGATATCCCGTTTGTCAGATCCCTTGGGGCTGTCCATAGAGATGCCTGCTTACAGATCCCAACATTCTTTCCTTTTTGTTTTATTAAAAAGTGAGGAACTAGAAAGGGGGTGATGGTGGGGTGGGTATATGGGAGACCTTTGCTCTTCAAGCTACTTCCTGCTGATTAGGGTATAGATGGTCCTCACCATCAGGGTAGATTAGAAGGTCATTGTCACCTGGGTCTGTGGGCAGAGGTTGAAAATCCTGTAAAAGTAACTGATTAAGGAGGATCCAAGATGGCTGCCACTAGAGAACACTGTGTCTGAGGAGTAGGAGAGCAGAAACAACGCAGCAAACAGGAGACTGAACTCTGGGACCTAAAACGCCAGCATTGTGAGTGCCAGGTGAGCGGAACTCCTACGGTGAGAAAATCAAGTGGGAAAACCCTAGAGACACCCAGCTATTACCTGGAGAAATTTCCCTGTGACCAGCGGCGCACAGCTCTGATCTGGAAGAGCGGCTGCACTGGGCGCCCGCACCCGCCATTATAGACTGTCTCCCGGGCAGTCTCAGGAGGAACCAGGTGCCGTTTTCACTGAACTGCGCCCTATGAGCGCACACTGCACCCGGGTTCTGCTTCGACCCACGGGAGTGCTGCGGGTTCGGTCCGATCATCGGAACCACACCAGACTGAGTGGATTGGGGGACCATTTTGACCAGTCCGCACATTGCCGGGGCGCAAGCCGAACGCCCCGCCAGCAAAATCTCAGTCAGTGTGTGAGTCCGCCCGCAGATCTGGGAGGATCCCGAGTCCTGCACCAACCCACGGGTGTGCGGCGGGCGCGAACAGATCGTGGGAACCAGCACAGGCTGAGTGGATTGGGGGACCATTTTGACCAGTCCACACACTGCAGGGGCCCAGGCCGAACGCTTCTGCCAGCAAAAACTCAGTCAGTGTGTGAGTCCGCCAGCGGAACTGGGAGGAACCCGAGTCCTGCACCAACCCACGGGTGTGCAGCGGGCGCGAACCAATCGTGGGAACCACCACAGAGTGAGTGGATTGGGGGACCATTGTGACCAGTCCTCACACCGTGGGGGCGCGGGCCGAACTTCCGCCAGCAAAAACTCAGTCAGTGTGTGAGTCCACCCGCAGATCTGGGAAGAACCTGAGTTCTGTCTCAACCCACGGCTGAGAGGATCCTGGGACCATCTTGACCAGACCGCACACTGAGGGCAAAAGCTGCACGCATCTGCCAGCAAAAACCCCAGTACAGGTGTCTGTCCACGGGCCAGACAGCGAAGGCCTCAGGCACCATTTCTGACAGCCCTGCATACAGCGGATGCACACAAACCCAAACCCACTGTGTGTGCCCCAAACATCATCTCAGACCGTGGTGCACAGCCCCTGGCACAGAAGGAGGTGCCAAATCTCCATTCCAGGGGAGAGCCCTTAACAGCAAACCCAGGGTGGAGTCCACAGCCCCCAGCTGACATCTCAAAACTGGACACTCAGACTCTAGCACAGAGTGAGGAGTAAAGACTCCAGACCAGAGGGGTGACCAGCCTGCAGTGCTCACAGCTTCTAGCAC
>CM053742.1:4011087-4039141 GCA_028658305.1 Pachyuromys duprasi
GGGGGCGGGGAAGAAGGAGATGAGGGAGGGAGTGGGAGGGTAGGAGGGAATGGGGGAGGGGGCTATGCCTGGGATTCAAAGTACCTAACCTATGATTGAGATAAAAATAAATAAATTTTTAAAAAAAGTAACTGATTAAAGGTTTACTTAGAGAATTTTTGCATTTGTTGTTGGGGGAATGTAAAGAAGAAGTTAATAAAACGATGTGCAAAAAGCAAAAGCAGAAAGACAGCAGAAGAGGTTTGAGAAAGGGCAGAATCCATTCCCATATGTAGTCCTTGAAGACCCAAGTGTTAGAGGCCTCAAGCTGTTCCCTTCACTTTTGTAGTTTTGTCTGGAGTTGTTGAATTTTGTCTTTGACATAACAACAGCATTCCTCCTGGAGGAAGATGCAAAGGCCATCCGCTTTAGCTGTGAGGAGATCCAATTCATGTCGGTTTTGAAGTACTGCTGCTGTCACCAAGTTGATCTGTCCTTAGAGAGTTAGTATTGTCTGAGCCACTTGCTGGAGATCCTGGATGAACTGGGAAGAAAGCTGATAATAAAAAGTTAGTGAGGTGGCTAGTCCTGCTGTCCCAGTCTCAAGAGCTGCTCTGATTCTTGCAACAGCCAAGAGGGACAAGATTTGAAGTGCGCTCTTAGGGACTCCTTTTCATTTATTGCACCCAGATCAGGAAAGAGGATTACCAGTGTGCAAATTCCTGACCAACCAGCAGGCAATGGTGTACCTGAGTACCACAAAGAATCAAGGTATTATTAGCAACAGGGTATTGGGGTTGAGATGAGGTAGCAGGGATTATAGTTCTATTACAATCTAAGAAACTTAGCATTACAGAGTATGTCCTGGATGCCTTGAAACAGCTTGCCACACCAAAGAGGGTGGTATGAAAAAGGTTGAGGGTTGTGGCAACATCAGAGTCAGAGCAGTTAATGAATGGGGAAGTAAAGTTACTTGACAGAGTCACCAGAGAAGCTGTCAGTGGTAGTTCTGAGTTGGTACCAGGTAGGACACACAGCCAGCAAACTTTAAAATGGCCCACTTGGGTCACATTAAGGAGCTTGTAAGCTGAGGTCAGAGTGTGAAGAGACGATATCACAGGTTTATATTATTTGGAGGAGGAATGTTAGAGAGGCAATGACCTTAGAGGAGTGTTTAATTATCTTCTCTACTTCTCCCATCCCTAGGGATTGGGTAATTGGGACATATTTTCTCTGGATATGGATGGTACTTACTAGTAAATTGGGTGTGTAGCAGAGGTAGAGTTTTCCAATGACACCTGTTTCCCATCTGGGATCCCAAAATTCTTGGAAGTATAAGTAGAGAGTCTTTTTATATAGGTGAAGGAGCTTCTTCTGTGCTGGTGCGTGAGGATCACTAGACCCTCAGAGACCACCAGGAGCCAACTTGATGCAAGAGCAAGAGAAATTTATTGTGAGAGTGATCAAACTTGGGTCGCAAGTCTCACTGATGCAACAGTAGAGAAGTGGGACCCTGAGCCCTGGGTGAACAGGATTTTTAAAGGGAAAAAACACAAGTAGGGGTTTCCATGACAGCAAGCAGGGGGGTTCATGCCTTGGTGTTACAGGATTGGGAAAAAGTCATAGGGACAAGGTGACCATCTAGCTGAGGCACATAATCATAATTGCCATTCTGGAACATTGGGGAGAACTTTCCCAACCAATTCTCATTGATTGTTGCCAGGGAGATTGTCTTTGTTTTCTGTCAAGTATTTATTTTGTGATATTTCCTGGAAGCTGTTGCTAGGACAGTTAACTTTGTTTTCTGCCAAGTGCACATTCTGTGATATTTCCTGGTACCTGAGTTCAGCTGCTGGTCAAGATGGCTTCTCATTTCAAAATGGAGTCACCCAAGCTAAGTTAAACTCTTCATGTGGAATTGGCAAGATCAGCATGAGCACCCTCCATATCTGTCTGGCCATTTTTTTTTGCAATAATCTTTTGTTTGATAAAAGAGGAAGCAAACAAAAATTCTAACAAATAAGAGAGGAGGGACAGATATGGAGGTGACAGCTATTTCAATCAGCTCCCGACAGCCTCCCATAAAGCAATTTCCTGACTCTATTTGGAGAGACTGTTTATTATCAATGATGGTTTCTTGAACCTCAAATCTTCATATGTAGGGATTACCTTGGACAGAAACAGGCAAGAGGGAGAGGAAGAAGAATACATATCCAATCCAGTAGGATCAAACACAGCTGCTGTAACGAGGCCTCGTTTCTCTGGAACTGGAGGCAAGATAGTTGACCTTGGCATCTTCTGGAGTTTGAGGGAGCACGGTCCTATTGGAGTTGATATGTAGGAGGGGGCATTATCTTGAAGAGAAGGAGTAAAAGTCTTTGAGGTGAGATACATGAATCCAGTGAGGGAAGCCCTCAAGCTTAGCAGCTATGGGGTCACATGAATCACCTTGAAAGGGCCTTGCCATTTAGGAGAAAGAGATGAGGGGCATTGGTCTGGAGGGGACAGAAGGACCTGGTCCTCGATGTTAATATGAGATGGACAGGGGTTACTGTGTGGCCATGGTAAACAGTGGTCAGTAAAGGTCCATAGAAGAGGACAGAGATGACAAAGTAAGGGAGTAAGTAGGTGGTCAGGGAGAGGCGAGAATTTAGCTGAAAGACCAGGAGTTAGGACCGATTTTCTATTCATGAGCTCAAAGGGAGAGATGTACAGAGGTTTTTTTTTTGGGGGGGGGGTATAGCCTGAAAAGGGTGAAGGGGATGAGTATTTACCCAATTTACGTGAAGCTCTTGTGATAGTTTAACAAGAGTATTTTTTAAGGATCAGTTAGTTCGGTCTATCTTTCCTAAGGACTGGGGATGGTATGGGATATGAAAATACCAAGGAATATTAAGAGCTGTAGATAAGGTCTGGGAAACCTGAAAAGTGAACTCAGGAACATCGTCTGACTAGAGTGAGATGGAGATTCTAAATGGGATAATTTCACGGAGAAGGAGATCAGAAACTGCCTGAGCTCTTTTGTTAGTAGTGGGGAATGTCTCAACCCATCCCAAGAGCATGTCCTCCAAGACCAAGAGGTACTGGACACATTTGACTGCTGGCGTGTGGATAAAATCAAGTTGCCAGGGAGAGCCTCTAGCCTGGTGTGTAGGAAAAGGGGGGCTACAATATCTTGGGTTAGGATCTGAGGTCTGAAAAATTTTACAAGAAGCAGTAAGTCTTTAGGAAATGCAAGTACCCAGGGGTGGTCTGCAGGTGAGTCTTGACAAAGTTAGACAAGGCTCAACTGGTAGGATGAAAGAGCTGATGTAGATGGGTCAGAATCTGACTAGTGTCAGGAGATGATAGGGGAGTAGTGGGTTGTAGTGTAAGGATGTCCTCTGGATGACATGAGTCTAGGCCTTTAAGGGCTGCAGCCTTAGCTGCTTCATCAGCCCTGTTATTTCCTTTGGAAAAGATGGAATCATCCCTCAGGTGCAACTGGCAGTGGGCTGTTCAGATGACTGTGAGAAGGTGGGAGGCTTCTAACCAGGCCATAATTTGGCCTGCATTGGTTATAGATCTTCCCTTTGCTGTAAGTAACCCACGCTCTCTCCAGATGGCAGCATGGGAAAGAAGAATATGATAGGCATATTTAGAGTCTGTGAAGATGTTAAGGGGCCAAATGGAAGAGCCAATTATTCCTGGGCCAATTGGAAGGCATGGGTAAGAGCTATTAGTTTGGCCTGTTGGTTAGTGGTGTGGGTAGGGAGGGCTTGTGCCTCAACCAACTCAATATCCAACAGCATGATATAGCCTGTTTCTTTTTGAGTTTCCTCATGTACAAAGGAGCTACCCTCTGTATACCAGGTAGAGATGGCCTGAGGCAATGTGCCCTCCTGAATATGTGACTGGTGGAGAAATAGCTCCTCTAAAGTTTCAATACAAGAATGAGATGGGGAGTAGTCAGCCTTATGTTGAGGAAGAAGATTTGAAATAGTAACACCTAGAGGAAAAGAATTCTGGAGGTAGGTAAGCCTTTATACGTTAAAAGGTGAGACAGATTGTGAGAAGAGAAGACAGTAATAGATGACCTAAAAGTTAGTTTTTCTGGACTCTTGAATAAGGAGCCCTGCAGCCTCTAAGTCAGGAAAGCAGGGTGCCCCTACTTCGACTGTCAGATCTAATTTTTTTATGGTTATGGTACAGGTGTGAAGGAGGGTCCCAATTGGTGATCCAGGGCTCCAAGGGAATATCCCTCTTTTCCTGTTACATAGAGGGAGATGGGATGGGTTAAGTGTAGGAGATGTAGGGCTGGGGCCTCAAGAAGAGACTGTTGGAGCCTCTGAGAGGGCTTAGTAATGGGCTTAAGAAGGGGTTAATGCAAGGGGCCTAAGGCTGCCTCGTATAAGGGGCAGGCACGAAGGGAAAAGGAAGGAGGGACCCAGGACCATAAGAAACCAGCCATTCCCAGAAATATTTTTTTTTTTAGTAGACAGAACTGCCATAGACCATATTAGGTCTTTTCTATCTAGGGTGATGCCCTTGTGCTTTGGGGTTATTGTTAGCCCAAGGTAAGTGACCTCAGAGGTGGACAATTGGACCTTGAAGGGTGAGACCCAATAGCCCCTGCTAGAAAGGATATTTAGAAGAGCAGAGTTGTTAGTTTGGCTAACTCTTAGGGATGGGATGCAGAGGAGAAGGTCATCTATGTAATGTATAAGTTTAGATTTAGGGAGAGATAAGGAGAGTAGATCAGAGGCTAGGGTTTGGCCAAACAGGTATGGGCTGTTCAGGAATCCCTGGGATAGGAGATAAGCTGAGTAGAAACAAGGGTGTCAGGGTCAGTCCAGATGAAGGCAAAGATATTTTATGACTGGGAGCTCAGGGTAGACAAGAGAAAAAAAATGCATCCTTGAAATCCAGAACTAAGAAATGGGAGGTCCCTGAGTGTTAGTGGATAGGCCAATAGAAGAGTTAGCTATAACAGGGTAGAGGGGGACAAGTGCAGAACTGAGAAGCTGGAGGTCTTGAACCAGGTGATAGGTTCCATTGGGCTTTGTATCTGTAAGTATAGGGGTGCTAAAAGGAGAAGTGGGGCGAAGGAGTTTTCTTCTTCTTTTCTTCTTTCTTCTTCTTCTTCTTCTTCTTCTTCTTCTTCTTCTTCTTCTTCTTCTTCTTCTTCTTCTTCTTCTTCTTCTTCTTCTTCTTCTTCGGTCAGTGATACTAAGCTTAAGTCCCCTGAGGCTCTTGAGAGGAAGTGACTATTGAGCTTGGGTGATATCCCAGGTAGGATCTTATAGCTGAATGAACACAGGAGAATGGAGCCTAGTGACAGAGGGGTTTGGGGCATCCCAGAATTGGGGGTCGACTTGAGAAGCTGTAAAGGAAGCAATGTGTCACAACTGGTGGGGTAGCTAGGAGAAGGATGAAACAGGCCGCTGGTGAGTTTGAGGTCAGGCGAATGGGTGGAGTAAAGGAGATAGAGGCTCCCACTTTGGCTGAAAAGTGCCTTCCCACTAAGGGAACTGGACAGGTTGGCATCACTAAAAAGGAATGAGTCAAGAGATCACCCATGAAAATACAATTGAGTGGTGGAGTCCGGCAAGGCTGGCAAGGTTGTCTCCATACTCCGACAACAGAGGAACTAGGAGAGGTTGGTCCCCAATACTCTATCAGCACTGAGCAAGTGGCTTCAGTGTCCACAAGGAAGGAGATGGGCTGCCCCAATACCATGATAATTATCCGTGGCTTCCTGCTAGTAATGGTAGTGTTTGGGTCAGTTGTCCATAGCCAGGCTTAGGATATTGGCCAGAGGGTGATCTGGGAGTGATGCTCCCATATCATGGGAGAAACAGTGGCAGTCAACACCCCAATGTCCCACTTGGAGGCATTTTGGACATGGCCCTAGTGGCTTCCATGGGTTAGGACATAACCCGGCCCATTGACCTTCTTGACCACATTTGAAACAGGAATCCTGTGTGCCGCATGCATTAGGAGGCAAGGGAGCTTGGGTAGTCGCTGGGGCCGGTCAGATGGCCTTGGCCATCATTTGGTATTTTTGCTTGCAACTTTCTGATCTTTCACATGGTACACGTGAAAGGCCAGCACTAAGACCTCTGCCTAAAGAGTTAGAGGTCCTCTCTCTAAGCACTTAAGCTTAACCCTGATGTCAGGGTAATTCTGGGAGACATCCAGAGGTCATCAGGAGTTGCCTACCTTCTGTACACTTAGGGTCTAGATTAGTATGTTGTAAGAGAGCCTTTGAAAGGCACTCTAGGAATTGAAGCGGTTTTCATTCTTGTCCTAAATGACCTCCCAGAACTTTTCATAATTAACTGGCTTGAGGGCAGCCTTGTGTAGACAGGCCAGGAGGGAGATCCTGAACTGATCCCTAGCTAAAATGCCTTGTGAGGCATTATAATTCCATTGTAAATCCTGGTCAGTCACTGCCTCAGCCCTGATCAGGTGTTTTGTGTTTGTTTGGTGAACCTCATCTGCATGCATTCTAGCCTGTTCCCTGCACTCCTCAGGTAATATATTGTTGGTAAGAATCATTTATCATGGAAGGTAAAACTGTAAGATTGAGTGAGATATTGAAATTCTGTAATGAAAGCAGAAGGATTACAGGCATAGAATCCTAGTCTCTTTTCTACTTGAGAAAGTTTAGTTAATATGAAGGGAACATGCACCCTAACTAAGCCATCCATACTGACCACCTCCAGCAAGGGAAGAGTTGAGGCTGGTGTATGGTGAGTAGTAGTATTAGAAGGAAGAGGAGGAGGAGGAGAAGGTGAAGGAGGAGGAGGAGGAGAAGAAGAAGAAGAAGAAAGGGGCTTCACTATAGAGTGAGAGTGGGTAATGGGGAGGGGGGCTAATAGCTGTTGGTGGGGTGTAAGTGGGTACCAAAGTAGTATAACTAGGATGGCCTGTTGCAGGACAGGAGAGGATGAAGATTGCTGGAGAAGCCAAAGAGGAAGAGAAGGAAGCAGAGAAGGTGGGAGAAGAAGCTGGAAGTTGAGAACAGAGAGGCAGAGGTTCATCTGCAGGATCAAAGGTAGAGAATTCTTGAGGTGTCGACTTTATAGCTAGAAGAAGTTGAAAAGGAGACTAGGAAGAACAGAGAGAAGGTTTAGAGCAGAAGATAGAGAATGTTTGAACATAAGGTACCTCCTTCCATTTACCAGATTGGTGGCAGTAATTAAAAGGATCCTGTAAAATATTGGGATTTAACGTGCTGCTAATCGACCAGTTTGAATCATTATCTAAGGAATATGTAGTCCAAGTTTTATTACAGAGGCATATGAGCTTAAAGGCCTTTAAGTCAGCCTCCAAGCATAGTGTTTAAAAATTATCCAGAAGATATCCCAGTGGGGATGCAGGAGGAATGGATGAATGGGCAGTTCTCATTGGGAGGGTAGGAGTCCATGACCTGCCAGAGGCATTACCAAAGGCAAAGTTTGGCTCAGTAGAGTAGTACGGTACTACTTGATCCAACAGCTCATCAGCATTGGCCAGAGACCAAGAGCACAGCTGCCCATAGCAAACATGGTTTACCTAGAGCTAGGGTTTTCATAGAGCGAGGAGTGGGGTGTGTGAAACCGTGCCAGTAGAAGGAAAAAAAATCTCACCCAAAGGAAAAAGGAAGCCCTAAATGGAGGTCAGCAAAAAGGGTCAACTGTGGCCAGAGAAGGCTGTGGTTGGGGGTTCATCTGTCTCAAAAAGTATCAGGAAGTTGCTCAACACTTAGTGGTCAATCTTCCCTACTAAGAGACACTTTTATGCGAACAAATGAGGGGAACTCACCAATCACAAATCCAGCAGTGCTGCATGTAGGAGGTAGCAATCTGGTTGCTGGAAAATGGGTCATGGGTGGAATTGAAATGAAATAGGTTTCCAGTCGCTCCAGTGGTGGTGCTGGTGCCTAAAGCAACCACCACTTGGCTTGGCCACTGAAAGTGCCTTTTTGGCCAATGCACCAATGTTAGGATTGTGCAGCAAAGTTACAGGGTGGGTCCACAAATTACACCATGCAACTGGTTCCACGTGTGAGGTTTTAAAAAGGAAGGAGGAGGGGGTCACAGAGACTATCTCTGGGCAGGGTAAGAGAGAGAGAGTGAGTGCACAGGTGGTGAGAATTTTCTTGTAAGGTTACCCAGAGCATGCACAGGTGGTTTCAGGTGGTTTCAGGTGGTCCTCAGGTGGCCTCACAGATGCCTGATATCTGGTTTGTCGGGTCCCTTTGGGCTGGCCGTAGAGATGCCTGCTTATGGATCCTAACAATATGTGGTTGGGATGTATGAGTGAAGAATAAATAAAAAGAAAAAGTAATGAGGAAAGTGTTGAAGATAATATATTTATACATAAAGTATACACTGTATAAGTTAAGTATGTATAGCTTTGCTATGTAAATTATACCTGATAAATTAATTTAAAATAATAATTCTTCAATATGAAAACAGAACATACAAATTCTGTAAAAGTAATCATAAGTAAACAAAGCTAAGGAAATTATACAACTAATATCACTACTAGTTTTTTAGTAATCTCCATATAGAAACATACGTATCTATAGTTACTTCTTTGTGTGTGTGTGTGCATATTAATTTGTGTACAGGTGCACATGCAGGTGTGTGCACATGTGTGTACTAGGAAGAGATCATTTTCAGGTGTCATTCCTCAGGTGCTGTCTACCTTAGTTTTGGATACAGGATCTCTCACTGACCCAAAGCTTTATTATGATTAAGCTAGGCATGCTGGCCAGTAAGCCCCAGGAATCTAATCTCTCTCTCTCTCTCTCTCTCTCTCTCTCTCTCTCTCTCTCTCTCTCTCTCTCTCCCCCTCTCTCTCACTGATATTACAAGCATATCACCACACTTTCCTGTTTCACATAGGTTTTGTGGACTGACCTTAGGTCCTCAAGCTTTCAAGGCAAGCAACTACTGACAAAACAATCACTCTCATCCCTATAGCTAATCTTTTACCATAATTCGATCATACTGGAGAACTTATTGGATAGTTTGCTCTTTTCTGTTAACAGTCTGTCTTAATGTGTCAATACACTGCTCTCCAGTGGTTGTAATCAGGCCCTGAGACCCATACCTGTAAGAAAAGGAAGTATCCAAATAGAAGCATTGTTGGGTGTAAATGAGGAAATCTCACATGGTGCCAATCCTAGATGAAGCACTACAGGCAAGTAATGACATTAGAGAGAGAGAGAGAGAGAGAGAGAGAGAGAGAGAGAGAGAGAGAGAGAGAGAGAGAGAGAGAGAGAAATTAATTTTCCCCAGAGAGGAGCCTCCTAACTGATTATGTAATACATAATAGACATCCCAAGATGTCTATTGCCAGGCTTCTCCCAAAGCTTTCCTTCTACCTCTGAGCTGTATCTCTAGGTCTCTTTCTACTTTCTTTTGAGACGGGCTCTCACTAAGTTGCCCAGGTCGGCCTTGAACTCACTCTGGTCTTCAACTTTCAGTTCTGCTGCCCCAGCTTCCCAGGTAGTTGAGATCATGTCCTGTTATTCCTAAGTTAGTCTTCTAAGTAAAAGTATTGTGACTTACTGGGTTGTACATATAAGCAATTTAAGCAGGCTCAGCAGGTTGTATTGGTTGGTTGTTTGTTTGTTTGCAGAAATGTATAACATTAATAATGAAAGTCAGAAGCCATTAATTTGATATGGAGTAGTTGGAGAGCATGGAGAGTTTAGAAGTAAAAGTGATGGGAAGTGAAACATAAATAAGAGTTAAAAAAATAAAGAACATTTTTTGGAAAATAGAATTCAACTATCACAATTGGGAGTAAGTTTTTGTGACATTTGAAAATATTATCATATTTACTACCATAAAAATTAGCCCAGCAAGGATACTTTACATCTTACCTTCTAACTAGATTTCTCATTATTTCAGTCTTGTGAAGCAGTTGTTCAGACAATTGTGGTACTGTACCATAGAACATAAAAGAAACCAGTGGACAACTTGGAGAAATCATTTCCCTCCTTCTACCATCTGAGTCCTGGGATCCAACCCAGGTCATCAATCTTGGCAGCAAATACCTTTACTTACTGAACCAACAACCACTAAGCGATTGCTTCTCTCCCTTACCTGTTCCTATTTACTGGGTGCCCATGCTCACAGATTTCTCTACCTTATAATATTTAATATAATTTTTATTTATTACAATTTATTCACTTTGTACTCCCCTCATTCCCTCCAAAACCTGCCCTCCCTCCTTCCCTCATCTCCTCCCATGCCCCTTACCCAGTCCACTGAGAGTGGAAGACCTCTTCCCCTTCTGTATGACCCTAGCCTATCAGGACTCATCAGAACTGTCTGCATTGTCTTCCTCTGTGGCATGGCAAGGCTGCTCCCCGCTCAGGGGGCGGTGATCAAAGAGCCAGCCACTGAGTTTATGTCAGAGACAGCCCCTGTTCTCCTTACTACGGAACTCATTTGGAGACTGGGCTGCCACAGGCTACCTCTGTGCAGGGGTTCTAGGTTATCTTCATGAATGGTCCATGGTTGGAGTATCAGTCTCAGAAAAGACCCCCTAGGCCCAGATTTTTTTGGTTCTCTTGTTCTCCTTGTGAAGCTCCAGACCGTTCCACATCTTTCTATCTCCCCCTTATTTCATAAGATTCCCTACATTGTGCCCAAAGTTTGGCTATTAAAGCCAAACTTGGCATATGCTTTAATACCCTGCTGGGTAGAATCTTTCAGAGGCCTTTGTGGTACAAACACTTTGGAAATCAATCTGGCGCTTTCTCAGACAATTCGGAATAGTGAGTGCTTTCTCAAGATCCAGCTCTAGCACTCCTAGGCATATACCCAAAAGATGCTCGATTATACAACAAGGACATTTGCTCAACCATGATCATAGTGTTTTTTTTTTTCTTAATAGACAGAATATGTAAACAACCCAGATGCCCCTCAACTGAGGAATGGATACAGAAATGGTAGTACATTTACACAATGGAATGCTATTCAGCAATCAAACACAAGGAAAACATGTAATTTGCAGGTAAGTGGTGGGAACTGGAAAAGATCATCCGGAGTGAGGTAACCCAGTAGCAGAAAGGCACACATGGCATATACTCACTTATAAGTGGATATTAGACATATAATATAGGATAAGCATACTAAAATCTGTACATGTAAAGAAGCTAAGCAAGAAGGAAGACCCTGGGTAAGATGCTTAATCTTTATTCAGAAAGGCAAAAGGAATAGACATTGGAAGAAGGTGAAAACAAGGAACAAGACAGGTACCTTATATTCTTTTTACCAAGTCTGTTCTATCTAGAATTCCTCTTTCCAGGCTTCTCCCAAAGTTTTCCTTCTACCTCTGAGCTGTATATCTAGGTCTCTTCTACTTTTTATTTGAGACAACCTCCCACTGAGTTGCTCAGGTTGGCCTTGAACTCACGGGCTTTAACTTTCAATTCTGCTGCTCCAGCTCCCAGGTAGCTCAGACCATGTCCTGTTATTCCTAAGTTAGTCTTCTAAGTAAAAGTATTGTGACTTACTGGGTTGTCTCTTGGTAAAGTGAAACTTTTCTTTTTCTTGTCCTGTTTCTTTGGAAAATCAAAGTAGAAATGAACAGGAAAACTTCAGTTATTTTCTAGTAGTATATGATAGATGTTATTTCCACAAAGTCTAACAAATTTCTGCTTACAAATTTCAATGGGATAACATCTTGCCTAAAAATGCATTAACCATTTGGTTTCTTAAAAGTAGTTTGCTTCAAATTTTAATTGTTTAGAGTACCAAAAATATATCTCTTTTCTCAAGAACTTGCCTCTTATCTAAATTGAAACATGTTATAAAACCTATAAAGTTTTTTTAAAAAATTGTGTCATTTAGGGAAATAGGGAATGTACTAAAGTTTCTTTGAAAGGTAAAACTGCCACATCATTCAGGATATATTACTTAGTACTAGCTGTGCAAAGACAGGAAATTTTTTGTCACTTCCTGAAACCTCATTTGTTAAGTAGATATATCAATAAGGAAGAAATTAGTAACTTCTGGGGGAAACAGTAGCTTAGTGACTTTTTATTAATAATATTGCCTAAAATTTTAATAAGGTTTGATATGTGCCCTGCATGCTTCTAAATACTTGACATATATTGACTCATTTCATAATCACAACAGATACATGGAAAAGTACTATTATCACTTTACATGCTTGACAAGAAAGAGAAACTGAGGCCACGAAAAATTATATGACCCCTGCGATATAACTGGTTTAGGATAAGACCAATTTTGAACCGAGAAAATCTAGTTTTTATAACCAGTGTTCTTTTTTTTGTTGTTTTGTTTCTTTTTTTTATAAATTTATTTATTTTTATCTCAATCACAGGTTAGGTACTTTGAATCCCAGGCATAGCCCCCTCCCCCATTCCCTCCTACCCTCCCACTCCCTCCCTCATCTCCCTCTTCGCCGCCCCCTCCAAGTCCACCATCAGGGGAGGACCTCCTTCCCTTCCATCCAACCCCAGCTTATCCTGTCTCCTCAGGGCTGGCTGCAATGTCCTCCCCTGGGATCTAGCCAGTCTGTCACTCCCAGGCTTGTATGGGGGAGGGTCAAAGAGTCAGCCATCAAGATCATGACTGAAACAGTCCCTGTTTCCCTGAATAGGGTCTTCAGTTCTACAATGAGTTATCATGGGCCCCATCTGCACAGGGATTCCAGTCCACATCCACACATGGTCCTTGATTGTAGAAACCGTCTTATATAAGACCCCTGTGCCCTGTTCAGTTTGGTCTTTGTGGAGCTCTTGTTCTCCCCAAGTCTCAACAACTTCCCCCAGATCTATCATTACTTCTCGCCGTCTGTCAGAGGCTTGATCTCGAGTCTTAATATCTGCTCTGATACATCGCTACATTGACCTCTCCCCCTTCCCCCGAGGACCTCTTTGGCATGCTCCTGTTCTGTTGCTTGTTTTCTCCTCCACTCAATGTCCATCCCATTTGTTCATTCAAACAAGCATTGATCATACCAATCTGGGTCCTCCTTCTTGTATATCCTCTCTAGGTGCGTAGATTTCAGCTTGAACTTCCTATCCTATAGGTTTATATAAGTGAGTATATACCATATTTTTCTTTCTGCTTTTGGGATATCTCACTCAGGATGATTTTAGTTTCTCTCCATTGAGTTTGATGTTAGCTATAGGCTTGCTGTATATTGCCTTTACTATGTTTAGGTATGATAACCAGTGTTCTTAATTATTCTATCTAAGCTGTATTAACTCTCTTTCTTTTTTTATTACTATCATATTACAGACACTTTTTAATCCAACAATTACTTATAGAATGCTTGCACTGGATCTATATGTAGTGAGCAATGGCTGTTGCCCACATGATCACAACTGGGCTTTATTTTATTGAATAATATTTTTTATGATCTAAAACTTGACACATTCTTCTTCATATAATATTTTTATTGGTTCTTTCAGAATTTCTTATGATGTGGGTTTTGGTACTCATTCATTTTTGGATGTGTCACCGTTTACTGGAGCATGGCCGACCTGCCAGGGGATACACTCTTAAAGAATATTGAGTACTCTTCTCCTAGCAGCTACTAATTATCTTCCATTGCTAGAAGTCGGCACACATCCCCTCTCCATGTTGGGATTTGGTCTGGTTTTAATGTTACAAGTGTTTTAAGTTGTTATGTACAACTCCTCTGTTGTGTCCAAAAGACAATTTATTTGTTGTTGTGCTCTTCACTTTCTTAGCCTCTTTGCAATAATCTCTGAGCTCTGGGAGAAGGAGGTATAAGAAGGAGGTATAATATAGATGTCCCATTTAGGACTGAGAATTTCACAGTCTTTCATTCTCTGCACCTTGACAAGTTGTAGGTCTCTTTGTTAATTATTATCTATTGAATACAACACATTGAGTCATAAAACATGGAAAAATCAAGCTAGTATTGACCTGGAAGCTTCATCCTGGCTAGTTAGTGTTAGAAGCTGCTATGCATACAATCAGAAAGGATAAGTAATAATCAGTCTCATCTAGCTATGAACCCTTCCAGCAATAACAATTTCTAGCTTGGGAAGACATGCCCACTGGTGCACTAGTTGCAGTGGCATGACCATTGCAAAAATGAACCACTTTCTACTCAGCTGAAGTCCTCTTCTGCAGGATGAAATCCATACCTGGGACCATTGTCAGCCTAGGAAGGTCATAAGCCCTAGGAGAAAACATACCACTGTTATATCACTTAATGGGCATATAATTAAATCAACTCCTAATGGTTTATTGTTATATCCATAGGCTGATGTATCTATTAGCCTTCATGAGAGAAATGTCTATTTGTAGTAGATGGTGTTTACCACAGAGACCCACAATTCATCAAGGTGCATGGAAAATGGAAACATTCATGTGAAGACATTATAATGGCCCTAAGGTGTCTTTATGAGTGTACAATGTCCACAAGCAACAGAATGACAAATTCAGGAGGGTTATTATTAAATTCTTAATAATATTATCATTGAACTTATGTTTAATAAAGGAATTCTTCAGGGAAATTGGATCATCACTACACAAAGGAGATGTGCACTATATATGCTTCTTGTTTCTTCCTGTTTTCTTTACACAATAATATTTTAGACAGTGCTGTTTATAAGAGCAAAATCCTCTTATTTGTGTGAGCAATGAAAGGTAGCTTATGTGACTTCAGTGATGTTTGTTAATGAGCTCTTGTATTTGCATTTAAAACTGACAATACATAATTTAAAAATAAGCATTTAAATTAAACAATAAAAAGGAGAAATTTTAAATCTTAGTCATGATTTAGTTAGATTAACTTTAAGTAGCAAATTATGAACCCCTCCTCACAAGTTGACAGAAAAGCCATCAAAGAAAAATTTGAGAAATGTTTATGTTTTACTACTTTTTTATTCAACTTCTATCTGCCTTTCAGATAAGAGTGTCCACATTTTCATTTTTCATTGGGGCGTGCAAGTTACACCCGCCTCTTCTTAAGCATTGAAAATACTAAAGAACACACCAGGGAACTTACTGTGTAAACAAGATCAGGAAACAAGTAACTGAACTGAAGAAAAGAGGATGAGGAGAAGTAAGTAGAAGACTTTGAAGGGAAAGCAAAAAAAAAAGGCAAAAGAAAGTTGAAATAACACATTTTCTTATAATAAATTTTAACATCAAATTAAATATTAAATGCTGCTATAATTTTAAGTGCAAATATTCAGAAGAACAAGCAGATAGCAAGGGAATGGTGAACAACCTATTACCTAATGTCCTGGATTGGTAGGTAGGCTATAATAGAGATGAACTAGAGGCTGGGATAATAGATGGGGAAAAAAGGTTGCATTTGATGGAACCTTTAAAATACTAAAGAGCCACTTAAGCTCCAAGAGTAAAACCTCAGCAGTGGGTCCTGTAATCGTGGAAGATCCATCATTTCATATTTCGAGCCTTTTCTTTAACTGGGGCTATTACCTGGGGCGACATTTCCTTCCAGTCTCTCCTCAGAAAGCTCTCTTCTCAAGAGAAAGAGGCACAGCTATCCTTTTTATATTTTTTTAAAGTGGGCACATGGACTCATCACTGCACTAACCCATAGACTTTAAGTTTTCCACTTTACTATGGCCCTTGGCATGAGCTTGGTCAAACTATATGAGGTCCTCTGGACAAAAGATAAACATCCCAATATTGAGGTAATTACCCTGGAGAACAAATACTGTAATGTTTGTTTTGTGACTTATCAAGCCATCTCCTCTCCCTGTCATTCATGCATAAAAGAAAAGATACTACTCATTCCTCCTTGCTCATCAAGCACAACTCATTTCATGCTGGTGCTTTCCACACTGATAATGTGTATTTAGTACATTTTCTGTTTCTTCAGAATGACAAAAACACATTTTCTAGAGGTCAGTAGCTTTGGGCCACGCACTGTGTTAACATGGAGTGGGGCAATGTTCATAAGGAGTGAGTATTTTGTTACGACTTTCAGTGTTGTTCTTTTCCAACTCCCTTGGCTCTTGACACAGAGAAAATTTGTTTCTAAAGGCAGCTTTAAAAACAGTGAACCCTCTCTAATTTATTTAGCTTTTCTTGTGCCAATATCCTACTAGTTAGACAGAAACTCTCAGTAAGTGGTTGATTACATTCAAGCAAATAAACAGCTGAGCAATTAAATGCATTCACGTGCACCTTAGCAGATCTGTGATGATAGGATTATTACAAAGAAATAATTATGGCTGCTCTAGCCTGCTTTTCTTTTTAATTAATTAATTAATTTTTATTAATTACATTTAATTGATTTTGTATCCCAGCTGTAGTCCCCTCCTCATCCCCTCTAATTTCTACCCTTCCTCCCTCTTGTCCTTCCTTGCCCCTCCCCAGTCCAGTGATAGGGGAGGTCCTCCTCCCCTTCCATCTGGCCCTAGCCTATCAGGTCTCATCAGAGCTGTTTTTCCTAGTCTTCCTCTGTGGCCTGTTAAGGCTGCTCCCCCATCAAGGGGAGGTGATCGAAGATCCAGCCACTGAATTCATGGCAAAGACAACCCCTGTTACCCTTACTAGGGTACCAAACTGGAGACTGAGATGCCATGGGCTACATGTGTGCAGGGGTCTAAGAATATCTCCATATATGGCCCTTGGCTGGAGTATCAGTCTCAGAAAAGACCCCTGTGCCCAGATTTCTTGGTTCTGTTGCTTTCTTTGTAGAGCTCCTGTCTCTCCAAGTCTTTCTATCTCCCCCTTCTTTCATAAGATTCCCTGCACTGTGCCCATGGTTTGGCTATGAATGTCAGCATCTACTTTAATACTCTGCTGAGTAGAATCTTTCAGCTCATGTCCTGTTCCCTGTTTTCTCCCTCTTTCTGATCTCCATCCCATTTGCCTCTAGCCTGCCTTTCTGTGGCCTGGGAAACATTAGCTCTTGGAATTGGCTTTGTGTCAAGTGGGCTCTTGCCTTGTTTCTGACTGGAAACTATTTAGATGTCTATTTTGTTTTGTGTTTTAAAAGGTTTACACTAAGTGCCAGACTAATCTTTTGCAGAAGATATGCTATCCAGCTGAGAACCAGGATCCCTATACTCAATATGGACTTGGTAAATGAGGTGATACATGTGAGTAATATATATTTTAAGTGTCAAAGGACTTTCTCCAAGTATTTCTTTGGGAAACATTATGGTCTGTTGGAAAGAGGTGAGAAGGAACGCAGCAGTTTCAACTCTTCTACTAATTAGGTAGGTGACTTAAAGTAAGCTACTCATTCCCCAGTGCTTTTTTCCTCTAAGCATCATTATCTACTTTATAGGGTTGTTTTGAGCTTCCAATGAACAACATATATACAAGTGTTTTTTTTTTTCAGGCTGCTAACATTGCAGACGTTATGTAAATACAAACAAACCTAATGAGTTTATGTCTTGACTGTTTGATAAGTACTGTTACTTCAACATAAATAATTTGTTCACTTGGAGAATTTTGCTCTGTAGGAATGAGATGGGATGAGCCAAGGTCAGGTACTGTAATAACTCTAACTTATATAACAAGAAAAACAGGGCGTGGGAAGGGAGACAACGCTTTCCAGAGCATCTGAGTGCCCATCACATGCATTCTTACCTCACCGAAACCTCAGCATGACTCATCAATTTATCTGGGTGAGGAATACCTTGCCCTGAGTTATTATAGGAAAATCATGAAAATCAGCATATGTTGAAAATAATTTTGTTGTCAGTAGGCAAATGTGGGCAGAGAAAGAACTACTTCAGTATTAATTCTATAAGGAGGAGAAATGTGCAATGTGAGTGTTAAACACTAAAACGTCAAAAAAAATAACAACACATTATAAGCAATAATAGTGCTGAACAATAGCAAAAATGGGAAAATTGTGCATGAGATGTAGGTGCATATAAAAGTGATCTGTAAGCAGTTATTAATAAGGGTTGTAAATTGTGCTTAGGAGATGTATTTGTTTTGTTTTGTTTTTTTTTTCTTATCACTAGGACAAAATATCTGACATAAACAAGAGAAGAATATGCTTAGGCTTATGGCTTAAGATGTGATACAATCCATCAGGGTGGAAAAGTCCTGTGGCAGGAATGTGAGAGGACTGGTATCTGAGTGCTTGTCACATGCACTCTTACTTCACAGATCCCCTGCAGCATGACCCACCTCATCCATGTGAGGAATAACATCCTCTGGGTTCTTACTACACACAGAGTCAGGAAGCAAAGGAAGATATATGTTGGTGTCCTTCTTGTTTCCTCCTTTATCGCCTTTTATTCAGTTGAAAACCCAGCCAGTGGGATCATGCTGTTCCTGTTCAAATCGAGTCTTACACCTTCAGTTAAATCTCTCTCTAGAAACTCCTTCAAGAATGAGATATTCCTAGAGGTCAACGTTTATCAACCTGTGTGTTGAGACCCCTGAGGGGGTAGGGAATCAAGAGACATTTTCATAGGGGTCACTTTTCAGACACCCTGCTTCAATTCATAACAGTAGCAACATTATATTCATGAAATAGCACTCAAATAATTTTTTGGTTGGGGATCACCACAACCTGAGGAACAGTATTAAAAGGTTATAACATTAGAAAGCTTGAGAAACCCTGATCTAGAACTCAGTGGCTGGCTCTCTGATCACCTCCCCCTTGTGGGTGCAGCCTTGCCTAGCCACAGAGGAAAGCAATGCAGCTGGTCCTGATGAAACATGATAGGCTAGGGGCAGATGGAGGAAGACCTCCCCTATCAGTGGACTGGGGGAGGGCCATGGGAGGGAAAGAGGGAAGGAGGGTAGGGTTGGGAGGGGACTAGGGAGAAGGCTACAGCTGGGATAAAAAGTGAATTGTGATAAATTTAAAAATTAATTTAAAAAGAAACATTGATCTAGATGATTCCAAAACCAATCAAGTTACAATAAAAATTTGCGATCATTGAATAATGTCACCTTTTGTGTCAGCTATTATATTCTTATTAATAGAGACAGGTTTATAAACTGGGTATAAATTAACATATCATATTTGGTTTAAATAAACTGTAAGCAAATATATGAAATATTATATCTCCATGTCTCTATATTAGAACACAGCTCTTTGTTTTCAACCAACTTATGCCATTTATTCAAGGTAGAATCATAGTGCTTATGAGAACTAGATAGTTTCTGTAAGAATTACATTGCTGATCCAGAGTGCAAAGTAGTGCTCTAACCTTACAATGCAGGCTCTTTGACAGATAAGTCTGTACAGAGAGCAATAAAAGATAATTTCATTAGTAATTCATATTTTTTCTTTTAAGAAACTGTTCTTTTATAAACCTAGATGACTGAAGCTGAAGATGTCACTCAGTAGTACACTAATTACTTGCCTTGTATGCATAAGGCCCTAGGTTCAATCACCAGAACATGAAAAATTAAGTTCATTAAAATAAAATTGCCATTATCTGTCTTAATGCCATATTACCTTTAATGCAATATCTTTCTTAATGCCTGAGCAGTAGAACTTTTGTTTGATGTTTGATCAGGTAACATACAAATTATCTGGCATATTATGCATACTCAAACCAGGCAACCAAATGGTTATTGTTGCTACTATTATGAATATGACTCTTTTTCCTCTTTTGAAGTCAAATGCATTTTCAATAATTTAACAATTTCTATCATATGCAAGAACTTCCAGCTTTTCACCATTGTTAACTAGGGCAATAAACTGGCCCATTTAAAAAAATCTAAAACTTAAACTGACATAAAAATGCATTGTTTGCATTTTTTCTAAGCAATGATTCCTGTTAACGCAGCAACAATGCACTGCACTCAAAATATTATACAGCAGAAAAATATTTTAAGTCTGGACCTAAAAAAGTCCTGAATGCTGGATTATGGCTAAACTCAGATTACCCATGTCTTTGTTTCATTTCCTTAAGGATACATAGTGATATATGTAACGTACAAGATATTAGGTGAAGAAACTGACATTGGCATTGGCTAAGCCTTGCTTTGAATTCATGTAGTATGAGAATGGCAAAGTGAGACAAACCTGGAATGATTGAAATTTGCTTGTTTTAAGAGAGGTGGAAAGAGAATGCACAATTTTCAAGGATTAGTTGGGTAGCTGCTACCTGAGTTATTATGGAGAAAGTTGCACGCGGTACATAAGCCTGGAATATTCTTATGAATGTCTACTTCTACATTCACTCTGTGATTTTTTATCTTAATTTTGAGTGCAATGTATCCCAAACAAATATACGTGCTCTCAGAAAAAATAGCAAAGTTATTGTACATGCCCTGTACACCTCATATGCTCTTATGTTCTTTAATAAAATTAGCTCCTTTGTGATAGTGCCCACCGATGATGTATCAGATATCCTTTAGGTCTGATACTGATATTAATAGCCATTACTAAGAATACTCAGGGTTAACACATTGATTTACACTGTAAATCTCAGCCAGTGTGCTTCCTGAGCTCAATTAGACTTCCAACAATTTCTGTCTTATTCCATCTCATATCCTCACATTCTTCTTGGTTAGGTGAAGAAGGGTAGGAGTGTGGGTATAGGTACACCTAAAGGAATTCATGAATCAGGTAATACCTGAGGCTTATGAGTTCCAAAGAGACAGAAATCGACTACAATAGAAGTTCCTTGGTATAGCATATAGGAATTTAGAGCATTTTTTTCATGTTAGGGAGCAACAACTGCACAGTTTTTAGAATGACACCATGGGCTAATGCGTGGCACGGAAATACAAGTGACTTCAGAGTAAACCAAAAGTGAGCACTTTAGAAACTCTCAAGTGGTTTCCTGGGAGTGGAATAATATGTGCCATCAAAGTTACCATAGATGTGGCACCAATTGGCCCAAGTCCAGAAAAAGTCTTGCAATGAGTGCTAAAGTACAGGTACACTGCTGTACATGGCATACAGCCTATTTGGTAAGCTTGTGTTTCTGTTACAAAAAAAAAAATTACTCAGCCATAAAGGAGAAGGAAACTATGATTGTTACAACGACATGATCGAAACACAGATCATGTTAAATATAATAAGCTAGATTCAGAAAGAGTCAAATGTTTTCTTTTTTATTACTTTCTTAATATAAATTTCAGTTTATTCACTATGTATCCCAGCTATAGCCTCTTCCTTCATTCCCTCCCAACCCCATCCTCTTCCCTCATCTCCTTCCATACCCTTCTCCAAGTCCACTGATAGGGGAGATCCTCCTCCTCTTCCATCTGACCCTAGCCTATCAGGTCTCATCAGGACTGGCTGCACTGTCTTCCTTTGTGGCCTGGTAAGGCTGCTCATCAGGGGGAGGTGATCAGAGTCAGGCACTGAGTTAATTAATGTCAGAGACAGCCCCTGTTCCCCTTACTAAGGTACCAAAATGGAGACTGAGCTGCCATGGGCTACATCTGTGCAAGGCTTCTGGGTTATCTCCATGCATGGTCCTTGGTTGGAATATCAGTCTAAGAAAAGACCACTGTGCCCAGATTTCTTGGTCTGTTGCTGTGCTTGTGGAGCTCCTGTCCTCTTCAGGTCTTTCTATCTTCCCATTCTTTCATAAGATTCCCTGTGCTGTGCCCAAAGTTTAGCTATGAACCTCAGCCTCTGCTTTGATACCCTGCTGGGTAGAATCTTTCAGAGGCCCTCTGTGGTAGGTTCCAGTCCTGTTTCCTATTCTCCCTCTTCCAATGCCCATCCTGTTTGTATTTATGAGTGAGTATTAATCCTCTTACCCAAGGTCTTCCTTCTTGCTTAGCTTCTTTAGGTGTACAGATTTTAGTATATTTATCCTATATTATATGTCTAATATCTACTTATAAGTGAGTATATACCATGTGTGTGTTTCTGTTTCTGGGATATCTCATTCAGGATGATCTTTTCTAGTTCCCACCATTTGCTTGTAAATTTCATGATTTCATTGTTTTTAATTGCTGAATAGTATTCCATTGCATAAATGTACCACAATGTCTGTATCCATTCCTCCATTGAGGGACATCTGGGTTCTTTCAAGATTCTAGCTATTATGAATAAAGCTACTATGAACATGGTTGAGCAAATGTCCTTGTTGTGTACTTGAGCATAATTTGGATATATGTCTAGAAGTGGTAGAAGAGCCTTGAACTCATTGGCATAGGAGACAACTTCCTGAACAGAACACCAACAGCACAGGCTCTAAGATCATCAATCAATAAATGGGACCTCATGAAAATGAAAAGCTTCTGTAAAACAAGGGACACTGTCTCCAGAACAAAATTACAGCCTACAGACTGAGAAAGAATCTTCACTAACCCTATATCTGACAGAGGGCTAACATCCAGAATATATAAAGAACTAAACATTTTTAAAAGCAACAAATCAATTAATCAAATTAAAAAATAAGTTATAAACCTAAACAGAGAATTCCCTATAGAGGAATATTGAATGGCAGAGAAACACTTAAAGAAATGCTCAATGTCCTTAGTCACCAGGGAAATGTAAATCAAAACGACCTTAAGATTTCACGTTACACCCATCAGAATGGCTAAGATAAAAAACTCAAGGGGCAATACATGCTAGAAAGAATGTGGAGAAATGGAACCCTCCTCCATTTTTTGTGGGAATGAAAACTTGTACAACCACTCTGTAAGTGAATCTGATGCTTTCTCAGACAATTAGGAATAGTGCTACCTCAAGATCCATCTATACACTCCTAGGCATGTTTTCTTTCTTATGCAGAATCTAGATTTATGTGTGTGCGTTCTGGGTGCATGAATGTAAATTGGAGTGAGAAGAAGGAAGTGAGTGAAGTGAGAAGAAACAAGAGAAGGCAGTAGACTAATGATAGAGAGACAGATAGACAGACAGATAGATGGACAGACAGACAAATATATAACAGCACACTAGAATAAGGGTATTCGGTATGATAGACACCAACTACAGGAAAATATGGAGAAAAGAACAGTAGAGGAGGTTAAATAAAAGAAAGTATAATAACACATGGCACTTATGTGCAAAAATTGTACACGGAAGCCCATTACTTGAGATGATAACTTAAAACATTAATAACATGATAAAGTGATTTCACTCCCCCTTTCTTTTCATTTTGTAAGTTTTGGCATACTCCAACCTAGAATTGTCCTTTAGCATGTCTGTTCATTAGCATGAGTAGTCAACTTTGATATAAATTTTATCACAAGGAGAGAAAATTTTCATTCCTTCTGGCAATTGCAGAAAGGCAGAAAATAGTTTGCATTGTGAAAGCATTTTATACATGTTATGTGTGATTCAGAGTCAAAAAGAAACTGACTTTACAAAATGTTGCTGGGTTCAGTGAAGATTTGTTAGCTTAGGAAAACAAGCTGCAGTAGTATGTAAAATCACCATCTTTACAAATGTGCCCCGTTGTATTAATAATGAATTTGAATCCTCTGCTTTTCAACAAAGTATATAAATGTGAGGTTCCTTTGGTAGAAGAAGATCAGGAAAATACACTCAGCTTTGAAAAGCTGATTGTTGTGGGTTTGGCTACACAGAGAGTAAATAATGTAAAATACTTAAGAACTATTCTTGGGATTCACCCCCGTGTAAAGGAGCCAGAAGGAAGCACAGTTGGGTATACCAGAAGAATGAGTAAAGAGCCTCACTTGACCAGACACTGGGAATTTCTTTTCTGACTTGTCCCTTCTTAGCCAGGCTTTTTTATTCCTATACAGTCAGATTCTGAACATAGGCCACCATGAAGTGATGAGCTGGAGCTGATTCATCCTAGTTCTCACAAGCTAACTGCAGATATCAATTACCATTCTGCATTCACTGAAATCAGTACTGTGGGCACTGTAATGCAAAAAAAAAATGGAGTGTGTGTATATATGAAAAATTGAAACTGGTCAGCAAAAGTTATATATAAACCAGGGTTTCCTTATTTTATTGGAGAAGTAGTTCCTAGATAGATACTGAAACATCACTGCCACTGTGGAAAGGAGTGTTTGTGAATGAGGCAAATGTATGTAATGGAGGAAATCCTGCAGGAGTTAAGAGCCACATTTCCAGCAGTTGAGTCTACATATAGCTCAATAGCTCAATTAGGGTCCCATTGGCTTCTAATTTAAAAGAAAATAATTGGAGAGGCTTGAGGTCATTGAACTTAACAAGCTATGGCATAAGCAGAAAAATAAACAGAGCAAGAAATAACTGATTGAATACAGTAAGCCCACACTGAACTCAGGAAGCAGCTAGCAATGAAAATAAAATTAATCTCCCTTGAAAAATGGATTGGAGTTTCAGAGATAGCTAGGTAATATCTTTAGATTTTGGGAGGCTGTGTGAGTACTAGTTCTTAAACTTGGACTGTTAAGGGATGCTTCTGTCATTTTTGTCCCTTTTTCTCAAATTTACCAAAAGGATAGATTCATGAAGTAGTTTGTGAACATTGTACTCAAAGAACTAAGTGACTGTTTTTAAGTTTCAAAGCTAATCAGGTTAAAACTAAAATAAAAACTGAGAAGAGTGACTTTAAGAGCTAAAAATGGACTGTTTTGTTTTTTTTTTTTTTTTTGACCCTTGGGAAGTAAGCTATCTTTCTTCCTGAACAAATATTTTCCCAGCAATGAACGTCCCTGGAGAATGAATTAAGGATTCAGACTTGGGGTTATATATAGATCATTTCACTAGTGTCAATGTTTCTTTGAACAGTCACCCACTTAATTTCTTTTATTTATTTATTTTTCTTTTTGTGGTGGGGGCAAGGAATGAAATGGACTGATAGATATTACAAACGGTAATGACAAAGAATCCAGTTACTTTGAAGTGAGTATGAGCTCACATTTTAAGCACTTCAGAAGTAATAAGAGACACAGCTGTCCAGATGAGTGTGGAAGACAGGCAGAATTAAGTGAGGGAGATGTGAGGAGGAACAAGCAGAACAACGATTCTTCAGCCATCATTGCTTATAGTTGCTGGGATCCTGAAAATATATTTGGCCCTTGTTACAAATGTGTTAACCAACTGCCACTTTATATAGCAAGACTGGATAGTTTTTAGAATTTTTATTTTTATTTTTATATCAATCAGAGGTTAGGTACTTTGCATCCCCGGCGTAGCCCCCTCCTTCTTTCCCTCCCCATCCCTCCCTCATCTCCTCCCTGCCCACTGCAAGTCCACCTACAGGGGAGGATCTCCTCCCCTTCCATCCAACCCCAGTTCATCTTGTCTCCTCAGGGCTGGCTACAATGTCCTCCCCTGGGATATAGCCAGGCTGTTACTCCCTGGCGAGTATGGGGGAGAGTCAAAGAGCCAGCCATCGAGTTCATGTCTGAAACAGTACCTGTTCCCCTTACTAGGGTCTTCCGTTGGATACCGAGCTACTATGGGCCACTTCTAAGTGGGGGTTCTAGGACATATCCATACATGGTCCTTGGTTGGAGAAACTGTCCCATAGAAGACCCCTGTGCCCTGTTCAGTTTGGTCTTTGTGGAGCTCTTGTTCTCCACAAGTCTTATTAACTTCCCTTATTTTTATTATTATTTCCCGCCCTCTGCCAAAGGCTTGGTTGTGATTCTTAATTTATTATTTTAGCTATCTGATTTTGTTAGAAAAAAAGAAAAAAGCAGTGTAAGACTCCTAAGTCTGGACTGAGTGTGACTGACATAGAGTGAGCAATCACTAGAGTTAGATGGAAGGGGAGGAGGTCCTCCCCTATCAGTCAGTGGACTTGGAAAGGGGCAGGGAGGAGATGAGGGAGGGAAGGGGGGATAGGGAGGGAATGCAGGAGGGGGCTGTGGCTGGGATACAAAGTACATAACTTGTAATTAATATAAAATACAAATGTTAAATTTTAAAAAATAAAAATTAAAAAAAATGGACTCTGAGTTACAGACTTCAGTAAGATGGATAGATATCATGCTCCTCAAACTATCTTCAACACAATCTTTTAAGATTGTTACTTGGAATTAAGACTTTATTCTGGGCAAACAACTGCAACCAGCTCTACATGATGGAAAATTGTTGTGAGTTAGTAATATTTATTATTGATTTAGCTTTTAGTTAAACAATGGTAATTCCTAAACCAGCTATATACCCAAATCATCACACAGAGAGTAGGATTTATTTAATTAACCTAGATTACAATGCTGGACAATAGTTATTCCATCCTAAACCTCCAAGCCTTCATAGTTTCCTCCCATTCAGATTTCCCACATTATACTTGCTTTTAATCATATGTTGGGTCCAGTTCATTTCTCCTCATGTTTCAAAGTCCTCTCCTGCTGATCTCTGCTCCCCGACTCTTCCCACTCACTTTCTTCTCCTCCTTTCCAGACCAGTATGTCCCACCCTATTCTCTTCATTGCTCAGCACTGACTGGATATTTAATTGACAATACAGAGAACAAGTGGTGGCATGTGTACACAAACTTGAGACAGGTGATGCCTAGAATAAGCATCACAATGCAATGTCCAGACTGAAACCAGATACTGGGGAAGAGAAATCAGCATTTGAATGAACAAGGGTAAATTAGTAAATATTCCACAAGAACATTATACCAACAGAAAATATATTGTAAATTTTAAGTTTAGGTTCCGTATATTCTGACTTGATAACAGTTTACCTCATAAGTCATTTGTGATATCGCCCACTGGATATCTGTTCTTACATTTTGGGAAATGTACTAAAATCTTCGTAAGTTTAGAGGCCTCTGGCTATCAGTATTCTGGTTCCTGGGACCACTTGACTTTGAGAATAATGGAAGGATTTACTAACAGTGTTTTATACTGTTTAGTTTGCAAACTCAGAAATAGAGATTTCCTGATACTTGTGTAGTAATATACTTTTCAAGATATTATAATGTGCTAGTTACACATATTTTGTTTTTCAACTTACTTATTCTTGTTGTCAACTCAACAAGCCACTTTGGAAGAGGATACCACAATCGAAGAACTGCTTTTATCATATCTGTTTGTGGACATGTTCGTAGACACATTTTCTTTATTTGCGAGTTGATATAGGAGCGTCCAACCTTCTGTGGGTGGTGTCATCAATAGAGAGGTAATGTTGATATAAAAAACTCAGCTCAGCAAGCCAGTAAGCGTCATTCCGCCATGGTCTCTGCTTCAAGCTCTTGCCTTGTGTTCTTGTCATGACTTCCTTCAGAGATGGAATGTTTCTTGAAAGTATAAGATTATATGAAGTCCTTCCTTCCCAAGTTCCTTTCCTGTAGACAATTTTACCACAGTAACAGATGCAAAATAGAAAAACATCCATGAAGTAGGTATTGAAATTGTTCCCATTTATCTACAGACGTTAAATAATTTGCAGAAAATCACATGACTGAAGAATGATGTACCCCTGCTTCCGGTCTTTCTTTTTTATTCAATTTTATTAATTATAGCTTATTCATTATGTATTCCACCTCTAGCCCCGCTCCCTCATCCCCTTCCAATACCCCATTCTTTCCTCTTCTTTTTTTTATAAATTTATTTATTTTTATATCAATCACAGGTTAGGTTTTTTGCATGCCATGCATAGCCCCCTCTCTCATTCCCTCCCACACTCCCCAACCCTTCCTCATCTCCTCCCCGCCCCCTCCAAGTCCACCAACGGGGGAGGATCTCCTACCCTTCCATCTGACCTCAGATCATCTTGTCTCCTCAGGGCTGGCTGCAATGCCCTCCCCTAGGATCTAGCCAGGCTGTTACTCCCTGGCATGTATGGGGGAGGGTCGAAGAGTCAGGCATCAAGTTCAAGACTGAAACAGTCCCTGTTTCCCTTACTAGGGTCTTCAGTTTGACAATGAGCTATCATGGGCCACATCTGAGCAGGGGTGCTAGGCCATATCCATATATGGTCCTTGGTTGGAGAAACTGTCTCATATAAGACCCCTGTGCCCTGCTCAGTTTGGTCTTTGTGGAGCTCTTATTCTCCCCAAGTCTTACTAACTTCCCCTATTTTTATTATTACTTCCCGCCCTCTGCCAAGGGCTTAATTGTGAGTCTTAATATCTGCTTTCATACATTGCTATGCTGCTTCTTTCATAGGTCCTCTTTGGTATGCTCCTGTCCTGTTGCTTGTTTTCTCCTCCATTCAATGTCCATCCTATTAGTTCATCTAAATGAGCATTGATCATACCCACCTGGGTCCTCCTTCTTGTATATCTTCC
>CM053742.1:4039641-4076155 GCA_028658305.1 Pachyuromys duprasi
AACAAGCAACAGGACAGGAGCATGCCAAGGAGGACCTCTTGGGGGGTCAATATAGCGATGTATCAGAGCAGATATTAAGACTCACGATCAAGCCTTTGGCAGAGGGCGAGAAGTGATGATAGAAATGGGGGTGGTTGGTGAGACTTGGGGAGAACAAGAGCTCCACAAAGACCAATTTGAGCAGGGCACAGGGGTCTTGTATGAGACGGTCTCTACAACCAAGGACCACGTGTGGATGTGTCCTGGAACCCCTGTTCAGATGGGACCCAGGATAGCTCGGTTTAGGACTAAAGACCCTAGTGAGGGAAACAGGGACTGTTTCAGTCTTGAACTTGATGGCTGACTCTTTGACCCTCCCCCATACATGCTGGAGAGTGACAGACTGGCTAGATCCCAGGGGAGGACATTGCAGCCAGCCCTGAGGAGACAGGATGAGCTGGGGTTGGATGGAAGGGGAGGAGGTCCTTCCCTGTTGGTGGACTTGGAGGGGCGGGGAGGAGATGAGGAAGGGAGGGGGAGGGTGGGAGGAAAAGAGGGAGGGGGCTACGCCTGGGATGCAACATACCTAACCTGTGATTGATATAAAAATAAATAAACTAAAAAAAAGAAAAAAAAAGAAAGGTCGTTCAGAGAAGCAAAGCTCTCTTTAATAGTCAACAAGATTAGATTAATTGTATATTTTAAACATGGTAGAACCATTCTTTTGTACTGTGTACTAGAGAGTTTGTATCATTAGTATGAAACACTTTAAGCAGTATATGATATTTTAATACCAACTAACCTCTGACATTCTGTATTACATCAGGAGAAAGAAAGCATCGACTGGGACTTCCTTGAAAAAAAGGAGAAGAAATAATTTCTCTTAATAATATTTCTCATCCTGAGTGAGGTATCCCAAAAGCAGAAAGACACACATGGTATATACTCACTTATATAGACCTATAAGATAGGATAAGCATACTGAAATCTATACACGTAAAGAAGATAAACAAGAAAGAGGACCTGGGGTAAGAAGATTAATCCTCACTTAGAAAGTCAAATGGGACAGATATTGGATTAAGATAAAACAAGTAACAGGACAAGAGCCTACCACAGAGGCCTCGGAAAAAACTCTTCCTAGCAGGGTATCAAAGCAAATATTAAGAAACATAACTAACCCTTTGGCAGAGTGCAGGGAATCATATGAAAGAAGGGGGTGTTAGTATGACCTGGAGAGGTCAGGAGCTCCGCAAGGACCACATATATCAAGGCACAGGGGTCTTTTATGAGACTGTCTCTCCAACCAAGGACCATGTGTGGTTATAACCTAGAACCCCTGCTTGGATGTAGCAAATGGTAGCTCAACACCCAAGTGGGTACACTAGTAAGGGGAACAGGGACTATTTTGGACATGAACTCAATGGCTGGCTCTTTGACCTCCCTGCCCCCTGAGGGAGGAGCAGCCTTGTCCAGAAGAGGACATTGCAGCCATTCCTGAAGAGACCTGATAAGCTAGAGTTAGATGGAAGCGGAGGAGGTCCTCCCCTACTGGTGGACTTGGAAAGGGGCAAGGAGGAGATGAGGGAGGAAAGGGAGGGGATAAGGAGGGAATATGGGTGGGAGCTATGGCTGGGATACAAAGTGTATAAGGGTGGGAGGGGAGGAGATGAGGGAGGGATGGGGAGAGTGGGAGGGAAAGAGGGAGGGGGCTAGGCCGAGGATGCAAAGTACCTAACCTCTGATTGATATAAAAATAAAAATAAAAAAAAAGAAAATAGAAAAAAAAGAAAAAAAATTTCTATATGGCTTCCTGGAGCCTTCAAAGAATAAGAAAGCCAACTAGTCTGAGGCAATAACTGAAAGGTGATAGCTTCTGCAAGCATGACATATTTTTTACCTTTTCTACTTGGTCTGGGAAGGAACCATCAATGCTTTACTTGAGCCAGGATGGTGATATACTAATTTAAATAAGAGTCTTGTTTTTAGAGTCACTTTAAGATATTTGTATTTTTTTATATGGGGAAAATGTGTGCCCTTTGGTATTCTGGGCTCTCTTTGTAAACCATGACAAGATTAAAGACATGTGCCAGTATGCCTGTCTGGATGTTTGTACCTTTAAAGACTCGCTTGTGAATTCTTAGGAAATAGAAGGAGGCACCAATTATTGAAAACATGATGTAATGCTGTTGCTCATGATAGAGAGATTGATATTAAATATGGTGGTCAATACAGTATCTTCGTTTTTATGGTATTTTATTGTTTCAGTCCTGATGTTAAGATATTGTTAAGAAGCATAGTGGCCCATGCTTGTAATCCCAGCCCTTGGGAGAGGCAGAGGCAGGTGGATCTCTGTGAGTTGGAGGCCAGCCTGGTTTACAAAGTGAGTTCAGGACAGCCCTGGCTACACAGAGAAACTCTGTCTCAAAAATCAAAACACAAAAAGATATTATTATCAATAGCAACTGTATCAAGCACAGATTGTCTTGTCACTTACAACCCCTAGAGCAAAAAGCAGTACTTAAACACATGTGATAAGTAATACGTTGATGCTCAGGCCTATCTCTCCATATCCTGCAGGGTACTTTATCAACCCAAGGAGACTAGAACATAATGGTGAAAGCTCCATGCAGACACAAGCTCGGTCTCTCAATGTTTAATGTGCTGTGACATGCAGGGGGGAGTCTATCTCAGGAGAGAGAAAGTGGGGGAGGGAGCTGGGAAGAGTGGAGGGAAGGGATTATGGTTGGGATATGTTGTATGAAAGAAGAATATTTTGAATAAAAATTTAAAAATAAGATGGTATAACTCTACAGTATTTTTTTTACAAAAAATAAATGATATATCGCCTTTATAAACAAGAGCAAAACTGGCAATGCTGATCCAGGGAATGAGCTTGCCAATTCTAACTGTAAGTACATTGACATTGGCAGGACTTTTTTGTGAATGTCCTTGAAGTTCAATTGAATCTTTATTGAATTTCGAGATGCCTGTTCTTATGTAGGTGTAGAATTCTTTTAAAAATAAGCTTGCTCTTTAGTAAAACCGTAAGTATAGACCTGTTTATTGATTGCAATTACATTATAAATTACCCAAAGATATGACTGACCTCATTATTTTTTTAAATAATTGCTTGAAAACATCAATGCAATAGCAACGTATAACCATCACTGGATATTTTTAATATTGAATGGAATATGGTTAATACAATAGAGGACAGTGTACTGGAATGGATCTTGTGACTACAGGTCTGAACACCTAAACTTAAGCCATGGTTTAGTCTCTTCATATGATATAGCAAATGTTCTCTCTCTGGTAACTACTGATATCTCCTCACTCTTACTATGCCAGGGCACAACATCTATCTGGTAGTACATGCACTTGCTTAAAGTGGTTGAGAACATACTCTTATTGCTAGCTTTCATATAGATCTCAATATAAAAGGGTTGAATTATGGAAGCAGCCCTCAAATGAAAGAATATAAAATTTCTAACTTCCTTGTCCCAAGTAAGATAGTATGTGATCTAGACTAGCTCATAGAGTTTTGCCAGTAGAATTAATCTCCAGCCTCCTGCAGAGGAAGCTACACTCCACTGCCTGTTCGTCCTTCCTATTCTCATTTCTAGACATCTTTTTGACATATAGTTGGTTGTGAGAAAACCCAACATAGAATATAGTTACTGGATTAGGAAGGCCGTCTGTATAATAAATGACAGAATTTAACAAAACTTTCTTCCAACTATGAAATGTTAGGATTTTAATATTTCTCCTTATATGGATTTTGAGTGAGATATCCAAAGCATACTAAATGGAGGGAAATTTACTGAAAATAGCAATTGATTACTTTACTATCATCTTTTAAAGCTTTAGAAAACGTAGGAAAATCTCTACTTACAAAATTATTCCAAGTGATAGTCTCACATGACATTCTTCTCCAACATTTTGTCCAGTTTTGAGTTTCATAATTTGCCAAAACTATGAGGCCTTAAAAAAACAACAAAAATTAACCTTTCTAGGTATACCATTAAAAAAATCTTTAAAAATTGTTTGTAGAAAATAGAAGAATGATTTCTTCTGTGTCAACTCATCTGCAGACTATATGTATGATTTGTACCCTTGTATTTTAAGAGACCTCATCCTTGTAACATGCTTATGAAGTATGGAAAACAGCTGGATTTTCACAACAGTGCCTGCATTTTCTTTGTTAGACTTTCTTTCAGTGTTGTGGTGGTTTTAAGAAGAATGTTTTCATCAGCTCTTATACTCGAATGTTTGTTTCCCAATCAGTTGACTATACTAACTTATAAGTGGCTATAGCCATGTAATATAGGATAAACATACTACAATCTACAGACCTAAATAAGTTAAACAACAAGGAGGACCCTAGGGAAGATCCTTAATTTTCATTCAGAAGATAAAACAGGATAGACACCAGATGCTGTAGAAGAGAGGGAACTGGATGGGAGCCTACCACAGATGTCCTCTAAAAGACTCCAACCAGCAGGGCATCTAAGCAGATGCAGAGACTCATAGCCAAATTTTTGGGCAAAGCACAGGAAGTCTTATGAAAGAACAGGGATATAAAAGGACCCAGAGTGCTCAGGAGGCACACAGGGAGACCAACAAAGCTGAGAAGTTGTGCCCAAGGGTACTGCAGAGACTGATTGCAACAACCAAAGATGATACATAGAAAGCACCCAGACCACCCACTCAGATGTAGCCCATAGCCTGCTCAGTCTCCACATGGGTTCCCTAGTAAGGAGAAAAGAGACAGTGTCTGACATGAACTTAGTTACCTACTCCATGATCACTTCTACCTGGTGGGGCAACCTAACCAGCCCACCGAGGAAGAGGATCCAGGCAGTCCTAATGGGAACTGATAAGCTAGGGTCAGACAGTAGGGGAAGAGGACTTCCCCTAACATTAGACTAAGGAAGAGGGATAGGGAAAGAAGACGGAAGTACGGTAGGACCAGGAGGAAATGAGGGAGGAAGCTATAGCTGGGATATAAATTAAATTAATTATAAGTAGTAATAATAATAATAAAATAAAAAAGGAACAATTCAGAGGTTTGGCTTTGTTGGAATGGATGTGTCACCGGGGATAGGCTTTAGGTTTCAAAAGCCCAAGCCATTTGCAGTCTTACTCTCTGTCTGTCTCTCTCTCCAACTCTGTGTGTCTGCCCCTGTGTCTGTGTCTGTCTCTCTGTTTCTGTTTGTCTATGTCTACCCCTTCCCTCTCTCTGCCTCCTGCCTGCAGATAAAGATGTAATGCTCAGTTACTGCTCCAGCCTACTTACCTGTCAATAAAAAGCATCCTTGATAAAAAGAAAATGCAACTATTGGTTCTTTGCACTGTGATAGTTTAACTTCTTTTTTTTTTCTTGTGAAAACAAATCTGATAGGGGAAAGGCACACACCCACAAATTGATGACCTTAAATAATAGAAGAGGTCTGGTAGTGGTGGTGGCAGCACAGGCCCTTAATCCCAGAACTCAGGAGTCAGAGTCAGGCAGATCTCTGAGTTGGGGGTTAACCTGGTTTACAGAGTGAATTTCAAGACAGACAGTGCTACACAGAGAAATCCTGTCTCTACCCCACCCGCAATGGTAGAAGGGTATAGGAATAATGGGAATTGTAGTGGAAGTTTTGGTTATCTTTAATAGTGTGGCCCTAACAGGCCGGAGAGGAAGAGGATCCAGGCAGTCCTGAAGAGACTTGATAGGGTAGGGTCCGATGGTAGGGGAGGACAATTTCTTCACCTTTCAGTGGACTAGGAGAGGGTGAGGAGGGAAAGAAAGAGGGATGATGGGACCGGGAGGAAATGAGGGAGGGCTACAATTGGGATACAAAATGAATAAACTGTAAAAAATAATAAAATTAATAAAGAAAAATAAAATATTTTATGTTATGAAAATAAGTTTTTGTTTTAATCACAAGTGTAAGATATGGAACTGCCTTAGTTTATCCATAGCTAATAAAAGCCTCCTGCAGCTCAGAGAGGGGCATGGTCTGTACCAGCAAATAACAGCCTTGTAGGCACAAGGAGGGGCATGGTCTTTGTCAGTTGGAGTTAGTAGAATTCTGATGACTCTGGGAGAGTATAAACCAGAGCCCAGAGAGGGAGAAGAATGCTTCTCTGAGAAGGTAGAAGGCCAGAAGACCACTGCTGAATTTGATAATTTGCTGGTTTCCTGTTGCTGTACAGCTTGATATCCTGACAACTGAAACAGATCTTTTCCCAAAGAACCCGATGACCCTAACCAGCTGGAAATAAGTCTAAAAACGTCTACATCCCCTTTTCCCTTCTAACCTTTCTCTCCTACCTAGGGTTGGGGAGTTTAAAGGGAGGTAGAGGCATAAGGGACCAAAATAAAGTAGAGTTTAAAAACAAGTGCCTACAGGGATAGTGTTGGATACAGAAGATATCAAAGAATAGCATCCTGGCACATTTGACTGTTTGAGTTGTAAAGAGTCACAGGATACCTGTTCTGAACATATCACAGGAAAGTCATTTGCCTTTCTGAAAGTTTTTCCATTTATATATGACAGGTCAGGAATAAATGTTCTACAGGTACTTTATAGTTTTAAGATGCTTTGATACAATTTATTACATGCTGCTATAGACATTGCAACAAAACCGAATGACCAAAATCATTTGGCACCTGTTTTCTTGAATAGTATCATTAAGAAGCTAAAAATTGGCAATTAGAGTCTGTGTTTGAGTACCTAATCAATTGAAGAATCTTTAAAGTGAAAAGTGGAAAAAGGCAAAGTAGAGAATTCACAAAATACTTTATGCACAACCAATATAATGGACCCCCAAGCAATTTGGTAAAGTAATGACATCTGAAAGTGTCTATCTACTGCTATGAGCCTGATTTCATATCAGTGTTAACCTAGAGGCAGCTGAAAGGCTCTAGGAGATATGTAATCAGAAGGAAACAATACTAGCATAGAGAGTTCACTCTCTACTTTGTATCTTTTCCTGTGCTCAGTACTGTGTTATTTCAAATACAAAAACTAAATTAAAGATTCCAGTGTTCTTGGCTTATTTGGAATATATAGAAACATGTCTAGGGAGTAGGAACTTGGTCCAAGGAAAGAATGGCAATAAGTTTAAGCGTCCATTATGAAGCCATGTACCAATGTGAGTGACTGAAGCACAATCTTACAAAAGACCCTGAAAACTATATAAAACATATTCTTCAGACTTAACACACCTTCTTCAAGGATCAATAATCTATGTGGAAGAGGAGGTGGGAAGATTGTAAGATGCAGAGGTGGTGAATAACGCCAAAGAAACAGCATTTTCCAGATATAACAGGTATGATTCACATACGATCTCACAGAGACTATGACAACATGCACAAGAGCTCAAGCCAGACAAAACTCCAGCATAGAAAGGGGAATTGTGCACAAAGTCCCATAAATAACAAAGAATCTGTTTGTAATTGATAGCTACAGGAAGAGGGAAATTTCCTTTTGTTTTGTTTTTCCCCTCAATGAGTGACAACCACGGCCCAGGGAATGCTCAGAAATAATTCTCCAATACGAAGTAGACTCTATAGTTTGTTTGTTTGTTTTACTTTTTTATATGATGTGTGTGCATTTTGCTTGTTTTTTGTTTTTTTGAGGAAGAAAGACCACTACATTTGATGGTGGACAGAGAGGGGGTGATCTGTGAAGAACTGGAAGAGGGAAAGAATACAACCAAAGTATATTGCATGAAACATTATAAAACACATTTAATTTTTCTTCAAAAGAGGGTCAGGGGAGCTGAGATAGTTGTACCACAATAGCAGTCTTTGCTGTTCCTATGAGATGTTAATTTTCTAATTACTTCTGATCCCTATATATCGATGTAAGTCCTGGTAGCCAGAAAGAAAACAAAGGCCTCCAGCAAAAGTCAAGTTAGACCAACGTTCATAGGAGTAGTAAATGTAAGGAAATATTGACCATGCATGAAAAATATCACCATAAAAATATCATTTCAAACCTCTGAAAACCATACTATTTCTCTTTTTATCTGCATATCAGATGCTGCATGAGGTCCAGCGTTTGTAAAATGTCTTATAAGATGTGGAATTAAATGAACTTAGGTGTCTGTGACAAAATATAGCATATTGTTAAACAGAACAATGATTCATGGTGTGGAAAGGGACAAAACATGCCATTTATTAAATTATCACAAATGCCCCTCCCCCTATGAATTGCTCTTTGATGTTGTCACCATTTTTCTTGTGTGTTGCCACAGACCTCTCATGGCCCCATAAGAACAGTTATCTACTACTGTAATTGACTATTTACATTTGGAATCCTTACTAATCAGATTCTTTTAGGAAAGTAGTAACATTGGTTTCTCCATTTTTGTGTCCCCATGTAAGCAAACAATTAATACATAAATGAATGTCCGTTATGCTGATAGATGCAAGTATGGGAATCTTTTCTGAAGAACTTCAAATGGTTCATAATTTATTCCTTAAAGGTAGTAAATATCAACAGAGTACCAACTACATGCTAAGCAGAAAATAGTTGAAGAGAAGAAATGAAAACAACTCTTGATCTAGGGTATGATTACAAGTGGAAAACACAGTTACTCCATTTCCAATATGTCTAGTTTGGTTTCATTACATTTTTCTAAGTCTCTGACATATTGAAAAAAAGAGGTATTTTTCTTTTGAATTTTATTTTCTTCATCTGTTATGAGCATTAAGAAACGTGATGCAATGTGTTTTTCCTTTTATTTTCTTTTATTATTTTTATTCATTATAATTTATTCACTTTATATACCCCTGTAGCTTCCTCCCTCTTCCCTCCCAATCCCAACCTCCCTCCCTTCTTTCCCTTTCTCCATGCATCCCCTCCCCAAGTCCACTGATGGGGAGGTCTTCTTTTCCTTCCTTCTGATCCTAGTCTATTAGGTCTCATCAGGAGTGGCAGCATTATCTTCCTCTGTGGCCTGGCAAGACTGATCCCCCCTCAGGGGGAGGTGATCAAAGAGCCAGCCACTGAGTTCATGTTGGAGACAGTCCCTGTTCCCATTACTAGGGAAGCCACTTGGACACTGAAATGCCATGGGCTACATCTGTGCAGAGGTTCTAGGTTATCACCATCAATGGTCCTTGGTTGGAGTACCAGTCTCAGTGAAGACCCCTGTGCCCAGATTTTTTTGATTCTGTTGCTCTTCTTGTGGAGCTCCTGTCCTCTCCAGGTCTTACTGTTTCCCACTTCTTTCATAAGATTCCCTGCACTCTGTCCAAAGATTATGCAACCTTGAGAAGCATTTGAACATCTGGTTCTAAGAGTCTACATTTTGTGACACTGTTTGTGGTAGTGAACCTATTTCAAATATACACTGTCTTAGAGTTTCTTTTGTTTTGATGAAACACCGTGGCCAAAGCAACTTGGGATGTAAAAGGTTTGTTCAGCTTGTACTTGCACATTATTGTTCAGAATCTCACATAGGGCACCTGGACCATCTGGCTAAAAATGACCCCACCCAAAATGGGCTGTGCCTTCTCTCATCAATAACTAATCAAGAAAATGTCTTACAGGCCTGCCTACAGTCTTATCTTATGAAGGCATGTTTTTAATTGAGTCCGTCCTCTCAAATTACTGTCGCTTCTGTCAAGTTGACATAAAACTATCCAGCATATACACCCATTATTGGTAGTCTGTGGTTCTGTTTCTTTTGGCCTGTTGATATGCAATACTAAGTGTAGTTGAAGTGGGCAGTAATTTTTCACAAGTTTCTACCACACAGCAAGCATTAATTCCCAGGTACATATTGCCTTAATTTCAGTTAGACCAATCATTTTCCAATACAGTGCCAGGGTCACGTCTGCCAGGGACTGTAATTTTTTAAGAACAGAACTCTGGAAAATGTGTGGGAGAGATTAGTAGACTGGCCTGAAACATTTTCTTTTTCACTTTGTGCTTGCAAAGCCTGAGGCAGGTTTAGAAAGTGCTTCCATTTGGAGGCATTTGGTCAGTTCTAGGGTTTTGAATGAACTCTAGAGACAAACCCAGATTTTCTTAGAAGTATAGTCATCAGATCAGGATGGGATCTTACATAGGCCAAAATGATATGTGAAGACTATACAGAAACCACATTACATCATTTATTCTTGTGTTTCTTCACATTGTTTTAAAGAATATTGATTCTCAATTTGAGTAGCAATAAAATTGAAGAGTTAGCTCATTCCACACCAGTCAAAACCTCTAATAGAAACCTAGTGAAAAGCAGAAAGTCAGTGATAGTTCTGAGAAAATTAAAGACACATACACTTACAAAGACAGTGTCAAGTACTGCCCTAGAACCCAATGGGTTTATGTAACTGCATGCATTAGCACAGTGGCATATGCCAGCAAAAGGACAATGTGTAATGACACCAGCTGAAAGTGTAAGTGGAATGTCAGAATCCATAGCATACTTACACTGTGTGGTTTACAAATAAGGACATACCTCAAATACAGCCTTACCCAGAGTCCAAGTTACCAAGTGAGAAACACATGTCTTATTTATCTGATCCTTTTTGGCAGGAAGATGTTAGGGAGACTGGAAGAAGAGACTATGACGAAAATTTCCATGTCACAGATACATATCAATAAATATGTGTTCTTGTGATATAACCTTTCAATATGTTTCACTGTTTAAAATGCATATGCAAGTCCATTGGTAGGTATAGAAAGCAAATTTTGTGGTTAGAAATTGTATATTAAAATAGAATAGAATGAAAAAATAAATACAACAGATTATACCTCATACAATGAGAGCATTTTATAAAACTTGCTAAAATATGGGTGTGTTCATATAGAATTACAGGTATGTGAAATTATTCTATATATTATATCAATGAATGGACTAAGATGATACAGATGTGGATTTTTATTATGGATTACCATAATAACTATTAAAAAGTAGTTTGAAAGCCATCACGCTTCCCACACATACTCTGTACTCTTTAAAATCTTACAGTGCAGTTAGAAAGAAGACACATAAAGTGAGAGACAAAAGAATTAAAAAATAAGTTTTTGTTGTGGGGGGGTTATTGAATTAAAGTTTAAAGCACAAGCCTGAACAAAGGCTAGACAGGTGGATATATGTCCAGCCACCTGCAGGGAGGAACCATCCTTACTGCATTATTTCCTGCCCACTAGAGACACAGTTGCTAGGAAACAGGCCCAGATCAGTCCTGCCCCTCTCCCCTAGCAAAAGCCGAAGAAAGGAAGCCAGACCATTAATGGTTTGGGGGCCTCCCCAAAGCCAATCAGTTTAAAATGCAACATCTTCTTTTGTGTTTTAACCAATAGATGCTTGCCAGGCTGGAATTACCCTGCTTTGGGTGCACTGGGAGGTACTGGGATCTATAAATCACTGTCTTACCCTGAGCTCAGGCCTCTACTCTCAACCACTGCACCAGTGAGGGTGTGGGCCCCAGCTCAAGTTTGTAATAAAAAAGGATCTTCATGTGTTTTGCAATGGATTAGACTCCTGGTGGTCTTTTGGGTGACTCACAAATTGGGAACATAAGTAAAAGGAAATAATTTGTTTTAGTCATCACTCACCACAATCAAAGTGCCAGAATCCTTATGGAAGAAAAGGAAATAGAAAGACCTGGAGGGGACAGGAACTCTACAAAGAGAACAACAGAGCCAAAATACCTGGGCCCAGTGGGGCCTGCAGAGACAGATACTCCAACAAAGGACCATGCATGGAGAAGGCCTAGAACCCCTGTTCAAAGGAAGCCCATAGGCTACTCAGTTTCCAAGTGGGTTCCCTTGTAAGGAGTACAAGGGCTATCTCTGACATGAATTCAGTGGCCTGCTCTTTGATCACCTCCATTGGGGGGCGGGGTGTAGCCTTACCAGGTCACAAAGGAAGATGATGTAGCCAGCCTTGATGAGACCTAATAACCTCGGGTCAGATATAAGGGGAGGAATTCCTCCCCTATCAGGGGACTAGGGAAAGGGCATAGGAGTCGACGAGGGAAGGTGGGTGGGACTGGGAAGAGATAAGGGAGGGGGCTTCAGGGGGGATACAAAGTGAATAAAATTGTCTGTAATAAATACATTAATTAATTAACTTTAAAAAAAAGAAAATAGGTTGTCATATCTGGTTCTCATGACAATCTAAGGAATTGGAATTATTCCTTTCATCATTTTATAGAAGAATAAACAAAATAACTTGACCAAGGTGAAACAATCTAGCCCAAATTAGTAGTTTCTAAATTGACAGCCTGATTTACTGCTTAAAATTATCATTTACTTTTTTCTGTATAGCTTACCATTATCCTAATAATTTATCAAATATACACGAATTGGGTGAATTGAGCAAGAATTTAGAATTTCAGAGGTCATTATTAGCTTTCAAAGAAGGGAGGAGACTGCTTCTTGGAGGAGGCAGGATTTAATTTTAAGTTTCAATGCTGAGGACAGAAGAGGAAATAGGAATGGATTCCAAGTAATAAGTGTGTGGCCATTTTTAGAGTGGGGAATGAAAATGAGAATCATAGGGCCTTGGAGAAGTATGCTTTCTAGCTCCAGGGGAAAAAAATAACTAATTGAATAAGAAAGACTGGATACAAACTAGGCCAGAAAGATTTATTATACACTATTTTTCAGGCACTGAGCTAAGTTAATATACATCATTTTGTTTATTTCCCATGAAAATGCTTTCTTGTATTTTGATGTTCATTCTGAAGAGTAGTGAGACTTAAAAGCTCTAAACGTTCACCTAAGTATTATTATGGTGCTACATTCAAAGGACGCATGGCTGAATGTAGCTCTTATGTTGCTGGATATTTTGCCTTTCTTCTTCTTGGAAATGATTCACAAACAATGCTTATAATATAACCTTCCATTGCAGGCTTGCACAGCTCCAGTGCTGTTATTGCTATTTCAGTTCACATGAGAAGAGTTCTTGAGCTTTTGCCTGTGTCAGGGTCTGCATGGTTATACCATGGTGTCAAGGGGATGTGGTATGCCTCTTTATTCAGATGATGGAAATCTCAAAGACAGGAATGAAATAATGTGGCAAACTGATGAAATAATTGTTTCAACTCATGAATAAAATGTAGCAAAGAGTATTCAAGGACACTTAGAAGTTTCAAGCTAAGCAAACCCAGTAATATTTGTAGGATCAAGAAATTGAGGCTTGGTGAGATGGTTCTGAAGTTAAGTTCACTTACAGTGGACTTGGGTTCAATTCCCAGGAATCACATGGCGATTCACAACCATTTTTTAACACCAGTTCCAGAAGATCTAATGTGTTCTTCTGAATTCTACCAACAATAAGCATGTACATAGTACACAGATATACATGAAGGAAAAAGACAAATGAAATAAGATGAACACAAAATTTTAAAAGAATTTAAACATTATATTTAAATTACTCTTAGACTGAAGGTATGCTATCTGTGTGCATCCTAAAATTAACAAAGTCTCCATGCTTATTATTTGCTTCAGTATGTCAGCCACAAGGTGATGCATGTTAAAGTAATCCATTTATTTAATTCTCACAATAACTCAGCTTAAGAAACCAAGGACTGGGTAGTTTAGCATCTTCCCATAAATGACACAGCCTATAAAATTCAGAACCAGATTTCATATCCAAATGGAGAGTCCGCAACATAAACTTCTCTTCTAAATTTCAGCCTTATATTCTCATCAAGTTTCTTCACATTTATAGTCAAGTAATATCTAAAATCTCAAACTTCACATGCCTGATCTCCTCCTATTATCCTCACCATCCCACAAAAATAGAACTTTGCTTTTTTTCTTGTCTTAGTTAAAGATAAATGTATCTTTTCAGTTGCTCTTTGGTATATTCTTGCCCGATTTCTGGGAGCAAAAATCTTGGAGTCATTACCTTAACCCCTCTCTTTTGTTTCCACCCTGAAAACTGAACAAGCAATGGATATATCTGATTTTCTTTCAGGTGACATGCAGAATCTGACTAATTTTTATAGTTTCTCTGTCTAGGCCACACATACAAGTATATCCATAGTATTTCAAATAGCATCCCAATGTATGTTAGAAAAAAAAATCAAGCAACACACGAAATTAAACCATGCCCTCATTAGATCTTGTTGCTCAGTGCTTTCTTAAGTGTAATAATTTTATCTGATGAGCATATTCATTAAAAATTAGCCCACGGCAAATTAACTAATCTAAATCCTTTTACTTGGAAGGAACAATCTTTTATGAAACCTTTCATCAAACTGTTAGTAAAACAGTTCAAATACCCCTGTCTTGATTTTATGTTTTAAATGTTTGATATAATTGCATTAGCTCATTCCAAGTTTCTTGATAGATGTTGAAAACACATTCTGGCTTAGGTTAAAGCAGTGTTCCCTAAAGTGCATTTCACAGAATACTAATCTTACAAGTGTTAATTGGTACTGTTCAAGGGACGAATGTTCCAGGCAAATGAATGCTAGAAATGCATAAGTAAGTCAGAAAAAATGTTTAAAATATCTTTTTAAAATTTATACATTTTATTTTGAGAATTTTATACATTTATACTGTATTTACAACATTCCCACAGCTGTCCTAACTCAAGCTACTTCTGTGTTCCATCCAACTTTTTATATTATTCATGAACTGTTTTTCTTTAATTAACACAGAAACACACACATTACATTGTAATATATATCATATATATACAAGCACACACAAGAAGGGAGCCTGTTCTTCCTACCCTAACCAAAATAAGTTCAGAAATCATTCGGATGTCTGATTTTTCAGACAGAGAGTGGAAAGGGGTGTTCTTTTAGTCAACAGGAATTGTAAATTCCCCCTGGCAAGACAAAAACAGCAGGGCCAGACCTGCAAAGAAGAAGACCAATGGCTTCCATGCCTGAGATTTGGGTAGTTTTTACTTTTTTTATGAAGCATTTATCAGCAGCTGGTTGGCCGAAGACACCCTGGTATCCACTTATTTATCACAGTTTAACATGTAAATGGAAAAATGCCAATGAAAATAATTTGCCAGTTCTTTTCGAATTGTGCCTCATATTGGCTTGGGGCTTTCTCACAGAGAACAAGCAGGATACCTCAAAACCATGCAGGCACACATTTCTCCCCTTAGAAATACTTCATAAATCATGGTTTGTTGTCTGATATAGTTCACTTTTAACTTCCTTCCTTCTTTGCAGATTTGCATTTCATATATATCACAATATAGTGTGTGTGTTCGTGTGTGCACACATGTGCATGAGCCCATTTAATGATGATCTAATGTACATATGTTTAGAGATGGCCGCTTAGAATTAGACAACACACCCAAGAGCTTATCCCTGGAGAAAACTGGTTATGCCTCTGTAAGCAAGTGTAAGTAAGTATAAATTTCCTATAATTCATCATTTAGAAGAAGAATCTGGTGAAATTTTCCCCATCTATATTTGCTTGTCAATCAACCAGTCTCGCCATTGTGCTGGTTGTATTTAAACCATCATATTGTTGAGATTTCATGGGTTCAGTTTCCCTGTCATATGTAGATGACATTATTTAACATAAAGCGTCTCGATCCTCTGATTCATACCCTCCTGCCGCCCCCTCCTTCCATGATTTTCCTGGAGTCTTGGATATAAGGATGTATTGCAGATACATCAATTTGGACTCAGTAACCCAAGATCACTTATTCTCTGCATTTTGACCAGTTGTGAATCTCCATAATAGTCTCTGTCTGGTGCAAAAAGAAGTGTCTTTGGTGAGGGATGGAAGCTACACTTTTCTGTGAATACAAGTATTTAGAATACACTAGGAACGTACATTCATTTAGGAATATGACATTCATAGGTTGTCCTCCTAGTACTATGACCTTTACAGCAACAGGTAGTTGGCTAAGTTTACAATATCAGGTATGAATTCCCACCTATTGAGCTGTCCAATTAGACATCTATTGGTTACCCCCAAGATAAGAGTTTCACTATTGTGTACTGCATAGATCTTTCCAGGCCAGTCATTGTTATGATTTCTAAGCATTACAAGATTATTGAATGATTTTATGTCTTAGAAGATTGTATAGCACATAGAATACTATGAGAGATAGGCATGGAGGCTTTCATTCAGCAGTAAGAAAACTAAAATTATGAAATTGGCAGGGAAGTGAATGGAACTGAAAAATATTATACTGAGTACGGTAACTCAGAGCCAGAAAGACAATGGCAGCCTGTTCTCATATTTGTTATTCCTATCTCTGAATATTTATATTTGATTATACAACCTGATACAACTGCAGAAGCCAGGAAAGGGCACCACAAGTAGGGACGAGCTATAGAAAGGAAGAGGGTAGGATAGGGATATAAAGGATAAGGAAAAAGGAGACATAAGACAAACAATGTGAAAAAGCCATAGGGAAACATTAGTTAATAAGCTTACTTAAAGTACATATAATATGTAATATATGATGTATGTTATATACGTTATATACGTGAGTGATCATTTGCTTTGTCATGCAAGATTATATAAAATTAGTTGGTCATGTGGGTGGATGGCATGAGACTCTTCCAACAATACAGGTTATAGCCATTGCCCCTGATCTCTGCTTAGAACTTGAAGTTAAGGCTCTATTGCTGAAGATATCATGTACATTGGGCATGGGAATTGGGGAGTCAAGCTTTAACATATCTGTTATTGTGAATCCTTTCCAGACTATGATCTGGGAATCTTAGGAAAATGATTGAAATTCAGGGATATTTTAATTTGTTTTAACTATGTAAATGCTTTAAGTAAACCAATAGGCTCTAAAAGTGTTTTCCAGAGCACAGTATGAGGTTAAAGCCTCAGAAAGAGTAGCACTATGAGTAGCCAGACATTTTCTTCATAGTGTTTAAGGTACCTGGTGTTCAGACACATTGAAATATCTGTTGGATGTGTATCTGATAATGTCCTCAGCTTCCATTTTAAAATATTTGAATCTCTGTGGGAGAGAAGCACAACCTAGCCTTGATAAAATGAAAGAGAGACTGCAGCAATTACAAAGCATTTTTGTATTCCTACTATTCCTTTTTTATTTTCTATATTATCATTTTATTATCATTTATTACAGTTTATTCAATTTGTGTCCTGATTGTGTCCCTCTCCATACTCCCAATCCCACCTTCCCTCCCTCTTCTCCTACTATGCCCCTCCCCTAGTCCACTAATAGGGGAGGTCCTCCTCCCCTTCCATTTTACCATACCTATCAGGTCTCATCAGGACTGGATGCATTGTCTTCCTCTGTGGCCTGCAGGGCTGCACCTCCAAGAGGGAGATCATCAGAAAGCCAGCCACTGAGTTCATGCTAGAGAAAGTCCCTTCTTTCCTTAATAGGGAACCCACTAGGAGAAGGAGTCTGTGGGATACATCTGAGCCAGGGTTTTAGATCTTATCTGTGCATTTTCCTTGGTCGGAGCATAATTCTCTTCACGGCCCCCAGAGCTCAGTTTTCTTTGGCTCTGCTGTTCTCCTTTTGGAGCTCCTGTCCCCTCCAGGTCTTTTTATCTTCTTCTTTCATAAAATTAGTGACACTCTGACCAAAGTTTGGCTATGAGTCTCAGCATCTGTTTTGATACCCTGCTGGGTAGTCTTTCAGAGACCCTTTGTGGTAGGCTCCTGTCCTGTTCTCTGCCTTCTCCTGCTTCCAATGTCTACCACATTTGCCCTTCTAAATGAGGATTGACCATCTTCCCTAGGGTCTTCATTGTAGTTTAGCTTTTTTAGGACTACAGATTTTAGTATGTTTATCCTATATTATATGTCTAATAACCACTTAAGTGTGAGTGCAAACCATGTGTGTCTTTCTGTATCTGGTTTACTTCACACAAGATGATCTTTTCTAGTTCCCACCATTTGCTTGCAAATTCCATGATTTCCCTGTTTTTAATAGCTGAGTAGTAATCCATTGTGTAAATGTACCACAATTCCTATATCTGTTCCTCTGTTGAGGGACATCTAGGTTGTTTCCAGCTTCTGGCTATTAAGAATAAAGCTGCTATGAACATAATTGAGAAGGTGTCCTTTTGTAGTTGAGCATATTTTGTATATATGCCTAGGAAAGGTACAGCTAGATATTGAGGTAGCACTATTCCTAATTGTCTGAGAAAGCGCCAGATTGATTTCCAAAGTGGATGTACATGTTTAAGTTCCCCCAGCAATGGAGGAGGTTTCTCCTTTGTCCACATTCTCTCCAAAATGTATTGTCTGTTGAGTTTTTAATCTTACGCATTCTTATGGGTATAAAGTGAAATCTCAGGGTTGTTTTTATTTGCATCTCCCTGATGACTAAGGATATTGAACAATTTTCTAAGTGTTTCTCTGCCATTCGATATTCTTCTCTTGAAAATTCTCTGTTTAGCTCTGTACTGCATTCTTAATTGGATTATTTGGTTTGTTGGTGTTGAAATTTTTTTTTCTATTTAAAATTATTGAAAGGGCAGGGAGTAGACAAGGGAGGGAGACTGGGATTGGGAGGGAATGAGGGAGCAGGATTCATCTGGGATACAGAGTTAATAAAATGTAACTAATAATAAAAATAAAATTTTAAAAATTATTTTTATTCATACAGCATAAATTGTTCACTAGTCTTTAAGAAGTGATTTTATTTCTAGAGAGATGATACTTTGTTAACAACTGACAGGGTTGGGTAGCCCTGCACAGTGTGTCAGCAGAGTCCAAAAGGGCCCAGCAAAGCTTGGCAGTGCTCTGATAAGGGATCGGCAGAATTCAGTATGTGTCTAGTAGGGTTCAGGCCCATCAGGGCTTGGCAAAGTTCAACAGTGCTCAGGCTGAGCTCAGCACCACTTGGACTCTTTAAGGGGCAGTAGTCCAGGCAACTCCACAGCAGCAAGAGTGCCTAGCTGTGCATGTTACTCGAGGCTCCAATCCCTGATAGCCCTGCAGCCTGGCCATTTGTTTTTTGTTTGTTTGTTTGTTTTGTTTTTCTCATATATATATATATATATATATATATATATATATAATTTACTTATTTATTACAATTTATTCACTTTGTATCCAAACTGTAGTTCCCAACCTCTTCCTCTCCTAAACCCACCCTCTATCCTTCCATCTTCTCCTCCCATTCCCCTTCTCCAGTCCACTGATAGGGGGGATCTTTCTCCCACCCATCTGACCTTAGCCTATCAGGGCTCAACAGGACTGTCTTTCACAGTCTTCCTCTGTGGCCAGATAAGGCAGCTCCCCCTTCCAAGGGAGGTGACCAAAGAGCCAGCCACTGAGTTCATGTCAGAAACAGCCCCCGTTCCCCTTACTAGGAAGCACATTTGGAGAATGAGCTACCACTGTCTACATCTGTGCAGAGGTTCTAGGTTATCTCCATGAATGGACCTTGGTAGAAGTATCAGTCTCAGAAAAGACACCTGGGCTCAATTTTTTGGTTCTGTTGTTCTCCTTGTGGAGCTCCAGACACTTGCAAGTCTTTCTATCTCCCCCTTCTTTCATAACATTCCCTGCACTCTGCACAAAGTTTGGCTATGAGTCCCAGCATCTGCTTTTATACCCTGATGGGTAGAGTCTTTCAAGGCCCTCTATGGTAGGCTCCTGTCTTGTTTCTTGTTTTCAACTTCTTTTGATGTATATCCCAATTGCCTTTCTGAATGAGGATTGATCATCTTACCCCGTGTCCTGTTTCTTGTTTATCTTCTTTAGGTGCAAATATTTTAGTATATTTATCCTATCTTATAGGACTATATAAGTAAGTATATACCATGTGTGTCTTTCTATCCTGGGACAACTCACTCAGGATGATCTTTTCTAGATCCCACCATTTGCCTGCAAATTTTATGATTTCCTTGTTTTTAATTGCTGAGTAGTATTCCATTGTGTAAATGTACTACATTTTCTTTATCCATTCCTCCATTGATGGACATCTGGGTTGTTCCCAGGTTCTGGCTATTACAAATAAAGCTGCTAATAACATGGTTGAGCAAATGTCCTTGTTGTATACTTGAGCGTCTTTTGAATATATGCCTGGGAGTGGTATAGCTGTATCTTGAGGTAGCACTGTTATTAATTGTCTGAGAAAACACCAGATTGATTTCCAAAGTGGTTCTACAAGTTTACATTTATACCAGCAATGGAGGGTTCCCCTTTCTCCACATCCTCTCCAGCATGTGTTGTCACTTCAGTTTTTGATCTTAGTCATTCTGATGGGTGTAAGGTAAAACCTCAGGGTTGGTTTTTTGTTTTTTTGTTTGTTTTGTTTTGTATTTCTCTAATAACTAAGGATGTTGAGCATTTCTTTAAGTTTTTCTCTGCCATTTGTTATTCCTCAATTGAGAATTTTCTGTTTTGATCTGTACCCCATTTTTTAATTGTATTATTTGATTTGTTGCTTTTTAACTTCTTGAGTTCTTTATATATTCTGGATATTAGCCCTCTGTCAGACATAGGGTTGGTGAAGATCCTTTCCTGATCTGTAGGCTGTCCTTCTGTTCTGATAACAGTGTCCTTTGCTTTACAGAAAGTTTTCAGTTTTATGAGGTCCCATTTATTGATTGCTGATGTTAGAGCCTTGCTGGTGGTGTTCTGTTTAGGAAGTTGTCTCAGGCCAATGAGATCAAGGTTCTTCCCCACTTTTTCTTCCAACAGGTTTAGTGTCTGGTTTTAAGTTGAGGTCTTTGATCCACTTGGGCATTAGATTTTTTACAGGATGATAAGTATGGATCTATTTCCATTTTCCTACATGTAGACATCCAGTTAGACCATCTCCACTTGTTGAAGATCTTTGCTATCTTTTTTCCATTGTATGATTTTGGCATCTTTGTAAAAAATCAAGTATCCTTAGGTGTGTGGATTTATTTCTGGGTCTTCTCTTTGATTGCATTGGTCCACCAGCTGGTTTTTATGCCAGTACCATGCAGTTTTTACTACTGTTGCTCTACAGTACAGCTTGAGATCAAGGATGGAGATACCTCCAGAAGATCTGTTATTATAGAGGATTATTTTAGTGATTCTGGGTTTCTTTTTATTCCATATGATGTTGAAAATTTTTCTTTTAAAGTCTGTAAAGAATTGTTTTGGTAATTTGATGGGAATTGCATTGAATCTGTAGATTGCTTTTGGTAAGATTGCTAGTTTTACTATGGTAATCCTGCCAAGCCATGAGCATGGGAGATCTTTCCATCTTCTGATATCTTCTAATTCTTTCTTCAGAGACTTGAAGTATTTTTTATGCAAGTCTTTGACTTGCTTGGTTAGTGTCATACAAAGGTACTTTGTTATTTGTGGCTACTCTGAAGGGTGTTTTTTCCTAATTTCTCTCTCAACCCATTTGTCTTTTGTATACAGGAGGGGGGTTGATTTTTTTCTTTTTGAGTTAATTTTGCATCCAGCCACTTTACTAAAGGTCTTTATCAGCTGTAGGAATTCTCTAGTAGAAATTTTGGGTCACTAATGCATACTATCATACCATCTGCAAATAGTGATACTTTGATTTCTGCCTTTCAGATTTGTACTCCCTTGATCTTCATTATAGGCTTGCTGTATATTGCCTTTACTATGTTTAGGCATGTGCCTTGTATCACTGATCTCTCTAATACTTTAGACATGAATCAGTGTTGGATGTTATCAAATGCTTTTTTAGCATCTAAGGAGATTATCATGTGTTTTTTTTTCCAATTTGTTTATATGGTGGATTACATTGATGGATTTCCGTATATTGAACCTCCCTTGCAAGCCTGAGATAAAGCCTACTTAGTCATGTTGGATGATGTCTTTGATGTGTTCTTAGATTTCGTTTGCGAGTATTTTGTTGAGTATTTTTGCATCAATGTTCATAAGAAAGATTGGCCTGAAATTCTCTTTCTTTGTTGGGTCTTTGTGAGGTTTAGGTAGCAAGGTGACTGCTTTCATAGAATGGTTAGGTCTCTTTCTATTTTGTGGAAGAGTTTGAAGAGAATTGGAGTTTGTTCTTCTTTGAAGATCTTGTACAATTCTGCACTGAAATCATCTGGCCCTGAGCTTTATTTGGATGGGAGAATTTTGATGACTGCTTCTATTTCCTTAGGGAATTTACAACTATATAATTTATTTACCTGGCTTGATTCAGCTTTGGTAAGTTGAATTAATTAATAAAATTTTCCATTTCATTTAGATTTTCAAATTTTATGGTATATAGGCTTTTGAAGTAAAAGCAAATGATTGTATAGATTTCTTCAGTGTCTGTTGTTATGTCCTCTTTTTCATTTCTATTTTTGTTGCTTTAGATAGTGTCTTTCTGCCTTTTAGCTAGTTTGGCAAAGGGTTTGTCTGTCTTATTGATTTTCTCAAATAACCAGCTCTTGGTCTCATTGATTCTTTGAATTGTTTTATTTGTTTCTAATTTATTGATTTCAGAATTGAGTTTGATTATTTCCAAATGTCTACCCCTCTTGGGTATGTCTGCTTCACTTTTCTCTAGGGTTTTCAAGTGAGCCATTAAGTTGCTTGAATGAGATGTTTCGAATTTCTTCTTGAAGGCACTTAGTGCTATGAAATTTCCTCTTAGCACTGCTTTCATTGAATCCCATAATTTTGGGTATGTTGTGCCTTCATTTTAATTGAATTCTACCAAGACTTTAATTTCTTTCTTTATTTCTTCCCTGACTCAGCTATCATTTAGTATCAAGTTGTTCAGTTTCCATGTGTGTGTAGGCTTTTTGCTATTTCTGTTGTTGTTGTGATCCAGCTTTTGTCCATAGTGATCAGATTGGATACTAGGGATTATTCTGTCTTCTTGTATCTGCTACGGCTTACTTTGTGACCAACTATGTGTTCTGTTTTAGAGAAGGTGCTGAGAAGAAGGTAAATTCTTTTGTGTTTGGGTGAAAGGTTCTGTAGATGTCTTTTAGGTTCATTTGATTCATGACCTCTATTAGAGTCATTGTTTCTTTGTTTAATTTTTGTTTTGTTGACCTGTCCTTTGTTGACAGTGGGGTGTTGAAGTAATAGTAGTATGTGGGCATGCATGTGTGGTTTAAGTTTTATTAATGTTTCTTTTACAAATGTGGGTGCCCTTGTATTTGGAGCATGGATGTTCAGGATTGTGATGTCTTCTTGGTGGAATTTTCCCTTGATGAGTATGAATTTTTCTGCCCCATCTCTTTTGATTAATTTTGGTTGAAAGTCTATTTTATTAGATATTAGAATTGTTAATCCTGCTTGCTTCTTTGGTCCATTTGCTTGGTAAACCATCTTCCAGCCCTTTACTTTCAGGAATTGCCTATCTTTGTACTTAGGTGTATTCCTTGTATGCAACAGATTTTTGGGTGTTGTTTAGGCATCCATCCTGTTAGTCTGTGTCTTTTTATTGGAGAGTTGAGTCCATTGATGTTGAGAGAGATTAATGATCAGTAGTTGTTAAATCCTTTGATTTTGCTGTTGATTATGGTGGTATGTTTGTGTGCTTGGCTACTTTTAGTTATGCTGTAGTGAGGTTATTTATTTCCTGTGTTTTCTTGAAAGTAGTTTTTTTGGGTTCTATTTTTCCTTCTAGTGTCTTCTGTAATGCTTGATTTTTAGGTAGTATTATTGAAATTTGTTTTGTCGTTGAATATATTGTTTTCTCCATCTATGATGATTGAGAGTTTTGCTGGGTATAGTAGCCTGGGCTGCCATCTGTGTTCTCTTAGGGTCTGCATAATATCAATCCAGCCATTCTGGCTTTCCTAGTCTCTGTTGAGAATCAGGAGTATTTCTGATGGGTTTGCCATTATATGTTACTTGGCCTTTTTTCCCTTGAAGTTTTTAGTGTTTTTTCTTTGCTCTGTATACTTGCTGTTCTGATTATTATGTGGAGTAGGATTTTCTTTTCTGGTCTAATCTTTTAGGTGTTCTGTAGACCTCTTGTATGCTTATAGGCCTCTCCTTCAAATTGGGTAAATGTTCCTCTTTGATTTTGTTGAAAATAATTTTTGGGCCTTGGAGATGGTAATCTTCCTTTTCCTCTATTTCTCTTATACTTGGGTTTTGTCTTTTCACGTTGTGTTGATTTCTTAGATGGTTTGTGTCAGTATACAAGAGGTAGTCAGTGACAGGTGAGAACAGCACTCATGGGTGTGGAGGAGGCTAGAGCCTGGAGCCACCATCTTGGATCCTCCTCATGGAATATTTTGTTTTCTCTATGTATATTGATAGAAATTTTTGCTGGGTTATAGTAGTCTGGTTTGACAATTTTGTTCCCTTAGAGTCTGCATGATATCTCTGCAGGTCCTTCTGGCTTTCATGGTTTCTGTTGAGAAGTCTGGTGTGATTCTGATAGATCTACCCTTGTATGTTACATGGTCTTGTTCCCTTGCTGATTTTAATATTTTTGTTTGTTCTGTAGATTTAGTATTTTGACTACTATGTATTGTGGGGAGTTTCTCTTCTGGTCTAGTCTATTTGGTATTCTGTAAGTCTCTTGTATGTTTAAGGACATCTCTTTCTTTAAGTTTTGAAATTTTTCGTCTAATATTTTCTTGAAAATATTTTCTGGACCTTGGATCCTAGAATCTTCTTCTTCATCTATACCTATTATTCTTAGAATTTGTCTTTTCACAGCATCCTTGATTTCTTGGATGTTTTGTGTTTGAGACATTTCTGGTTTTATTTTTTTCTGCAGTTGTGTCTTCAGTGTCTGAGATTCTCTTTTGCATCTCTTGTAAATCTGTTGGTGATGCTTTCCTTTGTGATTCTTGATCTTTTTTCTATGTTCTCCATCTCCAAGGTTTTCTGTTTGTGTTTTCTTCATTGATTCTAATTCTAGTCTCATGTCTTGCACCATTTCCTTCATCTGTTTGAATGAGGATTGCTGTCTTTCCATGATGGCATCAATTTTTATTTGTTTCCTCTTTATATGCCTCTAATTATGTGGCTATATGTTTGTATTTCCTCAAGAGTTTTGTTTGTTTCTTCTTTATGTGCTTCTTATAACTCAATAAGTATAGCTTTAAAATCATTTTCCTGTGTTTCCAAAGAATTAAAATATCCATTGAGTTTGGGGGTTCCTTGTGATGCCATGATGTCCTGATATTTGTTGGATATGTTCTCACACCTGCCTCTAGCCATGTGATGGTCCATAGCCTTTGTTGTTTGTTCCTAAAGCCTGTACTGCATACTGGGTCCATCTGTCTCCAGAGTTTAGAGTATTCTTCAGGTAGGCGAGAGAGGTCCACTGGTTTGAGAGTGGCTGTGGGTGTTGCTGTTTCAGATGCAGTTAATTGAGGAAGGTAGCAGGTGCAAGTGTGCAAGTTCAGGAGTGTTCATGGAGGTGTGCCTGTCTGGAAGGGTGAAGTGAAAGGGAGAAGTGCAAGTGCAGGTTGTGGTGCAGGGAAGTGTGGTTTCTGCAAACACAGTGCGCATGTACAGGTGTCCTGAGGTTCAGTGACCCACTGACCTGTCTCAGTATTATTCTTCAAGTTTGTAGATCTGCCTGAGCTGCACCATCTTAGCCTCAGGAATTGTTTGCCTAGACTCCCCTGGGAGACCCACAGAACAGGGACTTCAATGTTCAGAATACTGTCCCAGAGATCCCTGTGTTGCCCACAGAGGGGGTGTGTTTGGGAGGGATCTGATATGTGGTTGTTAGAATAAAGGGACCTTGATCCGGGGCTCTGACACACTCTCTTGCAGAAGTACTCACTCAGAGATGTGTGGAAAGTGTAGATTGCTCATATGTTCTCACTTACAGATGTGTGTGGGAAGCACAGAGGCCCCAAGGGCACTCACTAGCAGGTGGGTGTGAAAGCACAGTGGACCTGTGAACTCATTTGAAGGGTATGTGGTAATATCAGAGATCCCAGAGCTTTCTACTCTCAGATTTAGTCTCCTATTTGGCTTTTATACTAAGGAGGCACCTGTACCTGGGTTTATGCACTTCCTGGTGCAGCTGCAGCACAGAAGTACAGGAGTTCAATAGTTCGCCACTCTCAAACACTGGAGACATCTACGGGAGCCTGGATCCAATCTGTCCCAGCTCATGAGTTGTCGTCTCTGGCCTGAGAAACCTCAAAGTCGATGCTCTGGCTTCAGCCACCCATGCATTCACCAGTTTTAAAGTTTCACATCTTCTGCTCTTCAGAAATGGTGTGCACTGATCGTTGTCATCTTGGAGTCCATCCGACTACTCCTTTTTGTTTTAATTTTATCTTCTTTTTCCTTTCTTTTTATTTTTATTAATTACAGTTTATTCACTTTGTATCCCCCCCCCGTACTTCCCTCCTTCTTTCCCTCCCAATCCTACCCTCTCTCTTCCCCACCCAAGTCCCACTCCCAGTCCACTGATAAGGGAGGTCTTCCTCCCCTTCCCTCTGATCCTAGTCTATCAGGTCTCATCAACAATGTCTGCATTGTCTTCTTCTGTGGCCTGGCAAATCTGCTCCCCCTCAGAGGGAGGTGATCAAAGAGCAGGCCAATCATTTCCTATCAGAGACAGTCCCTGTCCCCATTACTATGGAGCCCACTTGAACACTGAACTGCCATAGGCTACTTGTGTGCAGGTTTTCAGGCCATCTCCGTGAGTGGTCCTTGGCTGGAGTATCAGTTTCAGAAAATACCCCTGTGCCCAGACTTTTTGGATCGGTTGCTTTCCTTGTGGAGCTCCTGTCTTCTCCAGTTCTTACTATCTCCTACTTTTTTCATAAGATTCCCTGCACTCTGCCCAAAGTTTGGCTATGAACCTCAGCCTCTGCTTTGATACCCTGCAGGGTAGAGCCTTTCAGAGGCCCTCTGTGGTAGGCTCCTGTCCTGTTCCCTGTTTTCTCCCTCCTCCAATGTCCATCCTCTTTGCCTTTCTGAATGGGGATTGAGCACCTTAGCCAACTAGTCTTTTAAAAAAAATTCTGAGTTCTGTGTATTTTGTCTTTGTGAGATAAAGGTCATGAATTTTGATGAGGCATATCTTAAAGGTGATTTTTTTAAAGTAATATTTCCAGGTATAAAATGCCCAAGGCAATTCTTGTGCTTAATTGCCGTGTTACCAAGGTGACCATGTTTCATGATACATCCAGTGCATTCTGAATTTTCACCCTTCACTGTATAATTATTAATAACATACCATTTTAGTCTATTTGGGTCTGACAAACTAAGGAGGCTTCAATAGTATATTTTCTTTCCTTGCTACTCTCCCAACAAAGATGGAGTTTAATTGTTCTCTCCTGGAATCTGGGAGGCCCCGTGGCAAACTTGTAAACAATAAAATATGTCCCAAGGTCATTTCCTAACCAGATGGAAGGCATAGAAGGCAATTCTATTACATCTTAGCTCAGTGGAAAACTCACCTTGGATATCTTAGTCACTTGGTTTCCTCACATGTTGAGCTTACACAGAAAGGACTTGAAATTTCTATTTTTTTTTAACTTTTGCCACTTAAGAGATCATGAGCCAGAAAAATACAGCTACTAACTCTATAGAGTGCTGACCTAACAGAGTCATGATGTCGCAAGATGTCCATTGTTATTGAAAGTCACTACAGTATGAGGTGATTTATTATAAAACCACAGTAAGTAGAACAATGAAATTTGAATTAGATATGAAGTTGAAGTTCTTAGGGTCTGCTTTTCTTGTTTTAAATTTGAAATTAGACAACAGAGAGATAGTTAATTGACTTTCTAAATTTTAGATAAAATCTAGACACTCTTATAGACGGTGTATTGAGGTAACTCCTAATGAAAGATGAATTTATAAAACAACAAAGTTCTAAGAGACTAATTTATGGCTTTTCTGTACCTTTACCTAACAGCTCTATTTTTGCCTTTGTTTTTGTTAAATATGCACAAAAAGGCAATATAAATCTTATTAGTCTAGCTAAAAGACTGAGTAAAAGTGAATACTTGAGCAAAATGAGTTTTTCAACTTGAAAATTGTGTATGACTAGAGCTTTCAAATTTTCTACCTAATTTGTTTTCATGGTTGTCCATTTTCATCATTCCCAGAGATAAACATCATAACAAATGAACTCTTTATTCTTTTCTTTCTTCACAGTTCACCTACCACTAGAGTTGAGGTGCATCATGATTGAAGGATTGGTCCTCAGAGTGGAATTACTGAAAAATAGCTAAACCTTTGAAATGTGGGACATTTCATTGGGGTCATTGCAGGCATACTCTATGAAATTAGTTCTAGGGCAGCAGTTCTCAAACTGTGGGTTGTGACCCCTTTGAAGGGTGGAATGACCTTTCACAGGAGTCACTTATCAGATATCCTGCATATCAGATATTAGCATTATGATTCGTAACAGCAGCAAAGTTACAGTTATGAAGTAACAAGAAAAAATAACCTTATGGTTGGGGGTCACCACAGCATGAAAAACTGTATGAAAGGGTTGCAGCATTAGGAAGATTGAAAACCACTATTCTAGGGAAACACATGCTTGTTCTTTTGAGAAGGTTGTTCTTGATGCCACAGGTAGAACTCTACCTCATACTTTTTGTTTCCTGGCTCAAATTGGGACTCCTCACCCTGAAACACACTTTCTTCATTGTCATATGCCACTGGCTATTGGTTGTGAGACTCTTATGAGAGCCAAGCCCATGCAGACAGCTTGCTTTTGAGCATCTAAGGAAACCTTTTTTGCTGCTTTGTGGATTTCATTAAAGTAACAGAAAAGTCACCATATTGCTTACTTTTTCTGAAATAATATATTATTTAATTTTTCTAGGAACTGAACACAAAAACATATAGTAAAATCTTTGCCACTTGGTTATATTGCTCAAATTGTGGTTTGTGCTATACAAATAATATCAATATTAATGTGTATGGCTACAATCTTCTCTTCTCCTGTTACAGAGCTTTTATTTCAGTAAACTAAATTGATTTGAAGTAAATGTTGCCTCAGAAGTTTCCACTGAGTAAAGTGAATTAGCAAGTTAATGAAGGAGGAACAAAAGCAAGAAAATATGAGACTGCCTGAAAAGCATTCATAACCAACAGATAAAGAAGAAAATGATCTATTTATTTTTTACCACTGAGGGACTTAACTCAAAATAGTTTGGCCTCTGAGACAAGCTCAGATGGGAAAGCAGCTTAATATTTGCATTGTGTTAACTCAGCTTCAACAGAAATTCCCTAATGGTCTATTATTTTCTCAACATTATTTTCCTAATAGTGCCATAGGCTGCTGAAATCTTCATCTGTCCCAATTTTTATCTTGGTTTAACAACTAAGTTACTATCATGTGACTGATTGTCACAAATACAAAGTTAGTGCTTGTGGCTTTTCTATATCTGAGGCCTCAGTATCCATGGTATAACAATAAAATCCATGCTATTTTTTCTCTCTTATGTGCACACCAGAGGTAACCACCCTATAAGATGAATAAAGCCTGGATCCCACAGTTGTCTTAAAGTAATGTCCCATTATGCTTGAAGTATAGCTCAGTAGTAGCATGTTTGTGTAGCATACACAAGGGTCTAGTTTTAATCCTGAGAACTACAAAAAAAGAACACTTAATTATCCAATTGGCATTACATGCTTGAGAATTATTTGTTACAAGAGTATGATTTTAATGTTTATTTTGATAATTATAAATACCAACAAATATAGAACAACACATGGCTAGAACTATAGGATATTACATTTACCTTTTTGTTTATTATTAATTCTGTTTTAACAGGTTACCCGAAGGGTGTGTGTGTGTGTGTGTGTGCATGAAACTGGAAGATTATGAGTAGCAAGTATAGTATTATAGACTGATTCATCTGTCTGAATTATGGCCCACATGCTGCTTGTAACTGCATGCGTAGCCTCATATTAGCTATAAGAACAGTCCAAAACAAAATTGTAAACTTACTTAATCCATTATGAGATTTTTGATGCAGCTTTCTCTGAACAGCTTCACTCTGAATCTTAGTCTCTATAGACTGTGTGGTGATGGTCAGGAAGAAGACCAGGGGGAATCATGACTCTTTGTGGAATTCCCTTGTGAGAGTAACTTCATGGTCTATGGAGTCTGCAAGATGATTTCTAAACTCAGTTACACTGATATAAAGCATAAAATCTGTATAAAGCATAAAATCTGTATATGACAATGTCCTGCCTGTCATAATGTCAAAATGCTTGACATGTCCAGGATATTTACTATTTACTTAGCAATATGCTATTATAAGGAGCCATAGTACTGCTAGTCATACTATAAGTGGTGTTATTTTAGTCATCAACACTGTGTTTATGAAGAACTTGAAGTCTAATCATGATAAAATCCTAATAAAGATTCTAGAGCAAGAGGGTTTCCAGGTCATGGCTGGAACTCTGGCTCTTCTTTAGCAAAGTTATATGCTATGAACAATAGTCCTTAGCTCTTGAGCTTCCAAAACTAAGTCATGTTAGTAAAATGTAAGTCCAAGAGGAGATAGTCACTGAAAAGACTTGAGTGTTCCCCTGCAATAGTTGCCACATTTCAGTACCTGCACTCTACCACAGAGGTCCTGGCAGATGGAAAAGTATGAGGTCATGTAGGATGGAAAACACCCATACTGTGACTACTTGCCCATGGATATCTCATTATTGTCACTTCCAGGATAAACTCTAAAGAGTGGACAGATTAAAAAGAAAAAAAGGCAAAGGACAAGCTCTTTGATATATATCAAACTGTGCTTGGAATCATTCAGAACAGCTGGCAGTCCGAAGATATATTGAGTTATTTGTGTCCGGGTTGAGTTTCAAAGTGTATGAACATTTTAAACATGAGCATTTGAAATGCCTCAAATTGTGTGTGTTAGGGCACCATGGATCTTTAGTTATTCCAAAGTTTGTGGAATTGATATGTGTTTGTCACTTAATACAATTTGCAGATGGTATGTTTATTGAATATATATTAATATAGAAATTGGAAATATTAGATGAGTATTCTCAGATTCTGAAATCCATCAACTGCACTTCTGAAATAAAAAGGTCCCTCTTTTCTGTTCAGAAGTGAGATAATTTTATGTTTGCTGAGTGTGAATTTATATTAATGAAAGCTTTCGTGGACTAAACAGATCTAACTCTATATGCTATGTAATGGTAAACAAGGACAATTTTAAAATACTGAAATACAGGAGAAAAAGCATGAGAGAAAAGGTAAAATGGAATATTAAAAATGAAAGCAAAATTATAATAAGAAATGGGGCAAGTGATGACATTTGAAATGGGAGAAATAAACAAATGATGAAATTTTAGAAAATAAACATTCAGTTGTGGGGTGTGTGTGTGTGTGTGTGTGTGTGTGTGTGTGTGTACTTTTGAACAGGAGTGTACATGCTGAGGGGCCAGTGATGCCTGACATTTTGGAACTGGAGGTATAGGCAGTTGTGAGCTGTTCTATGTGATGTTGAGAATAGAACTATGTATGGGTAACTAGGATCTTCTGAAAGGGCAGTATGTGCTCTTGACTGCCAAGCCATATGTTCAGCCTAAGAATATTTTTTAAAGGAGAAAGACTACCACAAACTGGGACTATCCACATTCCACCACAGAAGGTGCGGGGCTCACAAGGCCTGGCCCATCTCTGAGGAATTTTTAAGAAGTTAATACAGGAGTGAGAATTCTTTTTTCAGTGGTGTAGTCATTGGTAGGCTACTTATACACTTGTAAACAACCTCTTACCCATGATCTTGTAAGCAATCCTAATGAAACTCATTGGATCAGCACCAACTATGAAAACAAACATGATAATAGGTATGAAGAAGGGAATCAGCAAGAGTGGGAGGGCGATAAGAGAGGATAATATGGAATTAGTGTGATTAAAATGCATCTTATACATGGATTAAAATGTCATTATGAAATTCACTGTTAGTATAATTAATATATGCTAACAAAATCTTTGTTATCACAATATTTATAAAGACATACCACATGTGGTAAATAATAACATTTTATAAAAAATTTTAAGAAAACCCAGTCATTTTTTTTTCTTACTAAAGGAAAATATTTTAAAGAGTTGATAACCTCAAACCATGCGTTTTATTCCAGTCTTGATATATTTAAATGCCATTTCTACTTACACATGCACACACACAAACACACACCAATTCACAAACACATATGCACACCCATATACACACTACACACACACACACACACACACACACACACACACACACACACACACACACATGAATAGCCACAAATACATTTTCTGAACCCTCCCATTCTTGCCCACTGTAAACAACTGGTTTCTATGGAAGAATCCATCCCATAGGGACGGATGTTGCATGTGTGTATGTTGAAGCCCATATCAACAAAGATAAACCACTTAGGAAGAAAGGAATGATTATGGTTGCCTCATAATTCCCTGGAAACTATATCGGTTTTCTTTTTGAAAAAAATGATGAAATAATGTGCTTATAGTATTGGAATGATGTTTCTTGTTAGCAGAGGGAGAAGGGAGAGAAGAAAAAAATGGGTCTTTTTAATCTGAATTGCTTTGTGCCTAGAAATTCACAAGTGCAGCCTGGAAGGCCTGTTCAGCTGCTGAACTGCTGCTCATACCATACCAAGAAGCAATGCAATAAAGTATATTTCCATCATCTCAGAGTACTAGTTAGGAGGCCATGTTTAGGAATAGGTTAAATATGAAAGAAGCAGTACTATGAACTCTCAGAAAAGATCTCTTTGATAAGCTGGCTTTACTACCCTTTATTACCTTCATCCTAACCCCTTGTCTCAGCCTCTTTCCCTTCTTAATGGTGCACCTCAGTACACACAAGAGAGAATTAATAATGAAGTTGAATAAGGAAGAGGTATCATGAACTCACGGAACTCATTGGGGGCAATTTCAATATCTGTACATGCACTGATTCCTAAATGTCTGTTTTTTTCTAAACATGGTTAGCATATACACATTATTAATTTTCTTCTTTTCTTATCATCCTACAATTCCTTAAGTTGTTTTTGTTAAGTTGTCATTGGGTAATAGGTTGAATAAATAAATGGCTACATTTTTTGTGTAAGTAGAGCAAATTACAGACACCTAAAGACTGGGAACCATAAATTAATAATAAATAAAACCAGGCCTGTGTTCTTACATTTCACAATTAAAAATTAAGACGTTAAAAATTCTTTCCTCCTTCTCACCCCATTTCTAGTGAAAAGATTTTGTTTTTAAAATATCCTACATTATAAATTTCTTGTCTTAGATTTTTCTAGAAGTAAATTGATAACTATTAGTAAAAAACAAAAGAATTCTGTGCAAAGAAAGCCAGCTATTCAGTGCAACTTAAGTAATTATACACATTTTATCATTACCACAACCTTCATAGAAAGTATTATTATCTTTATACCTTCAGAATACAATTAAAGTAACTAAATAAAAACGGTAAGGTATAAAAAACAATTTTGCACATATTACCAAATCTTAGTGGAATTTAAACTAATTCTTACTGAAAAGTAGTAATTCAGGGATGTAATGTCACTTTAATCAGTGTTGCTTTAATAATCATGAGCTAACTGAAGTCCAGCTGAAATGGAAAATACAGATGACTCATTTAATGATCACCACCTTTTCCTTTTCCTCTCTGTAACTAACACTATCAAGCACTTCCTTATGTTACCATTTAAACTCATCCAAGTAAATTAATTGATGGAAAGATATTGGAGGTTATGTAATTACTTCCTCTGGCTCAGTGGTGTTGCCATCTGACTTCCAGTCAGCAAGATAAATTCTAAATTAAATGCAAATAATTGCTCACAATTAGGAAATGAAATGCCTGGAGAACCCCATGGTATTTTAAACAATCTTATGAACTTGCCATCAATCAACAATTGAGACTTTCTAGCATGTACTTGGCTAGAGTTCAAATGATTAGAGTGTGCATAGTAGAAAGATACCCTTCCACATCAGACATAATTCCCAAAGATGCATACTTCAGGCCGAAGTGGACATAAAAAGTATTCATTGTTCAAATTTGTTAGGGTCACCAAATGGTCAATACCAAGTCATGCAATGATTTGTATTATTAAAAAGGATCCGCTTAATCACCGTGGATATGTTGGATAAATCTGGCCTTGATGCAGTTAAGTGAGTACATTTTGTATTGCTTTGTTTTAGTTACAGGTAAAAAAACAAAACATTCTTTTAAAAGATGTTTCTCAGAATCTTTGGTAATGACCTTGCTGTCATTGGATTCATCCATATCTACAATGGCCACATCTAAATAATTTTTAAAAAGTTAAGTTCTTTAGAACATAGAATGAAAGTATGCTATCTTTCAATAGAGAGAAAAGGAGGAAAGATAAAGGGAGAAAAGAATGCTGAAAGAAGAAAGCATTTCCGGGGGGGAGAATGGCCTTAAAAGACTAAAAATTTAGATAGCTAGGAAGGTGTTATAAACATCATTAGTATCCATTTAGTATAGGTAGCAGACAACAACAAGAATTAAAAAATAACTTGGAAATGATCACTAAAAGCACAGAGGTAGGCAAAAAAAACATAAGTTCTTCTTGAACACAAATCTCAATGTCACTGGAAAGCACAGTTGGAATGTCCTCCTTTCCTGATTAGCAACCATCTAATCAAGGACATTGAGTGCCTGCCAGGTCTATATACATGTCATGCAGAGAAAAAAAAAAAAACAGAAGGGTTCAGGCCATTACAATAGGTGTTTTCAACCTATTGTAATGCAACAGACTAAGAGTGGTTTAAAAAGTAATTATCTGGGATGATGGGTTTGTTTAACTGAGAGGATAGTTTTTTTTCTCTACATATTTATGTATAATGAAGAAAAATTTTTAAATGATTAAAAACTCACTGTTTATTTAAACATGGCTAATGCAAGAGGGAATAGAGATGCGGGATCATATATGTGTATGTACACATATTTGTGTGTGTTCAAGTACAAATTCACATTCAACAATTATCTATAGAAAGGCTGTTTGAACTACAGATGCTGAAATGTTATGTAAGATCCTTCAAACAGAACTTTTCTTAAGACTTTCTTACAAGGTTGCTACAGTAAGGCTGTAATGTATAAACTGAAGCATTAATGTATCAGGTTGCAATGTGAAATAGCATTGCCTAGGACCCCCTCCACTAGTAGATACTTGACTGAACCCATAGGCAAATGCATTTCACTACATGGCCTTACAATAAAGAAAAAGAAAATCACTGTATTCAGGGTGCTTTGTAAGTAATCAGAGCAGGAACAAAAGCGATGCAATGATTTCTGACATAAAGCCCCAGCTGGTCCATACCATGCATCTGCCAGATGGGCAGAAATGTAACATATGCTCACCTAGGCATTCTCTGTTGTTCAGAATTTAGAAGTGCTTGAACAGGACTAGATGTTCAAGGCTCCCTTTATCTGTTTGACTCACATAAAGTGCTTCAAGACCTTAAGACAATTTCATCAGTGACTTTTAAAAAAGTGAATTAGTTGACAACCTTATGTTCTAATGGAAAGTTATATTCAAAATAATATTGTTCTGCTCAAGAAACCATATCCTGTGCTTCAGTGTAACCTTGTTTATCCATATATCTTAATACTATAGCTGTCCTAGGATTTCTATTGTTGTGAAGAGACACCATAACCACAGTAATTATTTTTTTAAAAAATTATATTAGTTTACTTTACATCCCTCCCCTCCTCCCAGCCCCTTCTACTTCCTCTCTTTCTCCCTTTCCCCTACCCTTTCCCTCCAGAAAACGGAAGTCACTGTCTCTCTGTATCAACCCTCCCCAGCATATCAAGTCACATCAGGACTGAGTATATCTTCATCCCCTGAGGCCAGGCAAGACAGTCCTGCCAGAAAGAAGTGATCCAAAAGCAGGCAATAGAGCCCATGGTTAGAAACAGACTCTCCCAACTCTCTACCATGGGGTGGGTAGCAAGTTGGGCCAATTATTGGTTGGACTTTCCCTCAATCTTTGTTCCCTTTTTATCCCCGTGCTTCTTGTAGGCAAGGTAATTTTGGGATCAAAGGTTTCTTTCAGTGGGTTGTTGTTCGCCTCCTCCAACTAGTCCTGTCTAGAAGGACCACAGTAACTCTTATAAAGAAGGAGAAAAAATCACTTAATTGAAGCTGGCCTACAGTTTCAGTGGTTTAGTACATTATCATCATGGTGAGGAGCATGGCAATGTGCAAGCAGACACAGTACTGGAGAAGGAACTGAGAGTTCTACATCTTTTTTAATGTAATTTATTTATTTCTATATCAATTACAGGTTAGGTACTTTGCATCCCAGGCGTAGCCCCCTCCCTCAGTCCCTCCCACTCTCCCCATCCCTCCCTCATCTCTTCCCCGACCCCTCCAAATCCACCTACGGAGGAGGACCTCCTCCCCTTCCATCCGACCCCAGATCATCTTGTTTCCTCAGGGCTGGTTGCAATGTCCTCCCCTGGGATCTAGCCAAGCTGTTACTCCCTGGCGTGTATGGGGGAGGGTCAAAGAGCCAGCCATTGAGTTCATGACTGAAACAGTCCCTGTTCCCCTTACTAGGGTCTTCAGTTGGACACCGAGCTACCATGGGCCACATCTGAGCAGGGGTTCTAGGCCATATCCATACATGGTCCTTGGTTGGAGAAACTGTCTCCTATAAGACCCCTGTGCCCTGCTCAGTTTGGTCTTTGTGGAGCTCTTGTTCTCCCCAAGTCTTACTA
>CM053742.1:4076655-4130428 GCA_028658305.1 Pachyuromys duprasi
ATACTCAATAAAATACTTGCAAACCGAATCCAAGAGCACATAAAAGATATCATCCACCATGACCAAGTAGGCTTCATCCCAGTCATGCAAGGGTCGTTCAATATACGCAAATCCATCAATGTGATCTACCATATAAACAAACTGAAGGAGAAAAACCACATGATCATCTCCCTAGATGCCGAAAAAGCATTTGACAAAATCCAACACCCATTCATGTTTAAAGTCCTGGAGAGACTAGGGATACAAGGCACATACCTAAACATAGTAAAGATAATATACAGCAAGCCTATAGCTAACATCAAACTCAATGGAGAGAAACTAAAATCAATCCCACTGAAATCAGGGACTAGGCAAGGCTGCCCATTATCTCCATATCTCTTCAACATAGTACTTGAAGTCCTAGCTAGAGCAATAACACAACTAAAGGAGATCAAGGGGATACAAATTGGAAAGGAAGAAGTCAAAGTATCACTATTTGCAGACGATATAAGATTGTATTCTTAATGGAGTCATAAGAGAATGTAACCAGATTTGACTGATAGGATAGTAGTAAATTTACAAAAGGTTTGTATTTTTGTAATTGTACTGTTCTGACCTGGATATTTCTTCTGAATTTCATTCACTAAAAATGTACTACTTTCTTTTTTTTTAAGTAATTACACTTTATTCACTTTGTGTCCCCTGATAAACCTCTCCCTTCTCCACTCCCAAACCCAACTTACCTCCCCCTTCTCCACTCATGCACCTCCCCAAATCCTCTGATAGGGGAGGCCCTCCTCTCCTTCTCTCTTATCCTAGTCTATCAGCTCTCATCAGGAGAGGCTGTCTTGTCTTTCTCTGTGGCCTGGTAAAGCTGCTCCCCCCTCAGGGGGAGGTGATTAAAGAGCAGGCCAATCAGATCATGTCAGAGGCAGTCTCTGTTCACATTACTATGGAACCCACTTGGACACTGAACTGCCATGGGCTACACACATGCAGGGGTTCTAGGTTATCTCCATGCATGGTCCTTGGTTGGAGTATCAGTCTCAGGAATGACCCCTGTGCTCAAATTTTTTGGTTCTGTTGCTCTCCTTGTGGAGCTCCTATCCTCTCCTGATCTTACTATTTCCCACATCTTTCATAAGATTCCATGCACTCTGCCCAATCGTTGGCCATAAATCTCAGCACCTGCTTTGATATTCTGCAGGCCCTCTGTGGCAGTCTCTGAAGAGACCCAGCTTTACCACTCTTAGGCATATCTCCAAAAGATGCTCAAGTACACAACAAGGACATTTGCTCAACCATGTTCGTAGCTGCTTTATTTGTAATAGCCAGAACCTGGAAACAACCCAGATGTCCCTCAGTTGAGGAATGTATACAGAAATTGTGGTACTTTTACACAATGGAATGCTACTCAGCAATTAAAAAGGAGGAAATCATGAAATTCGCAGGCAAATGGTGGGACCTGGAAACGATCATCCTGAGTGAGGTATCCCAAAAGCAGAAAGAAACATATGATATATACTCACTTATATAGACCTATAGGATAGGAAGTTCAAGCAGAAATCTACACATCTAGAGAGGATATAGAGGAAGGAGTACCCAGGTTGGTATGATCAATGTTTGTTTGAATGAACAAATGGGATGGACATTGAGTGGAGGGGAAAACAAGCACCAGGACAGGAGCATGCCAAAGAGGTCCTCTGGGGAGATCAATGTAGTGATGTATCAGAGCAGATATTAAGACTCGCCATCAAGCCTCTGGCAGAGGGCGAGAAGTAATGATAGATATGGGGGAGGTTGGTGAGACTTGGGGAGAACAAGAGCTCCACAAAGACCAAACTGAGCAGGGCACAGGGGTATTGTATGAGACGGTTTCTACAATCAAGGACCATGTGTGGATGTGGCCTGGAACCCCTGCACAGATGGGGCCCATGATAGCTCGGTGTAGGACTGAAGACCCTAGTGAGGGAAACAGGGACTGTTTCAGTCAAGATCTTGATGGCTGACTCTTTGACCCTCCCCCATACAAGCTGGGGAGTGACAGCCTGGCTAGATCCCAGGGGAGGACATTGCAGCCAGCCCTGAGGAGACAGGATAACCTGGGGTTGGATAGAAGGGGAGAAGTTCCTCCCCTGTTGGTGGACTTGGAGAGGGCGGGGAGGAGGGAGATGAGGGAGGGAGTGGGAGGTTAGGAGGGAATGAGGGAGGGGGCTATGCCTGGGATTCAAAGTACCTAACCTGTGATTAATATAAAAATAAATAAATTTAAAAAAACTGCTCATTATCAAAACTAGTGAACCTTCTTGTTTGTTATTATTGCAGACCTTCTCCCTTGTTTATTCTAGAATGAACTATAAGCCTGAAGGTAGTACTACTTGTGAAATGTATTGAAATAAATACATTTTGGAATTCAATTTTCTTGAAGAATTTTTTTCATATTTGAAGAATATTAAATATCAACATTTTCATACATTTTTATAATGAATTAGCATTGATGTTACCATTTGCATTATTCCTGCATCAAACTGAAGTTTTTAAGATAGAAAAGCAAAATAAAAATGATACTTGCACAGAACAGTACATAAGATTATCTTGATATATAACTGGAATGATAGGAAGGTTGAACTTTCTGAATTTCATAAAAACAAACACAATACATGTTTCCCATCTATTAAGGACAAATATGTTTTACCATTTGTAGTTCCTAAATTTTTATCTAGATGCATAAAATCATGTATGTATATAAGTAATATGAAAGAAAAACTGCCAGAGGAACAAAAAATATTGACAGGACGAAAGAATAGGGATGGTAGGAAGTATGGACATGCAAATATACAATACAAACTTGTAAGAAAAGTTTTTCAGAAAGGAACATTTCTATACTAGTCTCCTTTCTAGATAAGAAATAATTTACTTTCAAACTCTGTAGGAAAATGCTTGTAACATGCAAATCTTTGCATCTATTTTATTTTATAATTGCTTTTAATACTTTAGAAAGTAACATAATGATTCCAAAGAGCAAAGGTGTCACCATCACATTAGCCAACCCATGCACATTTTCCAAACCAAATGTCAGATGATGCCCTTGCTACCACTAAGATGAAACAGCTATGGTTTTTACAGCTAGGTTATGTGAATACCATCAATTATGTACAAAGTGGTCACTGAAACATTCTGAAGGCTCCAATTATGGCACTGTTAGTGATTACTTAATGAGAATGGAGAGAGATAAAGTGTGTTCACAAGCATAAGGTGCCGAATTTCAGACAGATCAATTCACTAGAATTCCCTTTATAGCCCCCAAATAAAATTTACTTGTGCTTCTTTAATTCTGTTTCTCCAGCTTAAAAACATTAATATTCACAAAACAGTTTAAAAAGTTAAAGGCATATTTTTTTCCGATATCTGTGCGAAGCCAGAAAACATTTCCTATGTCAGTCAAGCAATATATATGACATTTTTGGAATTATAACTTTCAGCTTCTTATGTCTTTATTAGACTCCAAAAATATTTTCATTATTTTGAGTTACAACATAAATGGTTAGTATTTCTGGATTATGATATATTAGTTTCTAATGAAAGTATCTTTATTAGGAAAGAAATAACTTAGTTTAAATAAAAAGAAATGTGTAAGTCTAAAGTGAAAATGACCTAAAGTTACCCCAAAAATGTTCACTTGCAAATAAAACAGTAGGAATGAGAACCTGTCAAAAATGTATAATCTTCCTTCTAGGTAATACCATTGCCAATAGCAATATCCTAATAATAAGCAATATTTATTCAGTACAAACTTTCCCAGGATTTTATGTGCATTACCTCATGAAAGCATTGGTAAAGTTCTGCAAAGCATGTGTACAGATTTTTTATTGAACACTTTTTTTATTACCACCCTTATAGGTAAATTTTAATACTTTGCAGAGCCTACTGGAAACAGTGTCTCTCATAACTCTCCCTCTGTATGTTGTTCTCAAAATGTATCTGACAAACACACACACACACACACACCCCAGAAAAACACCATTGAGATTTGATTTTTGGAAATGTGGAAACAAATGTGAAATTCATAGACTTGCAAGAAGGGTCCTTAAGAATCTCTCACCCCATGCTGTAGCTTATATTGTCACTGACATCTTCCAAGAATTCTTTGAGTTATAGAAATTTACAGCTCAGTCCTTAAGAACCACTTGCTTGGTACTTGACCTTAAGATTTTCCCTGGGTACTTCCATGAACTTTATTCTCTAAGAACTTCTCTAAGTTTTATGTAATGTTCCAATTTTGTATTTTAAACCTTGATACATGTAGAACGGCTTTTGTTTTCCTGGCTATATGTGGAAAGAACATCTTTTTCTTCCTTCCTTTTCTCTTTATTTATTTGTTTGTTTGTTTATCTATCTATCTATTTATTTAGTTTTGAGACAGGGTTTCTCTGCATAGCTCTAGCTGTCCTAGAACTCACTCTGTAGACAAAGCTGACCTCAAACCCAAGAGATTCGACTGCCTCTGCCACCTGAGAACTGAGATTAACGGCAAGTACCAGTTTGCCAGGCCTTGGATCTGACATCATTCAAGAGACACATGTGTCCAGTGAGTTAAATGAGCCCTGTGGGAGTAGAGTAGTCCTCTGGGAAGATGAAGACTGTCCTGGTTATTTTATCAAAATATTTCTAAAGGTCTGCGGAGCTCAATATTTCCTTCAAGAACAAACCAATAACTTTTAGTTTCGTTTCTTTTCATTCTACTTCCAGATCTCCAGCCATATGCAAAGGAATAGGAAGAAATGCATGCTTATCAAATCTAAGTAGATATAAGCTAACTATTTTCTATTGTATGAAGAAGAAATCACCTACGAAGCAGTTACAGAAATATTTCTCAACCAGTTACTCTCAAGAAGGGATCACTCTACTAACCTTAGGGGGTAGTACTTGGGAACAACTTAAGGGACATTTGGAAACAACATTGTGAACTGATTGTAAGCCACATGGCTTTTTGTGATCTTAACTCAAAAATCATGCAGCTCCTTCTCCTTGAATTCTACTTGTTTTAAATAAGAACAGATATTCAAGGGAATGGGCTGTGGATCCTGCTCTTTAGCAGACATTTCTAAGATTTGCAGACATTTTTTTACGTATGTTGTTTTAGATGGATATATTTTTATCTTATGTGTGGTTTGCCAGCATATATATATATATATATACCATGTACATACCATGTACATATGGAATCCAGAAAAGGGTGACAGATCTCCTGGAACTGTAGTTATACATGGCTATGAGCTGTCATATGGGTGCTAGGGACTGAACCCAGGTCCTCTGAAAGAGTAATATATCATCATAACCACTGAATCATCTCTCCAACCCCTGCAAACATGTTTTAAAATTTCACACCATTATCCAAAAATTCCACCTTCAAAATTTTTGCTTTTTTCCTGTATTCGATTTTTGCAAAGTACTTACTACAATCTAACATGCCATGTGTTCATGTAGTATATATACTATATATATACATATAGGTGCGTCTGTGCACACACACACACAAATACAAACATACACACACATTTTGTCTAATGTAAGCTCTATGACAATAGAAATTTTTTATTTCATTTATAGCACCCACACTATGCGTGGCACATATATGTTCAGTAATATCTATTGAATGAGTGAATAATATAATAGATCTACATTAATTTACACTATCTCAGTACTATGCTAACGTTTTAGTATTTGCACATTTTTAATTGATAGTGGATTTTGTAGTGCTGTCAGTAAATAGAGAACAAATTAGGGAAATTTGATCTAAATAACCCAGTCATGAACTTGGAATAGCTAAAGCAAAAACTTTCTTATTAAATTGGGAATTATTTGCTTAATGCTCCAATAATAACTTCAGCCCTTATTATTTCATATTTACATTATCCAATTATTTCTAAAATTTAATTGAGTTCACCACCAGTTAAAAAAAAAGACCAAACATACATACTCATCTCTCTGTAACCAGAAAAATAAGCATACCTACAAACATTCTAAACAGGTAAGATAGAAGACGTGTCGGCTATTGTGCTTATTGTTTAGTTGAAGCAATGCTATACTACAAAAAAATAATGCAAAGTGCCCTTCAAAAATGAGAAGTGTGGTGTCAGAAAAGTCAATAGAATGGCTTGCCAGAGGTTATTGCCTGTCATTTCAATCAGTGTCGTGCTGCTACAAGTATCAACCAAATAGCAACTTAGTTGTCCAATCCTGCATGTTTTAATTCGGCCAAGCTAGAACAAATGCATTTTCCATTATTGCACAGACATGCATAGATTGAAGAGAATGTGGCAAATTTAGGCAAGTAGGCAAATTTATAAAATGATTAACACTAGATATACACAGACGAATACATCTGACTAGACTAAGTTTCTGACACTTCTTAACTATAAATATGTAACAAAGAATCTTGCCTCTGTAAGCCTAATTTCTCATGTGAAAAATTCATGATCCCTCCTTAAAATTCTTTAGGGATTAGATGAATAATGTGCATAAAGCCTGCTTGTGATCAGTCTAGCAAGTCTTACAATGTAAGACCTTGTAATTGTCATTCTTAGTGTTAGATAAGGAGTTAAAAAAAGAAAGCATAATAATTTCCCTAAGATGTTCAGAAATTAAGAAAATTGGTTTGATACTTTATGTATTTTATAAATGCCCACCCTCCTTTTCTTGCCTTGCATTACAGAGAAACTATCGGGATTTTAAAAATAGTGATATAAGTCTAAAATCCAGGCCTCTCTGAACTAATGTTATCATCACAACTTCAGTTTGCTGCTACTTTGTATCAAGAACAAATGTATATCTGGAAAAATATAAGCCCTCACTATTATGTCATAACCAAGGATATCAGTATCATTCTGTAGATATTTTCAAATTCACTTTCCTCATATTTCTAGCCACAGGTGCATTATGAATTATTTCACTGAAAGAAAACTGTAGCTTTATCCTACTGTGAATAGTTATGTTCTTTATAGTGTATGAGAATATGTATAGTCATGGCATTTAAATCTCCCTCAAGTCATTTCTTTGTCTGCTTTGGCATGCTCTGTGCTGACATTTTCCAGCTGCATACTAATGAGCTGAGTGATGAGAGAAGAAGCTTGCCCAGAAAAGATATAATGGCTCAACTCCACAGCTCTGACACTAAAACCGGAATTGATTACCTCTGGCTAATATATTCTTCCCTCCCTGCATAACTAAGTTTTGACACTGAACATGTACCTGCATTTAGTCAATTCTCTTCTTCTTTTTAAAAATTAGATATGCAAAGTTAAATCACAATTTTACAGTAAGAAAGCATTTCAGAAAAAAGAAAGCATTTCAGATTAATGCTCAAAATCATAATGACAAAAGTTGTATTCAATGTTTTAATTCTCACACTTTCCAAATGTGTATCTTGAAAATCACATATTTTGGACTCATGTGTAGCTGCCTCTACTGCCTTACAGTATGTTTGGGTTTAAAAGTAACAGGCTTAACAGAACAAATCAGGACTTTTGGATACTACAGTTTGAAAGTCACATTGAGTTCAAGGGCTATCAACTTGATTTTACTCAAGTTACTTTATATAAAAGCAGATTGAAAGTTAAAAACACAGGAACCATTTTAAGGCTAAAAAACATGTCTATATTTTATCTTGAATGATAGGAAAGCCAACTCTGAATAGAATGTCAAAAGATAGTGTTTTCTCTCTAAAAGTTAAGGGTGAAACGCATTTTTTTTTTCTGAAGAGTATCCTTCCTTTGGTAGTTATTAATTGTATTTTCTCTATGGCCATAAGCCATCAAATTCTCAAGGGTTACCATTAGTAATGGATAGATGATATTAAAGCATGGATAACCAAGAGCTCAATATGAACAAGACATTTATCATTTATTCATATTTATCTGTTTCTTTAAAAAAAAGTTCTCTTTCTGCTTTCATCTTACAATGATAACTTCATGCATGCTCTGTAAGGACGCTTAATAAGAAAATATTCCATGAAAAACATTTCAGTCACTCCATCAAATATACAAGACCATTGCATTTCTGTATACTTCTGTGTTTAATTGAAATATGATCAGAGTTCTGATTACTGGACATTCTCACATGTTTTTGCCACATCCAGCTTTCATATATCTGTAACAGCCATTTGCATGTTTTGGTCAGCATGAACTTTACTAAATGGATCACCCACCATTTCATGTGATAAAGCTTGATTTTGCAGCTACATTACAATATAACTGTAGAAATAAATTTCTCCAAAGAAACCTGTTTTCAAGGTTTAACAACATCTATTTGCTTCCTGCTTCTAGATAGGCTTTATTTTTTCTAAACTCAAATTATGCACACAAGTCAGGTTCAAAATAAAACTATTTTTTGGTTTTGAAACATTTTATATAGGCTTGAATTTCAGGCAAAAAATGAAATCTGGGGACATAATCATTAAGCCATTTGAAAGGGTAGATTTCCCGCCTCCTCCTTGACAAATAGAAGTCACACTTCACCAGGGCCAAACAAATAAAAATAAAAATAAAAGTGCTAGGAAAATTCAGGGGGGTATACATTTGCATAATGCATCTTTTAACAAGGGATTAAGTGAGGGCATATGTGATAATGCTAGCGTGATGGTTTCTCCTTCCTGTCAATTATCCTTGAGTCACCCTGCAGTTTAAGCTTTAGGTCAATAAAATGAATTTCAAAGCCGAAGCCTTCAGCACCAGGGAAGAATTAACCCTGTGGGGTTACTTGAAAAAATAGCAATGAATTTTCCGTTGCCTTTTACCTCTGAGATACTTTTACAGCCGTTGTCTTTTATCAGAAGGATACTTTATTCATATTTAATTTCATTTCTTGATCAAAGTTCATTTCTCTAAACAACCATTTGTTTTCATCTGTAATAAGATGAAATTTAAATTGTAATTTTGAAACTTAGTATTAAATCAAATATTCACAAGTAATTGTTTGGAAAACGGTTTTTTATGTTTCATTCCAATTTTCTGTGCAGTAAAATATGCTGTCTTCCCACGCCCAAAGACACAGAGGTATCTTCCCATGGATAGAAATCAGGGATTAAGATGACTGTTCTATTGCTGAGGGTAATCAGAAACCATCTTTCTTAGGTAAATTTACTTTTTAAAAAAATCCTCAGAAAAATATGTGTGAACCACTAGCATTTTCTTTCACTGGAATCATTACTTTCAATGCTTTTTAAACATTATTTTGCAATAGTTTTAGAAGGAAAGTATGTGCATGTACATAGAATTATCTCTTCACAGCAAGCAATATTAGTGTGGTACATTTGTTCTAGTTTATGAACCTATATTGATATATTATTAAATAGAAAATGTAGGTCACTCATAACTTCTTAACTGTACCCAGTGCTTTTTGTAAGGTCCAGGAACCCTTTAGTGGTGGAACATTCAGTGTAATAGTCATGTTTACTTCCAATCATCTACTTAATATCTGGTTTTGAAGTTCCCTTGTTTTTAACCAGTTTGAAAACTCTTTAAAAGCAGTACTCAGAGATTATATATCAGCCCTTATTTTGGATTTGTCCAATGTTTTCTTCTGATTTAGACCAGGACTTTGAGAAAATATATTTTTATCATATGCCATATATATACACTAACAATATGATTTTTGGTTGATTTTGACTCTTGATCACTATACTGGGCTAGTGTTTCCTAAGTTTCCCTTCTCTAAACTTACTATTTTTAACCTTTGTGTATGCTGTTATTTAGAAGGATGAAATCAATATTTTTAACTGTGCTTTAATTTTATTTGTGTTATAATAATACAATTTAATTATTTTTTACTATCTCCCAACTCTTCCTAAATCCCCCCTATGTCCATACTCACATAACTTTGTCCTTTTTGTTGAGAAAATTCCCCCAAACAAAAGAAGAAAATCTAAACAAACAAAATATCTCAATAAGTAAAAAATAACAAAACAAAACAAAAGAAAAGAAAAACCATGAAACCATGAAAAACATGAAACCAGAGTCCATTTTGTATTAGTCAACTAATCCTGAGCACAGGACCTGCTCTGAAATCTGGTTGATATAATCAATGATACTCTACAGTGAAAATGCATTTTACCTTTCCCAGGATGTATTGCAAATATCTTCTTGGTTAAGGGTGGGACTTTGTGTATACATTCCCTTCCCCACACTGAAATTTTGTCCAGTTATGAACCTGTCACAGTATTTTTGAGTCCATATTATGCCTGGAAGATGCTGTTTCATTGGAGATATCAACAACTTTTGGCTATTGTAATATCTCCATCTCCTTTTCTGAATAAATCTCTGAGCCTTGAGTGAAAACACTCTCTTTAGGACTGAGTGCTTCAGAGCCTCCCACTCTGCCTAATATGAAGTTATGGTTATCTATAGTAATTACTATCTCTTGGAAGAAGAAGCTTCTGTGATATTAGTTGAGTGATGTACTCATTTATGGGTATAGCAGTATATCATTAGGAGTCATTTTATTGCTGGATTCCTACTCTCTATTATTCTAGCAGAATGATAGAGGTAGCTTTTCCCTTACATCCCATGATTTATCTAATCTCAGGTTCTTGGCCACTTCAGCAGTGTCAGGATAATGTTACACCTCATGGAGTGGGACTCAAATCCAATCAAAAAGTAGTAGTTTTTCCTATCACATTTGTACCACTATTGCTTTAGTAGGTCTTACAGGTAGATCACATAAAGAATGAGAAATTGTATAAAGAAGGCATTATTTCTATATAGATTATTTTGAATTATCTTACTTGAGTAATTTCTCTTTTAGCATTTAGTTATCTGTCAGACTACCATTATGGACTTATAAATATTCAAGTCATATTTACATTTATAATATAATATTAATTTACTACTGATTTGCTTTAATTATTCCAGTTTGGGTCATTGAAAACCCTTTCACTTGGCTCCTATATTCTTTAGACATACCCAACTCTCTGTACTTTCTTTCTTTACTACTGGTCTTGTATTTGGCATTACACAAACATCTGGGCATCACTACTTTTTTCTAAGCAAGTCTTAGATGGAGCCATATTGCTAAGGAGTTCTAAGTAACAAATGTTCTCACTCCTACTTATGTGGCATTGTTTCCTTTGTTTCTCAGAGACAGTAAGAAGTTATGTATGCATATAAATATTAATATACTGTGTGTATATGTATGTAAAACATTTTCCATATGTCACTGTATGCATCTGCATTTGCTTGAACATGAGTTCATAATGATGTTGGCCTTCTGTAATCTAGTGACAGAAAAATCATTCTAGCCATTTTCTCTCAACCTGCCTGCAAACCCCTACTCAAAGAAATGAAAACTGTCTCCTTTATAAATTATTTTTAATTTTTCATCATCATTGTACGTGTACAATGATATTGGAATTTGTTTTTACTAATTATTTGAATATCTCTAACATGTATTCAATATATTTTCATCAGATGCACCCTATAAGTCACCAAATAACTCCTTGTAGATCCTCTCATGCTCCCCTGTGCTGGTTAGTTTTTGGTTATTTTGACATAAACTGGAGACAATTGAGGAATGGTTTTTATCAGAATGGCTTGTAGGCAAGTCTATGGATCATTAATGTTAGGGGTGTCAGCCCACTTTAGAATTTGCCAACTCTGAAAAGGTGGTGTTAGGTTATATAAAAGAAAAGAAAAGAAAAGAAAAGAAAAGAAAAGAAAAGAAAAGAAAAGAAAAGAAATACCTGGCTGAGTATGAGCAGTTAGAACAAGTCAGTTAGCATCATTCTACCTTGGTCTCTTCTTCAGTTTTTGTCTCTAGGTTTCTGCATTGAATATCTTCCTTTGCTTCCCTTCATGATGGACCATCAAGATAAGAGAATTACCTCCTTCCAAGGAATTTTTGGTCAGTGTTTATCATAACAATAGTAAACAAATGAAGATACCATCTAACTTTGTCTTCTTTGTGTATCAAAGATACAGTAGTAAAGTTAATTTACTCACACCATTCTGAATAGTATATACAGAAGGGTACACTAGTTTTCATTGTTAGGAAGTTTTCTTTTTTATTCTTTGAAAATGTCATGCTCATATACTAAACCTCCTAAGTCTATTTTCCAATGGATATAATATGTAATCATACACAGTCTCCATCGTCCCTCCCCAATTTTATCTTTATTCCCACAGCACTTCTGCTGCCTAACATTGTGTCTTTTTAAATAAGCCAGTAAGTCTAACCAGTGCTTTCCAGATATTCATTAAAGGAAGGGAAATATGCCTGTAGGTACATCTTCAAGCAAAAAAAGAGAATAACCTAACTTTCCTATGAACTAACAAGCAACCAATACCTCCTAAGTAAAGGATGGGGCCTGGAAATCATCTCCTGTCTCTATGCTGGAAATTGTTGTATTGATGTGGTGTAGACAATCTTCTCTATCTATGTTGACATTGTCACTGTATTAATGAGCTTCAGAGCTTCTGTAGGTAACCACAGCTGGTGTGGGTTTGTGAACGGAATGGCCATACCGTGTTCAGAACACCACATTTCGCCACACAGAGCTCCTCCACAGCCTCCAGCTTACATGCTTTCTGTATCTTCTTAAGTAATGTTCCCCAAACCTTGCTGGAGAGTAGAGAAAGGGAATAATGAGGACCAATTCAGTTCTAAACACCTTGACCAGTTTTGTGTCTCTTCACTGACTGAGGCCCACTAAAAATGGAAGATTCTATGAACAAGTCCCAGACCTATGATATAAATAAATATTTAGAAGAAAAATTGATAACATGATCAGTTAATAACATAGCAATATGAGTGAGGTTCTCTGACAAGGCCTGTATGACTTCCTCCAGTCATGAGCTTTTGGCTGTGAATTTAGCAGCGGGCAGGAAATTCCCTTTTGTGGAGCAATACTCAATTCCAATTAAAAAGAAGTAGCTAATGCACTGCACTTGTGCCACTGTTTCTTCAGTGTGTACATCTTGCCTGGCAGGTTGATATTGTAATGCACAGGGTCTAGCACTGAGTAAGATAATTGTTGTCTCTTCTCTATCAGCACTCTGAAGAATTCCTCCTGTCACTATGAAAGCCAGCCATCAGGAATAAAGCTTCCTGGCCAGTTTGAGATCTGTTTCTTTCTATCCTGCAGCTAAAGTTGTACTGTCTTAACAAATGGGAAATACCATACAGCATGGGGGGGGGCGGTAACCAAGGGCAACGGCAATAGCCTATGCATTTTTTGGAGCGTTCTGGAGCCTCCCTGGCCAATAACTCATAAGGTGGCATTTCTGAAATTTTTGTTTAATATCTCATGTCTTCATGGGAGCAGTATTATCCATCCATCCAAGGTACCTCAATTTAAACTCCCGTTTTTCTTAAAGTTGTATATGAAAAATTATCTTACTAACTAGTGTGTTTCTATAGGCTCCTTCTTACATTCTTGCTTAGCTTCCCCACTATTGCGTTTTCTTGTCCTCCCAATACCTATAACCCACAGAGTCCAAAATTACTGCTACTTAGATATACATGGATGTGTAATCCTACACCAGAGAATGATCAACCACCTGTACTTCCACAGAGAAATGTATCAACTAGACTTATAATTTTATTTTCCATGAGTTTTCTTTATGTTTTATTTCCTCTGTTTCGTTTTGTTTTCCCGAGAATTTTCTTCATGGGTACTGTATTTACAGTATTCCCAAATCTCCTTCCTCCACCTGCTCCCATGTTGCCGACTCTCTTTCAAATTAATGAACCTTTCTTCTTTATCATGAACACACGTGTGTGTGTACATGCATACACATGGACACACACACATCCCTAAGATGTCCATTTAATATTGCTTATATGTATGTGTTTAAGCTAACTAACCAGTTGTAGATTTCTATAATCACCTCCATATACTTCAAAAATGTTCTTTTGATGAGGAGCAAGAGCTCTACTTACCTTTGGGTATGAGGATATTTTATTAGAATGCAGTTGAAACCTGTACTATTTTAGAATAAAAAATTGCAACAGTAAGTTCTTCTGTAAGTTCCAGGACTTCACCAACTACTACTAGTTGTCTAGTTTTTTAGTACCAAGCATAAATTGCCTCCTATTCAACCTATCTTCAGTACAACTGGATAGCTGTTATCCCCCATATATAAGGGTCATTATTGCATATTTGGTGATATCTTTTGATGTTGCTCATTATTGTTGTTCGTAGGCTTAAACTGAGGTGACCTGTACTCCGAAAGATAAATACAACATGTTTTCTGTTATTTCAGGTGCTTGGCTCCAAATCTTTGTATGTGAGCATATAAACAAATATAAGCACAGAAACCAGAAAAATAGAAAGGGGCTATGAAGAAAAGAGTAAGAGTAAAAAATAGAGAAAAACAGTAAAATGGAGCTGCTATTAAGGAGAGAAGAGAAAAATGTGGGGCTCTTCAGTAGGGGAGGAGATAGCAACAGTAATACAAAAAGAAATGAAGGGAGAAGGGAAAAATAGCACTAAGGAAGTTAAAAGACGACATAGGGAAATATTTTATGTTTACTTAAAATTTGATTATGGTAGATAGGTAGATAAACATAAATGTATATGTACACATTACACATACTTTAAAGAAAGATATACTTTTGAGGGTGATAATGTATATATGTCCCACTTTTTTGTTCTGTAATCAGAGTTTACTGTGTTAAAATATTTTGTTAAATCTATAATGTACAATGTCATCTCTTTCAATACTTACAGTTCTCTTTTCCATAAAGTAAATTCTTCTGCAAACTGGTCATATAGATAACCCCTTTCCTGTTTTTTTTTTTCTTCATCACAATTGCTATTTGTGTCAGAGTTTATCCTAATCTTTCATTGACCAAAATAAATTGCTGAGGTGTTTTTATTAATCAATAAAATGGTTCTTTTCAGCAATGACTACTTACAATTTACTCTACCGGAACCTTTAAATGTGCAGTGTTTAAAATGTGATCTAAATTTTTGTTAGTAATAGAGTAGTAGAAGAAACAGACATGTGCTAATTGGGTATTGTGTGAAATGTTAAAAGGTCTTTTGTCTTAGTTTCTCTCTGTTGTGATGAGATACTCTGACACAGAGAAAATTAAGTATGTTAATTTATTCTGAATCACAGTTAAAGCTATAGTCTATCATACCAGGGCAGTAAAGGCAACAGGATCTTGAAGCAGTTTATCATTTTATCTTTACATTCAGAAGAATATACCAATGAAAACATGATACAAGTGCTAGCTAGTTCTTTTAGGTCAGGATCTCAAGCTCAGACAATGGTCCTGCTCACAGTAGGTAAATCTTCCCACCTTCGTTAACATAAAATAATCCTTTGCATATAATCTCACTGAGTTCTTTCCAGGCCATTTTAGATTGATTCAGGTTGGCAATTAAAACCATCACAGTCTTGTAAAAAAATATCCTTTACCTCCATCACCTATCTCAGATTTTGTAGCTATTATTCTTTTTTACTTTATTTATATACATGCACAGTTGTCATTTCTATTTTTCAATTCTAATCCAAAATAGTGTCTTCTGTATGGGACAGAGAAGATGCACCCATGAGATCTCAACAATATAGTAACCTAAACAGGACTCGCATGATGACAGCTGACATGCCTATATGGGTGGAGTAATTCTCGAAAGGTGCCACCCCTAGATGAAAATCTACTGACAATGGCTGCTGAGAGAGGGAGAGTCAGTGTTTTCCAGTGACAATACTCCCATAGGTTATTAAAACCTAAGTAGCCAGCCTTACATACATATTCATATGAAAAAAAAGTACAGCATAATTGCTACCTGCCTCTCTGTTGTCTGAGAACTTAGCTCCTTTATAGGTCAAACATCTTATACATATTTTCATTTTAAGCTTATAAGTAACTGTATCCCAATAAACAAAAAGCCATTAAAAAAACTAGACATATAAAGAGACTCAGATACATTGACATTAAGTTGTTTTTATAACTGGCAAGTAAAAACAAAAGCATGAGTGTCCAGGCTTGGTTGGGCAGAAACAAATACAGACCACAGGCATAGGGCAAAGAAGTCCCAAGAATAGAAAGATTATTCTAGCTCAGTTTGAGAAAACAGGCTTGAAAGAGCAAGCAAACATCTGGGCCCAGTGTAGCTTCTATCTACAGTCTTCCTTAAGATGCACAGAAAAACTGGCTTGTCCATCTTGGCCACACTCTGAAGTGTGGTCCCTGACGTCCCTGGCTGGTAAGAGGTCTCTACAACATACAAAGAACTCACTGTCAGATATCTATAGGCAAATAAATTTTTTTCTGCTTTCCACCTTTAATTTGGCTCTTTTAATTGTCCTGTGGAGTCATGGCCAGACCTGAACTGGGACAATGACTGTGGTCCCATTACCTGCTATAAACCAGCCTGGAACAAAATAATAATGGGGAATAAGTAGATAATTCCCCATTATCTACTTAACAGCAGTAAGGGACAGGGAAAAAAAGGAAAAGGAAGGGGGAGATGAGAGTGGAGAGGAGGGGTAGATTACCTCACGTCTATATGAAAAATTGCATATTTTTATTTTTTGTGTGTTAGTAAGACTTCCTGGCATCATAAAGACATAAGAAACTTTCTACATTTTTTCCTAAACTGAGAGCTCCTAATTTTATATAATTGTGTCATGTGTCTATGATAATTACTTTCTCTATATTTTTAGTTGCTTTCATATGTTGATTGTGTCAAAAGATTTTTAACCAACTGGCCACTGCAGTTCTCCTTGTAAATTTATTTTTTGTTGTATGCTAAAATTATTTTTTGGTATGCCTAATTAAAATGCACATGGCATATTCAAATTTTATTATGATAATCCTATATTAAAGCTTGATAAGTGCATACTACTTTAGAAATTTGAGTAGTCAGTGTTCCATTCCCAGCCAACACCTTGGCCTGTATCCCCAGAGGCCTACTGCCACCAAAGACAGACAGGTGAGACCCCTACACTCCTGTCCCCTGCATGCTAGTTGCCCCAGGGGGGCAAGCCCAGCAGCTGTAAGCTACACCCTCTCCCTGTGTAATTAATCACCAGGCCCATAGCTCAATCTGCATTTCCAGAAGCCTGTTGCCTTCACAGACCACCGGTTGAGAACTCTCCCCCAAATTCCCTGCTCCCTGGTCCCGCTAAAACCTTCCCAAAAGACATAAACTATACCTGCTCCTTGCCAAACCATTTTCTAGGCCCACACCTCAGCCTGTATTGCTGGAGACCTACCAACACCAGAGACAACCAGATGGCTTAAAGGCCAGTGTAAGAACACAAACAACAAGGTGATAGAGGCACTTAAGAAAATGAATAAATTCCTTACAGAAATACAGAAAAATACAATCACACAGGTGAAGGAAATTAATAAAACTGTACAAAACTGAAAATGGACACAGAAACAATAAAGAAAACTGAGGGAATCCTGGAGATGGAAAACCTAGGTAACAAAACAGGAACTACAGACACAAACATCACCAACAGAATATAAGAGACAGAAGAGCGAATTTCAGGTATAGAAGATAAGATAGAACAAACATACATCTGTCAGAGAAAATGTCAAATCTAAAAAGTTTCTAGCACAAAACATCCAGAAATTATGGGATACAGTGAAAGACCAAACTTAAGAATAATAGGAATAGAAGAAGGAGAAGGTTCCCAGCTCAAAGGCTCAGAAATATTTTCAATAAAATTATGGGAGAAATTTTCCCTGACATAAAAAAAAAATTAGATGCCTCAAAGAAGCTTACAAACACCAAATAGATTGGACCAGAAAAAGAAAATTCTCCTGCCCCATAACAAAGAAAGAATATTAAAAGCTTCACAGGAAAAAGCTCAAGTAACATACTAAGGCAGGCCTGTTAGAATTACACCAGACTTCCCAATAGAGACTTTAAAAGCCAGAAGGGTCTGGACAGTTGTCTTACAATTTCTACAAGACCACAGATACCAGCCTAGACTACTGTACCCAGTAAAATTTTCAATCAATGTAGATGGAGAAGACAAGATATTTCATGAAAAAACCAAATTTAAACAATATTTATCCACAAATCCAGCTATACAGAAAATACTAGAAAGAAAACTATAACACAAAGAGATTAACTAAATTTAAGAAAATACAGGAAACAAATAACTCCACTGCAGCACACACACACAAACACCACCAACATCAAAATAATTAGAAATAACAATCATTGGTAATTAATATCTCTCAACATCAGTGGACTCTATTCTGTGATAAAAAGAAACGGAAACAGAATAGATGCAAAAACAGGATCTATCCTTCTATTGCATGCAAGAAACACATTTCAGCAGCAAAGATAGACATTACCTCAGAGTAAACGGCTGGGAAAAATTCTTCAGGGCAAATGGACTCAAGAAGCAATCTGGAGTACCCATTTTAATATCTAACAAAGTAGATTTTCAACCAAAATTAATCAAAAAAGAAGGGAAAGAATACTTCATAAACATCAAAGGAAAAACTCAGCAAGACAACATCTCAATTTTTAACATCTATGCACCAAATGCAAAGGCACCCATACTTGTAAAAGAAACATTATGAAAGCTTAAATCACACATTTGAACCCATACATAAATAGTGGGAGACTTCAACAGCTCACTCTCAGATCATCCAGACAGAAACTAAACAGAAAAATAATGAAATTAATAGACATTATAAATCAAATAGTCATAATAGATATCTACAGAACATTTCACCCCAACACAAAAACAATACACCTTCTTCTCTGCAGCTCATGGAACCTTCTCAAAAATTGGCCATATTCTCAGACACAAAGCAAGTCTTAACAGATTCAAGAAAATTGTTATAATCCCCTGTATCTTGTTTATCAGACCACATGGATTAAAGCTGGACTTCAACAACAATAGAAAGCCTATATAAACTCATGGAAACTGAGCAAATCCCTACTCAGTGATATCTGGGTCAAGAAAGAAATAAAGAAATTACAAAGGAGGACTCCAAGATGGCAACAACCAGTGTGCACAGTTTCTGAAGAGCAGAGGATCCAAAACTCCAAAACTGGTGAGTGGATGGGAGGCTGAAGCCAGAGCATCCACTTAGAGGCTTCCCAGGCTAGAGAGGACAACCTGTGAGCTGGGATAGATTGGATCCAGGCCCTGCCTGGACATCTCCAGGGTCTGACAGTGGTGAACTATAGAGGCAACCCACTGAACTTCCACAGCAGAGGCAGGGAGTGTGTAAACTTAGGTATGGGGTCTCCTTACTCTAACAGCCAAACAAGGACAGATATCTGAGAGTAGAAAATTGTAGGCCCTTTGACCTTACCACATGAACCTGAGAGTGACTTCCCAGGCCCTCTGTGCTTTCCAAACACTCTTGCAAGTGACTTCCCAGGCTCTCTGCTCTTTCCACACATGCCTGCTGATGAGTGCCTCGGTTAGAGAGTGAGTGTATCTGCAAGAGAGTACACACAGAACACCAGATCCAGGGTGCATCTACCCTAGCTGCCAGACATCCAATGAGTTCTACCCACACGCCCATTGTGAACAACAAAGGGATCTCCAGGTTAGCCTTCTCAACATTGAAGCTCCTGTACTATGGTTCTCCCAGTGGAGTCCAGGCAAACAATTTCTGGAAACAATTCCTGGAATCAAGATGGTACAGACTAGACAGATTTGAGCACTTTGAGCACAAAAACTACACTTAAACAATATGTACAATTTTTTTTATAGATTCCATTTACCAAAGAAAAACCAAGGTCAGATAAAAAGATTAAACAGTCCTATATTCCCCAAAGAAATAGAAGTACTCATCAAAAGTCTCCTTGCCAAAAAAGCCATGGTTTCAGCACAGAATTCTTCCATACCTTCAAAGAAGAGCTAACTCCAATTCTCTTCAAACTATTCCACAAAATAGAAACAGAACGAACATTAACAAACTCAATCTATGAAGCTGCAGTCACCTTGATACCTAAGCCAGATAAGACCCAACAACAACAACAACAAAAAAAAAAACAAAAAAAACTTCAGACCTATCTCTCTTATGGACATTGATGCAAATTACTCCATAAATTACTTGCAAACCCAATCCAAGAACACATAAAAGATATCATCCATCATGACCAAGTAGGCTTCATCCCAGGCATGCAGGAGTGGTTCAATATACACATATCCATCAATGTAATCCACCACATAAACAAAAAGAAGAAAAACACACACACATGATCATCTCCTTAGATAACAAAAAAGCATTTGACAAAATCCATCACCCATTCATGTTTAAAGTCTTGGAGAGACCAGGGATACAAGGCACCTACCTACTCATAGTAAAGGCAATATACAGCAAGCCTATAACCGATATCAAACTAAATGGAAAGAAACTCCTGAAATCAGGGACAAGGAAGGCTGCTCACTTTCTCCATATCTTTTCAACATAGTACTTGAAGTCCTAGCTAGAGCAATAAGACAACTAAACAGATCAAGGTAATACAAATCAGAAAGGAAGAAGTCAAAGTATCACTATTTGCAGATGCTATGATAGTATACATGAGCGACCCCCAAAAATTCAACCAGAGAACTCCTTCCACTGATAAACACCTTCAGCAAAGTGGCTGGATATAAAATTAACAACAACAACAACAACAACAACAACAAATCTCAGTAGCCCTCCTGTATACTAAAGACAAAAGGGCCAAGAAAGAAATTAGGGAAACAACACCCTTCACAATAGCCACTAATAACATAAAGAACCTTGGTGTGACTCTAACCAAGTGAATGAAAGACCTGTTTGAAAAAGCCAAACAAAACAAAACAAAAAAAAACCTTCAAATCTCTGAATAAAGAAATTGAAGAAGATATCAGAAGATGGAAAGATCTCCTGTGCGCATGGATCACTAAGATTAACCTAGTGGATATGGCCATCCTGCCAAAAGCAATCTACAGATTCAATTCAATTCCCATCAAAATACCAACACAATTCTTTACAGACCTTGAAAGAAGAAATTTCAATTTCATATGGAGAAACAAAAAACCCAGAATTTCCAAAAAGATCCTGTACAACAACAGATCATCTGGAGGTATCTCCATCCCTGACCTCAAGCTGTACTACATAGCAATAGTAATAAAAACTTCACGGTACTGGCATTGAAACAGATTGGTGGGTCAAGGGAATCAAATCAAAGGCCCAGAAATAAACCCACAAACCCATGGAAACTTAATTTTTGACAAAGAAGCCAAAACATACAATGGAAAAAAGATAGCATCTTCAACAAATGGTGCTGGTTTAACTGGAAGTCTACATGTAGAAAAAATGCAAATAGGTCCTTATTTATCACACTGCACAAAACTTATGTCCAAGTGGATCAAAGATCTCAACATAAAACCTGGCACACTAAACCTGTTTGAAGAAAAAGTGGGGAAGAGCCTTGAATTCATTAGCACAAGAGAAAACTTCCTGAACAGAACACCAACAGCACAGGCTCTAAGATCAACAATCAATAAATGGGACCTCATGAAACTGAAAAGCTTCTGTAAAGCAAAGGACACTGTCATTGGAACAAAAAAAACAGCCTACAGATTGGAAAAGGATCTTCAGTTACTCTATATCTGACAGAGGGCTAATATCCAGAATATATAAAAAACTTAAGAAGTTAAACACCAACAAACCAAGTAATACAATTAAAATAGGGCACAGAGATAAACAGATAATTCTCAATAGAGGAATATAGAATGGCAGAGAAACACTTAAAGAACTGTTCAATGTCCTTAGTCATCAGGGAGATGCAAATCCAGCAACCCTGAGATTTTACCTTATACCTATCAGAATGGCAAAGATCAAAAACAACAAAGAACAAATAACAACACATGCTGGAGAGGAAGGTAAGAAAGGGGAACTCTCCTCCATTGTTGGTGGGAATAAAAAATTTGTACAACCACTTTGTAAATCAATCTGGTGTGTTCTCAGACAATTAGGAATAGTGCTAGCTCAAGATCCAGCTATACCACTCCTAGGCATATATACAAAATATGTTCAACTATACAAGGGACAACTTCCTAAACAAAACACCAACAGCACAGGCTCTAAGATCAACAATCAATAAATGGGACTTCATGAAACTGAAAAGCTTCTGTAAAGCAAAGGACACTGTCATTGGAACAAAAAAACAGCCTACAGATTGGAAAAGGATCTTCAGTTACTCTATATCTGACAGAGGGCTAATATCCAGAATATATAAGAAACTTAAGAAGTTAAACACCAACAAACCAAGTAATACAATTAAAATAGGGCACAGAGATAAACAGATAATTCTCAATAGAGGAATATAGAATGGCAGAGAAACACTTAAAGAACTGTTCAATGTCCTTAGTCATCAGGGAGATGCAAATCCAAACAACCCTGAGATTTTACCTTATACCTATCAGAATGGCAAAGATCAAAAACAACAAAGAACAAATAACACATGCTGGAGAGGAAGGTAAGAAAGGGGAACTCTCCTCCATTGTTGGTGGAAATAAAAATTTGTACAACCACTTTGTAAATCAATCTGGTGTGTTCTCAGACAATTAGGAATAGTGCTAGCTCAAGATCCAGCTATACCACTCCTAGGCATATATACAAAATATGTTCAACTATACAAGGGACAACTTCCTAAACAAAACACCAACAGCTCAGGCAGTAAGATCAACAATTAATAAATGGGACTTCATGAAACTGAAAAGTTTCTGTAAGGCAAAAGACACCTTCAAAAGGACAAAATGGCAACTTACACAGTGGGCAAATATCTTCATTAATCCTACATCCAAGGAAGAACTGATATCCAATACATATAAAAAGATACCAAGAAACTAAATACCAACAAACCAAATAACCCTGTAAAAACTGGAGTACAGAGCTAAACAGAGAATTCCCATCAGAGGAAATTCGAATAGTGGAGAGACACTTAAACAAATCCACAACATCCTTAGTCATCAGGGAAATTCAAATCAAAATGATTTTGTGATTCTATCGTACAACCAGCAGGATGGCTGAGATCAAAAATTCAAGTGACAGCACATGCTGGTAGGATGTGGAGAAAGGGGAACAGATTCCATTGCTGGTGGGAGTGCAAACTTCTACAACCACTTTGAAAATCAATCAGGCGCTTTCTCAAATAATTGGGAATAGCCATACCTCAAGACTGAGCTATACCACTCTTGGACATACACCCAAAAGTTGTTCCACCATACAATAAGGACATTTGCTCAATTACATTCATAGCACATTTATTTGTAATAGAATCTGGAAACAACGTAGATGTCCCTTAACGGAGAATGGATACAGAAATTGTGGTACATTTACACAATGAAAATGCTACACGGCTATTAAAAACAGGGAAATTATGAAATTTGTAGGCAAATGTATGCAACTAGAAAAGATCATCCTGAGTGAGGTAACCTAGAAACAGAAAGACAGGCATGGTATATACCCACTTAAAAGCAGGTATTAGCCGTATAATGTAGGATAGCCATCTAAAGAGCTAAAGAAGCTGAACACTAAGGAGGACCCTAGGGAGGATGCTTAAATCTCATTCAGAATGGCAAACAGAATAGACATAGGAAGACTTGTAAGAGAGGAAACAGGGTGGGAGCCTTCTATAGAGGGTCCTCTGGCAGGCTCCACCCAACAGGGGATTGAAGCAGATGCTGAGTCTCACTGCTAAACTTTGGGCAAAGCACAGTGAGTCTTATGGAAGAAGAGGGGGGTGGGGATAGAGGGACATGGAGGGACAGGAACCCCACAAGGAGACCAACAAAGCTTAAGGATCTGAGCCCAGTGTATCCTGCAGAGACTGATGCACCAACCAAGGACCATGCATGGAGGGGTACTAGACCCCTTGGTCAGTTGTAGCCAACTGGCAATTCAGTCTCCATGTAAAAGACTTTTAACTTGAATAAATAATTCAAAATTTGTACGGAGTTTTCCTCAAAGGAAAAGAAAAAGACTGCGTTCTGGTTTAAATATCAGGACTGCCTTCCAACTCACCCTTAGGAAATTCTGAACTTCTCACATCATCTGAGAGCACATTTATAGTTCACGTGGACAAGAAGTATTCTGGATGATATGCATCATTAAATTAACTAGCAATGGAAAACCCAAAGTATCTATACATTTCTCTCACTGGGATTTGCTTTGAATCCCAGCTATAGTCCCCTCCCTCATCTCCACCCTGTCCCACCTTCCTTCCCCCTTCCTCCCCTATCCCTCTTCCCTAGTCCACTGACAGAGGAAGTCCTCCCCTACTGTCTGACCCTAGCCTATCATGTCCCATTTGAACTGCTTGGATCCTCTTACTCAGTAGGCTGTCTAGGTCACCCCGCCAGGGAAAAGTCATCAAGGAGCAGGCAACTGAGTTCATGTTAAAGGCTGTCTTTTCTTGTCTTACTAGGGAACCCACATGGAGACTTAGTTGTCTTTGAGCTACATCTGAGCAGGGTGTGTATGTCCTCTCTATGTATAGTCTCTGCAGACTTTCCTGAGTCCTGCTTTTTTTTTTTTTTTTTTTTTTTTGCTTTGGTGGTCTCCTTATGTGGCTCCTGTCCTCTCTGGTTCCTTATGTCTTATTTTTAAGGGCTTGTGTAACTTAAAATAGTTATCATGGTGCATAAGAAGACCTAACTTTCATCTCTGGACCTAACTTAGAGTGAATGCATTCCTACATCATAAATTTGCCTCAAGCCTATTTTTCTTCCTAGTGTAATATATGTGCTTGTGACATAAGAAGGTTCACCGAACTTCCTCATGCAGCCTTTGGTATTGGGTGGTAGGGGGGAGGCAGAGCTTAAGTTACTTGAATCAAATAAGGTCTTCAATAAAATTATTATCAGGGATTATAAAATCATCAATTCATCTAAACCACATTATTTCATGAAAGTACATTTTCATATTGATACTTCAGGAAATCTGTCCAACAGAGTGGATAAACATCCAGGGAGCAATCACAGCAGAGCATAGGCAATGAGGATTTCCTCACTTACAGCGACACCATGCTAGATGTATGAGGAATAAGCAATGGCAAGCATGGAAATGCATATCAGCAGCAAGAAACAATCCAGAAACAAAATTCCCTGGGCTCCATGCCTCACCAGGACATGCCAATCAACATCTGTGTAAAAATGGTGGCCTGCCTTCAAGAAAGCTCAGTTGCTTACTGTAGTCTTTTCTGCATGTCCTGTGCCAGAGTTCTTTGTTAGATCATGAAAACTTTCATCTGTTCAGAGTACAAGTTGTGGCCATCAGTTTTTCACTGTTGACAAATACATGAGAAAAACCTTTTAAAATGCGGAAACTTTTATTTTGGCACCCAATTTCAAAAGTTTCAAACCAAAGTAAGCCGGACTGATTTTGATGGGTGTGAGGTAAAGCAAAATATCATGGCAGGCACATATTGCACAGGCTTTCATCTTATAACAACCAGCAACAATGGAAAAAAAAACATAGGAAGAGCCCAGGAACAAGATAAAACTTTCTACACACACTTCCTCCAGCTGGGCACATTTCCACTCAAAGCCATCATATCAGAGTACTCAGGTCCCAGAAACTTCTCACAAGCTTATCAGCTGTCAGTCACTCCTACACAGGAGTCTTTCTGTGCAGGAGGGGACACTTCATATCCAAACCATAACAAGAGATAAATCTCCAAAACCTTTGTAATTTAGAGCTAAAACTAAAATTATTCACCAATTTTTCTTACAAGGACGATACAGCATATATATTTTTTCATCTTTGCTGTAATATAATGTTTCTACTGCTCAATTCAATTGTCATGCCAAACAATCAGAGACATTATATAAATGAATTAGTATGGTGATTTTCAATAAAACATTATTTAGAAAGACAAAAAATTAGATATGCCCTTCAGGCCATGTTTTTCTGGCATTTGTTAAAAAACACAAATAGGAAACTATGTGGGCTTGGAGGTTTAGGATGGAGTAACTATTGCCCAGCATTGTGCTTTACGTTAATTAAATAAAACACAAATAAAAAAAGAAAATCTTAAAAGCCCAAAATCAAATCACAATCTAATTTATTAAATGGAAAAATCACCAAATAAACCAGTCTGCAGTTAAAATGTTTGCAAGAGACTTGATGATTCCACCAATAAGTGTCTCTAACTATCAAGTATTTTTAGATATGTCTATGGTTTTAATAATTTTATAAACTTCTGCTACTACAACCTTAATCACAGGGGTTACTATGTATGTGTCCACATTTGAAAAAATGGGGTAAGAAGTCACATAGTTTTTTGGTATTACTTTTATTCTTTATTTTGCAAAATGATAAAAATAGTTTGTTCTAAATATTGTAAAGCAAACAATTAGCTCTTTTACTTAATTACAACTCAAAAATGATCATTTCCAATGACTTTCATGAGAAATATATCAGCATCACAAGCAGTTGAGATTCAAAAATTGTACCCTTTAAACAATTAGAAGACAAGTCTCTTCTGATTTATGTCTGTCCTCTCCACCCAGCCAAATTTCCATATCCTTTACAACGCTTTAACCTCGTGAGTATAACTGAACTTCCCCATAAATTCCTTTTCCCCAACCCACAGGACTAGACCAATAGCAAATGAGGAGACTGAAATAGTAATAAAAGGTATTCCAGATAATAATCAGACAAATTCATAGTAGAATTATAGCATACTTTCAAAGAAGATCTACAATCAAACATTCTTAAAATATCAGAAAATAGAAACAGAAGGAACACTACCAAACTACTTCTCTGCAGCCACAATAATACTAATACCAAAATCAGGTAAAGGTATAACAATAAAGAAAACTGCAGGTTAATATCCCGGGTGAACATACTAAAAAATGTTCAACAAAATATTTGCAAACAGGATGTTGACTTACATAAAAAAGACAAGTCAGCAGTTCTGGCACACACCTGAAATCCCAGCACTCAGGAGGCAGAAGCAAGGAGATCTCAGAGATTAAGGCCAAGCAGGTCTACCGAGTGAGTTCTAGGACAGCAAGGGCTATAGAAAGAACCTTAGTCAAAAAAAACTCAGAAAACAAGAAGCAAACAAAGACTGACAGAATCAACTGACAGGGACTCATGGAGGCTCATGGAGATCAGAGAGCCAGTACGGGTCTGATGTGAGAATATCCACCTGGTCTTACTGTAGCTTGCAAGGCTCCAATTGGTTGATGTTCCTGGGAAGTCTGCTTCTTTTTGAGATGAGGCAGAAGGAGGGGTAGATCTGGGCAAGAGGGGAGATAGGAACAGAGACTGGAGGGAGGAGATACTGCTGTTGATATGTAATATATGAGAGAAGAATAAATTTAAAAACAAACAAGACATGTATGTCATAGAAGCATAAAATACAATAACAGTAAAACATAAAACCTAGAACCCCTGCTTGGATGTGGCCCATGGTAGCTCAGTATCCAACTGGGTACCCTATTAAGGGGAACAGGGACTATTTCTGTCATGAACTCAAGGGCTGGCTCTTTGACCCTCCCCCTCACGCCCGAGGGAGGAGCAGCCTTGCTAGGCCACAGAAGGGGACATTGCAGCCATTCCTGAAGAGACCTGACAAGCTACAGTTAGAAGGAAGGAGAGGAGGTCCTCCCCTATCAGTGGACTTGGAAAGGTGCAGAGAGGAGATGAGGGAGGGAAGGGGGTATAGGGAGGGAATGTGGGAGGGGGCTATGGCTGGGATGCAAAGGACATAACCTGTGATTAATATAAAAATAAATAAATAATAAAAATAAAAAGACATAAATAAGGGTTTCTTTGTATATAAGGAAAATAGCATTCTGTTTGAAGCTTAACTAAAATATAAACATCATGCTTTTTTCTTATTTAAAAGTATTAACAATGAAACAAATTTACATGAGAATTTTGCATCTAACATTGATAGTGTGTAAAATATGATTTATTTAATCTTTGATGAGTTTCTATTGAAGAAAGAATAATTCTAATGGCAGTGGATTATACAGAAGTTAACTGAAATCTGGTGTTTGCTTGTACTCTGTTTAAGTTTGTATCTCAAATAAGCGTAATAAGATTTAGGCTAGATCCCAGGGGAGGATATTGCAGCCAGCCCTGAGGAGACAGGATGAGCTGGGGTTGCATGGAAGGGGAGGACTTTGGTGGACTTGGAGGGGGCGGGGAGGAGATAAGGGAGGGGGAGAGTGGGAAGGAATGAGGGAGGGGGCTACGCCTGGGATGCAAAGTACCTAACCTGTGACTGATATAAAAATAAATAAATTAAAAAACAAACAAACAAACAAACAAAAAAGCTTTAAATTGATACTTGGGGATTTTTCATTCATTCATTGAAAATGTCATATATGTATATTATGTGTTTTGAAGCAGTCTGTCTTCCATTTTCTTCACCCCAAAACTTCTCCTGTAGATGTTTTTATTTCCTCAGATGAGGGCATAAAATGAGAGCTATACTCAACTTTTATGAATACATGGCTTGAGAGAAGCTCGGGGCATTTCTATCCAACTATCCCTAGGAAACCTGGAAACTTCTAGCCTCCTTACAATCTAATCGTTTCTAAACCCAAACCTGGAAGGCCTCAACTTCCAGCCCTTTACATCAGCTGACATAGGCCTAGAATGTTTCCAGCCTCCAAGACTTACTACTAAATAAACTCTCCCTTTCTAGTTTTTTTTCTGAACTCCTGCTGGCTATTTCAATTCAGCTCTTCTGGCTCAAAACTCCTTTTCAAGCTGACTGATTCAAACTGGCTTCTCTCTGCTTCCCACTGAATTGCTCTACTTGGAAAACCTGCCTTTGATCTTCACAAACTGAACTGCATGAACACAGCTAAATTGCACTGAACTGCACTGAACTGTACCATACTGTCTGCAGGAACTCTGTACTCTCTGTGTGTGTTACTCTTCTGCAGCTTCTCTTTCTTGTCTGTTCACATGAGAATTGGACATATCCTACCTCGGACTCATTCTGTCAAATCTTTCTCAGATTTATCACTTAGTCTGTCCCTAAATTAAATGTCATTGTTTAGGATTAAAGGTGTGCATTAAATCCCAGCCAGAGGGATTAAAGATGTGTACTTACAGCATGTCTGTATTGCAGATAGAGCACACAGACTTAGGTCTTTGGAAATGATCCCTTGCCAGAACAACCATGTTGCTGGATTAAAACTCCTCTGCATTGCTGTATCATCCTCCACCACTTTTGCCTCCCAACTTAAAAACAAACAAAAACATTGCTCTCTTAAAATTGCATTCTTAAAAACAAACAGAAAATTACTTGATTATATACATATATATATAATTATAAAATATGACCATATTGTCTTTAACCCTGAAATACAGAGAAGTTTCTATATATTCAAATCAATAAACCACATAAATAAACTTAAAACAAAAAATCACACGGCCATCTCAATAAACACAGTAATCACAGTAAATGCCTTTGAGAAAAATACAACAAATACAAATACAAGTACATGTGCCTGGGCATGGTGGTGCTCCCTTTTAATCCCAGTGCTTGGGAGGTACAGGCAGGTGAAGCTCTGTGAGTTCAAGGCCAGCCTGGTCTACAGAGCATGTTCTTGCTCTGTTACATGGAGAAATCCTGTCTTGCAAAACAAATAACCAAAAACAAACAAAAAAATACAACATGTCTTCATGATGAAAGTTCTAGAGAATGTAGAACTAGAGAGATCAAAGTTCAAAATAATAAAAGTATATATGAGAAACTATGACCAATGTCATTTTAAATGTAGAAAAGCTGGAAGCAATTCCACTAAATGCAGGAACTAAGAAGGGATATCTACTATCATCTCCCCTTTTCATGATTGTGTTCCAAGTACTAGCTGGAATGATAAGTCAAGAGAAGGAACTCAAAATAATACAAATAAAGAAAGAACTCAAACTATATTTGTTTGTAAATCACATACTATACAAGAGAGATTAAAACAAATTCTACGAGAAGACTTCCAGAAATTATAAACAAATTATGTAATATGGCACAATATAGAGTCAACTTGCACAGAAAATGATTTTTTATGTATCAACTATAAATATGTAGTAAAGAATATCATAGGCACATCCCATTCAGAATATCCCCAAATAAATAAAACACCTAGGAAGAAAACAAACCAAGGAAGTAAAGTATGTCTATACTGAAAACTTTAAGACTCTAAGGAAAGAGATAAAGGGAAAATCAGAAAATACAAAGACATCTTGTGCTTATGAATTTCTACAATTAATATTGTGGAAATCACCAATGTACCACAAAATATTTAAGTATACAGCTTGTAGTTAGATGCAGAAACAGGGAAAGTGAAAGGGAGCATTGCCAGGGAACAGGCATGAAAGGGGAATAACAAGGTACAAGTCACCTGAATACAGAAAGAAAAAAAAAAAGGTGAGGGACTCTAATGAGGGAGATAAATACATAAGAAGGAGAGAGGAGAGTAAAATCACAGTAAGGGTATCTGATTTTCTTTTTACACTTCAAAAGATTTTTCTTTATTTAAACACATTTACAGCATGCAAGTTAACTTAAAATTATATGTCATCTTCCCAAACCATTTATATTGACTGCAACCCTAAATCCTGAAAATAAAATAACAGTCCACAGGTAGACTCTCTTCTGTTACCTCAAATCAAAGTAAGAGTTGCAAATAAATTCAGTTATGCATAGTACTTAGTTTCCTTAAGTTAGGCAAATAATTTAATAGATCACCATGAATAAGTACTACTCTTATTTCACTGAGTTTCTCTTCTCAACCAATTACCAATACCACTCAGAGGAGCATTAATATATACAGTCACAAAAAGACACTGCAAATTAAAATATTTTCAGTATTCTAGATGATAAAAAACATCCATTTTGAGTGAATGATATATTTAATAACCTATCATAGCAAAAAAGAGTTCAATTCACTGAAAAATTTATGAAATTCTTAGTATACTTTATGAAAGTTTTAAATCATAAATAGAAAATAAACATTAAGATTTAAAAAAACCTAACAATGTGTTTTCTTAACCACATGCTAGTTACAATTCATTGTGTGTTCCACAGCACCAATACCCATGATACATCTTAAAATTACTGTCTTCAGACAAAAGAGATTTTTTTTCCATTAAGAAAACTGCCAAAGAAGCAAGTTGTCATTTGGAAAAATGTCCTTATGAATGCAGCCCTACCTGTCATATAGACAGCAATGTCCACAGGGCCAGGCCTCTTACCGACGATGGTTTCCACCTTGCTGCACTAAGGTTTCACTTCAGCTTGTAGAGTGTTTCTTTCAATCATAGAAGCAACACAATCATTAAAGTTTGCATACTACAACAGCAAAGATTTTGATGATTAAAAAATAAATACATTTATCTTTCAAAACAAAATTATTATAAAAGTAAAAATTACAATAGTTAAGGAAATAGAAAAATAAACCAAGTAAGATCTGAGTCTTCTGACTATGGCTCCAAATTTAATAATACAAATATCTGTATATCAAATTTTCCAAAGGTTCTACCAGCCAGATTTTCCCCCCAGAACCTCCAAAGCTTCTCTCCTTACAGAATAAGATTTCACTGTCTGCTTCCTCAGTGCTGGGGCAGCTGCAGCCCTGTTAGAAGAAATCACAGGAAATGGGCTGAAGTTTTCATTTAGGATTCATATATTAACTATCTACCTTAAAATCTATAATAGATATAAGTCTGTGTATAAATATATGAATATAGTTTAAATGAAATGATAGTTTAAATTTTCTCACCAAGGCTGAAAATTCACCCTCAAAGATCCAAGGACACTAACAAAAACCCCAACACTATACTTAAACTCTCTTGAGTTTAAGTTAGGTGATGGCTATTCAGTAGAATCCCAACACATACATCCTATTGCTACTGCCTTGGCTGACTCCGAGAGGTGTAAAGCAAATCCCAATTGCTGAAGAAACCATGCATTTAAGACACAGGACCAGAGATTCCTGAGCTTGAACGGAACTGAAAGCCTTCTCTCTGAAAATTAACTTTCATGGTTTCAGAAATCTCTATACAAGCTTCCAAAGGAGGGAAGCAGCTGACAGTCCTACTCAACTGTGATGCCTATGAGCCACAACAACAACTAGGATGGCATGATAACCCTTATGGTGCAATAGTGGTAGGCATATATCAGTGCTAACCAAAAGCTCTCTAATTAGGCTTAAGGCCTGCTCAACAAAAAAGGGAATTGTGTCTGGTACTAGAAATCCAGCAAACTATTCAGTACTAGTAAAATCACACCACTTGGAAGAGAACCTACAAACATCACTTTATTAAATGAGCATAATTCCTACCTCCAAATATTTATCCATAGACCCACAGATAACTGTAGTTCTCACCAGTCATCAAGATGAATTCTCTTCACAAAAAAATAAAAAAAAAATAAAGGGGAGTACTACATAAACCAAGCCCAATCAAAATGCAGAGTTGTAGAGCCAACCACAAAGGATGAGTCTATAGAACATTCCCACACCCCAGGAAGAATTGAGGAGTGATTGGAGAGATTATAAGAACCGGAGGATCATGGAGCATGCTGTAAGATTGAGTCACCTTGTGATGCCAGAAATCACACCCATAAAGTCTCAACAACAAGATTTCCTGAATAAACCTGAGCTGAGAAAAAACAGACATGCAAAAGTGGACAAGGGTCTGTAGAAAGCTCATGAGGTCTCAGTCAGTCCTATGTAAAACGAGCTACAAGCAACTAAGATTGTGTGAAATAGTCTTCTCCTGATAAAAGCCTATTGATTGATTATTCAATACCATGTGGTTGGCCTTGCCATACACATATAACTAACCTTATTTAGATTCAGCAGGTTATATTTAAGAATATATATATATATATATATATATATATATATATATATATATGCATGTAACAGTAGTTAATAATAAAAAGGATGTCATGAATTTGAAAAAAGCAAAGAAGGGTATACAGAAGAGTTTGGGGGGAGGAAAAGAAAGGGGGAATGATACAATTATATTATAATGTTAAAAATAAATCAACATCTTTACAAAGTAGGAGCTCTTCATTGATTTAAAGAGTTAAAGCTTTGTTGTACAAGAAGATAAACACACTAGCATTTATCCTCATAAATTAAATTATTTGAAAAGATGTTACACAAGTAAAATGAATAATTTTAGCAGACTACAACAGTTTCAAGAAAGATTATCAATTTATATTTTTGCTACATATATTCCAATTATTTAATGCATATCATAAAAATGTACTTTATTAAATCATACATAGAACAACTTTTGTAAATACTCAAAAGATGATAATGTTTCACTGTGAAATACATGAAAAATTCACAGTTTGCTTTCCATATCCTTACCTCCCCTAAAATTGCAAATTGCAAACACACAAAACTGAGCTCCTCTATTGAGTAGTATTTAATGAAAATATTTTATGTATGCAATGAATTTGCCCTCTTCCAACTTCTCAGACCTGGATTCCACTTTGATTTATTGTTCTCTAACTTCTAGGAGCTAATCTATCTTTCCTGACATTACTTCAATCCTGTATTACTTATTCATTACTTCAACAATTAGTTTTAGTTGTTAAAATATATAAAGGCAGATGACAAGTGCTATATTGGCAAATCTGTCTAGTTGAGGCAAGGTGATTTACTTCGATTATTGTCACTTTTTATTCATTTTAACATAAAGAAGAGAGATGCATAGATAATAGTAATAATAGTTTGATAACTCAGTATACAAAAGATCTAGCTTACTGGTAGGGAAATGATAGTTATTAAAGTTCCAGTTGAACAAGCATGAATGCCTTAATTCAAATGCACAGCACCCAAATAAGTAAGATAGAAAGAGCCAAACACATTATTGCACATACATAATCTTAGTGCTGGTGATTATGTTGAAGATATGGAAGGTGTAGATACAGGCAGGTTCTTGGAGTTCACTGGCCAGCCAACCTAGCCAAATTAATGAGCTCCAGAGTCAGTAAAAGACTCCACCATAAAGAAAAATAAGGCAGGGAATGATAGAGGATCATACACAGTGTGGACCTCTGTCCTTCACATGCACACATATGCACTTTCACACATATGAACATGTGTACATAGCACACACAGAGCAAATAAGTGAGATCAATTTGCTTTTCATTTTTATGTCATTAAAAATTTGACTTTGTAGTACTGAACATTATTGTTAGGCACAATGATGATATAAATAATGTCACCTTATTTATTAGCACAAATGTGTTGTACTTTTACTGATGTGCTATAATTATTGATGTCTCTACGTAGGTAAGGTTCCAAATGTTTGTTCAGAAGTCTCTTTTCAATAATAACAGCTTCTATTATTTTTGCATTATATCCTCAGTAGACAATCATTATTCAATATCAGAATGATGTGCAAAGTATGCACAAAATGACAAGGGATGAATTTGGAGACGGTGTTGGATCCATAACAGATACATTTGAATATGTAAGTTTATCTCCCTCGTCATGGTTGATTCTATAGATACTGGACACATTCTCAGTCAGCCAATCTTTTTCCTAGGAATTTAGAATCAGAACTGCACAAAAATACAATACCTGCAGAGGTATAACATTGCATAATATGTAAACCAAAGAGCATTGTTGTAGTTCTTTCCTAATAATATTTTGGCTAGTAGATTACGGTAGACTCACATGGTAACAAAGAGGAAAAATAGCTCTATTTTTTATTATTATTACTGAAAATAGATTTTTCTCTTATACAATATATGCCAACCACATTTCCCCTCCCTCCACTGCTCCCAGGTCCCAACCCACATTCCCTCTCCCTTGGTTTCTCTCTTCCTCCATTTCCCTTCAAAAAAGAGCGAGCCTCCAAGAGATAACATTCAAACAGGACAAAACACGATACAGCAAAAGACAAAACCCCTCATATCAAGCTGGACAAGACAACCCAATAGAAGGGAAAGAGTCCCAAGAGCAGACAAGAGTCATGATATGCCCCAAAAGAGTCAGAGACACACCCTCTCCCATTGTTAGGAGTCCTACAAAACCCTAAGTGACAACCAAAACACATATGCGGAAGACTTGGTACAGACCCATGCAGGCAGGTCCTGTGATTGCCACTTCAGTCTCTATGAGCCCATATGAGCCCTGCTTAGTTGATTCGGTGGGCCAGTTTCTTCTGGTGTCCTCCATCCCCTCCAACTCATACATTCTTCCTCCCTCTCTTCTACAGGGTTCCTTGATCTCTGAGGATAGGGATGCAGAGGAGACCTCCAGTTTAGACTCTTTTTTTTTTTCAAAATGTCTGGCTGTGGGTCTCTGCATCTGCTTCCATTTGCTGCTGGGGGAAGTCTCTCTGGTAATGACTGGACAAGGCACCCACCTATGAGTATGAAAGAATATCATTAGGAATCACTTCACTGACTTTTTTTTACCAGTCTTGTTTGTTTTTACCATCCACTGGGATGGTAACTATTTAATAAGTAACCAATATTGGTGAAATATAGAAAAATTAGAATTCTCAGGTATTATTTATCTGAATGTAAAATAGCACATTTGTTATAGAACAGAAATATGGTGATTACCCCTAAAAAGGTGAGAATTTTCAACTGAGAAATTCCATTTAGAAATATATATCTAGCTATTTTAAAGCAAACCCTTGAAGAAATGTGCACTCTTATGTTCTTAGTAGCATTGTTCATAAAAGGTAAATAAGACCAACTCAAACTTTTTTCTATGAGTAAAAACTATATACATACAACGGAATATTATTCCTTCTTAAATAAGGAGGAAAGTCTGACACAGTTTATAAGACAGATGAGCCTTAATGACATTATACTAAGTGGAAAAAAAGTCAGACACAAAACAAGTGATATTATGTTCCAATTTCTATGAGGCACAGAGTAGCAAAATTTACAAACAGAATATAGACTAGAGGCAGTTAACAGCTGAGGGAAAAGGGATTCTGTAAGCTGTTGGATAGATACAGAATTTCAGTTTGTCAAGATTAAAATTCTTCTGGAAATGACAATAACATGAATATACCTAATAATAAACTGTACATTTAAAATCAGTGTGAGAGATAAAAGACAAACTAAATATTCATCTTTTGCTTTACATTACATAATGCTCACAAGCCTTGCATTAGCACTTCATTTACATAACTTTAGTCAGTAGTTTAAACACTTTAAATGGGAGCAATTTGTTATTTTTTTTTAATTCCATGGATAAAGCGTTCACTTTCAGAGTATGAGTAATTTTCCCATGTGCTCATGAGCAATTGATTTTTAAAATTAAATTTGAATTTACCATACAAAATGAACTCCATTATATTTTCATATATATTTTTTTTCTTTTTAAGATTATAATTACATTTTCCTTTTCCTGTTCCTCCCTCCAAACCTTCCCATATAACCCTCTTCTCTCTCCTTCAAAGTCATGCCCTCTTTTTTCTCTAGTGGTTATTGCAAGTATATATGTGTATGTATATTTACATATATATGTATTTACATATAAGTCCTAAATATAACCTGCTCAGACCATACATTGTCAGTTGTATGTATAATTTCATGGCTGTTTGGTTGCCCTTCCTCACTGTCCTCCCCCAAATCCCTGCTTTCTCTTTCTGGTCCCATCTTCCCCCAAGTAACCATATTCAGCTTCCATTGCATGTGCATTCTATCACTCTCTTTTCTTCTGCCCACTTTCCTTTACATATCTTTCTTCCCCTTTGCAGTCCCCATTGTTTTTCTGTTTTTCCATTGCCTATCTTCCTACCTTCCTACCTACCTGCTTACATACACACACACACATACAGAGAGAGAGAGAGAGACAGACAGACAGACAGACAGACAGACAGACAGACAGACAGACAGAGACAGAGAAAGGGAGAGAAAGAGAGAGAAAGGGGGACTGACCAGACTGATTTATACTTTAAAAAAATCTTCACTGAAAAGAATATTCAGAAAAAGTACTTATAGAAACCATATTATAATACTTCCATGCTGCCATGCTCATTAGAAGCACATACCTAAAAGCAGAGCCACAAATTATTACAGAAAGAATAATGGTTAAGTTTCATTTTCTGTACAGTTTTCAGCATAGTAAGTTGTAGGATAAACATTATAATGTAGTCTGTACTTGTTACATGAAATCATACATTTAACTTTGGTTCTCTGGATGCCGTTTAGCACAGCATGATTCCGTTATCCTATGATTTCTACATAAATTATATGAGAGAATGATGACACAGAAAGAAGGCTCAATAATGGTAGGGAGTAGTCTTGTTCCACCTACTATCTCAATTAATTTGCCTCAACACAAAAGACAGCCCCATGGAGAATGATATACACAAGTATAAATTTCTAAGAATCCAGAAATGGTAAGTAAACAAAATGCTGGTTTCTGAGGCTTAGAGGACCTTGTGTAATCTGAAAAAAAATCTGAATTTTGAAACTTCCACTTTGATCATATAGTCAAAAACAAAACAAAAACGTCCTTATAACTATACTGTTTCCACTTGCCTGCTTCCAGCTCTTCACATAATTTCTCAGTACCTTTGCCCTCTCTGTAACTGGGGTCAATCTCATAAGAACCTTCTTGTAGCCACCCTGAATAGTAATGAATAGAAATGAGGTATAAATATAAAATGGTGTATAAATCTTTTAATATCAGAGACTTGGTATGTTTTAAATACACAGAGGACAGGTTAATAAGACTATCAATCCTGTCTCCAATGTGTAGACATTTTCAGAGTATGATTCCATCTATCTCTGACTCTCTCTTTTTATTTTAATTTTGTAGCGTTTATATAACAAAGCAGCAAAAACAAGATGTATTTAAAAAGAAATAGATTCTCTTGGGCTGTACAGACTAGAAATTGGAAATTGATGTAGCAACGGGACTAGACTCCCCCAGTGCCTAATAATAACAGAGTCCTTCTTGTTCTTCCAGCTGTGCTAGGGCAGGTGCCATGTTAAAGCCTTAATTTAAAAAACAAAATCTCAGAGCCTGTGCTGTTGGTGTTCTGTTCAGGAAATTGTCTCCTGTGACAATGAGTTTAAGTCTCTTCCCCACTTTTTCTTCTAACCGATTTAGTGTGTCTGGTTTTAAGTTGAGGTCTTTGATCCACTTGGACTTTAGTTCTGTGCAGGGTGATAAGTATGGATCTATTTGCATTTTTCTACATGTGGACATCCAGTTAGACCAGCACCATTTGTTGAAGATGCTATCTTTTTTCCATTGAATGATTTGGCTTCTTTGTCAACAAACAAACAAACAAACAAACAAAAAACAAGTATCCATAGGTGTGTGGGTTTATTTCTTGGTCTTCCATTCAGTTCCATTGATCCACTATTCTGTTTCTATGCCAGTACCATGAAGTTTTTATTAATATTGCTCTGTAGGACAACTTGAGATCAGGAATGGAGATACCTCCAGAAGATCTTTTTTTGTACAGGATCGTTTTGGAAATTCTGGTCTTTTTGTTTTTCCATATGAAGTTGAGAATTGCTCTTTCAAGATCTGTAAAGGATTGTGTTGGTATTTTGATGGGAATTGCATTGAATCTGTAGATTGCTTTTGGCAGGATGGCCATTTTCACTATGTTAATCCTACCAATCCACAAGCATGGGAGATCTTTCCATCTTTAGATATCAACTTCAATTTCTTTATTCAGAGACTTGAAGTTCTTTTCAAACAGATCTTTCACTTGCTTAGTTAGAGTCACACCAAGTTACTTTATTACATAAGTTATATGTTATTTTGAAGGGTGTAGTTTCCCTAATTTCTTTCTCAATTAATCTTTTGCATACAGGAGGACTACTGATTTTTCTTGAGTTAATTTTGTATCCAGCCATTTTGCTGAAGGTTTTTATTAGCTGTAGGAGTTCCCTGGTATAATTTTTAGAGTCACTCATGCATATACTATCATATCATCTGCAAATAGTGATACTTTGACTTATTCCTTTCTGATTTGCATCCTCTTGATCTCCTTTACTTGTCTTAATGCTCTACCTAGGACTTGAAGTAGTATGATGAGGAGATATGGAGAGAGTGGGCAGCCTTGTCTTGTCCCTCAATTCAATGGGATTGATTTAAGTTTCTCTCCATTTAGTCTGATGTTGGCTATAGTCTTGCTGTATATTGTCTTTACTATGTTTATGTATGTGCCTTGTATAACTGATCTACTATGTTTAGGTATGTGCCTTGTATAACTGATCTCTCCAAGACGTTAATTATTTTGTCTACTGATTTCCATCAATATAGAGAAGTGTGATCCTTTGCCTTTCTTTGTTGTGTAATTACATATATATATATATATATATATATATATATATATATATATATGCCATGACCATGTCAGATAGGTTTACATATTATCTCCAATGAAGCTGTGAACTCATTAAGGATTGCTTTCTTAATTCAGGGGATTTGGTTCTCTAATTCTCTGATAGCACCTGGATAAATTATTGCCATTGTGGTGAGAGAATGTTGATGATGCTGTTGTCCAAATATTATATTATCTAAAATGTTAAAAATAAATAAACTAATGTATTAAAGTAAACATAATCCAAATAAAAAACAATCAAAGCTGACAGCTTGAAAATCTTCAGAGATACTATTTCCAATTGTACTAAATGTGAATGCTGAATAACTTGGTTTTCACTAAGGCCCCAACATTTTTTAAACATTGAAAATTTTTTTCATGTAATATATTTCGAGTTTCTCCTTCTCTTCCTCCTGAAGATCCTCCCCATGTCCCTATCCATTTGACATTTCTCCATTTCTTTCACTCTTACTTTAGAGAAAAAAGAATGTAAACAAAGAAACACACACAATCCCACAAAAAATACATTATCAGAAACTCTAACATACAAACAAAACACCAGTAAGACAAAATGTGCCAAAAAAGCAATAGGAGACTAAAATCTACAAACAACACTAAGTTTATTTTTTGTGACCATTTATTTCTGGGAATGGGGTCTATCCTTAAATGCGGTGTATAAACTCAGTGAGACTCTATCGGAGAAAATTAAATTTTCCTTTGCAACCAGTTGTGAGTTGCAGATAGCTCCATGGTTAAGGATGGAAATTCATGTCCACTTTCCCCTCTCAGCTAAGTGACCTTAGAGAGCTTGGATCTGTGTAGGCCCCGTGCTTATTGCCACAATCTCAGTGAGTTTATATGTGCAGCAATATATTGTGTCTGGAGTGAACCATCACCTCTGCCTCTTAAAATTCTTTCTCCCTTCTCTTCAGCATAGCTCTTTTATCCCTAAGGATAGATGAATAAGCCCTATTTAAAATTAAGTTATTTCAAAAATCCTTCACACTCTGCACAATCATTGCTTAGTTGTGGGTCTTTGTGTTATTTCCCGTTTACTGCAAGAGGAAGTTTCTCTGATGATTGCTGAGTATAGCATCGATCTATGGGTATAGCAGAATGTTAGGAATTATTTTACTGCTATGTTCCTTTAGAAGAAACTAGTATTTGATTTTTCCCCTCGGCCCATAGCCTACTTAACATTAGGACCTTGGCTACTAAGCAATGTCAGACACATGTACCATCTTATTGAACAGGTCTTAAATCTCATCAGAGAGTAGCATGTTATTCCCAAAACGTGTGTGCCACTATTGCACCAACATACATTGTAGGTCAGTTACAGCTGTAGACTGTAGCATTTGTATCTCAGTTGATGATTATCTTTCTCCTCTGCAGCATGTAAAGTACCTTTAAGTAACATGAATACTAGTCAGTAAGAGTGAAGCTTCAAAGTAGACACCAACTTGACTTCTTGGTGTTAAGTGAGATCTATAACTGGTATGTTCAGCAATTAGGCCTTACCATCAGGATGTGCTGAGCAATCAATAGCGTTGGAACTGGCCTGAAATGTTAGGAGTTTCCATAGAGTCTCTTTGGCCAACAATTCAACTAGATATAATACATTCCTTCCACCAGAGGTTTCATTTGGTGGTGAAAGAAATCTAGTTGGGATATCATCTCCCATATCAATTGGTGCCTTCAGTTTGATTTCTTTTACATATGTATAATTAGAAATTTTCAACAGGTCCCAAATAGTAGAAAGTTTCCATATGATCCCTCAAATGGCCCTCTCTCTCTTGTCCCTCCCCATCCAATCTTCCCATTCCAGTTTTCTCCAGTCTCCCCATGACTATATTTTTCCCCATTCTTGGGAGATTCTTTCCCAGTAATCCTTTGTTGGACATAACCTCAGTGCATATATGGATTATTGATATATTCACATAGAAGGTTTAAAAGCTAACATTCACAAATAATAGAAAACAAAAATATTTCTCTTGGGATCTGAATTACCTCACTCAGGATCACTTTATTCTAGCTCCATCAATTTAGATGCGAATTTCATTTTTAACAGCTGAAATAATATCCCATTGTATAAATGTATCACATTTTCAGTATCCATTCTTCACCTGATTGACCAATATATTGCTTCCAATTTATGGCTACTATGAACAGAGTAGCAATGAACATGAAATAACAAATAACTCTGTAATGAAATATAGATTTCTTTTGGTATATGTCCAAGAACAGTATTACTGAATCTTGAGGTTTGTCAATTCCTAGATACCTAAGGAAATTCTATACTGATTCGTACAGTAACTGTACAATTTTATATCCCCACCAGCAATGGATGAATGTTCCCCTTTCCCCACATCTTTGCCAACATGTGCTGTAGTTTATTTTATTGAACTTGGTCATTTTGACTATTATAATATGAAATCTCAAATTCTGATTTGCTTCAACTAAGGATGTTGAGCACTTCTTTAAGTGTTTTTCAGCCATTTGTGTTTTATCTTTTGAAAACTCTCTGTTTAGTTCTATACCCCATTTTAATTATATTGTTTTCTTTTTGAGTTTTTTATTTTTATATAAATTACAGTTTATTTACTTTGTATCCCAGCTGTAGCCCCCCCCCCCCCGCATTCTCTTCCAATCCCACCTTCCCTCTCTTCAGAATATATAAAGAACTAAAGAAGTTTAAAAGCAACAAATCAAGAAATATGTTTAAAATATGGGGTACAGAGCTAAACAGAGAATTCTCTGTAGAGGAATACAGAATGGCAGAGAAACACTTAAAGAAATGCTCTATGTCCTTAGCCATCAGAGAGATGCAAATCAAAAAGACCCTGAGATTTCACCTGACAGCCATCGGAATGGCTAAGATCAAAAATTCAAGTGACAACAAATGCTGGAGAGGTTGTGGAGAAAGGGGATCCCTCCTCCATTGCTGGTGGGAATATAAACTTGTTCAACCACTTTGGAAATCAATCTGGTACTTTCTCAGACAATTAGGAATAGTGCTTACTCAAGATCCAGTTATACCACTCCTAGACATATATCCAAAAGATTGTTTTCTTAAGGTGCAGAATATTTTTTCATTCTTTATATATTTTAGATTTTAACTTCCTATTAGATGCACAAGTGTTATGGCTGGATCTTGAGGTACAGGATAGTAGGACCCAGTATTTTTAATCACATTCATCTGTGTGTTCTTAAAACAAAAGTTTGGTATGTTTTGAAATAAGAAATAAATCTCAACTTTGTTCAACTCTGTGCATGCAATTAAAAAAACAATATATAGGCAACTAATATGTTATGCATGAGAAATTTATGTTAAGAATCTTTTTCCTTTCATGTAGAACTGTCTGGCACAGGATAATATAAATTATTAAAAGAAAGAATTTAACAAGACATTCTAAAATGAAAAGTGCTTGATCTCATCAACTGGATAGTTACTATGATGATTCAGTCAATGCATTAGTGATCAGTTCTCAAATGTTCAGCGTGAGCTTTTGAGGAAATATAGCCCTGTAAGTTTAGACCCTGTGGTAAAGTCAGTGTCATTCCACTCTAAATGGATCTTCTTCACAATCTTTCTTTCTTCCTTCCTTCCTTCTTTCCTTCCTTCCTTCCTTCCTTCCTTCCTTTCTTTCTTTCTTTCTTTCCTTCCTTCCTTCTTTTTATCTTTTGAGATTATGCTACAATACAATATTAGACCTAACACCCTGATCATCTGGCTCTTACACCATCCACCCCACTACTTCTGCCATTTTCTTTGATCCTTAGGTACCTGAGTACTTTGTAGATGTATGTATTGGGACTGGGTTCCACAACTCTATTGCAAAGAGAAGTGTCCTCAATTAGGGGTGAACACTACTACCACTTACCTAGCTAGAACCTGGAGAAAGAGGTTGGAAGTCTGGATGTACCATTCAGTCTCCCTTTCTTAATCTTATCTGGAAGCCTAAGAAAAGAGTGTTTTGGTGGTTTATTAAGAAGCTATCTATATAGGTTTTTTTTTCTTTTCATTTCTTTTTATGGGCCTGAAAAAAATATCTCTATATACTGTTATTAGATGTAGAAAGAATATAATAAGGTTCCAATTCATTCATTCATTCATTCATTCATTCACCACCCACACCCCACAAATCAAAAATAGGTAACAAATGTGATTTTAAAAGGAATAAGCTACTCTTGATGTCTACTCTTACTGTACCAGGTTCTTACTCCTTTCCAGTTCATGTAACTAGTATACTCAACAGAATATATGTATAAAGATATATAATATACATCACTAACTTTAATTGCAGTTCAGAGATTAGAGAGGACATCATTGTAAAAGTCCATCTTCTTCTGAGAACAAGTTGAGCCACCTTCTCAGTTAGTTCCAATCTATTCACAATCAGACCCAAAACAAATCTCAGAAGAATTAACTGTAAACATTGTACTTCAGTTTTCCTCCAGAATTCCAGAAAATATAACTTTCATGAAAAGTATCCGAGGCCATTCTGAAGAAAAATATATCTGGTTGTCCTTCCTCATTTGAGCATCACCACCCAGAGAGATGGAATGAGCCAATCCCAACTGATTCATTGGGGAGAGGGTTCTTCAAAATCATAAGTCACCCCAGTATCATTTCAAAAGCAAAAGAGTCTTTGTAAATAGGAGCTACTTAATTCTGTAGCTACATTAGATGGGAGACAACATCAAGCAAACTCTGACCTCTATATCTGACTGAAGATGTTACATGATCCTTATAAAAATATTTTCAACTTCCTAATGATTAAAAATAAACTTGGTGTTTGTAAATTATCATTGTCCTTTCTTGTTAAGATCTTTTTCTCTAGTAACTCTCAACAGAAAAGTCATCAATGGAAATGTTCAGACACACATATTAAGAAATTTCACTTGAAGGTTGATATATGTTCCAAAGATATTTCTTCATAAACCTAAGAATTTTTTTCTTTTTAAAATATAAGAAATAATCACCCTGAAACTTGAATTTCAACTTACCAAAGGTTACTTCCTTCTCTTCTAGACTAATTAAAACTTGTCAGCACCAGCTACGAAGGCTCATTACATTCATTTTTACCAAGAACCTGTCTCCTATATTTACAGCTTTGAAATGTTCTTAAGCATTCATATACTGGTCCTGAAGAAGCAATAACTGCTCCTGTTGAGGAGCAATAAGATATAATTCAGAGCCAAAAACAATTTCTCCTTCTGAAACTAAAGTCTTTGTGTTATCCCACAGAAATCTGGCTCTTTCTCACAACAGTTTGTGGCCAGTGAAAACTGAATTATTCAATGACCTGAGCTTAAGAATACTTCCCTGTCATTACAGGGAGGAAAAAATGCCAGGACCACAAGTTGTCCCATTTGAAAGGCTACACATGACGTTTTTCATAGGAGTTGGATAATGTTGTAGGGTATAAATGCCAGATGTTTTGTTCTGTTTCATTTGTTATTTCACCATATTTTTAAAACCATTTTTCTTTTCCATTTAATGTCTTTAAAAAGAGCATTCCCCTGAGTCATTCAAGAGAGAAAAAAAAAGTGTGTGAGCTCTAAGCTACACCTATGATTCTCCCTCCTCTGATTGGAGGTATGCTCTGAAAGAGCCTTAAATGTTCAACCTTCAGTTACTTTCACTCACATTGTACTCCTGCTTGTAATGAAAATAAATGGTACTGCAGCCTTTGGAAATGGCCTCAGTGTTTATTTGTAATAATAGCCAAAGATATGCTGTTCAGATTTTGGAAACTATAAAAATCATTTTGAAGAAATTTTTACTCCCTACACCCTTTACTCTGCTACAGATATAATTAGGGAATATTACATAATATGTAATAATTAGGGAAGCTGAAACAAAATGTATAGGTTCAGAAGGAATAGATTTCTTCTTCATTTGAGTTCATGTAATTTAGTATGTAGTTAATTGTAAACTTTCCTTATCAAATATAGTGAATCCCCCTCATTTTTATCCATACCCCAATCAGCACTTCCCATTTCAGTAACCAGCCAACTGTCAACTTTTGCCAGTCTTGGGCTCTTTGACAGTTCAATTTAACAATATACAGGAGCTCAAAACTACCAAAATTGATGCCTCCTACAATAGTCTTTGACCAATGACTGAGAGAATTTGGTATATAAAAATTCAGCACCCTTGTAATTAACATGCAATAACCTACTCTGGTGTACCTTGTGCAGTAGAGCTTCAGTGCTAATCACATGACTTTTATTTGCTAAATGCCTTTCATTGTTTCACTTTATTCCTATACTTGGGTCTCCTTAGGTAGCACCCTAAATTGGCCTTAAATCAATGTTAATGGCTCTACTTTAAAGACACACCATTTTGTGATTTAAGACAAAATAGTGGGAATTTTTGCTTAATGGAACTCACAAACATAGACTCCATCCATTTCTGTACACCTGTTCTTTGCTCACTTTATTAACTCTACCCTACCCATAGACTTAGCCACAAGCAGCACCTGGATACACACACACACACACACACACAGAGAGAGAGAGAGAGAGAGAGAGAGAGAGAGAGAGAGAGAGAGAGAGAGAGAGAGAGAGAGAGAGAGATTGTTTTAAGAGAGAGAGCTTTAAGATTTTTATGCTATACACTCCTTTGGAATCCTGTGAACATGTATCAGAAAGCTATTAAATTCACAAAATAAAGTATGGAGTATCTCCAAGAAAAACAGCTGCAATGAGATATAATTGGACACATGGATTCCATACAAGAATATATTGCTATATACTTGCATAAAAACTCAATAAAGTTCTATATTTACCACTTTACTTTCCCCAGAAGGCAGTGAGACTTTTAAGTAAATCATGATTTTACCCAACTGCAGATATCCAGGGTTTGCCAGGCTTCTCAGTATCAAAATAAGAGTAAAGATTTGGTGTCCCATAGGGTGAATCATTATAGGTGATTTCTTTTATGTGTTTTTTCATTTCACCCATTTTATACCTAGAGATGTCCTCCTCAATATTGTGCCTACTCTGTGGAAGTGCTCCCTGGTATTTCCTGGAAACACATGGGATTGCTGCTTTCATTGTTACTGTGTTCTCAAACTTTTTCAATATTTTCTCCATTTTTCCTCATTACACTTCTAGCCCCACTGGCAAAGGCCCTACTTCTTTATGAGCACAATATCTTTAATGATATGTTTAATATTTTTCTTACACTGATATATATTCATTCTGTATAGTGTTGAGCTTTATAATGACAGTGTCTCAAGTTTATCTTTTACTTTGACCACGTTCACCTTCTAAAACCTCCCGCTTTCACCCTATTCCTCTCTCTTGTTCCTTCCCCCTTTTCTTCAAACCAAATGTGTATAGATATGTATCTATGCATATATATGCCTTCATCTATATACACATATAATTGTATAGATATATAGCTTCCACAAATAAAGAAATTGTGAGCTTTTGTCTTTCTGAACTGGCTTAATTTTGTTAATATTATATCCCCAACTGTATCAATCTTACAGAAAATAATGTAATTCCTTGCTTCTTTAGAGGTTAATAAAATTCACATGTGCATATACACCATATTTTCTTTTTCCATTCCTCTGTTGATGGATACTTAAACTGAGTCCATAAAATTAGCTATTTTAATAGTTTTGCATGATACATGGATATGCAGGTATTTTGGCTGCATGTTTACTTGGAATATTTCAAGTTTGGTCATATATACCCTAAAGTATTATAGCTGGATCATAGTAGTTTTACTTTTCATTTCTTAAAGTATCTCTATACTGGAAACTTAGGAAATGATATCAAGAAATGAAAAAAACTCAACCAAACAATCAATAAATGGGTCAATGGAATAAATAGATGGTTCTCAGACGATGGAGTATAATGTCCAATAAGCATATGAAAGAAAATGTTCAACATGATTAGTCACCAGGAAAATACAAACTAAAAGTGCATTGAGATTAATTCATTTACAAAAGCCTTCAACAAAGACTACATGACACAAATGTATTAATTTTTCTCAAGCATTAGGAAGAAACAATCACTGTAATCAGGAACTCATATCCTAGGAATAATGAAAAACAAATAATAAGAGAAGCCACTCTGGAAATGATATCTACATATATCTTCACTATCTTTTTCTTCCATCAACACTAAAACTTTGCTAATCAATATCATTAATAGAAATGAATTTATGTTTATGAAATTGTAGCTTAATAATCATGATATAAATGTTAGAGGTGGCTATTAGTCTGTGACATTAGTAGTTTTCAAAATGTGTTTGTTGGCTAAGGTACCTAAAATTCTCAACCAATATTTAAATAAATAAAGTGGTAACTTATAACAAGCTTTTCATGTCTTCCATTAGGTTTTGTACATTCTGTTTAACTGTTAATCCAGAACACAGCTGTACTGAATATTCTTTATCAAATTTCTATAGAGGGTGGTTTGTCAAAGTTTACCACTACAGTCATAACATTATGCTTGCTTCAAATAAACGTTTTATTTAAGTACCAGAAGAGACATATTTCTGTTCTTTGGAATCATATGGTATTTCTTGTTTGCTTGCTAATAAACTTCTGTATGTTTAGCAAGATTTGACTTAGTTTTGTTGTAATAAAGTTGTAGGGACTGTGCCAACCTTGCACATCACTGTAATTTATGCTCACTATGAGCATATGAACGGTGACAATCAGATTGCTTATGCTTCCTCAACCTACTCCTTAAACACAGGTCCTTAGTTACAGAATAATATAGACTTACAATTATGTACAAGACCATCATGTTGAATAGCCTAATGTCCCCAACTTTTGTTTTGACAACTGAATTATTTGATCCTTTTCATTTGTTTTCTCTGGTCCCCATCTCTGGTATAAGGTGAATCTGTCATACTCCTCATTTTGCCTTCAATGATAAGTTTTACCCTTGTGATGGCTGGTTACTAATTATTACTAGTATCATATTCATCCATCCAACAATTAATAAACACCTTTTATATGCCATATGGTACTCTCAACACAGGGGATTGTTTTTTCCATATTGCTCTGTGATATCTACCATACTGTGAGTAAAAAAATAAGTGAAAGAGTGAAATGTTTCATAAAATAATTTCATACAATACTAAGTCCCATGTAATGTAGAGTGACTAGATGTGGAATTTCAGCAGAAAACCAGCTACTTTGGAAATGATAGTTGAGGAAAACCCTTGAGGGATAAGAAGCAGACTAAGGCTCTCCACTGAGCCTTCAGTTGCTTTATTGTGATTAGTAATCAATGTGATTTAAAACAAAGCTGGATCCAAAGGCCTCACAAGTTTATACTGAAGCCTTTATAACAGCCAGTTCCTCATCAGTTCCATACTTCATTTTTTTAATCAAAAGTGGCCTAATCAAAATATGAAATAACCCCCAAGAAAACAAGATCTGATTAGCTTTCTTGAAGCAATGTAGTGTACAACTGGCATTTTGGCTTCTTGTTGTTGCTGTTGAATTGATCAGTTGGATTGGTTTGTATAAATTGATTACTTTAGCATTTGTAGTCATCACAAATAGACCAAAAATTCAGTCAAAACCCAGATTAATTTAATTAGTATTGATAGAATACAGAGGATCATAAAATCTGAGATTCAGAAAGACCTTTAGAAAATTGACAATCACATACACAGATAGTAAACAAGTTCTACAAAATTAATCTCAAAATGCTCATGCTCTGTTTTCTCCCTCTTCTGATATCCATCCTCTATACCTTTCTGAATGGGGATTGAGCATCTTAGCCAGAGTCCTCCTTCTTGATGAGTTTCTTTAGGTGTAGAGATTTTAGTATGTTTAACCTATATGTAATATCCACTTATGAGTAAGTATTACCCTGTGTGTCTTTCTGCTTTTGGGATATCTCACTCAGAACGATCTTTCCCAGCTCCCACGATTTGCCTGCAAATTTCATGATTTTCTTGTTTTTTATTGCTGAGAAATATTCCATTGAATAGATGTACCACAATTTCTGTAACAGGACAGGAGCCTACCACAGAGGGCCTCAGAAAGGCTCTACCCTGCAGGGTATCAGAACAGGTGGTGAGACTCATAGCCAAACTTTGGGCGGAGTTCAGGGAATCTTATGAAGAGATAGTAAGACCTGGAGAGGACAGGAGTGCCACAAGAAGAGCAACAGAACCAAAAAAATCTGTGCACAGGAGTCTTTTCTGAGACTGATACTCCAACCAAGTACCATACATGGAGATAACCTAGAACCCCTGCACAGATGCAGCCCATTGCAGTTCAGTGTCCAAGTGGGTTCCCTAGTAATGGGAAACAGGGGCTGTCTCTGACATGAACTCAGTGGCTGGCTCTTTGAACACCTCCCCATGAGAGGGAAGCAGACTTACCAGGCCACAGAGGAAGACAATGCAGCCACTCCTGATGAGACCCAATAGACTAGGATTACAAGGAAGGGGCGGAGGGCCTCCCCCATCAGTGGGCATGGGGAGGGACATGGGTGGAGATGGGGAAGGGAGGGTGGGGTTGGGAGGGGAGAAGAGAAGGAGCTACAGGGGGGATACAAAGTAAATAAACTGTAATTAATAAAAATTTTAAAATGCTCATGCTTGCTTTGAATATTGAAAGTCTTTTTCTTTATATCTACTTAACTATAAACATTCTATAAGATGGTTTGTTATAAACTGTTCTAAAATATAAATATAAGAAAAATTAATGGTAAAAATACGGAAATCACCTACCATCTTTTATCTCCCACTTTTGGTACCTCAAAATATTTACATTGTTTTAGACCACGAAGTTTATAGATTTTATTGTTTTTCCTTTTTGGCATTTACATTTGTTAGCATACAAATAAATTATTTCATTTTAACATTTTTTCGAGTAAAATTTGTATTTCTTATTTTTCTTTTCCCTCTTCTCCCATATCTTGTGTCCTTTCACCACCAGGAGCCTTCTTTCAGCCTTAATGTCCCATGTGCCTTTAGTGTCCTGCTCCTTTTAAAAACACCTATTATTCTTCTTCCCTGGTGTTCTATCTAGTTTTATACTACTCCTCTCTATATATGTATGTATATGTGTGTGTGTGTATGGAGGAGGTGTGGGGATGTGTATGTGTGTTTGCATATGCATGCACACAAAAATGGATATATATACATATATATACATATACATACATACATACATACATATATATATATATATATATATATATATATATATATATATATGGCCTACATGTTTTTGTTGCAGTACCAGGATGTCTTTGTTACTATAGCTCTGCAGTATAATCTGGTAAATATATATAAATTTTAAGGTAACATCTGCATATCAGAGAAAAGGAGTCTTTGTACCTTTCTGAATTTGAATTACCTACCTTAATACTTTACAAATTCATTCATTTTCCTGAAAGTTTTCATTTTTTTTCTTTACAGCTAAGTAAAATTTCATTGTTCACACATGAAACATTTTAAAAATTGTTTTGATTTATTTATTTCTGGAAACAAACCAGATGTCCCTCAGTTGAAATGGATACAGAAATTGTGGTACTATTACACAATGGAATACTACTCAGCAATTGAAAAGGAGGAAATCATGAAATTCGCAGGCAAATGGTGAGACCTGGAAATGATCATCCTAAGTGAGGTATCTCAAAAGCAGAAAGAAACATATGGTATATACTCACTTATATAGACCTATAGGATAGGAAGGTCATGTTGTAATACCTAGGGAAGATAAACAAGAAGGAGAACCCAGGTTGGTATAATCAATGCTCGTTTAGATGAACAAATGGGATGGACATTGAATGGAGGAGAAAACAAGCAACAGGACAGGAGTATACCAAAGAGGGCCTCTGAAAGAATCAATAAAGCAATATATCAAAGCAGATATTAAGACTCACAACCAAGCCTTTGGAAGAGGGCTGGGAATAATAATGAAAATAGGGGAAGTTAGTAAGACTTGGGGAGAACAAGAGCTCCACAAAGACCAAATTGATCAGGGCACAGGGGTCTTTTACGAGAGTTTCTCCAACCAAGGACCATGTATGGATATGGCCTAGAACCCCCACTCAGATATGGCCCATGGTAGCTCGGTGTCCAACTGAAGTCCCTAGTAAGGGAAACAGGGACTGTTTCTGTCATGAAATAAATGGCTGGCTTTCTGACCCTCCCCCATACATGACCAGGAGTATCAGCCTGGCTAGAGCTCAGGGGAGGACATTGCAGACAGCCCTGAGGAGACAAGATGAAGTGGGGTCGGATGGAAGGGGAGGAGGTACTCCCCTGTTGGTGGACTTGGAGGGTGGCGGGGAGGAGATGAGGGAGAGATGGGGAGAGTGGGAGGGAATGAGGGAAGGGGCTATGCCTGGGATGTAAAGTACCTAACCTGTGGTTAATATAAAAAAATAAATTACATTTAAAAAAATTCACAGGTTATGTACTTTGTATCCCAGCCATAGACCCTCCCTCATTCCCTCCCAATCCCACCCTCCTTCCCTCATTCTCCTCCCTATCCCTTTCCAAGTCCACTGTTAGGGGCGGTCCTCCTCCCCTTCGATCTGACGTTAGTTTATCAGGTATCTTCAGAACTGGCTGCAATGTCCTCTTCTGGGATCTAACTAGGCTGCTCCGCCCTCGGGTGGGGGGGGGTGTCAAAGAGCCAGCCATTGAGTTCATTGCAGAAATGGTTCCTGTTCCCCTTACTAGGGAAACCCACTTGGTTTAATTTGCTACCATGGGTTACATCTTAGCAGGGGTTCTAGGTTATATCTATACATGGTCCTTAGTTGGAGCAACCGTCTAATAGAGGACTCCCATGTCCTGCTATATTTGGTCCTTGTGGAGCTCCTATCCTCTCCAGATCATACTAACTCCCCCTTTTATCAAATTATTACCTGCACTCTACCGAAGGTTTGGTTATGAATCTCAGCGTCTTCTTTGATACAATGCTAGGTAGAGTCTTTCAGAGGCCTTCTCTTGTAGGCTTCTATCCTGTTTCTTGTTTTCTCCTGCTTCCAATGTCCATCCCATTTGTCTTTCTAAATGAGGATAGATCATCTTACCCAGGGTCCTCTTTCTTGTTTATCTTCTTTAGGTGTATAGATTTCAGTATGTTTATCTTATCTTATAGGTCTATAAAAGTGAGTATATACCATGTGTGTCTTTCTGCTCCTGGGATACATCACTCAGCATGATCTTTTCTAGATACCACCATTTGCCAACAAATTGCATGAATCCCTTGTGTAAAAGTACTACAATTTCTGTATCCATTCCACAACTGAGGGACACCTGGGTTGTTTCGGGGTTTTGAATATTACAAATAACACTGCTATAAACATATTTGAGCAAATGTCCTTGTTGTGTACTTGAGCATCTTTTGGATATATGCCTAGGAGTGGTATAGCTGGATCTTGTGGAAGCACTATCCTTATTTTCTGAGAAAGCAACAGATTGATTTCCAAAGTGGTTGTACAAGTTTACATTCCTACCAGCAATGGAGGAGGGTTCCCAGTTCTCTACAACCTCTCCAACATTTGATGTCACTTGAGTTTTTAATCTTTGCCATTCTGACGGGTGTAAGGTGATATCTCAGGGTCGTTTTGATTTGCATCTCGCTGATGGCTAAGGACATTAAGGATCTTTTTAGATGTTTCTCTGCCATTCTGTATTCCTCTATAGAGAAGTCTCTGTTTATCTCTGTACCCCATTTTTAAACTTAATTTTTTAAGCGTAGCCCCCTCCCTCATCCCCTTCGACCCTACTCTCCCTCCCTCATCTCCTCCCTCCCCCTTCCAAGTCCACCAACAGGGGAGGACCTCCTCCCCTTCCATCCAACCCCAGCTCATCCTGTCTCCTCAGGGCAGGCTGCAATGTCCTCCCCTGGGATCTAGCAAGTCTGTCACTCGCCGGCATGTATGGGGAAGGGTCAAAGAGTCAACCATCAAGTTCATGACTGAAACAGTCCCTGTTTCCCTCCCTAGCGTCTTCAGTCTGATACCTAGCTATGATGGGCCCCATCTGAGCTACATCCACATGTAGTCCTTGGTTGTAGAAAGCGTCTCATACAAGACCCCTATGCCCTGCTCAGTTAGGTCTTTGTGGAGCTCTTGTTCTCCCCAAGACTCACCAACCTCCCCCAATTCTATCATCACTTCTCTCCCTCTGCCAAAGGCTTGATCGGGAGTCTTAATGTCTGCTCTGATACATCGCTACGTTGACCCCACCAGAGGTCCTCCTTGGCATGCTCCTGTCCTGTTGCTTGCTTTCTCCTCCACTCAATGTCCATCCCATTTGTTCATCCAAACGAGCATTGATCATATCCACCTGGGTCCTCCTTCCTGTATATCTTCCCTAGGTGTATAGATTTCAGCATGAACTTCCTATCCTATAGGTCTATATAAGTGAGTATATACCATATGTTTCTTTCTGCTTTGGGGATACCTCACTTAGGATGATCATTTCCAGGTCCCACAATTTGCCTGCGAATTTCATGATTTCCTCCTTTTTAATTGCTGAGTAGTATTCCATTGTGTAAAAGTA
>CM053742.1:4130928-4150030 GCA_028658305.1 Pachyuromys duprasi
TTAAAAAGGAGGAAATCATGAAATTCGCAGGCAAAAGGTGGGACCTGGAAACTATCATCCTCAGTGAGGTATCCCAAAAGCAGAAAGAAACATATGGAATATACTCACTTATATAGACCTATAGGATAGGAAGGTCAAGCTGAAATCTACACACCTAGAGAGGATATACAGGAAGGAGTACCCAGGTTGGTATGATCAATGCTTGTTTGGATGAACAAATGGGATGGACATTGAGTGGAGGAGAAAGCAAGCAACAGGACAGGAGCATGCCAAGGAGCACCTCTGGGGTGGTCAATGTAGTGATGTATCAGAGCAGATATTAAGACTCGCGATCAAGTCTTTGGCAGAGGGCAAGAAGTAATGATAGATCTGGGGGAGATTGGTGAGACTTGCGGAGAACAAGAGCTCCACAAAGACCAAACTGAGCAGGGCATAGGGGTCTTGTATGAGACGGTTTCTACAATCAAGGACCATGTGTGGATATGGCCTGGAACCCCTGCTCAGATGGGGCCCATGATAGCTCATTGTCGAACATGAAGACCCTAGTGAGGAAAACAGGGACTGTTTCAGTCATGATCTTGATGGCTGACTCTTTGACCCTCCCCCATACAAGCTGGGGAGTGACAGACTGGCTAGATCCCAGGGGAGGGCATTTCAGCCAGCCCTGAGGAGACAGGATGAGCTGGGTTTGGATGGAAGGGGAGGATCTCCTCCCCTGTTGGTGGACTTGGAGGGGGCGGGGAGGACGGAGATGAGGGAGGGAATGGGAGAGTGGGAGGGAATGTGGGAGGAGGCTACGCCTGGGATGCAAAGTACCTAACCTGTGATTGATATAAAAATGAATAAATTAATAAAAATAAATAAATAAAACCTATACTCCTAAAGAAGCTAAACAAGAAGGAGGACCCTATTGAAGATGCTCAATCCTCATTGAAAAAGGCAGATGGGATAGATTTCAGAAGGGGGAGAAGACAGGGAACAAGGCATGAATCTACCACAGAGGACCTCTGAAAGCCTTTACTGATGGCGCATCAAAGCAGATGCTGAAACTCATAGCCAAACTTTGGGCAGAGTTCAGGAAATCTTATGAATGAAGGGATAGACAGAAAAACCTGGAGGGTACAGGAACTCCATAAGGAAACCAACAGAGAAAAAAAAAATCTGGGCCAGGGTGCCCTGCAGAGACTAATAAAGCAACTAAAAAACATGCATGGAGAGTACCTAAAACCTCAGATGTAACCTATGGCAGCTCAGTCTCCAAATGGGTATCCTAGTAATGGGAACAGGGGTTGTCTCTGACATGAACTCAGTGGCTGTTTCTTCGATCACCTCCCTTTGATTGGGGTGCAGCCTTACCAAGTCACAGAGGAAGAAGATGCAACCAGTCGTGATGAGACCTGATAGGCTAGGGTTAGACAGAATGGTTGGAGGACTTCCCCTGTAAGTGGACTAGGGGAGGAGCACAGTGGGAGAAGAATGAGGAAGGATTGAACTGGGATTAGATGAGGGAGGAAGCAACAGCTTGGCTATAAAAGGAATAAATTGTAATAAATAATAAACAAACAAACAATATTTATTGTTTTTCAGTGCTTGGGGGTGCATGGGTATTTACATTTACTAATCCTAATATATTCTAGTCATCAAACCCCTGATGGCAGCTATAGCTGACAAAGATTGTCACACATTCTGTCTGTTTACTCTGCTAATGGTCACCCTTGCTGTGCAGAAACATTTAAATTGCATGTAACTCCATTTGTTGATTCTGGAGATTATTTCTTGTGTACTTTTAATCCTGTTCAAAAGCCCTTGCCTATACTTATAACTTGAAATGTATTCTCTATGTTATAGCAATTGTAAGGCTTCAATTTTTTTTTATGCCGTGCACTCTGCTAGCTTGGCTGAAGTCAGTCATGTAGTTATTTTTTTTAATTTATTTATTTTTATATCAATCACAGGTTAGGTTTTTTACATCCCATGCGTAGCCCCCTCCCTCATTCCCTCCCATCCTCCCCAACCCTCCCACAACAATGATTGTTGTGCTACAGGAAGAGAGAGTTAGGTACAGATGTTATGTTTAAGTATCAGAATTCCTAGTCTCTAGTTTTCTGAAACTTCACTAGTTGTATATCTCTGTGTTAATCACCATTGAGTTCAACAAGGAAGCTTCTCTGATAAGGGCTGAGAGATATGCTAATCTATGGGTATAACAACGAGTCATTTTAGTCAGTTTAATACTATGGCCATTTATCAAGCATAATAGTGGTAGGTCTTCCTTAAGGACATTGATCTACCTATAGCCATAGGTTTATGGCCCTTGTAACATTGTCAAATATGGGTTTTATCTTCTGGAGCAGAAATTAAATTCAATTAAAGAGTGACTGTTTCTGCTCATCATACCTATACATCTATTGTAGCAGTAGGCATACTTTGCCAGGTTGGAAGTTATTGTAGCTCCCAAGGTTTACAGTTGAGTAAGACTTATGATTACTTTTCTCCTTATGTAGTATATATAGCATCTTCTAGCTCTATGAGAGCTAACCAATAAGGATGAGACTTACCTGTGAATATCAGTTAGACTTTTCCATGTTCTGTGACACAGGTATGTACTGACTTCAGTATTAGGATCTTGCTATCAAGTTCTAAAGGGTAAACAAGAGCATTTGCAATTTCCTCTAATGATTGGTGATTTATAGAAACTTACAGACCAGCAAGTCCAAAAGAGATATTCCTGGCATTAGGCTTTTTGTTTCTTTACCTGTCATGTCTAGTAGAGGCACTGTTGGACCATTATAGGGTGACTCCATTTAATCTCTTTATATATGTGCATATGTATACATTTTAGGAAGCTTTTACAGCAGAAAATTCCCACATAGTTTATTTGAAAATTCTTTAGTATTAGTTATTCTTCCTAGTATTCACATCTCTTTATTTCCATCCCAAACCACTTTTATTAATTCTTCTTGTTTATTTTCTTGTAACCCTTGATACTACTGAATTCAATTTCAATATATTAACACTACCTTAGAATATGCACCATGACCTTCTCAAAAATTGACCATGTAGTAGGAAACAAATCAAGCCTCAACAGATACAAAAAGATCAAAATTATCCCTTGTATCCTAGCAGACTAACATGGCCTAAAACTAGACCTAAACAACAACAGAAATAACAAAAAGCCTACACTCATGTGCAAACTAAACAAATCGCTACTCAATGACAGCTTGGTCGGGGAAGAAATAAAAATAGAAATTAGAGACTTTCCTAAAATTCAATGAAAATGAAGGCAAAACTTACCTAAAATTATGGGAAACAATGAAAACAGAGATAAGAAGAAAGTTCATAACAATAAGGGCCTCCATAAGAAGTTTGAGATATGATTGATAACAAAAATAAATAAATAAATAAATACCCTGACCCCCCCCCAAAAAAAGAGTGCAGTCCGTCAAGGTGTGGAAGTCACAGCCACAGAAGCTTGGGGAATGTCTTTGTTACGGTTACTGTTGCTGTGATGAAACACCTCTACCAAAGCAACTTGGGGATGAAAGGGTTAATTTTGTTTACACAGTTCTGCATCAAAGTAAGTCAGGATGGGAACTGAAGCAGCACAGGAACCTGGAGGCAGGAGCTGATGCAGAGGCCATGAAGGGTGCTGCTTACTGCCTTGCTCCCTATGGTTTGCTCAGCCCAGGGGTGGCCCCACCCACAAAGGGCTGGGCTGTCCCCTGTCAACCACTAAGAGAATGCCTTACAGCTAGATCTTATGGAGGCGTTTTCTTAGCTGAGTTTCCCTCCTTTCAGATGGCTCTACTTTGTGTGTCAAGTTGACATAAGACCAGGCAGCACAGGTCATGTGACATTCACAGTCGGGAAGCAGAATCCCGAGTTCCGGTGCTCAGCTCACTTTCTTCTTTCTCTCAGTCCGGGACTTAGCCCATGGAATGGTGTCACTCACCGTCAGAGTAGGTCTTACCACCTTAATTAACTCAATCTAAGTAACCCCTCATAAGCGTGACCAATGGCATGTCTCCGAGGCAGTTCTAGATCTTACAGATCGGCCATATTAACCATCACAGCTAGGCCCTGCTGACCTCCGGTGGTGGCGGCAGAAGTATGTGTAGGTGGGTCATCTATGATTGACATATGAAGTCATTTGAGGAGCTCTGTGCTCTGCACTCTGCTGTAAGCAACCACATTCCTGCTGCCACCACCCTCAGCCTGTCCTGTCATGGTGCCTTCCTCACTGTGATGGACTGTACTCCTCTGCTGTTAAAAAAAAAGAAGTTTGAGATATGTCATATAAGCAACATAATAATAAACCTAAAACTCTTAGAAAAAAAAAGAAACAGACACAGAAAGAGAAGTAAACGATTGGAAATAATCAAATTCGGAGCTGAAATCAATGAATTAGAAACAAAGAAAACAATTCAAAGAATCAATGATATCAAGAGCTGGTTCTTTGAGAAAAATCAACAAGATAGAAAAACTTTTAGCCAAACTAACTAAAAGGCAAAGAGAAACTAACCAAATCCTCAAAATCAGAAACAAAAAGGGGAACATAACAACAGCCACTGAGGAAATCCAAACAAATATTAGGTCTTATTACAAAAGCATATATGACACAAAATTGGAAAACCTAAATGAAATGGACAACTTTCCTGATAGATTCTATTTACCAAAACTAAATCAAGATCAGGGAAATGGATTAAATAGTCCTATATCTCCCAAGGAAATAGAAGCATTCATCAAAATTCTCACCTCCAAATGAAGCCCAGGGCCAGATGATTTCAGCACAGAATTCTACCACACCTTCAGAAGAGCTAACTCCAATTCTCTTCAAACTATTCCACAAAAGAGAAATAGAAGGAACATTACCAAACTCATTCTAAGAAGCCACAGTCACCTTGATACATAAACCACACAAAGACCCAACAATAAAAGAGAACTTCAGACCTATCTCTCTTAAGAACACTGACACAAAAATACTCAATAAAATTATTGCAAACATCCAAGAACACATAAAAGATATCATCCACCATGACCAAGTAGGCTTCATCCCAGGCATGCAAGGGTGGTTCAATATACGGAAATCCATCAATGTAAACCACCATATAAACAAACTGAAGGAGAAAAACCACATGATCATCTCCTTAGATGCCGAAAAAGCATTTGATAAAATCCAACAGCCACTGATGTTTAAAGTCTTGAAGAGATCAGGGATACAATGCACATACCTAAACATAGTAAAGGTAATATACAGCAAGCCTATAACCAACATCAAACTAAATGGACAGAAACTGAAATCAATCCCACTGAAATCAAGGACAAGGTAAACTGCCCACTCTCTCCATATCTCTTCAACCATAGTCTTTGAAGTCCTAGCTAGAGCAATTAGAGAAGTAAAGGAGATCAAGGGGATACAAATCGGAAAGGAAGAAGTCAAAGTACCACAATTTTCAGATGATATGATAGTGTACATGAGCGACCCCAAATTTTCAACCAGAGAACTCCTCCAGCCAATACACACCTTCAGCAAAGTGGCTGGATACAAAATTAACTCAAAATAATCAGTAGCCCTCCTGTATACAAAATTTTATAAAAGGGCTCAAAAAAGAAATTAGGGAAACTATACCCTTCAAAATAGCAACTATACCCTTCAAAATAGCCACTAATAACATAAAATACCATGCTGTGACTCTAACCAAGCAAGTCAGTCTGAGACATTTCTTCAGCAAACACTTTCCTAGAAGCCTTTTATTTCCTTTCAAAGAGATTATAAAAATTATTTCTGTATATTTGTATATTATTTGTATATTTGTTACTATTTATATGTCTCTTGTCCTTAGTAAGTCAGCATCTTCTCAATTGTTTTGATAAAAGATTAGTATAATTCATTTTAAATTGTTGTGTGTAGCAATGTGTTCCAATTTATTAAATTATATGTATTCATTTATTTACTTTTTTGAGTCAGTCTTATTGTGTAGCTCTGGCTGGTCTCAACTTAGGTCAACATATTTACACTGTTTCTTGTAGGAGCTTTTGTTATCTTCAATAATCTCTGCATATTAACTGTGGCAATTAGAACATTTATAATCAATTTATAAACAATTTAATTAATCAATTTAATTATATGGTTGGACTGAAGACTATAATCTTCCTATTTTTGCTACACCTATTATTTTTTCTTCCCTTCTTTGAATTGGTTGAACATATTCAGTGCACCCTACGTCCTTTTTTGGATTATTATCCTACAAACATTTCTTATTTTGGTAATTGCTTTGGGTTTATATTTCAGGCTTTTAATATATCCCTGTTTATCTTCAGCTGAATTCTATATCACATATAATATATAATACTTACTAAAGTACATTTGTATATCTCCCTCCAGGCTCTTTATATGTCTCTCTCTCTTTCTCTTTCTCTCTCTGTGTGTATGCATGCATGCTCCCATGCACATGCTGTTCCAATACATTGGTAATACATTTGATAGTTTCTATATTTTATTTTGGAAAATGTACAAATACACAGCTTACCATCTTAATCCTGATCATTGTGCTTTACAATATAATTATGCATATTCACAATTTTGAGCTACAATTACTATCATATATCTCCAAAATGTTTTGATTTCTCTATTTCAAAACTCTGTGTCCATTAAACAATAATTGATATTTCTTTTCTCCTTAGCTTCCACTTTCTGTCTTTATGAATTTCTTTATGAGTACTCATGTACTTCATCAAATCAGAACATCCATCATTTTTTCTTTTGTGCCTGACTTATTCCTCTAAACACAGTTTCCAAGGTTCTTGTTTTAGCATGTATTACATTTCATCATTTTTTTCTTCTCTCATATATTACACCCTGACAGCAGTTTCTCTTCCCTCCTCTCCTCCCAGTCCCTCCCCCACCTTCTCTCTTCTCCCAGATCCACTCCTCCTTCTTCGTTTTCCTTCAGGAAAGAGCAGGCCTCCCAGAAATAGCAACCAAACAGGACACATCAAGTTGCAATAAGACTAAGCACATGTCTTCATATTACAGCTCTACAGGGCAATGCAGTAAGAGGAAGAAGGACACCCCTGGTACCCATTGTTAAAAGTAGCACACAGAAAAAAAAAAGCTACACAACAATAACATATATGCGAAGTATCTAGGTCAGGACCATGAAGGCTCCCTGATTGCAGGATCCTATGATCCCTGGTTAGTGGATTCTGTGGCTCATTTTCTTGTGGTGTTCTTTGTACATTCCTTCCTCCCCCTATTTGACAGGATTCCCTGAGCTTCACATAATGTATGGATGTGGTCACTGCTTCTGTTCTGATCAGTTGCTGGATGAAGCCTCTCTGATGATTATTATGCTGGGCTTTGGTATATGAGTATAGCAGGAATCATTTCATTGACATTTAAAAAATATTTATTTATTACAATTTATTCACTTTGTATTCCTGCTGTAGCCCCCTCCATCATCTCCTAGTCTCACCCACCCTCTGTCTTCTCCTCCTATACCCCTTCCCTAATCCCTGACAGGGGAGGACCTCCTCCCCTTCTATCTGACCTTACCCTATCGGGTTTCATCAGGGCTGGCTGCATCTTCTTCCTCTGTGGCCCAGTAAGGCTGCACCCCTCAGGGGAAGGTGATCAAAGAGCCATCCACTGAGTTTGTATCAGAGGCAGTCTCTGCTCCCCCTACTAGGGAACCCACTTGGAAACTGAGCAGCCTATGGGCTTCCTCTAAGCAGGGAGTCTAGGTCTTTTCCCTGCATAGTCCTTTGTTGGTGCATCAGTCTTGGCAACCCCCCCCACCATGGGCACAGGATTTTTTTTGGATCTGTTGGTCTCCTAGTGGTTTTACTTTCCCCTCCAGGTCTTTCTATCACCCTCTTCTTCCATAATGTTTCCTGCATTCTGCCTAAAGTTTGGCTATGAGTCTCAATATCTCCTTCATTACTCTGGTATGTAGAGTTCTCCTGTGGAAAGCTCCTGTCCTGTTTTATGTCTTCTCCTACTTCTGATGTCTGTCCTGTTTGCCCGTCTGAGTGAAGTTTTAGCCTCTTCACTAGGGTCCTTCTTGTTCTTTCCCTTCTTTAGGACTATAGAATTTAGCATGTTTATCCTATATTATATGCTTAACATCCACTTATAAATGAGTATATACCATGTAAGTCTTTCTCCTTCTGGGATACCTCACTCAGGATGATCATTTCTAGATCCCATCATTTACTTGCAAATTTCAAGATTTCCTTGTTTTTAATTGCTAAGTAGTATTCCATTGTGTAAATGTACCACAATTTCTGTATCCATTCCTCTGCTGAGGAACATCTTGGATTGTTTCGATATTCTGGTTATTACAAATAAATCTGTTATGAACATAGTTGAGCAAATGTCCTTATTGAATGGTGGGACATAGTGTGGGTTTATACCTGGAAGTGGTATAGCTGGATCTTGAGGTAGCACTATTCCTAATTTTCTGAGAAAGTGCCAGCTTGATTTCCAAAGTGGTTATACAAAGTTACATTCCAGCCAGAAATGGAGGAGGATTCTCCTTTCTTTACAACCTCTCTAGCATGAGTTATCCCTTCAGTTTTTGATCTTAGCCATTGTGATGAGTTGTGAGTTGGAATGTCAGGGTCATTTCCCAGATGGGTAAGGATGTTGAGCATTTCCTTAAGTGTTTCTCTGTCTTTCAATATTCCTCTATTGAGAATTCTCTGTTTAGTTCTATACCTGCCCATCCCCCCCTTTTTGCCAGTTGTGTTTGGTTCTATCTCATGTCTCTTTGCTATTCAGTCTCTGGTTCCTGATCTTCAAAGCACTGCCAGTCATATGTTTTCTTTTGTAGCATGGGTCTCAAACTGCATCAGTCATTGGTTGGCCTCTCCCACAAGTTCTTCACTCCCTTTACCCCAGCACATCTTTTGTTGTTGTTGTTTTGGTTGAGGCAGGGTTTCTCTGTGTATAGCACTGGCTGTCCTGGAACTTCACTGACCAGGCTGGACTTGAACTCACAACTATCTCCCTGCCTCTGTCTCTGCCTCCTAACTGTTGGGATTTAAAACGTGCACCACTATGCCCAGCTACCCCTACAGCACATCTTGCAGGCAGTACAAATTATATGTCAAAGGTTTTATAACTGGTTTGTTATTTCAGTCCCTACACTGGAAGCCTTCCCTGGCTATGGAAGATGGCTGGTTCAGGCTCCATATCACCCATTACTAGGAGTCTTCATTAAGATCAAAAACATAGATTCTTGAAAGTTCCCACCGCACAACTAGATAATATTAAGATACTACATATTTATGCATTCATCTCTTAGTGGATATTTTGGTTGTTTCTCATTTTGGCTCTTGTGAATTATGCTGTGATGAACATTGGTAAGCTAATATCTGTGAAACTTTGTGCTTTCAACAGCTTCCAACACACAGTTTATGAAGTTGCTGGACTATGCAGACCTTCTATGAAAAATATTTATGTACATTTGAAAAAGATTTAAATAAAAATTGGGTTGCTATATGTGTTGTATTTCTACTTATAATTTGTTCTGTAGCTTGGCATTCATTTGTGAAGATTCATATTTCCAAAGTGTATTTATAAAGGTTAACTATTTGTTCTTACAGTTGACCTTTAGAATAAAATTGTCAATTTCCAGAAAAGTCATTTGAGATTATGAATTGAATTTCAGGTCATATAAAACATAACTCAGAGAGGAAAAGCAGAAAATATTCAGTCTTTCTATCTTATAACAGATAGCAGTTTTACATTTTAATGCAGCAAGAATGTTTTTAGATTATATGTTCTGCTTCTAATATTTATTTCTTTGATTACATTAATTTCTTATGTATATGTATGTGTATATATTTTCCATTTTACATATGTAGAGGTCAGAGGACAACTTAGAGTTGTTTCGTCCCTTCTACCATGTGGATTTCAGACCTTGAACATGGGTCATCAAGCTAATCAATGAATGAATTGGCCGACCAAGGAAATCTCCTGGACATTTTTATTTTAATACAATTTTTCAAAAATTATTTCAGTTTCTTTGGTTGTCTTATTTTTTCATTCTTGTTTTTAAGGGTATTTTATTTCTATTATGAATGAATAGAATACTCTTGGTTTCTGGTGTTTTTCATTGTCTATTGCCACAAATAAACTTTCTTTTTTATTTTTTCGTTATTTATTATAATTTGTCAACTTGGTATCCTGTTGTAGCCACCTCCCTCATCTCCTCCCAGTCCCACCCTCATTTCCTGTTCTCCTGTTATCCCCTGGGGCCTAGCCCACTGATAGAGGAAGTCTTCCTCCCCTACTATCTGACCCTATCCTTTCAGGTCTCATCAGTACTGGCTGCATCTTTTTCCTCTGTGGCCTAGCAAGGCTGCACTTCCCCAGGGGGAGGTGATCAAAAAGTAGTCCATTGAGTACATGTCAGAGAAGACTCTCGTCCTCTTACTAGGAAATCCACATGGACACTGAGCTGCCTATGGGCTACATCTGAGCAGGAGGGTCTAGGTCATTGTCCATGCATGGTCCTTGGTTAGAGCATCACTCACTAAAGCCCCCCCATCCGGGCCCAGATATTTTCTCTCTGTTGGTCTCCTTGTGTAGCTCCTATCCCCTGGGTCTTTCTATCTCCCCCTTCTTTCATAAGATTCCCTGCACTCTGCCAGAAGTTTGGCTATGAGTCTCAGCCTCTGCTTCAATATTATGCTGGGTAGATCCTTTCAGAGACCCTCTCTGGTAGGTTCCTGCCCTGTTACCTGTCTTCTCCCACTTCTGATGTCTATAGTGTTTGAACTTCTGAATGATGATTAAGCATTATCCCGAGGTCGTCCTTGTTGTTTAGCTTCTTTAGCACTAACGTTTATTCCATATTATATGGCTAATATTCACTTCAAAGTGAGTATATATCATGTGTGTCTTTTCTGCTTCTGGGTTACCTCACTCAAGATGTTTTTTTTTTTTGGTAGTTCCATCCATTTGCCTGAAAATTTAATGATTTCCTTGTTTTTAATTGCTGGGTAGTATTCCATTATATAAATGTACCACAATTTCTGTATCCATTCTTCCACTGAGGAACATCTAGGTGGTTTCCATATTCTGGGTATTACTGATAAAGCTGCTGTGAACACAGTTGAGCAAATAGCCTTGTTGTTGGTTCAACTTCATTTGGATACATGTCCAGGAGTGGTATAGCTTGATCTTGAGGAAGGACTGTTCCTAATTTTCTGAGAAAGTGCCTGATTTCCAAAATGGTGTACAAGTTTACATTCCTACCAGAAAGGGGAGGAGGGTTCCTTTTTCTTCATGTCCTCTCCAGTATGTATTGTCACTATGCCCTTCTCCAAGTCCACTGGTAAGGGAGGTCCTCCTCACCTTCCATCTGACCCTAGCCTATCAGGTCTCATCAGGACTGTCTGCATTGTCTTCCTCTGTGGCCTGGTAAGTTAATCCCTTTTCATGAGGAGGTGATCAAAGAGCCAGCCACTGAGTTCATGTCAGAGATAGTCCCTGTTCCCCTTACTAGGGAAACCACATGGATACTGAGATGCCATGGGTTACATCTGTGCAGGGGTTCTAGGTTATCTCCATGCATGGACCTTGGTTGGAGTACCAGTCTCAGAAAAGACTCCTGTGCCTGCACAAAATCTGTACTAAAAATAAATTTAAATTTTTAACGTGGTTCCATTTCTAGCTGAAAAACTGTTGGGATCTGGTGGCTCCTGAAGGATGGAGAGTTAATTTTCATTGGGAATGTGGACACTGAAAAATTCCTGATGCCTACATCCATGTACACATGGACTTGGTGAGACAAATCCAACGAACTGATTCAATAAAATGGATGAACAAATAAATAAACAAATAAGGTGAGCATGATCAAGATACTTCACTTGTCTCTCTGTGTTGCAAAGAATAACTGAATATTTTTTCAAAAATTTCAAAATGCAACTATATAAAAACAGTGAATACATATTTTTTATTTATGAATTTACAATAAAGACTTAAAGAAATTAGATATTAACTATAATAGTAACAGGATTATTTTTTGAAACATATGTATATATGTGTGTTTTATATATGTAGAAAACTTCTATTTGTTTTTAAAGTTCTATTGAATACTCAGTTTTAGCAAATGTGTTTTTGCCACTACTGTATTTTGCACATAATTACATTAGTATACATCTTTGTACTTTCTCATTCTTGTATTTTTAAGCTAAGCTCAGCTTTACTATAGTAGGTTATTCTTGAATTATACTGTTATACTCTGTTAGGATCTTATTTGAGGTGTTAATGTGTGTGTGTGTGGTGGGAAACAAAAAGCAGGAAAATTTGTGATGTTTCACAGATCATTATAAGGAACAAAAGCTATAATAAAGGAACAGTAGCCTTATTAAATAGTTGAGAAAGATATTCTTTTTAAGATTTTTCTCACTGTAAGTTTTAAGGGCTGTATTCCTTAAAATTTTGATAACTGACCCAACTACAGCAAATAGATGATTCAGCATAAAACTTGGAAAACCACGTACAATTCTAAAATTAACCTGTTAGACAGTAATAGGATCCTCTTCAGTAGTCACACTGATCTGACTAGAAACTCTGGATAGAATGGAAAGCACTGTCAAGACAATGCTTTAAACCTTCAGATTCTGTGATCTCTCAAAATCGTGAGTCATAAAAACAACTTTATTGAGAAGTTATTCTCCAAATGCAAAGCTCTAAACAATCAGATTCTATAATGCACTACCTTATGGTGCACTTGTTCCATTTCCCATTCTTTTCTACTGCTTTATGGCATTTTCTGAAAAACAGGTGTGTGTGTGTGTGTGTGTGTGTGTGTGTGTGTGTGTGTGTGTGTGATCCTCATAGCCCTGGGGCTAGGAACATATTAAAGATTCTATAATTACCTGAATAAATTAAGAGAACAATTGAGTCCTAATAAATGGTTACTAGAAATAACAAAGTAAGACCTGTGTCAAGGCACCAATAGAAACAACTGGAAAACAATTTGTTTTGTCCTACAAAATGAAAAATGTTACTATTTTCTGTTCTGTAATCTTAATTTACCCATGTATGTTTCACTTATCCAGTGCTTGTGTCTATTTTTATGCTGCTAATTTAGGAATACCTTTTTGATAATTGAAATGCTCTCCCTTTGGCAATGAAAGTTTCAAGGATAATATATCTTTGTTGACATACACTGTGGGAAGTTTGCTTGCATGATCTCATTATCTGATTACAGTTGTGACTAAAGTAATCTTTAAGATGAGCACATTTTTCTAAAACACTCTAATTTTTTAGATCCATTTTAGGCTCACAGCAAATCTGAGAAAAAAAAACTGCAGATAATTCCTATATACCTCCTGCCGCTAGACATGCATAGAATCACCCATATCAATATCCCAACTCAGTAGTACATTTATTTTAAATGATAGACTGAATAGGCAAATCATTATCAGCAGACTCCATAATTTACATTAGTGTTCACTGTTGGTGGTATGCATTCTTTGTTTGTCTAAGTATTTAATGACATTTATTCACCATTATAGCATCATACAGAGTAGTTTCACTGCCTTGAAATCTCCTTACTCATTCCTCTTTTTGTAACCACTGACAATTTTGCTGCCTTATGGATTTTGCCTTTTGATGAATCTCATTTGGTTGGAAGGATCCAATCTGCAGCTTCTTGAGACTGGCCTCTTTTACTCACTGACAAGTACTTAAGTCTCCCCTATGTCTTTTCATTACTTCAAAATAGAATGAGCACTGTGGAAGACGGATAACTCACAGGATAAGCCCAGAGTTAAAGAAAATAATTTGCAAAATGATTTGTTAACCCTACCCTTTCTATGTTGGATTTAGTCTCCTCTTTTCCAACAATACTTCCCCTATTTTCTCATTAGGCAAGAAAGTATATTGGAATTGACTTTAGTTCCAGACATGAAGAGGATTCAGCTAGTACCACTTTGCCAGGTGGTTTGTGAGTGAACAATTGTGTTATTTAACCTGTTTTTCTACTAAGACCCATGACACCACAGGGAGTTTTGTCCTATAAAACTATCTTAAAGGAATTCTGGATTTGTCTTGTAAAAATCACCCTTTTCTTAGACAATTAAAAACAGTGATTCCTCAAGACCCAGCTATACCACTCTTAGGCATATATCCAAAAGCTACTCAAGTACACAACAAGGACATTTGCTCAACCATATTCGTAGCAGCTTTATTCGTAATAGCTAGAACCTGGAAACAACCCAGATGTCCCTCAGTTGAGGAATGGATACAGAAATTGTGGTACTTTTACACAATGGAATACTACTCAGCAATTAAAAAGGAGGAAATCATGAAATTCGGAGGCAAATGGTGGGACCTGGAAACGATCATACTGAGTGAGGTATCCCAAAGCAGAAAGAAACACTTGGTATATACTCACTTATATAGACCTATAGGATAGGATGGATATGCTGAAATCTATATACCTAGGGAAGATAAGCAAGAAGGAGGACCCAGGTTGGGATGATCAATCCTCACTTAGATGGATAAATGGGATGGACATTGAATGTAGAAGAAAACAAGCAACAGGACAGGAGCCTACCACAGAGAGCTTCTGAAAGGTTCTAACTAACAATGAATCAAAGCTGATATTAAGAATCACAACCAAGGCATCGGTAGAGTGCAGGGAATCATATGAAAGAAGGGAAAATTAGTAAGACTTGGTGAGGACAAGAGCTCCACAAGACCAAATAGATCAGGGCACAGGGATCTTCCATGAGACTGTTTCTCCAACCAAGGACCATGTATGGATATAAACTATAACCCCTGCTCAGATGTGGCCCATGGTAGCTCAGCATCCAACTAGGCATCCTAGTAAGGGGAACAGGGACTATTTCTGTCATGAACTCAATGGCTGGCTTGTCGACCGTGCCCCCCCAACCCACCGAGGGCGGAGCAGCCTAGTTAGATCCCAGAAGAGGACATTGCAGCCAGCCCTGAAGAAATATGATAAGCTAGGGTCGGATGGGAGGGAGGAGGTCCTCCCCCATTGGTGGACTTGGAGGGGGGTAGGGAAAGATGAGGGAGGGAGGGGGAGAGTGGGAGGGAATGAGGGAGGGGGCTACAGCTGGAATTCAAAGTACATAACCTGTGATTAATATAAAAATAAATAAATTACATTTTTAAAATCACCCTTTTCAACATATCTTTAAAAGATTGCTGTTTTGTGCTCAGTAGATAGGAACACATACTTTTGAAGTTTGTGGCAGTTACCCATCAGTCCACATATTTTTTTTGCTCTGATTCTAAAACACTAGTCTAAAAAAATCATCATAGTGACCTTGGAAATTATTCCATATCAAACTAATGTATTTATTTTACTCTTTATTGAGATAATCACTTAACATAAAATTAATATTTTTAAGATACAGTCTTGCTATGTAGCTCAAGATACACTGTAAATTATTATATCATCCAAGTTAACCTTGATTCATAATCATGTTTCAATTTTTCCAATGCTAATATCACAGGTATGTGCCACCACATCTAGTTTAACTATGTTAAATTATATAACTGAATGTGTTTCCTTTTTATTAGTCAAAATGCTAGCAAGCATCATTTTTTAAAGAATTTTATACCTTCAAATTTCTTATTGTCTTCATTTCCTAGCAACCACTAATCTACTTTCTTTCTAAAGAAATTTGCCTATTTTAAACTTCAGTATAAATCGAATCACAAAAATGTCCTTTTACCTCTGGTCTTCTTTAACTACGTGGAATTTCTAAGGTTTACGCATGCCATATGTATATGGTTGTCATTCTTTTGATGGCCAGAAGTTTATTTACTTATTCACCAGTCGTTTCCATTTAGATGATGTATTAGCAGCTTTTCATAACTATAAAGAGATTCTTGATATCCAGTATTCATAAAGAGAAAGAAATTTATTTGACTCATCATTGAGGTAACTGGAAGTCAAAATGGCGTATTGCAGGCTCTGTTGTAAAAGTAAATTTATTCTTCTGAGGTAATTGTCTGCTTGGAGGCTTACTGCAAAATAAGTTCACTCTTTCTAGTTATTTCTGAACTGTGGCTGGCTGGGTCAACTAAGTTATTCTGGTTCAAACACTTCTCTAAGCTGACTGATACAATTTGGCTTCTGTCAGCTTTTCCTGGACTGCTCTGCTTGGAAAACTGTTCCGGAACTCCATGAACTGAACTGCACCAAACTCAACTCCACTCAACTGAACTGACTGAATTGATATTAACTGCCACTGAACTGCCTCTCAACTGATACCCCACTGACTTTCAGCTGACTGACCTCAACAGAACTGCCTCTTCCTGCACTCACTTAAATTGGCTTCTCTTCCCTGTGCTGTTCATATGAGAGGTGGGCATATCCTATTCTGACAAATCTTTCTTTAATTTGTTACTTGGTCTGCCCCTCAATTAGACATCACTTCCAAACATCCCTGTTTCCTTCTATAAACTAATCTTACTTTCATTGTTTAGGATTCAAGGTGTGTACTAAGAGTGTATCTGTATTCCAGCCAGATGACATAGACCTAGAAGATCTTTGGACGTGATCAGAGCAACCATGTTGCTAGGTTAAACTCCTCTACACTATGTGGCAGCAACTGTCTTTTGAGTGTAGCACTTAATGACATGGTAAGCAAAAGAGGGTGTTGATATTCTTATGCTCGATGGGCCAACATTACTTTGGCTAAGCAAAAAGAAAAGAAAGGTAAAGGAAAGTACTCTTGTTTCCCCAGAAGGTTAAATATGTGTTTGAAACCAAGATCTGGAACACTCTCTGTCCAGAAGAAACAAGATGCCCAAGTAATAACCAGAGGGTGCCATGATTCTTCTAAGCGTCAATCAACCCATGTCCTCCAAAATAGTAATTTCCTGCCTATAGAATAGGCTAAAGCTCATAACAGCCCCAATGATGTAGTTCTAAGACGAAGCATCCCAAAAGAGAAACAGATATTTAATGCATATAATCCAAATATTCTTCTTGTCTACAATGCAGAAATCATACACTGGATAAGAGGATTCTCTTAACAAAGCAAAATAACTAGGTGGTTACGTGAAAGGGTACCAGAATCCTAAAGAACAAGCAAATAAGAGACTCTAAAAGCTCCTAAGTAACTCCGATTCTAAAGGAAGGGGGCTAAAAGTAGCCTCCGATCACTGAGTAATCAAGAAAGCAGAGTCTGGAATAACCAGGATCATATCACATGAGTGAGATGATGCTCAGAGGGCCCCTATAACAAACTATTATGAAGACTTTTTGTAAACAAAAGTTTATGCTTCTAAGGATCCCAGCAGTCCCATAAAATGGACAGTTTAACCTGAGCCACTCAGGAACCAGCATCATGATGTTAAGAAGACCTAAGGTGATCTTGGTTCAAAAGAAAAGGAGAAGACTAGAAGGCATTGGTGCAAGGACATGACCATACATTAAATGATCTATAGTTCTACAGCCCATAGTTCAACTTTTGGCACAAAGTATTCCATAAAAGCTAGAGGAGAGACAGTATTGATAAATTTACAGAAGCCAGCCCCCTTTGTAAGTACTAACTATATATCACATTACACCTCATGAATATGTGCCTGTTAATATATATTAGCTATATATTGTATGAAATATATTCAATATAGGTATCATATATGTATATAAAATATTATATATATATATATATATGTATATGGATGAGTAAAGAAACCAGCCATGGAATTCTGACATGCAGAAAGGTTTTCAGGATTCTTGAACTTAATGTAAAAAAAGTGGAGCAAAGAGTTCAGTACAATCTCTACTATTCTCCCACAAAAATTAAACAGTAATGTTCAGATCTCTATCAGAGTGTAGACTGCAAAGAAGAAAGCCATGAAATCATCAATCAACTAACTCAAGGATACTTTTCATCAGCATTATACTGGGATTATTGTGGCTAGTATTGACACTCCCCTTTAGATTAGAGTTCATGTTGTTGATTCATACTGGAATACTAAAGGATGAAACAGATTTTCACTACATTTGCCCATTGTCTTTAAATTCCTTCAAAAGTTAAATGGAGACATCTTTAGTACTAAATTTTTTGTTATTTCATTTATTTTTGAGACCATAATACAATTTTCACCTTCACGTTCTTCCTTCCAATATTCCCATATACCATTTCTTGCTCTCTTTTAAATTCACGGCCACATTTTACACTAATTGTTATTCACATATGTGTGAATATATATAGTTACTGTATGCACACACACACATACATATATACATATATAAAACTAAATACAACATGCTCAGTCTGTGCGATGTTACTGGTATGTTTTCAAGGCAAACCTATTAGTATTGGATAACCAATATATATTTGTTTATCTTTTTAACAAATCAATTTATTGTTTCATTGGTTCTTTGTATATTTGCCATTTCCATTTCATTCATTTCTGCCCTAATTATGTTTCTACCCATCGACTGCTTCAAGGTTTGGTTCTTATTTCTCCAAGGTCCTCAGGAAGAATCATTAGGTTATTTATTTGAGTCTCTCAGATTATTTCATACAGCACTTAGCTAGTACTGGTACACTCTTCTTTCCTGGGACAGACTTTTTATTCTGTTTTACTGTATCTCCTTAACAGGTAGAACAATGAAACAGAATCAAAGATGCAAAAATGAATCCACACATCTAAGGCCACTTGATTTTTAATAATAAAGTCAAAACCGTACAGTGGAACAAAGACAGCATTTTCATTCTTTGCTGGACTAAATAGATGTCTACATGTAGAAGAATGCAAATAGATCCATATCTATCACCCTGCACAAAACTCAAGTCCAAGTGGATCAAAGACCTCAACATAAAATCAGATACACTAAATTTAATAGAAGAGAAAGTGAGGAATAGCTTTGAACACACTGGCACAGAAGATGATTCCCTGAACAGAACACCAAAAGCTCAGGCCCTAATATCAGAAGTCATGCAGTCTTTAAGGCAACACAGATGCCAACCAAGACTACTATACCCAGCAAAGCTTTCAATCAACATAGATGGAGAAAACAAAATTTTCCATGACAAAACAAAATTCATACAATACCTACACAGCAACCCAGCCCTACAGAAGGTA
>CM053742.1:4150530-4169141 GCA_028658305.1 Pachyuromys duprasi
AAACCATTCAATGGAAAAAAGACAGCATCTTCAACAAATGGTGCTGGTCCAACTTGATATCTGTATGCAGAAAAATGAAAATAGATCCATATTTATCACCGTGCACAAAGCTAAAGTCCAAATGGATCAAAGACCTCTTTGATCTTCTGATCATGGTCTTTCCTCCCTAATCCCCCCCTGATCCACCCAACCCTTACAATGCCATTCTTTCTTTCTCTCTCTCTCTCTCTTTCTTTCTCTCTCTTAAGGAAACTAACAGACAAATAAAAAGCCAAACAAACAAGGATAAAATAAAATGAACAAACTTACAAAAATAGAAAAAAACTACGAATGAACAAAATAAATGCATATACATGGACACACACACACTCAAACACAAAATCCATAAAAACTCAAATCAGAAACCATAATGCATAAGAAAAAGTACAAGGTCAAAAATTCCCAAAGAAATTAGATACAGAAAATTTCCAAAAATACCGTTGAGTTCTTTTCTTGTTAGCCATCTACCAATTGGTATAGAACTGCTCTTAAGTGTGGTATATCCAATGAGACTCCCTTGGAGAAACCAGAGACTAGAAAACATTCCTCTGCAAGCAATTGTCAGTTGAAGATAGCTTTTTGATAGGGTATAAGAGCTCATCTCTACTTTTCCATTTCAGTATTGGAATCCTATCTGGTTTGGATCCATGCAGCCTCTTAGTTCACATCAGTCCTGCTGTGTTTGGAAGGCACTGTTTCTTTGGTATCATCCATTTCCTCCAGCTCTTACCATCTTTTTGTCACCTCTTCAGTGTACTTCCCTGTCCCTAAAGGTAAAGATTTGATGAAGACATCCCTTTTACTATTCACTGTTTCAATATCTCTCACTCTTTGCCCATAGTACATTTTTGGGTCTCTGTAGTCTCCTGTCTACTGCAAGAAGAAGAATCTCTGATGACACCTGAGCAAGACATTGACTTATCTGTATAGCAGAATGTCATTAGGAAGCATTTTATTGCTATGTTCCTTTAGCATAACAATAGCATTTGGTTTCTCCCATGGGTCCATGTAGTATCAGGTTTTTGGCCACCTGGGCAGTGACAGACATAGGTTCTATCTCATGATGTGGGTCTTAAATACAAGCAGAGAATGGTTGGTTACTCCTAAAACATGAGTGCCACTAATGCATGCCACCACTGTAGATCAAAGAATCTGTAGCAAAGTTGGTATTACCTTCCCCCTCTGGTAGTGTGTAGATTACTTTTCAATGCCATGGATACAAGGCAGTAGAGTGAAGTGTCTAGGTAGACTCCAGCTCAACTTCTCCACGTTCAATGATATATCTAACTGTTGTCTCCAGAAATACAGCCTTACCATCAGTTTGTAGAGTTCAACCAAAAGCCATGGAAAAAGCTTTAGCTGAGAGTTTCCATGGTGCCTCTTTGGCCAACAACTTAATTAGATGTAACCCATTACTGTAATTGGATGTTGCGCTTAGTGGTGAGAGATATCTAGTTGGGGTATTTTCTCCCCTATTATTGATGATTCTATTTAGAATTATTTCATACACATATTTGTTTTTTAAAACCTCTATTGTAGTAGGTGTCCATAGGTTGGTCCATATTATTTTATCAATAAATTTAGTAGCAGTAAGGTCATGGACAATATCAAAGAGAATTGAACCCACAGATGAGACACCTCAAACTTAAAGACTCTCTCTCACTTTTGTAGCCAAATGGGTAGCTCCATTCCTGTGTTTTCTGCCTTATGGTCCCTCAAACAGGGATGAAGGGATGGATCAAGAATCACAAAAACTGTTTAGAACACCTTTAATTAAAAAAAAGATGTTGTGAATCTTCTATAAAAGACAAACTTATATGAAAATAATGTAACATGTACATGAGCTAAATTCAGTTGATAGTCATGATTTTTCTGTAAAAATATTCATTTGCTTTATATTTCAAAGATGAATGCTATATCCATTATTTATTATTGTTATATAACAATTACAGTATTGCAGCTTGAAAGAACATATATGCAATATCTCATTGTTTGTTTCTTTGGGGAGGTCAAGATTGAGGTTATTCATTTCTCATTTCTGTGGTCAATGACTAAAATCACTAGGCCTTATCTCTTAGTAGAAATCCACCTTTAAAATCACCCAGATTGTTGGCAAAATTTAGTTTTTGTATCTGTAAGTCAATAAATTTCAGCTCATAGTTTACAATTATTTTCTCTGTGAAAAATAATATAGTTTACATAGTAGGTTTCATTGTAGCCATTTGCTTCTTTAGGGTGAAAAATGAGATGGAGAAGGAGGAAAGAAGTAAGAAGGGAGAAAGAGATAGAGATACAGCTAGCAAGATGTGGTCTTATATACAATGATAGAATTAAAAGATTTACATTTCTATCAGCTTTATCATACTCTATTGGATAGAAGCAAGTGTCAAGTGCCACCCACACTCAAAGGGAGAGGATCATTTAAAGGCATGGACACCAGAAAGCAAGAATTAGTGAAGGATACCTTAAGATTTCTCTACCACTAGGATTGACAAGTGAGAATGGTGGAAATCAGAGGTTCAAGAAAATAGTGCAATGCAGAATTTTCATCAGTCCGTTATGGTGCTGGCAGGAAATGGATGACACTCTGAATCCTGGTAATTTGCAGGGAGTTAAACAAAAAGAAGTACCTTGTACAGAGTTTGGGGAGTCAAGAGAGTGAAGAGTAGGCTAGCACTAGCAACACTGGGAGCAGCTGTTAACTCCTGTTGCAGTCTAACCACAAAAGGAGAGGATTACAGCAATATGCAGAGGATATATATTGGTACCTTTTAGGTGATCCAGGAACACAACTAACCTCTGGCCACCAGATATAAATGGGGCAGGGTGATTTAGATAAGCTTCTCATAGCAATGGAGCAAAACAGAGAGGGTTAAGCAACGAGTTTAGAGGAGAATGGAAGCCCTTAAAGCACCCTCGAGTACTTGCCGAAATATTTTACCAAGCTATCAGATTTTTTAAAAAATGAATTCGGATGAAAAGAGTAGGAGAAAAACAAAGAGTGGGGATCAAAATGAAAATAGGAAGCAATTCAGAACAAATAAAAGAAACGGGGCCTTATGAACAATGAATAAATTTCCAAAGGAGGTCTCCAAAGCAGAGAGAGAGAGAGAGAAAAAGAGAGAGAGAGAGAATGGAAGGAAGAAGGAAAGAAAGGGGGGCTTTATGCGATTTTGTGTTGAGTGATTTTAAAAAACAAAACAAGAATTTATGAGTGATGACCAGAACTGTGTATCTATACAAGGACTAAAGAGAAATTAAATCAACTTAATATAAATACAGACAATCAGGATTTGCAAAGGTAGGTGAAATGGCTTATTTAAAAAACAACAATACAAAACGACAAGAAAACAATTGTCAAGGAAAGAATTTCTCCAAGGAAATTTCTTAGGTTAAGCTATCTACAGGTGAATATCAAGCACTATACAAATCGAGGTACTGGATGTTTTTTTCTGGTATTGTTTTGTTTAAGACATTAAGCCATCATTAGTGCTGCCTGTGTTTCTTAGCTATTATAAAGAAGTTTTCCCTGAATTGATTTTCTCACTTACAGGAAATACATTGAGTGAAGAAGGTAGACATTAATGGATGCTACTGGGATGTTTATTAGCAAGTTGACATCTAAATATTTTTACATGGATTAACTGCTAGTAGGAGAAATGACTGCAGTTATTTCGTTTCTTGAAGCCATTTCCCTTCTCCCTGAGCTTTCTCATTCCTTCAGTATTGCCATTAAGTTTACTCTCTCTCCATAACTGAGCAATTCCATAAATTTGCATAGTCTTGGAAGGAGTACTATTGAGAAGAAAATATAAAACTATAAATATTTTTAAATGGAACAAACACAAAACAGAAAAGGCATCAGATTCTAGCCAGAAATATCTATTTCACCTCTTTTCTGCTATTTCAAGGTGAGAGCAATTGTTTCATTTCTGTCTATTGTTGTAACCTGCTTAAATTCTATAGCCCCTCTGCTGAGATTTACATTATTTCTTAGCATAACTATGACTGCTCTGTTAACAGCTGCTGTAGGCTTTAACATATCAGAAGCCATTTTGCCTACAAATCTCCATTTTGATTATGTCTCTACGGTTTCATTTCTCCAACTTTGTATACTTTGTTACCTGGACACTCTATAAAGTCCGCCAGCTGCAGAACCAATAGAATTAAAGGTCAGTTAGAAACACTTTGTCTAGGTAGCCAAAATGATGTAATGTTGCTTCCTACACCTGGATACCTGTTTGCATTTTTGTTACATGGTTGTTACCTAGTTGCGGTTTGTTTCCTACACCTGCTTGCAGTTTCGTTACCTAGTTACTACTTGGTTATGGTTTTTTGCATAAAAAAGCCTGCCTTTGGAATAGACAAATGTCATAGTCTGGCTCTGGAGTCCAGATTAGGGCCCTGGCCTGTCAGTTCTTGTTTAGCATTCGATAAACATCTGTTGACCTCAGCCTGGTGTCTGAGTGAGTGGCTATTTCTGAACCCGTAACACTATTTTAGCCTCTTTTTAAATCTTCCTTTCCTCCTGATTTCCAGGTAGAACCATATCATTTTGCAATACACTTTACCATTTAAAATAATACAAAGAAATACAGCATCTCTGACTGTCAAATGGCAGAGGGAGAAAGGTTGGTAATATGAAAACAAATCACTATTGTTTTAAGGGTTACATTATTGCCTCAGTTTTAAATTAAATAACTATATTGGATTTAGGACAATACGGGTGCCAGAATTTGAACACAAATATACTGATATCAAACTGCTGGCTTGTAGGAGTTTTCTAAACAGCAAAGGAAATTTCCAACATTTTAGCTTTCACCTTTATGTTTTCAAAGTTTATTTCCAGCCTCTCCCAAACACTTGGCTGTTGAAGACATCCCCTGAATTATTAATATCAGATATATTTTTGTGAATCCTAGTTGCATTTTTTTGCAGTGCTGAAAGAATCGTGGCCTTCCTTGTATTCAGCAGCAAAAGAAAAGTAATTGAAAACTATACTTCCTCCTGGATTCCTACACAAAAATAAGTACTCAGTAGAGATTCCCATCTGTAAACTAATTCTCACGTAATGGCAAGATTCAGGGCAATCAGTATGTGTTGTAAAGTTCATAGGTGATGACTTCCCCATTCATCTATAAGTGCTTCGTGGCATAGCTGTGTTCTCTCTGGAGGCTTTCAGAGAAGTCTTTATTTCCATTGCTTTTACTCACCTATGGAGAATTTTCTTCCAAATCCTGAACAGATATGTGCAGCACAATTTGTTCGAAAATCATATTTTTTCACTCCCAGAATTCTTTATAAATCCCCTCATTCTTGAGTAGGTAAAATATATGTAGATCCATATGTATATGGATCTATCTATCTATCTATCTATCTATCTATCTATATATATATATATATACAGAGACAGAGATACATATATATATATATATATATATATATATATATATATATATATATATATATATGGCTTTAAACCAAAAGGTTTCTAAAGGAAGAATATTGTACAAACTTTGCAAAATTTATTAGCTGGCAAATATTGCCCATTGCTCACAAACTGTCCTGAAACATTTCCACTCTTTAACAATGCCTCAAAGGCACAATTAATTGCAATGAAATGCAGAGATAAAGTAGATTAGAATATGGAAGGTTTTGGTCCTTTGTTACTGTGCTTTTGAGATATAATATAGTATACATATTAGTAAGGTACCATGCAGGGGTTTGATGTGTTTATATATTGCATGATGCTTAAATCAGTTGAAACATTTTTCTTCTCCTGTACTTAGCACTTAGCATGTATAGTGAAACTATAACTTACAATATGTTTCTTTCAACTTCTTGAAATATACAATATACAATATTTAAATATTTAAATCTATAGTCAACCTATTATGCAATACCACACAAGACTTACTGACCAGTTTTACTCTCAGTTTTAGTGGGAACAGTTGTTTTAGATTCTGAATGTGTGATCTAGTTATACTTGCCTTACTGTGCCTGACTTAGTTTACCGACCATCATGACCACTGTGACAAGTAATTAAGATTTTGTTATACTCTCTCTTTCTCTCTTTCTCTCTCTTTCTCTCTCTTTCTCTCTCTCTCTCTCTCTCTCTCTCTCTCTCTCTCTCTCTCTCTCTCTCTCTCACACACACACACACATCATATTACATTGTCTTTTTCTTCTCATCAGCTATCTATTTCTTGGTTGTTAGGAATAGTGTTGCATTGAACATAGGAGTGCAGACATTTCTTCAGCATAATAATTTTACTTACTAGGAGTGGGACTGATAAATCATCTAGCAGTTTCACTTGTACTTTCTCCAGGAACCTCTGCAGCCCTTCCTATAATGGCTAGACAAATTTACATCCCTACTAACAAAGTGCAAGGGATACTTCTTTACATTCTTGACAGGACTCATTTTTTATATTCTCTTTCATATGAATGGCCTTTCTAACTAGAGTGAAGTGGTATCTCATTGTCTATTTGATTTATCTTTGAATAATGATTAGTGATGTTGATCTTATTTCATATATGTTTTGGCTATTTCTATATCTTCTTTGGTAGATATGTATTTATATCTATTTCCCATTTTAAATCAGGTTATTGGTGTTTCTGTAATTGAGTTTTTGGTTACTGTTCTAGGACAGTAACCCCTTATAAAATGTATGTTGCAAATATTTTTCTCCCATTCCTTGGGTGGTCTGTATGCTCTCAATTTTTTTCCTGTGTAGATGCATTCTAGTTGGAAGAAATATCATTAATATTTTACTTTTATTTCCTGTGATTTGAAAAATCTTCTAAAGGACATCCTTATGTATCATAACTCCTAAAAGGTTTCCTGTAACTTTTTTTCTAATGGTTTTCAGGTTTATATTCAACTTCTTAAATAATCTAAGTTAATTTTATAACTTGTGAGAGATAATGTCTAGCTTCATTCAACATCATGTGGATATGTCATTTTCCCAACATGATTTATTGAAGACTGTCCTTTCTGCAATATGTATTCTTGTAAAATAATATAGTTTGATACAGATGGTTGGTTTTACTTTTAGTATCTCTACTGTGCTTTATTGGTCTATGTAGTAGTTTCTATGCCAGTGTCATGAATATTAATGCAAATTTTTTAGTGTACCATGAAGAGAGGTAATGTAATGACTCTGATCTTGTGGGGTTTTTGATACAGAATGCTTTAGCTGTTGAAGGTTTTGTGGTTTAATGTAATTTTTAGAATTTTTCCACATCTGTGAAGAACATGTATAGCATTTTCAAGACACTTGCATTGACTTTGTAAACCATTTTGTATATTATTGACATTTTAGCAATATTGATGTTTCTGTCCATGCATATAGGATGTGTTTCTACATGTTTAGGTTTTCAATTCATCATCATAGATTTATATTTTTTTAATTTTTTATGTATTTGGTTCCATTTGTTTCTAGGTATGTTTTTGGTAACTATGGTAAATGGTATTATTTTCTTCTGTTTCTGTTTTTTTTTTCTTTTAAATTTAAAATACACTCTTCTCTAATATAATATATCCAGACCACAGATTACCCTCCCTCGATTTCTCCCAGATAGGCCCCATCTCTCCTCTACCTCATATCCTCTCCAGCTCTATTTTCTCTTCAGGAAAAAGCAGGCCTCCAAGAGAAGACAATTGAACAGGACACAAAATGATACAATATGACAAGGCAAAAATTCTTCCTATTGAAGCTTTACAAGCAACCAATAGGATAAAAAGAGTCCCAGGAGCAGGCCAAAGAGTCAGACATACACCTACTCCCACTATTAGCTGCACAAAAAGACCAAGTAACTGCTGCAACACATGCGTAGAAAACCTGGTGCAGACCCATACAGGCCCTTTGCCACTCCAGTCTCTGTGAACCCATATGAGCCCTGCTTAGCTAATTTTTTGAACCATGTTCTCCTGGGATCCTCCAGCCCCTCTGACTCCTATGATTCTTTCTCTTCCTCTTTCATGGAGTTCCTCAGTCTCTTAGAAGAGGGACCCACGGAGACCTCAAAGATTTTTCTTGATTTCTATTTTAAATCATTTGATATTAGGAGATAACACAATAGATAACAGGTCATAATGCATTCATCTTGTATATTTATTGCATTTTTATTTGTCAATTTTATTTGAATGGAGTACTTGCAGTTGTCCATATATAAGATCAGGTCATCTGAATAGAGTGAAAAATTGGCAATTTTTTCTCCGTTTTAAGTTTTCTTTATTTTTCTTACCTAAGAACTCTGGCTAAGTCTTCTACAATCATACTAATAAAAGTGGTAAAAATTAGTATTCTTTTCATTTTTATTATGATTATTATTTAAAATTTTTTTTCACTTTATATCCCAGTTGTAGCCCCCTCCCTTGTCTCCTACCAGTCCAGTCCTACCACCTTCTTTCTCCCCTATCCTTCCCCCATAGTTTGATGAAAGTGTAAGCCCCCTCTCCCTACTGTCTGACCCTAGCTTATCAGGTCCCATCAGGACTTCCTAGATCCTCTTCCTCTATCGGCTGACGAGGTTGCCCCACTAGGGAGAAGTGATCAAGGAGCAGGCAACCGAGTTCATGTCAGAGACTGACTGTTCTCCCCTTACTAGGAAACCCACATAGAGACTGAGCTGCCTATGGGCTATATCTGCACAGGGGGTGTATGTCCTCTCTATACGTGATCTTTAGTTGATGCATCAGTGTCTGTAGTCCCCTCTGGACCCTACTTTTTTTTTCCTTTTTCTTTTTCTTTGTTGGTCTCCTTATGTGGCTCCTGTACCCTCTGGGTCCTTATGTCTTATTTTTAAGGCCTTATAGAGCTTAAATTAGTTATCATGGTGTATAACAAGACCTAGCTTTCATCTCTGGACCTAAATTAGAGTGAATACCTTCCTACATCATAAATTTGCCTCAAGCCTGTTTTTCTTCCTAGTGTCTGGATCATTTTCCTCTGTTGGCTGGTTAGGTCATCCCACCAGGGAGAAGTGAGCAAGGAGCAGGCAATCGAGTTCATGTCAGAGACTGTCTCTTCTCCCCTTACTAGGGAACCCACCTGGAAACTGAACTGTCTATGGGCTATATCTGAGCAGGAGGGGTCTATGTCCTCTCTATGCATGGTCTTTGCTTGATGTATCAGTCACTGCAGTCCCTGCTAGGCCGAGGTTTTTTGCCTTTGTTGGTCACCTTGTGGGGTTCCCGTCTCCTCTGGGTCCATCTCCTTCTTCTTGCATAAGACTCCCTGTGTTCTGCCCAAAGTTTGCCTGTGAGTCTCTCCCTGCATCTACTTGGATACCCTGCTGGGTGCAGTCTTTTAGAATTCATCTGTGGTAGGCTCCTTCCCATTCCCTCTCTTCTACAGCTTCCAGTGTCTGTCCTCTTTTCCCTTCTGAATGAGAATTAAACATCATCCCTAGGTTCCTCCTTGTTGTTTAGCTTCTTTAGGTCTATAGATTTTAGTATGTTTATCCTACATTATATGACTAATATCCACTTATGGGTCAGTATTTGTCATGCATATCTTTTTGCCTCAAGGTTTCTTCACTCAGGATGATCTTTTCTAGTTCCATCCATTTTCCTTGCTTTTAATAGCTGAGAAGCATTCCATTGTGTAAATGTGCCATAATTTCTGTATCCATTCCTTAGTTAAGGAACATCTAGATTGTTTCCATATCCTGGCTATTACTAGTAAAGCTGCTATGAACATAGTTGAGCAAAAGGATGGTCGAGCATCTTTCAGATACATACCCGGGAGTGGAATAGCTGGGTCTTGAGGTAACACTATTCCCAGTTTTCTGAGAAAGTACCAGATTGATTTCCAAAATAGTTGTACAAGTTTGCATTCCCACCAGCAATAGAGTACTGAATAGAGTGAATAAACTGTATTCTTTCTCTATCTCCTCCCCAGCATGTATTGTCACTCTAGTTGTTGTTGTTGTTGTTGTTGTTTTAATCTTAGCTGTTCTTATGGGCATAATATGAAATCTCAAGGTTGTTTTGATTTGCATTTCCTTGGTGGCTAAGGACATTGAACACTTTTTAAAATGTTTCTCTGCCGTTGGATATTCCTCTGTTGAGAGTTCTCTGTTTAGCTCTGTAACCCATTTTTTAATTGGATCACTTGGTTTGTTGGTGTTCACTTTCCTGAGTTCTTTATATATTCTAATATTAGCCCTCTAACAGATATAGGGTTGGTGAAGACCCTTTCCCTATCTGTAGGCTGTCATTCTTGCTTCAATCTCAGTAGGTACATGTGTCTACAAATTTGCCATATTTTTCTAGGTTATCAAATTTGTTGCCATGAAGCTAGTCTCAATGATTTCTAATGACTTTTGTATATCTGTTTTCTCTTTTAATATCTCCATTTCTATCTGTGATTTCATTTGATTTTCTTAGTTTATTTTCTCATGTATTTTGTTTTCATGGTTCAAGCTCTTTATATTATTTAGACAATATTTATTTCTACTCTAAGAGTTATTATTTTCATCCTTGTACTAATTATGGATTTGATTTGTACTTCTTTTTCTAGTTCGTGGAAATGTAGTAATATGTTGTACATCTGAGCTCTTTGTACTTTATGGTTGTAGATGAGGACTACTATGAACTATCTTTTTAAATTTTCATGATTTGTTGAGAATTTCATACCTGAGTACTATATCATTCTCATTCATCTTTCTCACTAATCCAACTTCCACCATGCCCACTAACTCTCTCTAAAGTTAGTGACCTCTCTTATACTTCTATATTTAGTTGGTGTACACACACATATACACACGTATATGACCTTGACCACATTTACTGTTGCTCTAATCTAGCTGTGCTTAAGGCTGACCACATGATATTAGATAACCCAGCATGGAGCTTGTGCCTGAAAAAAACTGATTATCCTTCTCTCCCTAGCCTGTAACTTTTTATCTAGGGTGGGACCTTATCACATTTATTTATGTGATCATTACATTGGTATTGCTAAGACAACTCTATTATTAAGCTTGACAAGTACACCATCCCTGTGAAGTCTACATGACACTATCCAGAAGAAGGTGTTCTGGTTCTCTTCTTACATACATTTTCCAGTCCTTTTCTGCCATATTCTCCAAGCCTTAGATGTAGGGCTTGTATTATAGACGGACCAATTGGGGCTTGGAATCCTTTGCTTACTTTCTGCATTTTGTCCTACTATAGATCTATGAAGAAGCTTCACTCTGTTGCAAAATAAGAAGCTTCTCTGAAAATGGTGATAATTATACATATCTGTTAGTTTAAGGACAATTATTAAGAATACATTGGCTTAGGAAAATGGTAGTAGTAAGTTCTAATCTAGAATCATTGCTGTGTCTCTAGGGTTTGAGCATATTGCTTTTCATGTCAATTTGACCCAAAAAATTAGAACAAATTCTTCTTGATTTCTTTCTTTATTCATTATTTTGAAGTAAATTGTTCAATTTCTATGTACTTGTATAATTTCCACATTTTTCTTGTCATAGCTTTTTTATATTATGATCAGGAAATATAGCATGCTTTTAGTGTTTAAATTTTTGTTCAAACTTTTTGTTTGTCCTTCATGTCATCGACTGTAGGGAATGCTCTATGTACTGATGAGAAAAATATATATTCATCACCTACCAGATGGATTATTCTATAGATTTTTTTTAGGTCCATTTGGATTTGTGTACCATTTAACTGCTGGTTACTTATTGATTTTCTGTTTGAACAAGCTTCTCATTGCTTAACGTCGGGTATTAAAAGTAAATGAAAAAAGTAAGTACCCAACTATTGCAATGGAATTTTCTACGCCCTTTAAAAGTCAATTAATACTTGTTTGATATTTGAGGTGGTTTTATATGAGGTGCACATACACTTATAATTGCTACTTTATTTTTTTGAGTCATCTCCTTCAACACCTTGAACTATAAGTTGGCTTTCATGCAAAAGGTTCAACGTTTTATTATTTTTACATTCTTTTTTAATTTTAATTTTTCTTTTTTATATTAATTACAGTTTATTCACATTGTATCCCAGATGTAGCTCATTCCCTCCCAATCCCACCTTACATCCCCCATCTCCTCCCATCTCCCTCTCCAAATCCACTGATAGGGGAGTTCCTCCTCCACTTCCATCTGACCCTAGCCTGGAATTTTTGGTAATTCTTACTGCAATGAGCCTGGAATTGGATTGCAAGACAAAACACTGTGATAGTTTTTCAGATGTGCTCTCCAGTAAGTAGATTTCTTCTTTTAACAGGACAACATGTATTTGAAAGAGAGGTTGTGGTAGTATTGATACTTTGCCTAATATTCCAATGGCTCAGTTTTAAAGTACTGGCTTCGTGTGATTTCTTCCAACACTTTTCACCAAGCTATGACAGGTAGCGAGTTTCAAGCTTAACACCTGGAGTTAATTCTGTTTTCTCCCGTAAGTGGAAGAGTTCAAGCTTTACACTGGGCTACTTCAATTTAGGGGAAAGATAACATGGACAATTCTTTCTTTCCTGTCTTTTTTTTGGTAATTCCTTTTGTTTTGTTTTGTTTTGTTTTGTTTTGTTTATACTAAATGCAGATAATATAGCTTCTCAGCTATTTCCATTAATTCATCTTGATGTACTATGTAATATCAAGGAAGCTTATTCTCCTTATACTATACCATTTTAAGAACCTCTTGGCCATTATGTTGTTCTACCCCCATTGATTAATTAACTAAAAATTGCCTCTCTATAACCTAAATTCCTTTGAATTTTTTTCTAGGTCTTTTTTTTTCCTTGTAAGCCCTGAAGGATCTATACTAGATACTTGAGCTTGTCTACAAAGGAACATTTTTAATTTCTTTATCTTCCCCTTTAATGAGTTCAGAAAGATTTTAACTAAGACTGATTCCATAACAACAAACATATCCAGATTTTACATGTCAAACGTTCAAAGAATAAATACAGGCAAAATATTAGAGGCTGGGAATGTCTCATCAAAAGTATATAAAATGTTCCAGCAGAGCTTTTTCATTGTTGAGGCCTAGATTTGAAAATGATTAATTTGCTATTAATAATTCTCACTGCTAGGAAGACTCAGTTCGCCTGCTGCAGGAAGAGTTTGTTCTTTAGACAACCATTGCTTTAAGTGACCTGTCAAATTGATTAAGGTACTCAAGACAGCAAAAAAGTTTAATTAAAAGCATTTCAATAGATTCCTAAATACTCACCTGCTACTATAGATAGGCATAATTTGAGAGGTTCTAAAATTTCATTACCTTTTCTTTTAAAACAACTTTAAATGATATTTAATTCCCCAAATGCTTACTAACTCATAACAGAAATTTCGGTACTTTGTATGTTTCTCCGTTAGATGAGTAAGTTCAAATAAGCAAACTAGATAGATAGAATTTTTTTAACACTCAAAGTGTATGAAATTTGGTATCCCAGCTGTAGCCCCTTCCTCATTCCTCCCATGCCCCTCTCCAAGTCCACTGATAAGGGAGTTCCTCCTCCACTTCCATCTGACCCTAGTCTATCAGGTCTCATCAGGAATGGCTGCATTGTTTTCCTCTGTGGCCTGGTAAGGCTGCACCCCCTCACCAAGGAGGAGGTAATCAAAGAGCCAGCCACTGCGCTCATGTCAGAGACAGTTCCTTTTCCCATTCTTAGGGAACCCACTTGGATACTGTGCTGCCATGGACTATATCTGTACAGGGGTAGGTTATCTCCATGCATGGTCCTTGATAGGAGTATCATTCTCAAAAAAGATCCCTGGGCCCACATTTTTTGGTTCTGTTGCCCTCCTTGTGGAGCTCCTATCCCCTCCAGATCTTTCTGTCTCCCCCTTATTTCATAAGATTCCCTGCACTCTGCCCAAAGTTTGGCTATGAGTCTCAGCATCTGCTTTGATACCCTGCTGGGTAGAGTCTTTCAAACTTCCTTTTTGGTAGGCTCCTGGCCTGTTGCCTGTTTACTTCCTCTTCCAATGTCAGCCCCATTTGCCTTTCTGAGTGAGGATTTAGCATCTTACTTAGGATCTTATTTCTTGCTTAGGTTCTTTAGGTATACAGATTTTAATATGTTTATCCTATATTACATATCTAATATCCACTTATAAGTGAGTATATACCATATGTGTCTTTCTGCTTCTGAGATACCTCATTCAGGATGATCTTTTCTAGTTCCTGCCATTTGTCTGCAAATTTCTTAATTTCCTTTTTTTTAATGGCTGATTAGTATTCTTTTATGTAAATGTACCACATTTTCTATATCCATTCCTCCACTGAATGACATCTGGGTTGTTTCCAGATTCTGGCTGTTACAAATAAAGCTGCTACAAACACAGTTGAGCAAATTTCCTTGTTGTATACTTGAGCCTCTTTTGGATGTATGCCTAGGAATGCTATAGCTATATCTTCAGGAAGTGCTATTCCTAATGGTCTGAAAAACCACCAGATTGATTTCCAGAGTGGTTGTACAAGTTTACATTCCCACCAGTAATGGAGGAGGGTTCCCCTTTCTCCACATCCTCTTCAACATGTGTTGTCACTTGAGTTTTTGATCTTAGCCATTCTGATGGGTTTAAGGTGAAATCTCAGGGTCATTTTGATTTGCATCTCCCTGATTATCAAGGACATTGAACATTTCTTTACTTACATTCTCTGCCAGTCAATATTCCTCTATTGAGAATTCTTTTTAGCTCTATACCCCATTTTAATTTGATTACTTGGTTTGTTGGTTTTTAACTTCTTGAGTTCTTTATATATTCTGGATATTAGCTCTTTGTCAGATATAAGTTTGGTGAAGATCCTTTCCCAGTCTGTAGGCTGTCGTTTTGTTCTAATGACAATGTCCTTTGCTTTACAGAAGCTTTTCAGTTTCATGAGGTGACATTTATTTATTGTTGATCTTAGAGCCTGTGTTGTTGATGTTCTGTTCAGGAAGTTGTCCTCTGTGCCAACGAGAGTCCTGTTTTTAGATCCCCCTACTTGCCTGATGTAATTTTACAAAACTCCTCCAGGCAAATAATGTTTCCTCTTAATTTTCCCCTTTTATATTTTGCTTGCCATAGCCATGCCTTTCTACAGCTCTGCTCTATTTGTTTAACCTTCTTACTCCAGCTAAGACAGAATAAAGTCCAGGACTACATGGCTCAATGATAATATATGAGAAAAAAATATGTGAATATATGAAAAGTCACATGTCAACCTAACTTGCATTGTGTATACGCCTATTAAAAACATAAATGAGGGAGATCCAAGATGGCTGCCAGGAGAGGACACCCTGTCTGAGGAGTAGGACAGCAGAAACAACGCAGCGACCAGGAGACTGAACTCTGGGACCTAAAACACCAGCATTTGTGATTGCCAGGTGAGCAGAACTCCTATGGCGAGGAAATCAAGTGGGAAAATCCTAGGGATACCCAGTTATTCCCCAGAAAAATCTCATGGTGACCAGCAGTGCAGAGCTCTGATCTGAAGGAACAGCTGCCCTGGGTGCCCGCAGCCGCAATACCAGACTGGGTCTCACAGCCTCTGGGCCAGATGGAGGAGGAACCAGATACTGTCTAGACTGACCTGCACACTGCGGGTCCACCAATAACCACCTCAGTCCTTGTGGGAGTCCACCGGCCAGTCTAAGAAAGACCCCTGTTCTGTCTCAACTGGCCGGCATACAGCAGGCACACACCAATCATGTCCACCAGATACCACCTCAGTCCCTGTGTATGTCTGTGTTTCTGTGTGGGTACATGAACCAGACTGAGAGGGCCTAGGAGACCGTTTTGACTGGCCTGCACACTGTGAGGCGCTTCAACCAGCGGGCATTCAGCAGGTGCACACCAATCTCGTCCGCCGGAAACACCTAACTGAGAGGGCCTAGGAGACAGTTTTAACCAGCCTGCTTGCATTGGTCCACCAGCGACCACCTCAGTCCGTGTGTGTGTCCACAGGCTGGTCTGAGAAGGCCTTGGGCACCATTTCAGACAGGCCTGCATACAGCAGATGCACACTGCTCTGCAACGCCTGCAACCAATCCAGACCCACTGTGTGTGCCCCAAATATCATCTCAGAACTTGGTGCACAGCCCCTGGCCCTGAAGGGGGCGCCAAGTCTCCAGTCCAAGGGAGAGCCCTTAGCAGCAAGCCCACGGCAGAGCGCAGAGCCCCCACCTGACATCTCAAAACAGGACACTCAGCATCTAGCACAGAGTGAGGAGCAAAGCCTCCAGACTAGAAGGGTGACCAGCCTGCAGTGCTCACAGCTTCTAGCACAGAGCACGAAGCTGGGCACACAGAGCCCACAACAGAGTTCAACTGAGACAACACACACACACACACACGCTAACAAACCACCTGAACTCCCTGATCTTCTTGAAGAATACTCCTGACACAAGAGATTGACAGTTCCAGTCTGAAGTTCAGCCTTAAAGCACAAACAACTCCTTGATTATATATGAATATATGCCCAGAAATCGGAGAAAGAACTCACCCAACAAAAATCAGGACACCATGGCCCCACCAGAAACACCCATAAGCAGAGGAGATTTTAATTCAGCAGAGACACAGGAAAATTATATTAAAGCTATGACTATGCAGATATTGGAGAAACAAAAAGAGAGAAAAAAGAGGAAATGAACAAGGCCCTCAAAGAAATGGAGAAGAATTTAACTGCTCACATAGAAGAAAAATTAAAGATAAACAGAGAGGAAACAACGAATATAGGAGACACAGTCAATCATTTGAAGAAAATGGTACAATGCATGAAAACGGAATTAGAATCTATAAAGAAGACACAAAGGGAGAAGAACCTGGAACTCGAGAACTTAGAGAAAATATCAGGAACCACAAAGGTAAGCATCAACAACAGAATACAAGAGATGGAAGAGAGAATACCGGGAGTTGAGGATATGCTGGCTGAAATGGATTCCTCACTCAAGGAAAGAAGAAAATCAGAAAAGTCCCAAGCACAAAACTTCCAAGAAATTTAGGATGCCATCAAAAGACAAAACCTAAGAATAATTGGAATAGATGAAGTAGAAGACTCCAGATTCAAAGGACCAGAAAATATTTTTAAGAAAATCATAGAAGAAAATTATCCCAACTTAAAAAAAGAAATGTCCATAAACATACAAGAAGCCTACAGAACACCAAATAGACTAGACCAGAAAAGAAATATCTCTCGTCACATCATAGTCAAAACACTAAAACTACAAAACATAGTAAAATATTAAAGGCAGCAAGGGAAAAGGGTCAAGTAACATGAAGGTTCAGATCAGAATCACACCACACTTTTCATCAGAAACTATAAAAGCCAGAAAGGCCTGGGCAGAAGCATGCAGTCTTAAAGGGAACACAGATGCCAAACAAGACCGCTATACCCAGCAAAGCTTTCAATCAACATAGATGGAGAAAACAAAATTTTCCATGACAAAACAAAATTCATGCAATACCTACACAGCAACCCAGCCCTACAGAAGTTACTAGAAGGAAAACTTCAGTCCAACGGAAACAACAACACCAAAGAAACCATAGGATACAGATAAATTCCCAATGACAACAACAACAAAAAAGCAATAAATCACAGTAAGACCACCAACTCCACAATAAAAGGAATTACCAGTCATTGGTCACTATTATCTATCAACATCAATGTACTCAACTCTCCAATAAAAAGACACAGACTAACAGAATGGCTACGGAAACAGGATCCAACATTCTGCTGCATCCAAGAAAAACACCTATTCCACAAATATAAACAATACCTAAGAGAAAAGGGCTGGAAAACCAATTTCCAAGCAAATGGGCCCAGAAAACAAGCTGGGGTTGCAATCCTCCTATCTAATAAGATAGACTTTCAACCAAAGTTAATCAAGAAAGATGAGGAGGGGCACTTCCTTCTCATCAAAGGAAAATTCCAACAGGAGGACATCACAATTTTGAACATTTATGCCCAAAATACAAGACCACCTACATATGTAAATCAAACAATATTAAAACTGAAATCACACATTGATCCCAACACGCTAACAGTGGGAGATTCAACACTCCACTCTCACCAAGGGACAGATCATCGGTCAGAAGCAAAACAGAGAAACAAGGGCACTCACAAACACCCTAAATCAAATGGACCTAATAGATGTCTACAGAACCTTTCATCCTAGAACAAAAGAGTATACCTTCTTTTCAGCACCTCATGGAACCTTCTCCAAAATAGACCATATAGTTGGTCACAAAGCAAGCCTCAGCAAATACAGGAAGATTGAAATAATCCCTTGTATCCTATCTGACCATCATGGTCTAAGGCTGGACCTCAACAACAACAGAAATAGCAAAAGGCCTGCACATACAAGGATACTGAACAACTTGCTACTCAAGGACAGTTGTTTAGGGAAGAAATTAAGACAGAAATTAAAGACTTTCCAAAATTCAATGAAAATGAAAGCACAACTTACCCAAACTTATGGGACACAATGAAGGCAGTGCTTAGAGGAAAGTTCATAGCACTAAGTACCTTCAAGAAGAAATTTGAAACATCTCATACAAGCAACTTAATGGCCCAACTGAAAGCTCTTGAAAAAAAAAGAAGCAGATACACCCAAGCGGAGCAGGCA
>CM053742.1:4169641-4195018 GCA_028658305.1 Pachyuromys duprasi
TCTTTCCACCTTCTAATATCTTCTTCAATTTCTTTCTTCAGAGATTTGAAATTTTTTTCATATAGGTCTTTCACTTGCTTGGTTAGAGTCACCCCAAGGTACTTTATGTTATTAGTGGCTATTGTGAAGGGTGTTGTTTCCCTAATTTCCTTTTCGGCCCTTTTGTCTTTGGTGTACAGGAGGGCTTCTGATTTTTTTTGAGTTGATTTTGTATCCAGCCACTTTACTGAAGGTCAAACTCAGTTTTTGAGGCCACACTAAGCTTGATACCTATACCGCACAAAGACCCAACAAAGAAAGAAAAATTCAGATCAATTTCACTTATGAACATTGACACAAAAATACTCAATACAATAAGGACATTTGTTCAACCATGTTCATAGCAGCTTTATTGGTAACAGCCAGAATCTGGAAACAACCTAGATGTCCCTCAAAGGAGGAATGGATACAGAAAGTGTGGTACATTTACACAGTGGAATACTACCCAGCAATTAAAAACAAGGAAATCATGAAATTTGCAGACAAATGGTGGGAACTAGGAAAGATCATCCTGAGTGAGGTATCCCAGAATCCAAAAGACAAACATGGTATCTAACTTATATGTGGATTTTAGCCATATAATATAAGATAAACGTACTAAAATCTATAGTCCAAAAGAAGCTAAACAAATTGGAGGACCCTAGGGAAAATGCTTAATCCTCATTCAGAAGGGAAAATAGGATAGACATTGGAAGTAGGAGAAGACAAGGAACAGGACAGCAGCCTTCCAGGAGTATTCCTCTGAAATACTCTACCCACCAGGTTATGGAAGGAGATAATGAGACTCAGCCAAACTTTGGGCAGAGTGCGAGAATCCTTATGGAAGAAGAAGCAGATAGAAAGATATGGAGGGGCAGGAACTCCACAAGGAGAGCAACAGAGCCAAAATACCTGTGCTCAGGGGGCCTGCAGAGACTGATACTCCAACCAAGGCCCATGCATGAAGAGGACTTAGATCCCCTGTTCAAAGGAAAGCTATAGGCTGCTCAGTTTCCAATTGATTCCCTAGTAAAGGGGCAGAAATTGTCTCTGACATGAACTCAGTGGCTGCCTCTTTGTTAATCTCCCCTCTGGGTGGTGCAACGTTACCAGGCCACAGAGAAACATGACACAGACAGCCCTGATGAGACCCCAATAAGCTAGGGTCAGATAGAAGGGGAGGATGTCCTCCCCTATCAGGAGACTAGGGAAAGGGCACAGAAGGAGAAGAGGAAGGGTGGTTAGGACTGGGAGGAAAGGAGAGAGGGGGCTGCAGAGGGGATAAAAAGTGAATAAATTACAATAAATAAATTAAACCTAAAACAAACACTTTAAGAAAAAAAAAGCTTTAATTCAGGGTCTCATGAAAGCCAGCTTGGCCTCAGACAATGAAGGGTGGTAGAACAACCTAGAATCTCCTAGGAGAAAACAGTACTTGCCATAGTGCTTGTGGCAGATTAGTACTTGCCAAAAACAAACTAATAAAGCACAACCTAACCCCTTCACCCCACCCCACCCCCCTAAGAAAACACTGTCATTCTGCCTGTGTTGCTGAAAACAGCTGAGAAAATCTGAAGAACTACTTGGACAGAGTCTCCAGCTGTGCCTGTTGTATGCCAACTCAGTGTAAAGATAAACCCTCACTGGTTTTGACTTGCTCTCCAAGAATTTCCTGGTGCCTGAGGTGCTTTATTTACATGTGCACTTTGTAACTGAAAGAGTAGTCCTCAGAGAAGAATCAGAGCAATCATTTTAATTAGCAGCAACTTGAAGGCTGTTCTTACCCAACCCCCAGTAACCCTCAAGAACCAAGAGCAAAATGTGTAAAATTTTGCCCCAAAGGCTCCTCAACTGGCAGCTGATCAAAATGTGTGTAGGCAATAAAACCGGAAAATTATTTCATACTTGAGCGGATTTTTCAACTGTTAATTTCACCCTACTAAGAAGCAAAGGAAGTCCAAAAGCCACTAAAATCATTTCTAAGTTCTTATCAACAGCACTGTGTGCTCTACCCCGAAACTACAGTACAAAAAAAAAAAAATCCATGTGCTTTTAGAGGACAAACTTTCTAAAAAGTAATTTATAGTGAAGAATGCAGCTCTTCAAAACTAGACATAACCTTAAGAATTGAAGTTACATATGTAACTTAAAAAAAAAATTGAACAGAAGCAGCATTAAAACCACGAAGCCCAGGCAAGCAAGATAAAATGATAAAAAACACATTCACCCTCATCTGTATACCTTTGAGATCAGGTTTTCATTTTAGATGATGGTATCTTCATTTTGCCTTGTTTACTTTCCTCCCTCCTGATGGTGCAGTTGTAGTTGGCTTTCGTTTTCTTTCCTCTGGATAGGTCTTAAACCAATCCACTGTAGCAAAATGCTCTGTGGAGGGTGGGTACTGTCTTGCTCTCTTTTTTTTCCCACTATAAGTTGGTTCTTTTTAAAATTTATTTAATTTTTTATAAATTAAAGTTTATTCACTTTGTATCCCAGCTGTAGCCCCCTCTCTCATCCAGTCCCAATCCCACCATCCTCCCTGTTTTCCTCCCATGCCCCTCCCCCAATCCACTGCTGGAGGAGGTCCTCCTCCCCTTCCATCTGACCCTAGCCTATCAGGTCTCATCAGGACTGGCTGCTTTATCTTCCTCTGTGGCCTGGTAAGGCTGCCCCTCCCTCAGGGGGAGGTGATCAAAGAGCCAGCCACTGAGTTCATGTCAGAGACAGTCCCTGCTCCCATCACTAGGGAACCCACTTGGACACTGAGCTGCCATGGGCTACCATCTGAGCAGGGTTGTCTACATGAATGGTCCTTTTAACGGACTTAAACACCTGTACCCTGGTTGGAGCAGGACCAGGAGGAGATGCTAAAGCTTCAGATGGTAGAAGCCAAACAGTAACAACTGAGCTTTTTTTCTGTAGAATAAGGTTTTCACGTGAATTTTTATCATCTTTTTGTTTCCCAGAAACAAGTTTTCTGTTGCTATTTTCTCACTGACTACTATCATCTTAAAGGTAGTCTTTATTCTTGCAAATCAGATGGAACATTTGAAATCTCCTCTTGTAAAAATCCATCAAATACATTATATAAATGCAGAACATGCACAATACTATCTACAGTTTAATTGAATAAAAATAGATCTGAGAGTTAGTGTCTACCCAATTCCCTAACAACCCACGAAATATGAAACTTTCAGGCAGTTAAGCAAGTTGTCTCAGCGCCACTAAGCCAAGAATGTAGCATACAGAGAAGTCATTGAAATACTTCATTATACAGTGTTTGCATTTGCTCTGGTGACATTCTTTCTTAGCAGTAATGCCCTGAAACTCTCTGATTCTTTCAAAATGTTGCATGTATTTCTGAGTAACAGCAATCTCTTCAAGCCTTCTTTCCTACAGCTACAGGTTGATTGGCATAGACCTTGACATGTGACATCACATGTTTCAGTTAACTGAGCATTGGGAAAGTAGCAGCTATGAAAAAAACAGGAAACAATATTTGCAACAAAACTTGGTAACTATTATGAAATGATAATAAAACATGCAAAACCCTGTTGACCTTGAGTTTTCTGAAAATGCAAAATTCTTATTATTTTCAGAAAATAATTTAGAAAACTCTTTTGGACCATTTAATGATGAGATATAACTCTAGAGACACCACATTCTGTACTCTTGAAGAGGTTGGGTGATTTTTCTTTTTCTTGTCCACTCCAGTTCCCTTTAAGTGTTTCAAGCCTGCATGGATTTCTTTGGCATCTCAGCATGTAGCTTTTCCAAGACAATGGTCTGATGGTACTGCTGTGAAATGTGATTAGGGAATTTGAGAGAGAAGGAAGTTGGCTGAAGGTCATTACCAATTAGATGAAAATTCAGATGCAAACTAAAGGCTACTGAGCTACTCAAATAATGAATAATTGTCCAAACTTTTAAAAAGACTTTAAAATGTAATTGCATTGTAGATTTTCATTAAATTAAAAAATAGCAGAAGTAGCAAGTCTACCCAGATACCTTGATAATGAAAGATTAGAGACTAGGCTAAGATTGGAGTAGGATTACAGTAATATTTATGCCATCTTCAGAATTTAAGAGATATTCATGCCAAAGAATGTTCCATTAACTACTAGTCCTAGAAGCATTACATGCCTAAAATGATGGAGAGGATTTCTCCACATTTTCATACTTAACTATGAAAAATAACAGACTATCCATCTCCTGAGACCAGCATTTTTCTCAACCTAATGAGGGGAGATTATACTCCTTGCTTTTTTTTTTTAATGGGCTGTTATAAAACACTAATTTCCCCCGGCTTAAATTATATTGCAAATATTCCCTGTGAGTATATAAGTGTATAACAACAATTTAATTGTTGTGAAAGGCAAAAGGCAGAATAAACAACTATCCACAAAACTAGAACCTGTTCTCATGTGTTGCTTTAATTATAGTCATTTTAACAGCTTACCAACGGCATGCCCTATTATTGTTAGAGGCAATATAATTGCATATAACTAATCAAAACAAAGATGTAACATGCAGATCTAGAAATATTCAATGATTCCTGTGAGTCCAGAGTGAAAACTACTATTTACTATTGCATATGAAAACTAAAGGTTAAAATATAATGACATATTTCAACGTTCAAAAGGAAATTTCTTCACCCTGAAAAAATCATAAGCAATAGAATAATAGTAAAAATTTTATTCAAAAAAGAATCCCCATCAGAAATTGGAAATGTGACAATATTTAGTAATTGAGCCCAAATCACGTACAGGAACTTATTAGGATTTTTTAGTTTTTATATTAATTACAGTTTATTAACTTTCTATCCCACTGTAGCCCCCTCCCAATCCCACTCTCCCTCCTTCATCTCCTCCTAGGCCCCTCTCTAAGTCCACGGATAGAGGAGGTTCTCCTCCCCTTCCATCTGACCCTAGCTGTTGTATCCCAGTCAAAAATGCATTGAAGTACACAAACACACGTAGGCTGTAATGAAATTGCAGCAGTCAGATACATCTGTAGAAACCAAGAAACTATATTCCACACTCATTCAGTGAAAGAAACAATTCAGCAGCTACAAATTAGTAACAACAAATTAGTTCTGTGTTTAACTCCATGAAGATTGAAGCCAACATTCTCTAGGATTTTATCATGAAAGCATGTCAGATTTTGTCAAAGTTTTTTTTTAAAACTATTGAGATGATCAGGCGATATTTGTCTTTAGTTTATGGTTTATTACAATTATAGACTTGGATCTGTTGAACCATCTCTATTTCAGAGATAAAGCCAACGTGGTCATGGTGGATAATCTTTTTTAATTAATTTATTTTTTATTGATTATAGTTTATTCACTTTGTATCCCAGCTATAGCACCCTCCCTCATCTTCTCCTAATCCCACCCTCCCTCATCTCCTCCAATGCCCCTCCCCTAGTCCACTGATAGGGGTGGTCCTCCTCCCCTTCCCTCTGACCCTAGCCTATCAGGATCTCATCAGGACTGGCTGCATTGTCTTCCTCTGTGGCCTGGTAAAGCTGCTCCAAGTAGGTCTCCTAGTAATGGGAACAGGAACTGCTCTGACATGAACTCAGTGGCTGGTTCTTTGGTGATCTTTTTGATATATGTGTGTATTCTATTTGTTACTGTTCTATTGACTACCTTTGAATTTATGTTCATCAGGGATATTGGCCTGTAGTTTTATTGTTGTTGTATCTTTACCTAATTTGGATATTAGAGTGATACTGGCTTCATAGAAGGGGGTTGGGAATGATCCTTCTGTTTCTACATTTATTATAATTATTATTTATTATATTTTTAAAAAATACTGTAAGAAGGATTCCTTGTAAATCTTCTTTGAAAGTCTACTAGAATTCTCCTGTGATCCCATCTGGCCCTGAATAGTTTTTGTTTGTTTGTTTGTTTTTTGTTTTTTTAATCTTAGTTTTCTTTTAAGCTGGAACGCTTTTTATTATCATTTCACTCTGGGTCTCTTCCAATAGTGATTTCTTCTTGGTTTAATTTTGAGGGTTTGGCTATATCAGAAAACCTTTACATTTCTTTCAGATTTTCCAATTTAATGGAGTGCAGGTGTTTAAAGTATTTTCTTAATAGCATTCTGAATTTCTTTGGTGTCTGTTGTAATATTAATTTCTGAGTCTGTTAAATTGGGTCCTTACTTTCTTTCTTTTGTTTAGGTAGGGCAAGGGTCTGTCAATCTTATTTTCTCAAAGAATGAGCTCTTTCCAATGATGTCTTTGTTTTTATTTCATATAGTTCTGATTTTTTATATAAAAATATTTATAAAAGTGTCCTAATTGGATAGGAATTTTTAAAAGTATCCAAAGATATAGTTTATTTTAGAAAAGCTTCCATGTGTTCCTTAGTAGATTGTGTATTCTTTGGTTTTTGAGTGAGAAATCCTGTAGATGTCTCTTAAGTCTATTTGCTATGCAATATCAATTATTTCTGATATTTCTTTGTTTGCTTTCTGTCAAGATGACCTTTCTATTGAAGAAAGTAGAGTATTAAAATCACCTAAACCTTTTTAGGCAGTTAGAAATCAAATAAGAATAGTAAACACAAAGCAGAAGATATTATTGATAAACAAAATATTAATAAATTAAAAAAATAAATATGAACTAAAGAAAGCAATAAAATAAATACCTTTCCCCTAATAATTTATACACATTCTTCTTTTAATCCAATGTTACTAAACACTGAATTATTTTTTGATTTTATTTAAAAAATCATTTGTTCATGTGTGTGCAGTTTTCTTTCTAGACTGGCTTATTCCATTTCTTTTTTTATATTTGTATTCATTCTAGACAGTTGGCCAAGTTGTATTGTTTTAATAAGTCTTGAAATTGAGTTTTAGCTCTTCAAGTTGGCTCTTTTTGAAAATCTTTTTCCCAATTTGCGATCTTTTTGCTTTTTCAGAAGACTTTTATGACCATTTTGCCAATTTGTTTAAAAGTGCACATTGGGATTTTCTTTGGGATTAAGTTACATTTATTAAGTAATCAGGGGGAATGTCATAAGTTTTATAGCCCATAAAGGCATAGTATCTTTCAATTTATTTAGATCTCTCATTTTGCTCTAGAATTATTTTTTTTTTAGTTTTCAATATGTAGCTCTTTCACATTTTGAGTTAAATTAATTTTGAATTAGTTCATATTTTATGGTATTTTATTATAATCTTATAGTTAAGCTGTCATATTATTTTTATACGCTACAAACTTTGAGTCTCCCATGGCCTTGCAAGTAATTCTACTCAGTGATTCTCCAAGCTAGATTTGGATGGAGTTGATTCTTTGATCTGATGATGTCCTCTCTATTGATATAAATAAACTTTTCTTCACACCTCCTGAGGAAGTCATTCCTGTGAGTAGATTTTCATTATTTTCCCCAAAGTTATAATGATATCTTTTGTATATTCCTATTTTTATATTGTCCATGATTCATTTTGAATACTATTTTCTGATCTATATTCCAGTTAAGTAATTATCTATTTACATTCAATTTTAAATTGCAATTATCCATTGGCTTTTGGGGTGGGCATACTAGGGACTGAACCTAAGGTCTCCCACATGCTAGTCAAGTGTTCTAATACTGAGCTACTTCCCCAGTCACTAATTTTTGCAGAAAAAAATTTAAATGTGATAAAAATAAGTAATGAAATTAATCACACATTTCCAGTTATCCAAATAAAAATAAAATAAGTTTAAAATAAGTCTATACTCCTTTGTTTTTATTCTTCCATAACCATTTTAAATGACGTGCTAGAATTTGTAAATGATGATTTCACTGTACATCTCTGAAAATAAAAGAAATTTTGCTTTATATTTAAAAAGCCTAATTAAATATTACATGCTGATGAAAATATAAGAGACTTCTATTCAAAACAGAAGAAGCCACCACCATGTTCAGAGCAGCTTTATTAGTAATAGCCATAAACTAGAAACAACCTAGATGTCTCCCTCAACAGAAGAACAGGTAAAGAAACTGTGGTACATGTACTCAATGGAATACTACGCAGCCATTAAAAACAAGAAAATCATGACATTTGCAGGCAAATGGATGAAACTAGAAAAGATCATCCTGAGTGAGGTAACGCAGTCCCAGAAAGAAACACATGGTATGTACTCACTTATAAGCAGATTTTAGTCATTATAGTATGGAATAGACATACTATAATGCACAGACCCCAACAGGATAAGTAACAAGGAGGACCCAAGGGAAGGATACATGAATCTTACTCAGACGGGGAAATAGAATAGACAGAATAGTGGTTGAAGAGTAAGAACAAGGTAAAAGAGAGAGTGCAGAGAGAAATAAGGATGGAGATCAGACCTTGGGAGAGTAGGGGCTGGAGGACAGGTCTGCAGAGAAAAGAGAAATGGTGGATGGAGTAAGGGCATCTCTTTGACAATCTGCAGACCTGAATCAGGCCTCTGGAAGGATATAAGGGGACTCTAGCTAAGACTGAAGATGGTACCTTTTATTTAAACAAGACTTTAGTGGATGGAGGAAATCACCAACCCACCCACAAAATAACAACAACAACAAAAACCCACAACGCTCAATCTAAAATGAACCTTACCTACAAGACCTGCAGGGACAAAGATAGAAGAGGTAGAGGAGGTAGAATGTCCAAACAATGCTGGGCTCAACCCCATGGAAGAAAACCAACTCCTATCATGTTTAACTGTACTTTGATATGCTTTCAGACAGGAACCTACCAGAGTTGTCCTCCTAAAGGCTCTACCCAGCCCAGGTTTGAAAGAGATACTGAGACTCACAAACATTGGGTGAAGTATAGAGAGTCTACTGGAAAAGAGGGGGGAAGGATAAATGGACCTAGAGCTGACAAAAGCTCCACAAGGAGTCCATCAGAGCCAATGAACCAGGTTCCAGAAGGGGCAACCAAGGACAATGTATGGTCTGGACCTAGGTCCTCTACATGTAAGTAGTCTATGGGCAGCTTAGGATTCATATGGGCTCACTAGTAAGGGGAGCAGGAGATATATCCAACAGAGACTACATTGCTTTTTGATCACTTCCTCCTGATGGGACTGGCCTACCATGCCTTAGGGAAGGAAGATGGGCTTGGACTGCATGCAACTAGATGAGCTGGGGTGTGTAGGTAGGGGGGCTCCCCTATTCTGAGAAATAGAGGAGGAGGAAGGAGAGAATGAATCTACTCACAAATACAAGTACTAACACAAGCAACAACATGAACTTCACAGACATAATGTTAAATAAAATGAAACAAAGTATGAAGTGTATTTTCTACTCATCCCAGTTTCATAAGCAGAATCAATCCATAGCTGATAATCCTAAATAATAAAATGAGATAATTCTGAAATTGCATACTGACTGAGAGGGAATCTTCCAGAATTCCAATACATTTCTTATCGTTATGTGAATGTGTGTGTGTTCCTTATCATTATATGAACTTGTATGGATCACACAGATAAATTCAAGGATAAGATTCATGGTTTTTTACCTTTTACTTTTTTGTTTTGTTTTGTTGTTGTTTTAGATTTCTAGCATTACATTCATTTTATTTTTCACATTTTCTGATTATTTATTGATTCTAACTCCATCAACAATGTTGCAAATCATAAGATTGGTTTAAGGGGATATAGAAATTCAATCAGCATATACATGTGGATACAGCATATACATGTGGACACAACTAATAAAGAACTTGCCTTGCTCCCTCTTTGAACACAACTGGGAACTAGCAAATTACATTGTCTAAAGAATAAATTCATCAAGAGGGTTAAAGAAAAAGGAAGATAATTTCTTAATTTCTCTGCTATTTGATATTCTGCTGTGCTAGATGTCCTTAATCATCAGGGAAATGCAAATTGAGATTCTGAGATTCTGTCTCACATCCATCAGAATGGCTAACATCAAAAACTCAAGTGATAGTACACATGGAGAAAAGGGCATACTCCCCCATTGCTAGTGGGAAGGCAAACTTGTACAAACACTTTGGAAATCAATTTGGCTCTTTTTCAGAAAATTGGGAATAGTGTTGCTTTAAGACCTAGCTATACCATGCCTGCCCATATACCCAAAAGATGCTCCACCATACAACCAGGTCATTTGCTCAATTCTCATGCTTAATTCTCATTCAGAAGGGAAAACAGTATAGACACCAGAAGCAGTAGAAGAGAGAGAACAAGGTTGGAGCTTACCACAGATCTCCTCTAAAAAACTCCACCCAGCAGGGTATTGAAGCAGATGCCAATATTTGGACAGACCACAGGGAGTCTTATGGAAGAAGGGGGAGATGGACCTGAATGGGACAGAAACCCCACAAGGAGACCAGCAAGGCAAAAAAGCTTAGTCTAGGGGACACTGCAGAGACTGATACATCAACAAAAGACCATCCGTAGAGAAGACATAGACCACCCTCTCTGCTCAGATGTAGCCCATAAACAGCTCAGTCTCCATGTGGGTTCCCTAGTAAGGGGGGAAGAGACAGTCTGACATGAACTTGGTTGCCTTCTCCTATATCGCTTCTCCCTGGTGGGATCACCTACCAGCCAGCCTACAGAGGAAGAGGATTCAGACACTAGGAAGAAAAAAAAAAAAACTTGAGGCAAATTCATGATGTAGGAAGGCATTTACTGTAAGTTAGGTCGAGGGATGAAAGCTAGGTCTTGGTATGCACCATGATCTAATTTAAGCTGTACAAGGCCTTAAAAATAAGACATAAGGACCCAGAGGATACAGGAGCCACATAAGGAGACCAACAAAGAAGAAAAATAAAGAAAAATAACAGGGCCCAGAGGGGACTGCAGAGACTGATGCATCAACTAAAGAGGACCTAAACCCCCTGTGCAGATGTAGCCCATAGACAGCTCAGTCTCTATGTGGGTTGCCTAGTAAGGGGAGAACAGACAGTCTCTGACATGAACTCGGTTGCCTGCTCCTTGATCACTTCTCCCTGATAGGGTGACACCTACCCAACACACAGAGGAAGAAGATCCAGGCAGTTCAAATGGGACCTGATACACTATGGTCAGACAGTAGGGCAGGAGCACTTCCCCTATCAATGGATTAGGAGAGAGGGATGGGGAGGAAGAGTGAGGTAGAGTGGGACAAGGGAGAGGACTACAACAGGGATACCAAGTAAGTATATTGTAAAAAATTATAATTAAAAAAGAAAAAGGAAGAAAGCCCTAATGCCATATGACATAAAATAGAAAGGAAACAAACAACAACAACAAAAAAGAATTGAACATCTCTTTTTCCTTTTCAGAAACAGATTGATAATAAGAGTACCTCAATGAATTCTCTACTCAGGTCCTGGCCTCATTCATGTTGCAAACTGAATAGGGAAAGGAAGACAAAGAAGAAGAAACACAAAAGCTGGTCCCTTAGATTCATAAATCCCCATGCAACTGGAGAGTTGTGTTCTTAAATGCACTCATGAGCATTCATGGATGAATCTCAGTATTTCTTCAGAACGGGTTCACATTTTCTCACCAATGGAGGGATGTCTTATTTCTGTTGTGGGATGCCCACCAGAGAAAACTACTCAGAAACATATTTAAGCCAATTGAAATCTTTACTAGCTGGCTGGCAACGACATTGGGTGTTCAGTATCCCAGTTTACACCCACGCCTTTCTCAGGGTGAGCTTTTAAGGACAAAAAAATATGTCCTCGGTTGACATACTTCAGTTAACAAGAACAATTAGTCATAAGTGAAGATACAGAAGCCAAAGAGAAAGGTTAATGCATTTAGACACTTTCTCAGAACCACGGACTTTGATAGATTAGGTTGTTGTTTCATTTTGGCTGGTGATGCTATCTATATGATGAGTTTTACAGCCTGAATGGTACTTCTGCCACGGAGTCAGTTTTGCCAAGGCCTGAGGGCCTACTACAATTTCACCAGCCATGGAGAAGCTAACCACATAGAAAACATGCCAGGTGGCTCATTTCTATAACCTCAGAACTCGGGAAGTGAAGGCAAGAGGATTGTTATGAGGTCAAGGTCAGCCTAGGTTACATACTAAGTTCCAGGTCAGTCAGGGCTACAGAGTAAGACCATTTCTCAGCTTCCCTCTGCTCTTCCTCCCCCCACAAAAACGGAGAAAGGGAGAAAGGAAGAAGGAAGGAAGAAAAAAAAAGAAACCACATGGATTTCCCTGATGTTCTTACACTCTTTTATTTCTTCATCTTGGGAGGATTTGTGCATATACTTTTTCTGTCATCACCCTGACTGTTTATATAGCACTTTACGTCTTCTGCAACTCACCATCATACCTCATCTGTATACGTTCATATTCTTCTTCTCAGTTTATTTGTATTGTATGATCCAATCTCAATCTCACTGAGGGAAAACAATTATTGTGAATTTTCTCTTTTTTTCATTAATTTCTTTATTTACTTTACGTTTCAATTGGACTATCCCTTCTTCCTTTCCTTTGGATCCTTCACTCTTGCTTCCCTTTCTCCTATGTCCCGCTCCCTTTAAGCTCAGAGAAGGGGAGTCCTCCCATGGATATAAACCTTGGCACCTTGGCATATCAAGTTGTAGAAGGATTGGGTACACCTTCTATTGAGGATAGACAAGGCCACACAGACAGGGAAAATGTATTCAAAGGCAGACAACAAAGTCAGAGACAGACCCTGCTTCTGCTGTTAGAGATTCCATATGAAGAGTACATCTGTTACGTATGGGTAACATGTATGCATGTATTCACAGTCTTTGTGAATCCCTATGGGCCCAGGTTAGTTGATTCTATAGGTTTAATGATAGTGTCCTTGACCTCTCTGGCTCTTTCAATTCTCCCTCTATCTACCTCTTCTACAAGATTCCCCAAGCTCCTCCTAATGTTTGCCTGTGGGTCTCTCCATCTGTTTCCATCAGCTGCTGGGTAAATTCACTCAGATGACAGCTATGCTAGCCTCCTGTCTGCAAGCATAGCAGAATATTTTTAATAGTGACAAGGGTGTGCCCTTTCTCATTGTGTGGGACTCAAGTTAGGCCAGTCATTGGTTGGCCATTCTCTCACTTTCTGCTCCCTCTTTATCTCTGTACCTCTCCTAGGCAGTAAAAATGTGAGTCGAAGTTTTTGTGGCTGGCTTGGTACCTGTATCCGTCCATTGAAAGTCTTACTTGGTTACAAGAGGTGACTGTTTTATGTTCCATATTCCCTATTGATAGGAGTCTTAGCTAGGGTCACCCTCATATATTTCAGTGCATTTCCATTTCCATTGTTTTAGATGACTAGCTTGTTCGAGAGATACCTGCCATTGATTTCAGTTCTTTCAGTTCTCTCTCACCATCTGTCCTACACCTGATCCCACCTTTTCCCCTTGAGCAAGTGTCCTTGTTGTATGGTAGAACATCTTTTGGCTATATACCCAGGAGTGGTATAGCTGGGTCTTGAGGTAAGACTAATCTCAATTTTCTGAGAACCCACCAAATTGATTTCCAAAGTGCTGGGACAAGTTTGCACTCTCATCAGCAATGGAGGAGTGTTTCCCTTGCTCTACATCCTCTCCTGCATGAGCTGTTGTTTGAGTTTTGACCTTAGCCATTCTGATAGGTGTAAGATGGAATCTCAGAGTCATTTTGATTTGCATTTCCCTGATGACTAAGGATGTTGAACATTTCTTTAAGTGTTTTCAGCTATTAAAGATTCTTCTGTTGAAAATTCTGTTTAGCTCTGTACCTCATTTTTTAATTCGGTTGTTTGGTTTGTTGCTGTCCAATTTCTTGAGTACTTTATACATTTTGCCTATCAACCCTCGGTCAGATATAGGCATGGTGAAGATCTTTCCCTAGTCTATAGGCTGCCATTTTGTCCTATTGACAGTGTCCTTTGTCTTATGAAAACTTTTCAGTTTCATCAATTTCCATTTATTCATTGTTGATCTTAGTGCCTGAGCTATTGGTGTTCTGTTCAGAATGTTGTCTCCTGTGTTAATGTGCTAAAGGCTATTCCCAACTTTTTCTTCTATTAGATTTAGTGTATCTGGTTTTATGCTGAGGTCTTTGATACACTTGGATTTGAGCTTAGTGCAGGTTGATATTTCTGGATCTATTTGCATTCTTCTACATGCAGACATTCAGTTAAACCAGTGCCATTTGGTAAGGATGCTTTCTTTTCTTTTTTACATTGCATAATTTTGGCTTCTTTCTCAAAAATCAAGTGTCCATAGTTGTGTGGGTTTACTTCTGGGTCTTTAGTTCAATTCCAATGATTAGCCTATCTGGTCTCATGCCAGCATATCTGGTTTTTATTACTATTGCTTTGTAGGAGAGCTTGAAATCAGGAATGATATCTCTAGAATTTCTTTTATTATACAAGATTGTTTTAGATACCCTGGGTTATTTGTTTTTCTATATGAAGCTGAGAATTGTTCTTTCCAGGTCTGTAAGGAATTGTTAGAATTTTGATAAGAATTTCATTGAATTTGTAGATTGCTTTCAGTAATATGGCCATTTTTTTCTATGCTAAATCTACTGATCCAAGAATACAGATCTTCTCATCTTCTGGTGTCTTCTTCAAACACTTGAAATTCTTGTTATACTGGTCTTTCACTTGCTTAGTTAGAGTTACACCAAAATTTTTTATATTATTTATGGCTGTTGTTTCTCTAATTTCATCTTCAACCTGTTTATCATTTGTATAAAGGAGAGCTACTGATGTTTTGAGTTAATTTTGTTGAAGGTGATTATAACTGTAGGAGTTCTCTGGTAAAATTTTAGGGGTCACTTTTGCATACGATCATATAATAAGCAAACAGTGATATTTTAACTTCTTTCTTCCCAATTTGTATTGCTTTTATCTCCTTTAGTTGTATTATTGTTTGAGCCAGAACTTCAAATACTATATTGAATAGATACAGAAAAAGTGGGAAGCCTTTTGTTGTTCCTGATTTTAGTGGAATTGCTTTAAGGTTCTCTCCATTTGATTTGATGTTGGCTATCAACTTGCTGTATATTGCCTTGATAGTATTTAGGTGTGCATCTTGTATCCCTGATTTCTCCAAGACTTATCATGAAAGAGTATGTATGTCCTCCATCAAAAGCATTTTCTGTTAGTGGTTGTTTTAAAATTGTGTTGCAATTTGTCTTTTAAGGAAGCTATCTTGCAAATAACTGAGACTGGACTATTTGTTTGATAAGCTTTATGGCATAAGAACTGAGCAGTATTAATCTATTTTAACCCTGTAAGGTAATCTGGTTTCCTCCCAGCAAAAATCTCCCAGATACTTGCCTTTATGGCTTTCTCTACTCCAGCTGCTCTCTCCTGCACTCTCCTGGACCTCTCCTCGTGGCTGAATCCCAAATTTCTTTTTCCTACTCTCCTGGCTTCCAGGAAGTTCAGCCTTATTCTCTCCCTTGCTAAGTCACTGGCTGTTAAGGTTTGTTATTAACATATTAAAGAACAATTGGAGAGCAATGTTCACACAAAATTCAGACTGGAAATTCTCAGAACAAGGATTACAACCAGATATGGGGGCACCAAAATCAACATTTGACTCTTTAAATAGTACACAAAAACATTATGCCTACAGTTTTCAGCATCTAATGAGATGATCATGTGTTTTATTTTCTTTCAGTTTGTTTATATATCAGATTATATTGATGGAGTTTCATATGTTCAACCATCCATGTATCCCTGGGACAATACTTGATCACGGTAGATGATGTTTTTGCTGTGTTCTTGGATTCGGTTTGTGAGTATTTTACTGAGTATTTTTTTTTTGCATCAATGTTCATAAGGGAAATAAGCCTGAAATTGTTTCTTTATGTTTTTGGTATCAGGGTGACTATGGCTTCCTAGAATGTATTCAGCAATAATCTTTTTGTTTCCATTTTGTGGAATGGTTTGAAGGGTACTGTTATTAACTCTTCTTTGAAGTTATGGTAGAATTCTGTGGTTAAAACATCTGGTCTTGTTGTTGTTGTTAGTTGAGATACTTTTAATCACTGCTTCTATTTTCGTAGGCTTTATAGGTCTATTGAAATTATTGACCTGATCTTGATTTAACTCTGGTAGGTGGTTTCTATCAAGATAATCATCTATTTTATTTAGATTTTCCAATTTTGTCGTGTACAGGTTTTTGAAGTAAGACCTAATGATTCTTTGTATTTCCTTGGCTTCTGTTGTTATGACCCCTTTTCATTTCTGAATTTGATAATTTGAATATTTTCTCTCTGTCTCTTAGTTAATTTGGCTAACGGTTTATATATCTTATTGATTTTTCCAAAAGAACCAATACTTGGTTTCATTGATTCTTTGGATACTTCTTTTTGTTTCTAATTTATTGATTGCAGTCTAAAATTTATAATTATTTCCTGCCATCTACTCTTCTTGCATATGTTTTATTTTTTATTTTTTATTTGTTTGCTCTAGAGCTTACAGGTGTTTTGTTAAGTTTCTAGTATGGTGTTTTCCTGGGTTCTTTATGAAGTCACTTAGTACTATGAACTTTCTTCTTAGTACTGCTTTCATTGTGTTGCATAATTTTGGGTATACTGTACATTCATTTTCATTCAATCCTCGAAAGTCTTTAATTTCTTTTTTTTCTGACCCAGTCAGTTTGTAGGCTTTCTGTTGTTTCTGTTGTTGTTGAAGTCCATATTTAATCCATTGTGGTTTGATAAGATACAGGGAGTTAATTCAATTTTCTTGTATCTGTTGAGGCTTCCTTTGTGTCAAACTGTGTGATCAGATTTGGAGAAGTTTCCATGAGGTTCTGAGAAGAAGGTATATTTTTTGTGTTTTGGTGAAATGTTCTGTACATATTTGTTAGCTCCATTTTTTGCAAAAGATCTGTTAGTTTCATTATTTCTCTGTTTAGTTTCTGTCTGGATGACCTGTCCTTTGTTGAGAGTTGGGTGTTGAAGACTCCCAATAGTAATGTGTGTGGTTCAGTGTGTGATTTAAGCTTTAATAATCTTTCTTTTGTGAATGTGGGTGCCCTTGCAATTAGAACATAGATATTCAGAATTGAGATGTCATCTTGGTGGATTTTTTCCTTTAATAAGTATGAAGTGTCCTTCTCCATCTTTTTTGATTAATTTTGATTGAAAGTTTATTTCATTAGATATTAGAATGGCTACTCCAGCATGCTTCTTGTTCCTTTTTGCTTGGAAAATCTCTTCCCAGCCTTTTATTCTGAGGTAAAGTCTATCTTGTTGCTGAGGTATCATTCTTGTATGCGGAAGAATGATGGGCCTTGTTTTCTCATTCATTCTGTTAGTTTGTGTCTTTTTATTGGGGAATTGAGTTTATTGGTATTGAGAGATATTAATGATCAATGATTATTAATTCCTGTTATTTTTGATGTTGTGGTAGTCCTGTGTGTGCATATACATGCACTTCCTTTGATTTTGTTAGTTTGAAATTTATTTACTTACTGTGTTTTCTTGGGTGTACTTAACTTTGTTGGGTTGGAATTTTACTTCTATTATCCTCTGTAGGCCTGGAATTATGGAAAGATTTTTTTTAATTTGGTTTTGTCATAAAATATCGTTTTCTCCACTTATAATGACTGAAAGTTTTGCCGGATAAATTAAAGTAGTTTTGGCTGTTATAGGTTGCAAGACATCTGCCCAGGGCCTCTGGCTTAGGCTTATAAAGACTTTGTTTAGAAGTGGGGTGTAGGGTGGCTTGCCGGTGGGGTTTCATGGCGGTCTCTGGAGGCACTGGGAGCAGCAAAGGCATGGGCAGCCGTGGGCTACCCTTTCCTGGTCTCTGGGTTAGTTCAGGGATTGGATTTGTGTGTAAGGCAGCAGAGGAGGATTATGTGTCTGACCTGAGATGTTCTGATGGCATGTCACTTCTGACTGGCAGGGAGTTAACATTTAAAAAAGGAAAAGAAAAAAAAGGAAATGGGGTGTAATTCTGTTAGGTCTGCCTTTAATGTGGTATTTGGACTTTTTTCTTTAAGACTTTTAATAATCTTTTCTTTTGTTCTGTAAATTTAGTTTTTATTATTATGTGGCAGGGGAATTTTCTTTTTCTGATCTAATCTATTGGTGTTCTGTAAGTTTCTTGTTTGTTTATAAGCATCTCTTTAGGTCAAGGAAGTTTTCTCCTATTATTTTGTTGAAAATGTTTTCTGGTCCACAGCTCAGCCTCCATCTCCAAAGGCCTACTGACACCCAGGACAGACAAGTGAGACCCATACGTCCCAGCCCACTACCTTCTAGGTCCCCCTGGGCAAGCATAGGAATGGTGAGCTAAGGGCTTTTCCCTGTGCATGCCATCTCACAAACTACAGCCCTACCTGCATTCCCAGAGATGTCTGGCCACCAGGGACCAAAATATAATACTTCTACGGCCACAATTCGCAGCCTGCCTTGTTTTGTCAGCAAAACCAGCAGCGGTGAGCCCTACCTTGTCCCCTGTGCACCCCATTTCCTGCTTATAGTTCAGCCTGCAATCCCTGGAGGCCTGCTGCCACATGAGAAAGACAGGTGAGACCCCTATACCCCAACACCCTGCCTGCTGTGTACCTCTGGTCAAGCTCAGAAATGGTGAGCTACACCCTGTCCCTTGCACACTCCATCTCCAAGATCACATCCTTATCTGTATTCCCAGAGGCCTGTGGCCATCAGGGACCACATCGCTTCCCTAACCCAGAAGACTCGCTCCCGGACTCCCTGCCCTCTGTTTCCCCTAAAACACTACCAAGAGAAGTAAACCACACCTGTTCACTGCATTCTATTTTCTGGCCCATAACTTGGCCTGCATTACCAGAGGCCTGCCAATATCAGAAAAAAACAAACAAAATGAAACAAAACAAAACAGATGGCTAAAGGCCAATGTAAGAATACAATCAATGATAACGGAGGTCCTCCTCCCCTACTATCTGATTCTAGCCAATCAGGTTTCATCAGGACTGTGTCTGGATACTCTTTCTCTGTAGCCTAGTTAGGCCACCTAGCCAGAGGAAGTGAGGGACATAGGGGGGGAAGAAGGATGCGGGATGTGACAGGAAAGAGATGAGGGAGGGGGCTACAGCTGGGATATAAAGTGAATAAGTTGTAATAAATAATAATAAAGGAAAAAGTTAAAAAATAATATCTAATGCATATAACAAAGTTACTAATAGATTAGCTCTCAAGTGGCTCACCTTAAAATTATAGTTAAATAAGATGAAGAATATGAATTATCTGTATCTAATGATGTTACATTGTATGCATATACTAAAATAACTCATTACGCCTCATGCATATATATATAACTATGATCAATAAATCATAACTATATTAAAATAAAAAGAACAGAATAACAGCCAAGGCAATATGACACCACCAGAACCCAACTATCATACTACAGCAAGAACAAGATATGTGAACACAGCAGAAACACAAGAAAATGACCTTAAATCCAATCTTGTGAAAATGATAGAGTACCCACTCCCTGGATTCTGTTTTCTAACTCATAACTAGGCCTGCTTTTCTGAAGGCCCGCCAGCACTAAGGACCCTAGGTGCACTGGTACTTGGGACTCCTATGACAAGGGTAGCAGAGACCACGCAGGCCACAAAAATGTCAGGGGAGACATCCTACTGGACTTCAAACTGTTTAGTTACCAGAACTCCAAGCAATTAAGTCCTGGAAGCAGAAATAAAAACAAAAACATAAAAAAACCCACCCATCCAACAATGATAAATTCTGAAATCAAAATCAGTATCTAAACCTATAATAACTGAAAAACCCAGATGGCAAAAGGCCGGCATAAGAACACAATCAACAAGAGTCAAAACAATATAGCACCACGGGAGCCCAGCTATTCTAATACAGCAAGGCCTGGATATCCTAATACAGGTAAAGCAGGAGATGATGACCTTAAGTCCAATCTTATGAAGATGATAGAGGCCATTAAAAAGGAAATTAATTAATAAATCCCTTAAAGAATTACAGAAATATAATCAAACAGGTGAGGGGAAGAGAATAAAATGATTCAAGACCTGAAATGCAAATAGAAGCAATAAAGAAAGCACAAAATGAGGGAATCGAGGAGATGGAAAACCTGAAGAAGAGAACAGGAACTATAGACAATAGCATCACCAACAGAATACAAGACATGGAAGAGAGAGACTCAGGAGTAGACGGTATGATAAAGAAATGAATACATTGGTCAAGGAAAATGTCAAATATAAAATGGTTCTAACATGAAACATCAGAAAATTTGAGACACTGTGGAAAGACCCAACTTAAGAAGAATAGGAATAGAAGAAGAACAACGTCAGTTCCAAAGCCCTGAAAATATTTTCAAAAAATCATAGAAGAAAATGTTCCTAAACCAAAGAATGAGATGCCTATAAATATACAAGAAGCTTGCATAACACCACGTATATTGGACCATAAAAGAAATCCTCCCACCACATAATAATCAAGACACTAAATTTACAGAATAAAGAAAGAATATTAAATGCTGTAAAGGAAAAAGATCAAGTACCATATAAAGTCAGCCCTACCAGAATTATACCCCACTTCTCAACAGAGACTCTAAGAGCCAGAAATGCCTGGGCAGGTATATTGCAGTCTTTAAGAGACCACAGATGTGAGGAGAATGGACTTGGGAGAGGGGAAGACAGCTGGGGTAAAGAATGGAAAGCAATGGGGGAGGCATCTCTGAGAAGTGGGGATGCTCCTGGGAATCTATGGGGTTGACTTCAGCTGAGACTCCTAGCAGCAGGAGATATGTGTCCTGAATTGGCCACCTCTTGTAGCCAGGTGGGACTTTCAGCGGAGTCAGGGGAACACCAACGAACCCACAAAACCTTTGAGCCAAATTTGTCCTGCTTGCAAGACATAAAAGCAGAGCAGAGATTAAGGGAATGGCCAACCAATGACTGGCCCAAATTAGAATCTACCACGTGGAAAAATCCAACTCCTGACGCTATTAAAGATACTCTGCTTTTTGTATAGATAGGAGTCTAGCATAACTGTCTCCTGAGAGGTTTCACCCAGCATCTGATGGAAACAGATGCAAAGACCCATAGCCAAACAATAGGTGGGAGCTTGGGAAGTTTTGTGAAAGATTGGAAAGAAGAATTGAGGGAGCTGGAGGGGTTAAGCAAACCACAAGAAGATCTACACAGGAAAATAACCTAGGTCCATGGGGGCTTCCGGATGCTGAACCACCAACCAAAGAGCATGCATGGACTCTATCTAAGTGCTCTACACATGTGTGGCAGATGTGCAGCAAAAATATGAGTGGGGATTATGACTCTGTTGCCTGACTTTGGATTCCTTTTTCATATCTGGGCTCCTTTGCCTGGCCTCAGTGGGAGAGGGTCCTGCTATAACTTGATGTGCCAAGGTAGGTTAGTACCCTTCTGTGAGGAGAAAGAGAGGAGAATGGGAGGAGGGACATGTGAGAGCGGGACTGGGAGGAGAGAAGAGAAGGGTCTGCAATCAGATGTCTGCAATATTACATGGTAGTTGGCAGCAGTGAGCAATATAAAAATGTATACTGTTATTTTTATAATCTGATGTCACAGAATGTTATACAGTCTGCAATCGGGGCTATGAAGTCATTAAATACATAGACTAATGAAGAAGGAAAAATAGCAAAACAAAAAAAAGAATATCTGTGCATTTAGATTGTGGCGATGTCAAAGCACTAAGGAGTCCTTAGCAGTCAGAATAGAGGCTAGCAATACATGTTATTTCTGGTCATACGTTATATTGGTCACCTGTGTGTGAAATTTGCAAAACAATTTAATAATCTCAATGGCTTTGTTTTACATGGGGAGCCTTAGCTCTTATTCATCTTTCCTTAATGATGAATGTCAAAGATACTATGCCTATGTCATCAACCATTATTTGCAATCAGCATGATTTCTTCAACAAGGAGAAAGGATTTATCTCTTAGGATGATCCATATGCTTACTAGCACTCATCTACAAAGTTTCAAAGCAACGTACTTGAAACCTTTTTTTTTTAATATTTTGCTTTCATCTCAACATTTCTTTTGTTCTCTTTAGATGTTAAGTTGTAGAAACACTGAATTTTTCATGAGTTTTCTAAGGGATAGAAGTATTTAAATACAATTTTTCTGATTAGATATTTGATATTTAAAAAACAAAAAATGCCAACCCCTGCTCTAGATATGTGTGTAAAAACATATAAGCAATGTATACATGAACATAAAGGCCAGAATTCAAGTACTTTTAGGCACCTAAAACCCAAAGAAAACTGACATTCAACAGTAAAAGATCAGTTAAGTCTTTCTATACTTTTAAAGAAGGATTTTTAGAGCCAATATTATATAGTGGTGGGTGACACTGAACAATATCAGGAACATATATTGGTATTTCTATAATATAATCTGCTGTCAAAGGAAGTTATACTCTAACATTGTTGTCATTAGACCACCATAAAAACATATAGCATTTCCTGCTATGCTCTTTCTTCACTTGATAGTTTTACTGCATACAATAACAATTTGGAACTTAGGAGAAATTGCACTGTATTCAGGCAGCATGTATTCAGAATATTTCAAATAAGTTTGGCTATGAGTCTCAGTATCTCTTTGATGCCCTGGTGGGTAGAGTCTTTCAGAGACCCACTGCTGAGGGCTCCTGTCTTGTTCCTTGTCTTCTCCTACTTCGGATGTCTATCCTGTTTGCTCTTCGGAATGAGGATTAAGCATCTTCCCTAAGGTTCTCCTTGTTGTTTAGCTTCTTTAGCACTGTAGAGTTTAGCATGTTTATCCTACATTATATGGCTAATATCCATTTATAAGTGAGTATATACCATATGCATCTTTCTGCTTCTGGGTTATCTCATTCAGAATGATCTTTTCTTTTGAGCAGAGTGCTGGAAACCTTACGGAAGAAGAAGGAGATAGAAAGACCTGGAGGGGACAGGATCTCCACAAGGACAACAACAGAGCTAAAATAAACTGGGCCCAGGAGTCCTGCAGAGAAAAATACTCCAGCCAAGGACCATGCATGGAGAGGACCTAGACCCTCTCTTCAGAGGAAGCCCATAAGTTGTTCAGTTTCCAGGTGGGTTCCTTAGTAGGGGATACTGGGACTGTCTCTGACATGAACTCAGTGGCCTGTTCTTGGATCACTATGCCCTGTGGTTTGCAGTCTTGCCAAATCACAGAGGAAGGTGATGCAGCCAGTCCTGATGAGACCTGATAGGCTAGGGTCAGATAGAAGGAGAGGAGGTCTTCCCCATCAGGGTACTAGGAAAAAGGAATAGGTGGAGAAACAGAAGGGTGGATAAGACTGGGAGGAGACAAGGGAAGCATCTGCAGAGGGGATAAAAAGTGCACAAATTGTGATGAATGAATGAATAAATAAATAAATAGTTTTTAAAAGAAGAGTATTTCAGATAAACTCCTTATTAGTGCATCTGTAGGGCATCCTCTTTTTTATGAACATGTTTTTTTGTGGGGGGGCAGTTCACAGAAGTGGTGATAAGAATTTTTGTTACTTATAAGGCAGTGTTTTCTACTTTCAAAGTGCATCACTTTATAAAAGGCCATAAAGGAAATACTGTAAGTCTATCTTCCTTTCATAGCAGTAAAAACAATAATTCTTATATATAATAGAGTGGCTGTGCTGTTTGAAAAACATGTACTCAGTTTGCTACCAGATGACTCTATATATGACCAGTATCTCTCCACAAAAGTCAGTGCAATTAACCTTATTTAGACTATCATATCTGCTCTTCCATTACACAAAATGGAATTATACACTTCTCTAACTGTATAAGACAACATTCAATCTCCTAACTTAATTTCATTGTATAACTTGGCTTACTTGAATAATTCTATTAACAAATATACTTTGGATATGAGTACTCTGGATAATGTTTACGTGCTGCTAAAATTGGTCTCTGTGTAAAATACTAGAAGAGTCAAGAATTAAATAAAAGTTTCTTCTGGGAGTGGACAGCCTTGAGGGAGAGATGACCTTCAAGGACAGACCCTCTCCTTGACCATTGTGCTCCTTTCTTCAATGTACTCCCTTCAGGGAATCTCTATAAGCAGCAGTTAATTCATAAATTGCTTAATGATACTTTGCTTTCTTCAAGTAAGTTTCTTTTTTCTTCCTTATATAATGGCAATTAACTCCTGCTTCTATCTAAGTAGACCTTTGAGTATTAGCCAACAGCTTTGATTTTACCACTCTAGCTTACAAAAATCAACTACCCATTCAATTCAACTATTTGTCTTTCTTTGATTTCAGCACTGCTTGTATTTGTGGTGATTTGAACTAGAATTTTCTCCACACATGCTCATTTCAATACTTGGTCCCCATTTGGTGGAACTTTTTGGGAAGGATTTTGAAGTATGGTCTTATTGGAGGAGGTATATCACTGGGGTAGGCTTTGAGATATCAGAATCCCATGTCATTACCAGCGCTCTCTCTCTCTCTCTCTCTCTCTCTCTCTCTCTCTCTCTCTCTCTGCTTCATGCTTGTGAATAAGATCTAAGTTCTCCAAAATGACAGCCTATGGACTGAGAAAGGATCTTCACCAACCCTCATTTGACAGAGGGATAATATCCTGTATATATAAAGAACACAAGAAGTTAAAAAGCAACAAATGAAGTAATCCAATTAAAAAGGGGGCTAGAGAGCTAAACAAAGAATTCTCTGTAGAAGAATATAGAATGACAGAGAAACACTTAAAGAAATGCTCAACATTCTTAGTCATCAGGGAGATGAAAATCAAAATGACCCTGAGATTTAACCTTACACCCACCAGAATGGCTAAGATCAAAAACTCAAGTGACAACATATGCTGAAGAAGATGTGGAGAAAGAGGACCCTCCTCCATTGCTGGTGGGAATGTAAACTTGTACAACCACTCTGGAAATCAAGTTGGCACTTTCTTAGACATTTAGGAATAGTAATTCCTCAAGATCCAGCTATACCACTCCTAGGCATGTATCCAAAAGATGCTTAAGTATACAACAAGGACATTTGCTCAAAAATGTTCGTAGCTGCTTTATTTGTAATAGCCAGAACCTGGAAACAACCCAGATGTCCCTCAGTTGAGGAATGGATACAGAAATTATGGTACTTTTACACAATGGAATACTACTCAGCAATTCAAAAGAAGAAAATCATGAAATTTGCAGCAAATGGTGGGACCTGGAAAAGATCATCCTGAGTGAGGTATACCAAAAGCAGAAAGACACACATGGTATATACTCACTTATATAGACCTATAAGATAGGATAAACATACTGAAATCTATACACCTAAAGAAGATAAACAAGAAAGAGGACCTGGGGTAAGATGATCAATCCTCACTCAGAAAGACAAATAGGATGGACATTGGATGTAGGAGAAAACAAGTAGCAAGACAAGAGCCTACCACAGAGGGCCTCTGAAAGATTCT
>CM053742.1:4195118-4222543 GCA_028658305.1 Pachyuromys duprasi
GGGTATACTAGTAAGGGGAACAGGGACTATTTCGGACATGAACTCAATGGCTGGCTCTTCAACTCCCCCACCCTGAGGGAGGAACAGCCTTGCTAGGCCACAGAAGAGCACATTGCAGCCATTCCTGAAGAGACCTGATAAACTAGAGTTAGATGGAAGGGGAGGAGGTCCTCTCCTATCAGTAGACTTAGAAAGAGGCAGGGAGGAGATGAGGGAGGAGTAGGGGGATAGGGAGGGAATGCAGGAGGGACTATGGCTGGGACACAAAGTACATAACCTGTGATTAATATAAAATAAAAATGTTAAAAAATTTTAAAAAGAAAAGGCCATTCTGACGAAAGGAAGCTACAGATTCAATGCAATTCCCATCAAAATACTAACAATTCTTTTCAGACCTTGAAAGAAAAATTCTCTACTTCATATGGAAAAAAAAAATTCCTGAATTTCCAAAATGATCCTGTACAATAACAGATCATCTGGGGGTATCTCCATCCCTGATCTCAAGCTCTACTACAGACCAATAGTAATAAAAACTGCATAGTATTGGCATAGAAACAGAATAGTGGATCAATGGAACTGAACAGAAGACCCAGAAATGAACCCACACACCTATGGAAACTTGATTTTTTTTACAAAGAAGCCAAAACCATGCAATGGAAAAAAGATAACATCTTCCACAAATGATGCTGGTCCAACTGGATGTCTACATGCAGAGAAATGAAAATAGATCCATATTTATCACCCTGCACAACACTAAAGTCCAAGTGGATCAAAGACCTCAACATAAACCTGGATACACTAAATCAATTCGACGAGAAAGTGCGAAAGAACCTAGAAATCATTGGCACAGGAGACAACTTCCTGAATAGAACACCAACAGCACAGGTTCTAAGATCAACAGTCGATAAATGCGACCACATGAAACTGGAAAGCTTCTGTAAAACAAAAGATATTGTCATCAAAACAAAACGACAGCCCATAGACTGGGAAAGGATCTTTACCAACACTTTATCTGACAGAGGACTAATGTCCAGAATATACAAAGAACTAAAAAAATTAAAAATCAATAAATCAAGCAATCCAATTAAAAAATGTGGTACAGAGCTAAACAGAGATTTCTCTGTAGAGGAGTATAGAAAGGCAGAAAAAACACCGAAGGAGATGCTCAATGTCCTTAGCCATCAGAGAGATGCAACTCAAAATGACCCTGAGATTTCACCTTATACCCATCAGAATGGCAAAAGTTAAAAACTCATGTGACAACACATGCTCGAGAGGTTGTGGAGAATGGGGAACCCTCCTCCATTGCTGGTGGGAATATATACTTATACAACCACTCTTGAAATCAATCTGGTGCTTTCTCAGACAATTAGGAATAGTGCTTCCTCAAGATCCAGCTATACCACTCCTAGACAGATATCCAAATATGCTCAAGTACACAATAAGGGCATTTGCTCAATCATGTTTGCAGCAACTTGATTTGTAATGGCCAGAACCTGGAAACAACCCAGATGTCCATCAACAGAGGAATGGATACAGAAATTGTGGTACTTTTACACAATGGAATATCACTCAGCAATTAAAAACAAGGAAATCATGAAACTTGCAGGCAAACGGTGGGATCTAGAAACAATCATCCTGATTGAGGTATCCCAGGAGCAGAAAAACACAAACAGTATATACTCACTTATATAGACCTATAAGATAGGATAAACGTAGTAAAATATGTACACCTAAAGAAGATAAACAAGAAAGAGGTCCCGGAGTAAGATGATCAATCCTCACTTAGAAAGTCAAATGGAATGGACATGGGAAGTAGAGGAAAACAAGTAACAGGACAGAAGCCTACCTCAGAGGGCCTCTGAAAGATTCTACCTAACAGTGTGTCAAAGCAGATGTGGAGACTCATAACCAAATCTTGGGTAGAGTGCAGGGGATCATACAATAAAAAGGAGAAGTAATATGACCTGGAGAGGACAGGAGCTCCACAAGGACAAAATATATTAAGGCATGGGGGCATTCTATGAGACTCTTTCTCCAACCAAGGACCATGTATGGATATAAGCTAGAGTCCCTGCTTGGATGTAGCCCATAGTAGCTCAGTAACCAAGTGGGTATCCTGGTAAGAGGAACAGGAACTATTTCTGACATGAACTCAACCACTGGCTCCTTTATCTCCCCCCACCAAGGGAAGAACAGTCTTCCTAGGCCACAAAGGAGGACATGACAGCCAGTCCTGAAGTTACCTGATAATCTAGGGTCCGATGGAAGTGGGAAGGACCTCCCCTACCAGTGGACTTGGAAAGGGGCAGGGAAGAGATGAGGGAGGGAGGGTGGGATTGGGAGGGAATGAGGGAGGGGGCTATGGCTGAGATACAAATTAAATAACATGTGATTAATATAAAAATTGAATTTAATAATAAAAAGAAATACCATAGACAATTAATTTTAAGTACTCTATTAAATATTTAATAAACCATATATAATTTTAAAAAAAAAGCAGATGCTGACACTCATAACCAAACTTTGGGCAGAGTTCAGGTAATCTTATGAAAGAAGGGGGAGATAGTAAGACCTGGAGAGGACAGCAGCTCCACAAGTAGAGCAATAGTATCAAAATATCTGGGCACAGGGATCTTTTCTGAGACTAGTACTCCAACCAAGGACCATTCATGGATATTACCTAGAACCCCTGCTCACATGTAGCCTATGGCGGCTCAGTATCCAACTGAGTTTCCTAGTAATGGGAACAAGGACTGTCTTTGAAGAGAACTCAGTGGCTGGCTCTTTGACAACCTCCCCCAGAGGGGGGAGCAGCCTTACCAGGCCACAGAGGAGGACAATGAAGCCAGTCCTGATGAATCCTGATAAGCTAGGGTCAGATGGAAGGGGAGGAGGTCCTCCCCTCTCAGTAGACTTGAAGAGGGGCATGGGAGGAGATGAGGAAGGAAGGGTAGGATTGGGAGGGAATGAGGGAGAGGGCTACAGCTAGGATACAAAGTGTATAAACTGTGATTAATATTAAAAAATTTAAAAACAAAGATATAAGTTCTGTTTTGGCACCAGGGCTATTCTTGCCTACTTTTTGCCATGCTCCCCACCATTATGGTCATGGGCTCACCCTCTGGAAGTTTAAGCCCTAATAAACTCTTCTGTATGTTTGTCACAGTGTTTTTTTTACAGCAGTAGAAAAGTAATCAAAACAGCCTTCAAAGGAAAAGAATTGTTCATCAGTCCTAGTCCCAAAGGACCATATAATTCTGCTTTTCAGTTGGAATGGAAGAAGGTTCTTTATGTACTGTTCTGATATAGATAATCTAATAGTGTTGAATAATTGCAACAAGGGTATAGAAGAAGGACCAAATTTTCCATGTGTGGGTATTGGTAACCGACTGAATTTATTTCTATTGTCAGACAATAAATACTCTATTTAAATAGAGAAAATATGAAAATATTGATGCTTTGTAGCCTGTGTTACCAAACATAGAGTGAGTTTTCCTTTTTATACGACACAAAAAGAGTCTGAAATCTCAGTCTATAGTTTTTTGATTTTCTGTTCCATTGGTAACTCTATAAATTAACATTTTAAATATTTGAAGTCCTTCTACCATAACCTTTCATTATATGCCTATTCTTGTGCTTCAACCTCTGGAAATTTTTACAACTAAAAGTTTTTTTCTCTCTCTCTCATAAAAATAACCTATTTTTTCATTAGGGTGAGAAGAGCAGTGGAGGCAGTAAACAGAGCTACCAAGAGGATACGAACAGTGAGGTGTTCTCTTTGTGGGACTACACCAAGTCAAGCTGGAAAATCAATAAATCTGCGGGAAAGTACAATATTATTGCAGCATCATTCATGCTCAGAAGCCAACAAAAATCACAAAAATAAAACTCACTCAACTTTGCTCATGCAGAAAAACGACAGGGGAGGAGGTTATTTTCTCAGTTGTTCAGAAGAAAGTACCCAATCCTACATTTACCTTTAACAACTGCACCCACTAAAATGAAAGACACATAATTAATATACCCTTGGCTTAGGAAAAGCTTGGCCATATTTGTCTTTTAAATAAGCCTTTCTTTGAAAGGAGAATTATACAGTAATTTTTTTTCTTGCTTTCTTAATACAAAATCTTGAGTGCCATGAAGTTCAGGAAAGAGAATCGCATCATTGAAACTAAAAATAGACTGTTCAAATGAAGGGATCTATTCCATTGCCTTGTTCAGTGAGCTGTGAGCTTTCTGTTACACAAATCCTAAAAGTCTGAAGGTGTCCTTACTATGACTATTACTGAAAAAATATCTATGCCTTGAGGGTAAATCATCTCCATATTCTCTACTTGAAAGCAAACCTAAAAAAAGAAGGGGGTCCAAAGAATTATAGAGCTTAGCTCAGAAACATGGAATGTTCTCAAAGAAAGCATACTTACTTCTGATGTTGTCCCGTATGCTACTAAGCTATGATATGATAATGGTGAGTAACAAATTGATTAAAAAGGATGTGGCATAAAGCAGATCTACACATAGACTCTTCCTAAGTTTGGAAAGGATGGACTCCAGACACGATGTTCTGTTTTCCAGATTGGTTTTCGATATGTTGAAATATATTTGCGTTTTTCTTGGAACAGAGAGACCTGGGCTAGATGCCAATCACATGAGTATGATTGGCAAATCCTCGCATGAAAGCAAGTTTAAAACCTCTGTTTCTGTCACATTTATACACTTAATTAGCTAAAACAAATTACATATTTAAATCCAAGGTCAAGAACTGAGGAAATATGAAACCAGACAACTAAATGAATATATAATTAAGTAAATTAAGTACCACAGTAAGTATCTCAATCTACTTTACCACCCAAACGAGAGGGATTTTTTTCTGTAACTATAAATTTAATATATTAATAAGGAGTATTTCTCCTTGACCCCTTCAGAAGAGTTTATCCAGTTGCCCACCTGATTATTTTCATTACATTTATTAAAGCAGATGAGTATTGATTGTTTTCATAGTCCGCCAGAAAACTCAGGAAAGGTAAAAAGTAAAAGGTTTCTTTTGCAGCTTCTAGTGAACCTAGAGTTATGCTGTTCAATATGGTAGCTATTTGTGGCTGGCTAATTGAATTTAAATTTAAGTTAATTAGAATATAAAATTTTGTTCTTTAATCTATTAACTCTACTTAAAATATTCAATAGCCTATCTTGTCAGAACAATTAAAGGCATTGAAATTGCAAAAGAAATTAATTTGTTCCTCTTTGCAGATAGCATAATTGTGAAATATATAAATATAGTTACTCTACAAAACAAACATTAGAACTAGTAAGTGAATTTTGTATTGTTCCAACATATAAAAACCAGTAAGCATACCCACATTCTAATAGCAAACAACTGAAAAACAAAGAAAATAATCTAATATCACATATCTAAAACAATAAAATACTTAGAATCACATTTAAGGAGGCAAAATTTCTCTCTACTAAAAACTATAGGTCACAAGCGCAAAAAAATTAAATTGATATGAAAATACAGAGAGATGACTCTGTTCATGGACCAGAAGATTAACATTGTTAAAATGTCCATACAATTCAAAGTGATTTTCAGATTCTGTACAATCTTTATCAAAATACTAATAGTTCATTTCATAGAAATAGGATAAAGAATCCCCAAATTTGTGTGGGATCAGAAAACCCCCTGAATAGCTTAGATAACCTTCAGCAAAAGAAATGGAGTCATCAGTGCCCGACTTCAAAAATGATCTACAGAGCAGTAGTAAACAAAACAGTCTGATACTGAAATCAACACAAAATTACAAATCAAAATCACAGAGAAGATAACCCAGGAATAAACCCATCCATTCAAAACTGTATTAATTCATTGTCTCCTACTACAATACTAGATCAAAATGTCTAATGCTTGGTATTTTGTAATGAGATATTTACTTGGCTCAGTTTTTCAGGTTCAACAGTTTGGTTGACAATGTCATCAGCTTCATAGTCAGTGGTATCACAGTGGTGGGAGTATTAATTTATATACAGCAAGACAACAAAAGCTACTTTATTATTTCCTGAGGGAAACTCTTTAGATGATTTTATAATTTCCCACTAAGCCCATTTCTTAAAGATCCTACCACCTCTCAGCACTAACCACAACTGAAATATAAGTTTACAGTTAAAAGATGCAAGGGAGACAAACAACATCCCAACAAGAAACATGCAACTGAGTTTCTACATAACTAACCAGACCACATAATTACATAAATCCAAACTTTTTAACAAAGTGAGTTTGGAAAAGTAGACAACCTCATGCAAAAGGGTGAAGACAGTTCATATGGAAAATATCAGTTATGGAACTCTTTGAAAATGAAGACTTAATTTCAAAGTTGAAAATTGTGAAACCACTATGAGAATATCTAGGAAAATTAAAAACTCCACAAATGTGGCAGAGCTAATGATTCATTGTAATAGGGCCCCAGAAGCATAGACATTAAAATCAAAAGAAGATGAATGAAATTACTCCAAACTAGAAATTTTCTGTATAGCAAACAGTCAACAGAGTAATGAGATGATATGAAATTGAGAGAAAATATCTACAAACCCTCCACCTGTTATAAGACTAACATTTCACGTATATAAGGAAGGATCCCACACAAATAAAGAGCAAGAAAACACTAGCCAAAATTATAAAACTGGGCAAAAAGCCCAAATAGTCAGAAAACACCCACAAAAGCACTCACCATTACTAATTATCAAAGTGAAGCAAATAAAAGACACAGTGAGATGCTACATGACATCTGCTCAATTGGCAATTATCCAAATGTCATAAAATAATTAACTGTTGCTAAGGATATGGAGAAAAAATGAGCCCTTGCACTTTGTTGTTGGAATATGTATTAATTCATATTCCAACAAAATAGTACACAGGTTCTTCAAAAATTTTTTTTAATTATTACTACCACATCATCTAGCAATCTGGATCCTGGGTTACATATACAAAGGAAATGAAATCAATACTTAAAAGAGATAACTGAATGCTTGTGTTCATTGTAACATAGTTATAAGACATGAAGACAGCGTAAGCAGTCATCAAATGAAGAAAGGAAAGGAAATGCTATAGGCATATATCGGTGCCTCGCCCAATCATGACCATCGGGGAGGCTTCATCAAGCAACTAATGGGAAGAAGCAGATGCAAAGACACAAAAAGAAACACAAGAGGGAGTCAGGGGAACCTCACTGAGGAGGGGGAGGAAGAAAAGTAGGGGAAAGAGAGGTCAAGAACACCACAATGATATGGCTCACAGAGTAAACTAAGCAGTGCTCAAAGGTACTCACAGAGACAGAAGTGGTAAACACGGGCCTGCAGAGATCTGATGTTGGTCCTCTGCATATATGTTATGGGTGTGGCTTGGGGTTCTTGTGCGGTTCCTAAGAGTGGGTGTGGGAGCTGTTTCTGACTCTTTTGCCTGCTTTTGGGACCCCTTTCCTCCTACTGGGTTGCCTCATCTAGCCTATGAATAGGCCATGACTATTCTTTTTTAACATTTTTATTTTATATTAATCACAGGTTATGTACTTTGTATCCCAACCATAGCCTCCTCCAGCATTCCCTCCTTATCCCCCCCTTCCCTCCCTCATCTCCTCCCTGCCCCTTTCCAAGTCCACTGATAGGGGAGGACCTCCTCCCCTTCCATCTAACTAGCTTAACAGGTCTCTTCAGGACTGGTTGCAATGTCCTCTTCTGTGCCCTAGCAAGGCTGCTCCTCCCTCGGGGGGGGGGGGAGGGGATCGAAGAGCCAGCCATTGAGTTCATGTCCAATATAGTTTCTGTTCCCCTTACTAGTGTACCCACTTGGATATTGAGCTATCATTTGCTACATTCAAGCAGGGGTTCTAGGCTATGCCTATTCTTACCACGATTTGTTATACTGTGTTGTGTTGATATCCCTGGGAGGCCTGCTCTTTTCTGAAGAGAAACGAAGAAGGAGTGAATCTGGAGAAGAAAGGAGGTTGAGGGAGGGACTGAGAGGAGTGGGGGGAGGAGAAACTGACATCACGATGTAATATATGAGAGAGAGATAAATAAAATTAGAATGGACAGAATTTGATGGTTTAGAGCTGAACATTCAATCACTTACTAATTCTCAATACCTGGAATGCCTGTGAGTCTTAGTTTTGTCTCATTTTCTGGTAATTATCCCAAGAGGGTATAGAAGCTGGATGCCGGTCTCAGTACACTAGACCACTTCCATTCTTTTTCTTTTTCTCTTATAAAGGAAAGCATTTAACTGGGGCTGGCTTACAGTTCAGAGGGTTAGTCCATTATTATGGTGGGAGCATGGCGGCATGCAGGCAGACATGGCACTGGAGAGGTAGCTAAGAGTTATACATCCAGATCCACAGGCAGTATGAAGCCCACTTCCATTCTTGGAAGTATGTTCCCTCTTTTTATGTGTTTTTCTTTATTCCATACCTATCTTGAAAAACATAGGATCCTTTTTCTTGATCTCTTTTCCTGATTGCTGCTGGATTTTCACCTAGCCTATATTATGTTTTTCTCCTAATAAAATTTCCTGGAGGAAAAACTAAAAGGAGGGAAGGATGGGGAAAGAGAGTTAGAGAATGAAAGAAGAGAAGGACGCAGGAAGGAATAAAAGAATGAAAGAACAAAGGAAAGAAAAGAAAAGAGAAAGGAACACATAAATTCTGTTTCTTAAAGTTTCTATTACAACTAGCTTTCAAATAAAAGATATATGACCTCAGAAAAACTAAGGACACTCTCTGCTTGAAGAAGAACAAAGTCTCCAGAGCAAGTTTCAGTCATCTTACATAAAATTGGCCAGTCCAAAAAAGGCGCCAGAGCTTTACAGAAACTTATTCCATAGATCCTTAGGAAATTGGCATTAGCTTTTTTCTAAGCATCTCAGCTTTTGGTTGTACTCACAAAATATTGTAACAAGGCCTAGAAGTGGCAAAAGCAAAATGATTCAAGTATACAATATTATAAGTTTTGGAGCACCATATAACTTTCTAGTCTGTCTGTTAAAATGGATGGGAAATTGTTAGAATTATTTTAACTCTACCTTATAAAAGGAATAACCTTAAATATCAAAATGAGAAAACATAAAATGTTAATTAAGAAGAGACATGATAAAGACATTACTATGCGTTACCATTGTCGGGATTTTCATCATTTGTGCCAAAGTTACATACCTTCAAAACTAAGATAATTCATTTAAAGATTTGGTTTACTATTTCAATTTTATAAATTATTGCATAAAGAGAAGAGTTTACTATTTTAATCCACTATTCTAACTAACATCATCAGTTAAATGAAGAAGATACTGGGATTGGTAGCATGATAATCAACCACAGACATTTATTTTTATATAGATAATGCACATTAAGTAATCTATCCATGTTATCACCCCTCCATGCTATATTAAAGGAGTCATAATTTAGGGACAGATTAAGAGATAATGTTGCATAATTCTATGATGTACAGGAGTAGGAAAAACATACCTGCCTTTGTTTTCAAAAGTAGTCTTCCAGATATTTTATATAAATAATATATTTATATATAATAAGTTTATATATAATATAGCAGTTGGAATGATGAATACAAAAAACCAATGTCTTTAATTTTATAATTTAAAGTCAAACATGAATATCATATTACATTTTCTTTTACTTTTTTAAAGACTGGTTTACCTTATTGATAACATCTCATAAATCTAATTCTGTTTATATTTTATTTTAATTTAATTTAATAAATTCACTCTAGAGCCTGATCAGATCCCCTCTTACCTCTCCTCCAAGTCCTACCCTCACACTTCTTCCCCCATTCTTCCATACCTTTATCCTAAAAGAAGGAGAGGCCACCCATGGGTACCAACCCACCTTGGTGCATTGAGTTATAGCAGGACTAGGCAAATCCCCTCCCACTGAGGCCAGACAAGGCAGCCCAGCTATGTGAAACAGATCCAAATGCAGAGAACAGGCAGCCCCCAGCTCTAATTGTCATGGGACCCACATGAAAGATAAGCTGCTCATCTGCTACATATGTGTAGAGGGTCCAGGTCTAGACCATGCATGTTCTTTGGCTGGTGGTTCAATCTCTGTGAGCCCTATGAGCCCGGGTTAGTTTACTCTGTAGGTCTTCTAAAAGCATCTTTGATCCCTCTGGCTCCCTCAATCCTTCCACAAGACTCCCGAGCTCAGCCTATTGTTTGGCTATGGTTCTCTGTATCTGTTTCCATCAGTTGCTGTATGAAGTCTCTCAGAAAACAGTTATGCTAGGCCCCCTATCTATAAGCATAGCAGGGTATCACTGATAGTATTAGGGGTTGGCTCAGGGTTTGTTTCTAATTTTTGTAAAAAATTATAAATTCCCTTATGTTTTGTATAGATAATGTTAAAAGAAGGATTCTTTTGATAGGTGATTACAATTTATAGAAATTTATAATTGGAAACAAGTTGTATGGGATTTTTGTTGTTTTAGGGTTTTTGCTTTTTTGTTTGTTGTTGTTGTTTCCTGAAGCTGTGTAAATACCTTTGCTTGTAAGTGACCTTTGGACAACAGCTCTTGGCAGCAGTAGACAGTAAGATACAAAATGATAATAATTAACTCCCAAACTCTTGGGGAAAGTGTCTTTAAAATATTACCATTTGAACTCCAGTGAAAGTTTAAAAAAATAGAAACTTAATATAGTCATTCATTTTTTTTGTGTTTATTATAATAAAACAGAATTTGCTAACTTAGAATTTTCAAATCTCAACCTTTATTACATAATCTTAGAAAAGCATATCAGGATTCTTGAAGGAGTATGCAAATTACAGTTTTACCTTAGATAGTCAAACTTTAGAGTAGGCATCTACCTACATGCTACTTAAGTTAAAAAATGTATATTTATTGTTTTGCATTGTTTTTAGCAGAGGCAGGCAATAACATAGGAGTCAGGTGGATGGCCATGAATAGGAAAGTTTCATTATGATTTCAGTTTCTTAAACAAATCTATTTGGGACACATCTCCAGGGAAGTCCTACAGAAAATGAATTCATTTCTCCTCTAAGACTCAAGGACATAAATTTATAAAACTGCAAACTAAATTTTGCCTTTAGCTCTTTAGGCAACATCAGTAAGAGATGTGAAAGGGAAACAGCAGACCTTCACCATCATACACAATGTAATGCTTTCTCTCTCTCTCTGGGCAATTTGAATTGAAGGAGGTATATGTCGCAGATGATTGGATCGTTATGCATTATGATTCCAAAATATGGTTTCTATGAATTTACATAAATACAAATAACTTTTTGAGAAAGATTACTCCTCTGCAATAAACTGTCTTAACCTTACTATGTTTGCTTGCTTAGCATCCTATCACTTATGTCTAATACAAATCCTGGTTTGAAGAAGACTCCAAACAAATACTTGTGAAATAAAAAAGAAATTCTATTTACCTTTGATTAAAAATTCAAAGAAAGATCAAAGACGACAAGGTGAAGACAATCAGGATATCATTCTCATAAGCTTAGAATAAAAATCATGAAGGAATGCCCTGAAATTGGAGAAAAAAAATAGCTACAGGTGCCTAACACACACACACACTGAAATTATTAAAAGTATCTTTTATTTCACCAAGTAAGCCACATAATCCTTTTTACCTCCATCACTTGAAAAGTAAGGATCTTTGAGATTCAGAACTCTGCAATTCTAATTTTCCTTCTCTAATCCCTGAAGCCATGTCTGTAGACCAAAGTTTATTTAAATCAAGTGTATAGTTTCTGTCAGTTTATACTTCCTGGTTCAAGCTTCTGCACTGGAATTTAAAAGATCACTTGCAGGATCTATTTTTACTATTCTTTCATATATAGAAAATAAAAAGCTCATCTGAGTTATCCTAACCTGGTTACAGGAGAAATGTTTGAGTTGGCTGCAACCGTTTTTCCCCTTTCTGCCTTATCTTAGCCTGTTTTCCATATGAATAAAGCATCCTTTCAAGGAGACTTTCCAAGACTGAGTCTATGGTAATGTTTAGAATAAACTACCAGAAGTTTTGGATTTTTAACACTGCTTTCACTAACATGGTTAAACAAACAAACAAACAAACAAACAAATAAAACTCCAATACTAATTAGTAGCTTAAACAAATCAATTCTAAAGTAGTTTTTAAGGTGATTGCATCATTTCAATCTCAAAGACTCAAATAGAGTAAATTTTCTAAATATCATAGGACAGACTATTGGCCTCTTGAGCTAAGCCAAGAGGATATGCTGTCCTATCATGCCTAAAATCTATCATTTTAAATGCATTCATTACCTTCCAGGGATGAATAACCGTATGTATATGCTATTTATGCTTCCTTATCTAAAAGTTTTCCTCTCTCATTTTCTTTTATAATTCTTTTTTCTCTTACACATACAAATTTGGATATTATGTGAAAGAACTCACTCTGACAGCTCCTGTAAGAAAAATAGAAGCAGAGAATATACCATATAAAAATTGAAATTTTATACAAATAAAATACAATGAATAATCCCAACGCTAGTGCTAACATTTGTTCAAAACTATAATTACTCAAGAAGATCGTGACAAAGATAGAAACAAAAAGAGATGAGTGGAATAAATTACCAATTACCACAATTCTTCTGGAACTGAATCTACCGAATAATTTATGTTTCTGACTATCAATTAGAATTTTGCTGCTTCTTTAAGGTTAAATGATAATCATCCAGAAAGGTAAGTCAGATGTTAGGATTATACCAGTTTCACAAATCACAAAATGAGAACCTACAGAATCCTTCTGTAAATGATTTTACACTGAAGAACTAGTTTAGAATTTAGATATTCTAACTGAAAATTCTTTATTTCCTATACCATACATAGTATCTGATGGACCAAGCACCCTGTTAAAGAGCTGGTGATGTAGCTCATTTGGTACAGTGTTGGCTAGCATATCTGAAGTCTGATATTCAAATCTTTGTATATATCTCTGAATGGCTATATGGCATACATCTATAATCCTAGCAATCCTGAAATAGTGGCAGGAGACTCAGAAGCTACTTATTGAGTTTGAATCCAACTTTGAGCTACATGTATTTATGAATTTCACCTCCACAAGGCCCAAAGAACATCATAAAAATGGAATGAAAAGAAAGTAAAACCTAGAATATAAGGAGTATTATAAAATCATATCCTCTGGACAGGAATCCACAGAAACAGTGGCTACGAGCACAAGATTAAATGCATTAACCATCCATCATGGATGGAGGAAGGGGTTCATAAGACTCCACTTCCTCAAATGCATTATAAACAGATGAAGGTTTCAGGATAATGGGGGAGCTGTAGTCTTCAATGGGATGGCCACTAGTACATTGCCTCTACTCAAATGAATAACTCTCCCAATTCATATTCATATAGGAAGCCCTAATTAAATAGACTGGATTACAAAAAGAAACACATGTGCACTTGTGGAAGTAAGAGCAGGATTTAGGAAGAAAAGGGAAGTTGTTGAGAAAGGAAAGTGGGAAAGAGAACATAATTGGGGGGACATTAATGAGACAATATTGTCTGTAATTATAAATGAATTAATTTAAAATATACTGAAAATGATTCTAAAGGATATTTATAATACTGCCTCCTGGATATAATAGGATTACTGTATTCTTGAATTCACAGTATGTGCAGTTGCCTACATGTAACATCCCAATCAACAAGTTCCCTAATATTTCCAAGCCTTACTTTCTTCAGCTATAAACTGCACATAATATTATAAACGTTATCAGATTATTCAGATGAGTTGTATATATAACCAATATAACCTAATCAATAAAAATTGGTCCATTATAAATGTAATAAATAGTGTCTGTAACCTTTCTTACCATTTCAAAACTCAAAGAAAAAATGAATGAAGAAAGTAGAAAGGGTTATAAGTGACTATTTCTAAGAACCATAACACAGGATTTATGTATATGGTAGATCCTAAACTTAAATTTCAAATTTCTAGATTCCAAGCTTATGCCCAATTTTCTCCTTGCTAAATAATTCATTCCTCCAATATACTAATTTACAGTTCCCAAGAAGTATCTCTGCAGAGTACTAATTTTGGAGTTATATTTTCAAAAATTTGTCTAAAAATTAAGATCAGTTTGTTTAAATCTCTGCTATAGTTGTAGTACTAATTTGTCCATAACTCAAATGGCTTTAATTCACATGAATCTAAATAGATTCATTTAGCATCATTCAGTTTGTGAAAAACAGGTGAGCCATGAAGAATATGAGACTATTGGCAATTCTTATAAGCAAGTAAACAACTTAAAAGAACTCTGAGTTATCTTCATTTTTCCGCATCAAAAAAAAAAAAAACATTCTGCTTCCATCTAAATTTTAAAGAACAGAAGGAAATAGGCAAAAGGAAAAAATATTTGTCTATATCAAGAAAGAACTACCTAACCTCTTTTGTCTGACAGATATGCTGAACCTATAGCTCAAGATAACTATGAATGACTCCAAACACAAAATTGTAAACTTACTTAAAATTTAGGAGGTAGTTTTGTGATTTTTAAACTCAATTGTGTAGTTCTCATACATGAACATTGTAGATGACAGCATCATGTCAGACTGTAAAAAATTGGACACACAGAATAAAGAATAAACCTTTCTTCCTGGTTCAACTGGAGGTGTATGAAAGCAGTAAACAAAAGAAAAAAATACCTCTCAGCATACAAGCACAAAATAAATTAGGTATGAGGGAAAATAGCGAGATATGAAATTTCTACTTAGTCCTTTCATAAATATCACAGAAATAGTTCTCTAAATGAGTAACTTTGAATGTTCGATGCAAAAGGAAACCTTACTCTCATGAGAGTACACAACCTTAGCAAATACAAATGTATAAGTCTATTTTGAAAATATCTCTAGAAGAATCAACCAACTGGCTTTTTTAATGTAATTTATTTATTTTTATATCAATCACAGGTTAGGTACTTTGCATCCCAGGCATAGCCTCCTCCCTCGTTCCCTCCCACTCTCCCTCATCTACTCCCCGCCCCCTCCAAAAGTCCACCAACAGGGGAGGACCTCCTCCCCTACCATCCAACCCCAGTTCATCTTGTCTCCTCAGGGCTGGCTACAATGTCCTCCCCTGGGATCTACCCAGGCTGTTACTCCCTGGGGGAGGGTCAAAGAGCCAGCCATCAAATTCATGACTGAAACAGTCCCTGTTCGTTCCCCTTACTAGGGTCTTCAGGTTTGGACACTGACCTACCATGTGCCACATCTGAGCGGGGATTCTAGGCCATATCCATACATGGTCCTTGGAGAAACTGTCTCATATAAGACCCCTGTGCCCTGCTCAGTTTGGTCTTTGTGGAGTTCTTGTTCTCCCCAAGTCTTACTAACTTCCTCTATTTTTATTATTATTTCCTGCCCTCTGCCAAAGGCTTGGTTGTGAGTCTTAATATCTGCTTTGATACATTGCTATATTGATTCTTTCAGAGGCCTTCTTTGGTATGCTCCTGTCCTGTTGTTTGTTTTATCCTCCATTCAATGTCCATCCCATTTGTTCATCTAAATGAGCATTGATCATACCAACCTGGGTCCTTCTTCTTGTATATATTCCCTAGGTGTGTAGATTTCAGCATGACCTTCCTATCCTATAGGTCTATATAAGTGAGTATATACCATATGTTTCTTTCAATGGAAAAATGATTTGTACCCAAAAAGAAAACAATAGGGCAAAAAGAATGGTAAATAATTAGAAAAAGAATAAGTTTTAGGCAAGAGAATAATTACAAAATAGAAGTGTCTTACCTTTACATGTAAATGTTTTCTTGTTCAAAATTCAGTTTGGGTTCACAGACATAATCAGTTTTCTTTGAAATGTTCCAAGAATATTCATTATCCATATTACTATCAGGCTTTTAGAGTCCTTCATTTACACTTCCAGCCCACATTTCCTTGTTTCTGTATTAACATATAAATCTTTATGTCCTATTACAGGTATTTTTGAATCCCTACTTCCTAACATAGTAGCTGACACTTTCTACCTAATTAATACATATTTACCACAGGCGGAATGCAGATCTTTCTTTTTTTCTTTTTAACCTCATTTAGAACACATTTGTTATGACTTGTTTACACCTAGGACTCAGTGCTTTTCCACCAGCCCCCAGTGGATAATTCTAATCCAATGGTCACACCGGTGGCCTTGATTAAACTAATGAATCACATGACAAAACCAAAAGTCATGAATCTAAGAAAAGGATAGTTTTGGAGAAGAGAGGTTGACAGGGGTGATAGGGCAATAATAACAGTTTGGGAGAATGACCAAGAATGTATGATATACATGAATGAAATTGTCAAAATAACTAAATAAAAATGGAATTTTATCTCTCATCCAACCATTTCACTAATAAGAAGCTCAAAACAAAGAAAGCTCCTTGTTTATGCTGACATAAATTCTCAGGGACACTGAGGTAAATATAACCCAAAGCCTCCTCATAGGTTCTTTGTAGAAGATGAAGAGTGTTCTCTGTAATACAAGATCCATCCAAACATAGAAAATTAGAGTGAAAATAGATGGTTCGTCTCTGATTTGCAGACTGCAGGGCTCCAGCTTCCAGCGATGTTACAGTACTGACTTCCCAAAGGTTTCAAGGATTCACGAAAAGACATGGGGAGCAACAATGGCTTTCATGATGATCATGGGAAAAAATTCCTAGGTGAACAAGAATAGCAACTCTGGAAACAGCTGTTCTCAATGACAAGCTGGCTTTATTTTAAGTGGCCTGGCACCTCTCTAGATCACTAGTAGCGGTGAATGCAAAGAATAATTTCATGTTTTAGATTCAGGATTCATACCTTTTATATTTGTCTATAAATATAGTGTGCTTTACTGTAGGCCAAATGCCTACCTGCAAAGGACTCCTCAGGAGAATAATCCTGCAAGAACAGGAAATGTAGTAAATATAAGAAGTCATTTTCATTCTCTCTGTTTCCTAAGCAATGACAGGCACTAGGGAATTCAAACATATGAGATTGTGTAGCAAGGAGAGTTCTCAATGAAAGTAAGCTACAGAGGTAGGAAGACTAATTTAGAAGGCAGAGTCGGCAGAGATGAGGTGACAAATGGTAGTAAAAAAATGATACTTTAAAAAAGGCAATGGAAAATATATCTCCAGCAGTGAAGGGGGAAAGGCACTGATTGTAGCTTTTGGCACATATCATGAAACATTAGGTCATGTCACTAAAGGTTTTGAACAACTGTAAAATGGTGAAAAGAAGAAAATCTTGACAGTTACTGGTAGAAAGGGTAGTGATGTGTTGAAAGAAAATGGCCTACATAGGATACTAGGTGCTAGTACTATTAGGAGGCAGGTATGGTGTTAGAGGAAGTGTGTCTCTTTCTCTTCCTGCTCCCTGTCAATCTAGATGTAGAACTCTCAGCTACCTCTTTAGTATGATGTCTACTTCTGCACCGTCATGTTTCCCACCATGATGATAACAGACTCAACCACTGAACTGTGAGCCACCCCCAATTAGATGTTTTCCTTTTTAAGAGTTGCTGTGGTCATGGTGTCTGTTTACAGCAACAAAACACTAACAAGGCAAAAATATAAATAAATAAAAGCTTCTATCAACGTCTGCCTCTTGAACCTCAGTCTCATTCATTATCCTCTTCACAGACTTATTGAGTTTTGCCACAGAGTAAATCTAGGTCCTATAATGAACATTGTTTTCAAAGCACCTGATCTCGAAAAGCTATTTGCTATGATTATGGAGCTGCATGTGATGGCTGTCTGCCACTTCCCTGCTTAGAGACTAATGACTGTAGCTGAGCATTCACTGTAAAATGTCAGTGTGCTAAATCCATGACTTCGGGCACCTGTTCTTTCAGAGGTTTGTCACAAGTTAAACACTGCAAAATAAGAGTTCACTAAAGGTAATAGGCATCAGAGTTGGAAAACATACACTTCTAAGGGAATTAGTACCTACCCAAAATTCACAGACTCTTGGGTGTTGGTTTGGGAAAAAGAACCTCCCCAGGTTGGGAGGCCAATGTCTGAGAATGTATGAATCTCTTAAAACCTGGGGCTTAAGAAAAAAGTAGGTCACATGCCTGAGTAAGTTGCAGCTTGGAAATAACAGTCTTGTATATACTTTGGACATTCCCAGAAGTCCTGCCTGCAAGTAGGTCTGAGATTCTTTACACAAACTCTTGATAAACTGCAAGGTTGTGATCTTTCTAAAAGTGTTCCAGGCAGATAAATGTCTAAATGCCTGATCCTTCTCCATGGTCAGCCTATACCAGCATAGCATCTAGGATGTTGGCATATGGAGAGTCAATTCTCCTTTTGTCATTAACAATCTCTCAGAGAGTGCGAGGGAGCCAAAACTATAATTATCATGAAGCTATAAACATACTAATAAATAATTCCATACAAACTTCACCTTATAATAATCTGGTAAAACTCCATTGCAGTAATGTGTACATGTGTGTATCTATGCACACTCACAACTAACAGCAATTCACTGATTTGATTTTTATTATATCAACACTGCAATATGATAGCTACAATACATCTTGTAATTCTTCTGTTCCCTGAAATCACCTCTCTTGGACAGCCTTTCTCTCTAAATGAAATCAAAAGCAATAAACACACCACCTGAAAACCATGCTTCATTCTTCCCCCATCAGTACAGCCTTCATCCAAGATGGCCTCCTTCCAAAATTTCGGTCCTCCCATTGATGCTTGCATCACTCTAAGAATGCTATTCACTTTCACTGGGGATCCTGGCTCTCAGCTGCCAACTTGTTCTGTTTCCAGTGCTTTCCCAAATAATATGAATATTGAGATTAGAGAGACAACCGGAGGGAAAATAAAAGATGATAGTCTGCTACAAAAAGACTTAATTGATGAAGCCCATGTCAATAAAGCCACATGGAACCAGATCTCAGAATTCAATGTGTATATGTCTACACAGGGGATACGTGGAAAAAAATCTGAAAGGTCAGTTTTGTTACTTACTCTTCACTGTCATCAAAATGGAGAAATTTTGGCAACTACATTGCTACACTTCTATCTTAATTTTTCTAATTCCCAAACAGAAGTGCTGCATATTATCCAGGACACTAAAAATGCTTGATTTATTTTTTTCCTCCTCAATATTTATCTTAAGTACCACAAAATGCTTTGTTTTGTGTAGACTCTCTCACAGAGTGTTTGTGTATGCCTTTCTTTTTAAGCCAGTTCTCTCTTTGTCACTAGACATTCTTGATGTTCTTGCATAAGCACGTCTAACTCTAGGCAGTCAAGTCCTTGGTTTATGATATGGATTTCTATCAAGGTCTTTAAAGAATGCTTGAATCCCTCAGTTTTCTAATCTTCTCTGGAAAGACATTTGGTAAATCAACAGCAAATTTCCTTCAAATTCTGAAAATAGTCCAAAGTTGCTGGAAAACAGAATAAAGAAAAAAAAAGACATAGTCAGTTTATATGTCTTATATGTAACTAAAACTATGCCATCCCCTTTTTCTACTTTAAGGTTTTCTCTGTAATCAAAATCTCAGACCCTACCTATTTCTCTGAAAAACAAAACAAAACACAAAATGAACAAGCAAACAAACAAACTACAAAGAAGGTATTATCCACAATTGGCCTGCACAATAAACACTTTCAATTCATGGACAGTCTTTTTATTTTCATTGTCTGGAACGTGATGCAAATCCTCTCAATGATTCTTTTTTATCGTTTTTTAATTAAATTTTTATTTTTTAATATTAATTACAGTTTGTTTTGTATCCCAGCTGTAGGCCCCTCCCTCATTCCCTCCCAATCCCACCCTCACTCCCTCATCTCCTACCTGCCCCTCTCTAAGTCCATTGATAAGGGAGGTCCACCTCCCCTTCCATCTGACCTTAGCTTATCAGGTCTCTTCGGTACTGGCTGCAATGTCCTCCTCTGTGGCCTAGCAAGGCTGCTCCTTCCCCAGGGGTGGGAAAGTCAAAGAACCACCACTGAGTTCATGTCAGAGACAGTTCCTGTTCCCCTTACTAGGTTACCCCTTTGGATACTGAACCATTGTCTCCATCTGAGAAGGGGTTCTAGCTTATATCCATGCATGGCCTTTGGTTGGAGAATCATTCTCAGAAAAGACCCCTGTGCCCAGATATAATTGGGTCTTGTGGAGCTAACGTCCTCTTCAAGTCATACTAACTTCTACTTTTTCATATGATCCCCTGCACTCTGCCCAAGGTTTGTTTATGAGTCTTAGCATCTGCTTTGATACACTGCTAGGTAGAGTCTTTCCGAGGCCCTCTGTGGTAGGCTCCTGTCTATTACTTGTTTTTTCCTACTTCCAACATCCATCCCCGTTTGTCTTTCTAAATGAGGATTGATCCGTCATAACCCGGGTACTCCTTCTTGTTTAGCTTCTTTAGGTGTACAGATTTTAGTATGTTTATCCTATTTTATAGGTCTAGTATCCACTTTATAAGTGAGTATATGCCATGTGTATCTTTTTGCTTCTGGGATACCTCACTCAGGATGATCTTTTCTAGATCCCACCATTTGCCTGCAAATTACATGATGTTCTTGTTTTTAATTGCTGAGTAGTATTCCATTGTGTAAATGTACCACAATTTGTGTATCCATTCCTCCACTGAGGGACATCTGGGTTGTTTCCAGGTTCTGGCTCTTACGAATAAAGCAGCTATGAACATAGTTGAGCAAATGTCCTTGTTGTGTACTTGAGCATCTTTTGGATATATGCCTAAGAGTGGTATAGCTGGATCTTGAGGAAGTACTATTCCTAATTGTCTGAGAAAGCACCAGATTGATTTCCAAAGTAGTTGTACAAGTTTACATTCCCACCATCAATGGAGGAGAGTACCCCTATCTCCACATCTTCTCCAGCATGTGTTGTCACTTAAGTTTTTGATCTTAGCCATTTTGATGAGTGTAAGGTGAAATCTCAGGGTTGTTTTGATTTGCATCTCCCTGATGGCTAATGACATTGAACATTTCTTTAAGTGTTTCTCTGCCATTCCATATTCCTCTATAGAGAATTCTCTGTTTAGCTCTCTACCCCATTTTTAAAAATTGGATTGTTTGATTTGTTGCTTTTTAACTTCTTTAGTTCTTTATATATTCTGGATACCAGCCCTCTGTCAGATAACTCAAAAAAAAAAAAAAAAAACCAGAAACCCTCCTGTATACCAAAGACAAGAGGGCCAAGAAAGAAATTAGGGGAAAAGCTCCCTTCACAATAGCCACTAATAACATAAAGTACCTTGGTGTGACTCTAACCAAGTAATTGAAAGACCTGTTTGAAGAAAACTTCAAAACTCTAAAGAAACAAATTGAAGAAGATATCAGAAGATGGAAAGATCTCCCATGCTCATGAATCAGTAGGATTAACGTAGTGAAAAGGGCCATTCTGCTGAAAGCAAGCTACAGATTCAATGCAATTCCCATCAAAATACTAACACAATTCTTTTCAGACCTTGAAAGAAAAATTCTCTACATCATGTGAAAAAACAAAAAGAAACCCGAATTTCCAAAATGATCCTGTACAACAACAGATCATCTGGAGATATCTCCATCCCTGATCTCAAGCTGTACTACAGAGCAATAGTAATAAAAAACTGCATGGTATTGGCATAGGAACGGAATGGTGAATCAATGGAACCGAATAGAAGATGCAGAAATAAACCCACGTAGCTATGGTTACTTGAGTTTTGACAAAGAAGCCGAAACCATTCCATGGAAAAAAGACAGCATCTTCAACAAATTGTGCTGGTCCAACTAGATGTCTACATGCAGAAAAATAAAAATAGACCCATATTTATCACCCTGCACAACACTAAAGTCCAAGTGAATCAAAGACCTCAACATAAAACCAGACAAACTAAACCTGTTAGAAGAAAAAGTGGGGAAGACCCTAGAACTCATTGGCACAGGAGACAACTTCCTGAAGAGAACACCAACAGCACAGGCTCTAAGATCAACAATCGATAAATGGGACCTCATGAAACTGAAAAGCTTCTGTAAAGCAAAACACACTGTCATTGGAACAAAACGATAGTCTACAGACTGGATCTTCACGAACCCTATATCTGACAAAGGGCTCAATGATTCTTGAACCATAGTAGATATAATACCTCTCCCAGGTAGTTTTAATCTTAATTATGTCTGAAAATACATTGAAAGGTTTTATATCCTTATGCAGAAACTATGAGGAAAGCAGAACACAAAACTTTTCTTTGGCAGGACATTCTTCCTTCCAGTATCCCTGAAGAACATCATATTGGTTGAGCTCTATCTAATATGAAGCTGTTCTGATTACTTTCTGTTAAAAAACAAAAAGCGTTGAGGGAATGTTAGGATACAGGCAGGGAACAGAAGGGTATAGTCAAACAGAGAGAGTTTTACAAAGGCCTATTTTAATGGGTTTTTTATTACAATGGAAAATGCAGTGCTCTATGAATAGCACATAATGTAGTTATTACTACTCTTGAAAAGACAAGAACATGGACTACCTGTTTGGAACATTAGTCTTCAGTAGAGGTAGTCAGCTCACAATGGAATGGGAGAGAAGGAGCTAGAGGAATAAAAATCCTGAATCATTTTCTTCCTTTTCATCTAAGCTTTTCCTGGCCCTTCCACTGGCCAAAATCATCAGACATTAACTGACAGGAGAACCCAAAAGCACAGTCCATAAAACTCAGTGTGCTGGGACAGAGAAAGATGGAGAAAGAATAGAATGTACACCAGGAGCTGCAAACAGAAAAAAATATTGCTCACTACTCATCATCTTACTGATATGTAGAACATCTTTCATGCAAGCAACAACAGGAAAAGCCCAATTTTAACCTGGCGTTCACAAAATCCTGTGTCCACCTCTAGTTTTCATAAGCCTGCACTCATAACAGGAGTAAGAGCTTTCATGCTTCTTGAACAAAATAATCATTTATTGATCCTTTTGAAACTACAAATATCTTTCTGATTTTCATCTTTGTCTAAGGTGACAGACACAATCATTTTAAAGTTTTGATTTATGCTGTTAGTAAGACAGTCTTTCACTCCAAAAGTGAATGGTATGGGTAAAAGTTTTGCTGTTCCTGCTTTCATTGGTTACACCCACAAGCCACTCCCATATCAGGTTGTCTGCTAGTAGCTAAGCTCTGAAAAGTAATCAAATTGATACAGGCTTTCTTTTTGTAGCCTTGTCCTCAAACTCACAGAAATCCACTTGCCTATAGCTCCCTGACTGATGGGATTATAGGTGTGCACCATCAGACCTATATTTTCCATATACGTTCATTTCCATGAAAAAGTCGGAGCATCATCTAAGATTGAACAACTTCGTTTGAGAAAAATTCCTTTCAATAGGAAAAATCCCAACTTCCTGTTGCGTTGTATACGTGCTCCTTCTGTGATAGAAATAGCTCCACTTACCCCAGGGGATGACTCTACAAGAAAACAAACTCAAAACATCTGTTGGAACCCCAAATGCAGAATCTTTCTCCATTTTATCGTATTTTACCCTGGCCATGAAATAGGAAACAGATTGTACAAATTAAAGTTACATATCAACTTTAATGAAGTCCAATTTCAGTGCTTATGAAATAGTTGACAACAATGTGGTCTTGTTTACTCTTCACTGAAATGGATGCTCTACCAGATTTCACAGGAAAATAACCCTTTCAAAGAAGTTAATGTAATTTTTAAAATCCCCTTTTGAAATATGCCATAATAATCACAGATCTATGTTAGATGAAGGACACAAAGGTACTCTTTCCTATATAAATATAGTTCCCCCTCCCCAGCCTGAAAATATACTGTCAAAAGACGACACATTTCAAAAGAAAAATGAGCTTAAGATAAGCCAGAATGATAACAGATTTCATTGAGCCCAGATGGTTCTTTCATACTTTTCTTAGGCTGCTTGTTTTGTAATTATATGTTTTTCTGAATACAAAAGAGGCATTGGTCACAGAAACATAGCTCCCAAACCCAGGAATGTAATTGGATCACCATAGCACATACATTTTAAAAGCATGCCCACCTTGAACTTTACTTCAACAATCTTCTTGTCTCTGAAAGGTGAGACCCTGAAGACCTACAAAATCGTGTGCTTTCACAAGTCATTGACTACAGCTTAATGGAATACTTGATTCCAAGTATTCTCTGAATACTTGATTCAGAGAAATCATTTCTGAATATAAATTGTCAACAAAATGTATTTTACAATAGAATGGAAGGATCCAAGATGGCAGCGACCAGCATGTACCTTACCTAAGGGACACAGGATCCGAAACTCTGAAATGGGTGAGTGGAGGTGCAGCTGAAGTCAGAACATCAGCATTGCAGCTTCCTGGGAGAGAGAGGACAACCTGTGATCTGTGGAAGTCTCTGGGACTGTGAGAGGCAAATATTCAACCCCCCTGCACTTCTCATTGCCTGAAGCATGGGTCTCCCTCCTCAGCAGAGGCACCCAGAACTGCCCTCTACTCCAAAAACACCCTCCTGCACTTAAGCTCCACATTCCAGGCATCTACAAATTCTAGCACCCTGTCCTTCAAGGCATACTTCCATGCACATGCTCGCTCTTACTAACCTTGTACACCTGTGCCTACAAAACTCTTCCCTTAGCTACAGCTGAAACAACATCCAATCTCAAACTGGTGGACCTCTCTCATCTTCCTGAAGAATATTCCAGACACCAGAGACAGAAAGATTCAGTCTGAGTACAGACTCCAAAAACAAATGGCAAAGGTTACTGATAAGCAGATGGCTAGAGGTCAGGGGAAGAATATATCTAACAAAACTCAGGACATCACGGCTTCACCAGCAATCCCCAAAATCAATGGACACGCTAATTCATGGGAAACACAGGAAAATGATCTCAATTCTAGGCTTGTACAGATATGAGAGACACATAAAAAGGAAATAAACAAAGCTCCCAAAGAAATATAGGCAACTACAGCCAAACAAATAGAGGCACACGTAGAGGCACAATTAGTGGCATATAGAGAGGAAATGAACAAAAAAATAGAGTCCATCATGGAAAGACAGGAATCCACATTCAAACAGAAAAAGGAAGTGATACAAGACAGGAAAACAGAATTAGAATCAATAAAGAAAACAAAAGGAGAAATTCCTAGAGCTGGAGAACTTAGAGAAAAGATCAAGAGTTACAAAGTTAATAATCATCAACAGAATACAAGAGATGGAGGAGAGAATCTCAAGCGCTGAAGATACAATTGAAGAAATTGAGACATCTCTCAAAGAAAAAGTAAAATTGGAAAAATTCCAAACACAAAACATCCAAGAAATCAAGGATGTCACAAAAAGACGAAATCTGAGAATAATAGTAACAGATGAAAAGATTCCAGCCACCAAGGTCCAAAAAATTTTATTCAAGAAAATCATAGAAGAAAATTTTCCCAACTCAAGGAAAGAGCTGTCCATAAACATAAAAGAGGCACAGAGAACACAAAATAGACTAGACCAGAAAAGAAAGTCCGCACATGACAAAATAGTCAAAAAACTATATCTACCGAAAAAGAAAAAAAAATATTAAAAGCAGCAAGGGAAAAAGGCCAAGTAACAAAGAAAACAATCCAACGAATCAATGAGACCAAGAGTTGGTTCTTTGATAATATCAACAAGATAGACAAACCCTTAGCCAAACTAACTTAAAGGCATAGAGAAACTACTCAAATCATCAAAATTAGAAACGGAAAGGGGGACATAGCAAAGACACAGAGAAAATCCAAACAATCATTAGTTCTTACTACAAAAGCCAATATGCCACAAATTTTGAAAAATTTAAATAAAACAGACAATTGTAAATAGATTCCATTTACAAAAATTAAAACAAAATCAATGGCTAACATTAAAAACTCAAGTGACAACACATGCTGGAGAGGATGTGGAGAAAGAGGAACCCTCCTCCATTGCTGGTGGGAATGCAAACTTGTACAACCACTCTGGAAATCAAGTTGGCGCTTTCCTAGACAATTAGGAATAGTGATTCCTCAAGATCCAGCTATACCACTCCTAGGCATATATCCAAAAGATGCTCAAGTACACAACAAGGACATTTGCTCAACTATGTTCATAGTTACTTTATTCATAAGAGCCAGAACCTGGAAAGAACCCAGATGTCCCTCAGTTGAGGAATGGATACAGAAATTGTGGTACTTTTACACAATGGAATACTATTCAGCAATTAAAAAGGAGGAAATCATGAAATTTGCAGGCAAATGGTGGGACCTGGAAAAGATCATCCTGAGTGAGGTATACCAAAAGCAGAAAGACACACATGGTATATGCTCACTTCATATAGACCTATAAAATAGGATGAACATACTGAAATCTGTACACCTAAAGAAGATAAACAAGAAAGAGGACCTGGGGTAAGAGGATTAATTCTCACTTAGAAAGACAAATGAAATGGATATTGGATGCAGGAGAAAACAAGTAGCAGGACAAGAGCCTACCACAGAGGGCCTCGGAAAGACTCTACCTAGCAGTGTATCAAAGCAAATATTAAGACACATAACCAACCCTTTGGCAGAGCACAGGGAATCATATGAAAGACGGGGGAGATAGTATGACCTGAAGAGGACAGGTGCTCTGCAAGAACCAAATATATCAGGTCACAGGGGTCTTTTATGCGACTGTTTCTCCAACCAAGGACCATGTATGGCTATAACCTAGAACCTCTTCTTGAATAATGTAGCAAATGGTAGCTCAATATCCAAGTGGGTATACTAGTAAGGGGAACAGGGACTATTTCGGACATGAACTCAACGGCTGCCTCTTTGACCCCTCGACCCCCCGAGGGAGGAGCAGCCTTGCTAGGCCACAGAAGAGCACATTGCAGCCAGTCCTGAAGAGACCTGATAAGCTAGAGTTAGATGGAACGGGAGGAGGTCCTCCCCTATCAGTGGACTTGGAAAGGAGCAGGGAGGAGATGACGGAGGGATGGGGGGAATAGGAAGGGAATGCGGGAGGGGGCTACAGCTGGGATACAAAGTACATAACCTGTGATTAATAAAAAATAAAAAAAAATAAAAAAAAAATCAGTGGCTTAATCCATAAGCCATCTTTACTACTAATAAATGTACATGATGCATGGATGACTTACTGAACTAATCTGGGTTCTGTGGCATGTGTGCTTCCATTATGAGGTATGTATTTGCTAAGACAAAGTTGAAATTCTCTTTATACCCAGTAGAAAGATGAGCAGATTTATAATTTTGCAGTATAATTCTCTATACTAGGGCTACAGATTTCCAATGGGAAAGAATAAATTCAATTACATAAGTCAGATAAGTTAATGGGTATGGTTACATTTCTCATTAAAAGGAGATGTAGTTGGGTATGGTTTTCTTATGCTTATAACCCAGAATTTAGAAGGCTAAG
>CM053742.1:4223043-4245965 GCA_028658305.1 Pachyuromys duprasi
GGGAGGGTGGAAGGGAATGGGGGAGGGGGCTACGCCTGGGATTCAAAGTACCCAACCTGTGATTGAAAAAAACAAACAAACAAACAAACAAAAAAAAACAATTGTTTTGGTTCTCTGGAGTTCTAGGGTTATGGGCCTGTGTGTACCACCACTACAGTTTATGTGGTGCTACGGACTGAACCCAGAGCTTCTAGCACAGCACTCTAGCACAGCAGATATTTAAAGAAATATCTGCAGTTATAAAAATAATTAAAGTCTGGTATGATGTTTCAGTGTATAAGAAAATTGCCTATTCCTCCAGAAATCCTAGGGTCCAGGCTGAGTACCCACATAACAGTTCATGACTAGATAGATGTCTGTAACTCCAGGTTTAGGGATTTAACTCTCTCATTTGGCTTCTGAGGGCAGTACACATATGTGCTGGACCAACATACACGAAGGCAAAACACCTGTACAAACAAAATAGTGAAATAAACTTTAAAAACAAAATGACTACTATAACTGTAGTTAAGATGAATGGGACTTTATGTGATTATGATGAAAAGAATTCTGATATTCAACAGGAACTTAGAAAAAAAAGAGTGTTGGAAGAACTAGAACAAGTTACAATGTAAATGAGTATTTCACTTCTTATTCATCCTACTGAATCCCATTAGTGCTACCCATATGCACATAGCACATTTCAGTTCTATTGTGGTCCTAAGGTGAGAATATTTTTAAGTAACATTAAAAGAAACAAGAAAAGTAGTCTAAGAATTAATGAGAGAAATGTGAAAAATTTCAGGTCTGGATCATTCTAAGATTGTTGCATTAAAAAGCCTTTGGGGAATAAAAGGAATTAGGATCTCCTACAATTAAACTCTATCCTGTAAATTGTTCTGAATCCAACAAGGCTGTCAAAGTCAGTTAGTTCTTCCAATAAGAATCCATAGAACACACCAAGATGCATGGTTGAATCATACACTATCAAGCAAGAGTCATATCTTCAGTTGTTGAACATGGTGAGAAATCACGTGTAAAGTTGCTATGGAACCAACTGGATTCTTACTTAAAAGGGTTAAGGGTATGTCAAGAAGTTTTGGAGAATGCCAAAGTCACATTCCACTTTATATTATTGTTACTATTTAGAAGGGAACTCATTTGCATTTTATAGCACTTTTTCTCACCCTTCACTAAAACTACCCTCCTCCTCCCCCCACCCCACCTTTCTTTTTTACTTAAAAGACATGGGGGGAAAAAAAACAGGTCTGCTGACAAATTTGCCTTTCAAAGGTTCAAAGGAGGATGTGACCTTAGAGAAACCAGGTAAGGTAGATTCAGTGATTTCCTCTGATATGTATTGATGATTGCTCATCAAATTTCTTTTAGCCTTATCCTTCAATGCATGGAAAATTCCGCACTGAGCACCCTCTCTACTTGCCTTTGATCCCTTTCTCTGCCCCCTTTTCATTGTTTCTGAAGAAGTTTAAAGATAAAGGAATACAAAGCACCCAAATAAAATCCTCCTTGACCTTGGAGATAATCATTGAGTAAGAAAGAGAGTGAGGCAGGAGATAATCAGCATATGCATATAAGGGATTAGAATCAGCTCCTGGAAAGGAGTTACAGGAATGTGGCTAGAAAAGAATAGATGTTAATACATTTATAAACAACCAGAATAAACTAAGCTCCATGAAGACACAATCTCACAATCTAGATTTTGTCTTACTTATATTTTAAGCATTTTAAAGGGCAGATCCCTAGATCTGAAATTAGCACATTTGATAGATGAATTAAATAAGTTTCATCATAATAATATGATTTTAAAGGAAACTTTCGGGCACCAGAAAGTGATAGTTTGAGTTATATTTAGACCATAGTTCAGAAGATAAAATTGGCCTCTAATGATTACCTTAAGCTGACATATTCCACCTTTCAGTAGAAAATTCTCCCCTGATACACATGATGGCTTCTTACTTGAAGAAATAGTTTAAATTTGGAAGGTACAGACCTTAGTAATACAACTGATAACAGATTGGCTTTTGATGGTCTAAAGCTTCCACAGCTGGTGAAATATTTGAAAGAATATTGAAAACATATAGCACTCATTTTCTTAACAAAGGAATTAAGTCACAGTCATTTTTTTTTCTTTTCTGGTACAGACATGTATTGCCTTTTCTAGTGGGAAATATTAAGACCTACTAGACACATGATACTATAACATATACCTAGCTTGTATAAACACATTTTAAATTACTCCAAAAGGAGAATGGCATAAATTGGGCTGTGTCAAACAACAGAAGTTGAAACACATTACACAACAATGTGGCAATCTCCTATTTGATATCATCAGGAGTCTAATCATTGGTAACCAAGGAGCTAGAGAGTGCTGTGTATATGAGTCAACGTTGTCTTACTATGATATGATAACTGGGTTACTAATAAAGGAATACTCTTCTTGTTTCTAGAGCTTCCAGGCCAAGATCTGGTTGTTTGGTTGTTTGGAGCCTCAGGTAAGTGTAGCACATAATGGAGGGCATCTGATTTACCATACTGTTTGTATTATGAGATGGGAAGAAGCTGGAGTCCTATAATTGATCCCCTTGGAAGATATGTGTTCAATGACCAAGGAACTCCATTATGCTGTTGTTGGTAAAGGTTCCACCACCTCTTAAGAGTGTCATTCTAGGAAAAAGTTTTTAACACATGGATGTTATAGGACACTATCCCTATTCAAACCACAACTTTATTAAGAAGAAGCTTGGTGGTGATTAAAGCTCAGCATTTCAGAGCCATACTACTTGGGTTCCTTTTCTATTACCTGTAGGACCCCTTTCAAGTAGCTTAATCACCATATAACTCATGTTTATCTCTATGAAATGGAAATAATAATAGTTTTCATGTTATGAAATGTCATGAGAAATATGTGAACAAATATTTGTGAAGGAATTCAAATATGCCTGTTATATATATATGTGTGTGTGTGTGTGTGTCTGTGTGTGTCTGTGTGGTGTGTGTGTGTGTGTGTGTGTGTATAAAATGTGTGTGATATGCTTTGTGTATATGTGTGCAGTATTATTAGCATAAGAGCCAATTATATTGAAGAAACTGCGGTTCAGAGCTATAAAATATTGTAGATAAGGTCACAGATTCATCTATGTTCATTCCAAATTAGGGCTATTTTTATTCTACTGTCATGCTTTGCTGCGCAAAATGACTTCAGTAAACTCCAAAGAACTGGAATTATATTGACTGAAATACTCTTTTAAGGTAACAACCGAAACCAAATAGTGATAATTATGGTGACCATCAGGCAGTGCACATATTTTCCCTTTAGTCATTGTTGAAAATATGTTGCGAGTCCTGTCTGTATTCCCTTTGCTTACTAGGGCACTGCATGCCATCTGCTTCATTCTGTAGGCATTTTTTAATACTATACAATTTATTTTATTTTCTATTATTTAGTACAATTCATTCACTTGGTCTTCCAGCTGTAGCCCTCTCCCTCATCTCCTCCCAGTCCCACCCTTTCTCCCTCTCCTCCCCCCCAGCTCCACTCTTAATCCAGTGATAGGGGAGGTTCTCCTTCCCTACTATCTGACCCTAGCCTATCAGGTCTCATTGGGACTGTCAGGATCCTCTTTTTCTGTGGCCTAGTAAGGCCACATAGTCAGGAGGAGGTGATCAAAGAGCAGGAAACTGAGTTCATGTAGGAGACTGCCCCTGCTGCCCTTACTAAGAAACCTGCATAGAGACTGAGATGCCATGGGTTACATCTGAGCAAGGGGTCTAGGTTCTCTCCATGCATGGTCCTTGGTTGATTCATCAGTCTCTGTAGGCCCTTCTGGGCCTAGATTTTTTGGCTCTGTGGGCACTCATAAATCAGCTTGCGGACTTTTCCTTGGCCTTTTCATTGGTATGGGAGAAATATTCAGGAGTTAATGCCCCCTTGTGGACAGTCTCCTGAACAATGATGGAAGGGATCTGAAGAGTAAAATCCCAGTTTCTTGACCCACAGATGGATTAAAAATGTATAATTATTATATATACATTCCCAGTAAGTGCAGCACAGTTAAATGGAAGCCTATGGTAGACACCTAAATTGACAGACAGCACACCTAAATTGGCTGCTATTTTTCCCCATCTATCTTCTTTACTGATGTTTTCTGAGAATCTCACTCAAATCAACGGTTTACACTCAAATTTCTATGTCATCATGACCCGAACTCAATGAATGATAATTAGAACTAAGCAAAAAGAGATCTACAAAGCTTCTGATTTGTTATTCTGAAAAATAAAATCAAATAAATAAAAGCTGGTTATTTGACTCCTCAGGAAATATAGACATGTTTTAAAATCCCCCTTTCCCATACCACAAGCTGACTCTCTTTAGGAATATACAGTTCTATGAAAGAAAACTATATATGTAGTTCTTTGAAAGAAAACTAAGAACGTTTAAACAAATAAAAATACTTACATAGCCTATGTAATTTTTAACATCTTTCACAGATATAAAATCACTTTTTAAATTTAGAAACATAAAATGCATTATGTATAACTTGGTTGGCTCCTAAGAGTATCATGATATCTTAAGAGAGATGTGAAGGCCTGAAAAATTTTAGGGGCAGAAGAATATTGTAAAAGGGAATCTTTAAATGGCAGGATCAAGTAACATTTCAAGATTATTCTGTAAACTTCTTGTTAGATATGGTCATTCCTCCGCCCTTATCATGTAATTGCTATAAATATGTATTCAACTGTTGAGGGAACATGGATGTTAGATACAAGTTCCCCATACTAAGAATCATACTAGTGGAGAAATAGATCTATACTTAGTTGCAAAATCATAGGATTAAATCCATTAACAAATGGCCAAAGGTATTTGTTCAAATGTGGTATTTTTATCTTAGTAGGCAGGGCTTTTGTTGTACAGTTGAAGGAAGCGGCCTCTCAGATGTAAACAGAGAAGTGTGGAACTCTGACTAAAACTATGTTTGAAATCATGTTTTGGAACCAGCCTGGAAAAGGGGGGGAGGTCAGTGTTAAGAAAATTGCTTATGGGTTGGAGAAATGGCTTAGAGGTTAAGAGGATTGGCTGCTCTTCCAAAGGTCTTGAGTTCAATTCCCAGCAACCACATGGTGGCTCACAACCATCTATGATGAGATCTGGTGCCCTCTTCAGGTGTGCAGTTATATATGAAGACACAACATTGTATACATAATAAATAATATGTTTTTTTGAAAAAGAACATTCAGGGAACAGGATAGGAGCCTAACACAGAGGGCCTCTGAAAGACTCTACCCAGCAGGATATCAAAACAGATGCTGAGACTCATAGCCAAATGTTAGGCAGAGTACAGGGACTCTTATGAAAGAAGGGGGAGATAGAAAGATCTGGAGGGGACAGGAGCTCCACAAAGAGAGCATCATAACCAAAAAGTCTGGGCACAGGGGTCTTTTGTGAGACTGATACTCCAAACAAGGACCATGCATGGAGATAAACTAGAACCCCTGTACAGATGTAGCCCGTGGCAGCTTGGTGTCAAAGAGGGTTTTCTAGTAATGGGAACAGGGACTGTCTCTGACATGAACTCATGGGCTGGCTCTTTGATCACCTTCCCCTGAGGGGTGAGCAGCCTTACCAGTCCACAGAAGAAGACAATGAAGCCAGTCCTGATGAGACCTGATAGGCTAGGGTCAGATGGAAGGGGAGAAGGATGTCCCCTATCAGTGGACTGGGGGAGGGGCATAGGAGAAGAAGAGGTAGGGAGTCTGGGATTGGGAGGAGATGGGGTAGGGGGCTACAGCTGAGATACAAAGTGAATAAACTGCAGTTAATAAAAATATAATTAAATTAAAAGAAGAAAATTGCCTAGAATTGAGAAGAGTACTAAAGCAGGAGACATGATAAAATTGTGACAAAAAACCAAAAACAACAACAACAAAACACTGTCTCTGGATTGCTCAATTCACCAAATTATTTTCAGTGTTTTAGTTTTCTTTTATATGAGGATATGTTTTTTTCTTATTATAAGGTATCATATGGGTAAACTCATAAATATTGTTTAAAATTATTTATTGACTTATTTTAACACAGTCTTAAGTTCCATTTTTACTTTTCTACAATTATTGTCAGTAATGGCTGAGAAAGCTGACAAATTTCAGTTACTTTGCAAGGGACAGAAATGGCCTTTAAAAATGTTTGTAAGTGTTTGAGCTGTCCATATATGATTAGGTAAATATAGGTGGTAAGATAGCTACTAGAAAGAATACAGTGAAATTAGAAATCATCTCACTGAATTACCCTTCTTCCCTTTTATGCAAGAACAGTGATAATATGCTCTTTTTGTAGAAATCCCAAATAAAATACACAGCTTTGAATTACAGCCTTTATGTTGCAGGGGTCTTCCTGAAGTAAAGCTTCATTATACATCATAAGAGTGTTTTCTTAGAGTCAGTGATAGTTCATTGTTTTGCAAGCATGTTTTAAAAAGCTAACTGGCCACATTCCAGATTGAGAGAGCAAATTAGAATAAACAATTCCACCTGGCCTCAATACCTATTTTACTTGGGCAATTGGCTGTTCTCTTGGCATGTAGTAGTGAGCTTGCAACAGCTGGTGCTTTCCCACCCATGAGGCTTTTCTTTTCAGAAGATAATTACTTCAGAGACTGACAAAGCGTTCAGATCTGAGCTGGGAATCATTCAGGACCAAGGATATACCAAGATCTTAGGAGATCACTGTTTGAAGTAGTGATGGGAACACAGTACATTTTTTTGAGTATGCATTGAAAACACTTTTCTCTAAAAGCGAGGAGCATAATTTTAAAACACTTTTCTTTTTAAATATTTAATACAGTGTGTAAACTTATTGAGTGTTGTACTGGGCTTCAGATTTTTCTCTTGCTTGGTTTCCAACAATTCACATAATACCAACAAAATGAAACATGATTTGAACATTTGAACATGTGTCTATAAGATGATTTTATTCTATCAAATTCCCAGTGTGGAGCACAGATCTCACTATTTACACATCTTCTTTATCCCAGCTAACAGTTCTTATTCTTTAAAGTCTTGAACTACCCAGTAATGTACATATGGCCTTATATGAGACCCATTCAGCATTTTCCATACTATTTTCTTACTAACTTTTGTATTTATCTAAAATGGTGGCAAGTAGACTTTAATATGGCCCTCATGATGTCCACCACAGGATATTTACACACTTAAAATTTTCATCTCTTCTATCATGATATTTGTGACTTCATTTAACCTATGGAATGTGAAAAACATGGATTGCCACTCCATATGTTAGGCTAAATTATATACAATTATCTGGCTACCAAACTCTCTCTAGGGACTTTTCATAGATTTGAAGTAGACAGTCCATTTTGGCATGTCTATTGTTGTTGTCCTTGCTAGCTCATGTTTGGGCAGTCATGTTGGTGAGACTTCATGGGCATAGCTAATGACATTACTAGAAGACACTATATCACAGTATACTCCCTGATCATTTGGATATTACTATTTTTCTGCACCTTCTGCCAAAATGTTTCCTGACCGAGCAGATTATATTTAAGAATGTATATGCATATGTGTGTGCATGTATGTATATAGCAACAAGTAATGAAAAAAAGAGGTCACGAATTTGAAGCAGAAGAAGGGAGATATATGGTAGGGTTTAGAGGGAGGAAAAGAAAAGAGAAAATCATGTAATTATGACCTCAAAATTGAAAGAGATAATTAAAAGAGAATGTATGACCATATTGGGTATGGCTTTATCGGTGCATGTTTGTATTACACACATATTCTATTACTCTAGGTGTCCTTAAATCTCACTTTTTGTTTTTGATGACAGTACCTGAGACATTTGGACATGAATGTTTTAGTGGGTTTGTTGAGTTGTCTTCTTACCCAGAAAAAAAAAATCGTTGTATTGTTCAGTTCATCCATTTCTTTTCTCCCCACCCAGTACCTCCAAAATGAAAATTATCTCTCAATATGATACAGAGAATAGCTGTTTTGTGAGGCACTAAGCATGGGAAAGCAACTGAAGCAAAGCCTACTAAAGAACTTTATTTGTGTGTTGAAGGAAAAATCTGTCAGTGATATCATCAATGTATTAGATTCTTTCCTGATATGGATAGAAACATTTGGAAGAGAAGAAAAAAATTAAAGTAGATGTTGATGATCAATACAACTTTTTTCATGGCTGTTTTCTTTCTTTAGGTTTCCTCCTAATAAGGCTATCTAATTTTTTACAACATCATATAAATTATTTATTTACCTTTTTTTTCCACTAAAACTTTCAACTCAGAGAGCTGGCTCTTGCTTTTTACTTTCTCCAATGGTGCAAAGATTCTTTGAGCATTGTCTTCTTTATTGGCACTGTACTAGAGGTTCATTCTTTGTGTCAGTTCATTTTATCTTTACAATAATCCTATGATGTAGTTCCTATCATTGTTTCTATTCTATAGAAAGATATTTCAGGTTTAGAAAAGCTTTCTTTTACTTTTGGGATTATAATATAATTACATCATTTCCTCCTTCCTTTCCCTTTGCCCCAATCCTCCCATATACCCATTACTTCTTTCTCTCTTTCAAATGATTAATTGTTACATGAATATATGTATATATACATATATTTCTACATATAACCTGCTCGCTCTGTATAATGTTTCTCATATACATATTTTTAGGGCTTACCTTTTCACACTGGACAACCAGTTAGTGTCCTCTTTCTTGGGGATGACCACTCTCCTGTTCTCAGCTTTCCTTGGTTGCCTGTAGTTCTTTAGGTAGGTAGGGTTAAGGCCTCATGGTCTTTTGTTTGTCCACTTTGGCAAGCCTTTTGTTTTTGTCCTTGTTCATCTTATGTTTAAGCAGTTAGGTTTATGTGACTTTAGAGGTGTAGCTTCTGACATTAGTAGGAGACAAGTCTCACAGAAAACTCCCTGATCTTGCTGTTATCATCCACCCTCCCAACACTCTTCTACAATTTCCTCTGATATTTAGGTGTGGGAGTGTTTTGTAGATGTATCCATTAGGACTACGGCTTTAGCATTTAGATTGCATGTGGTCTTCTGTAATGGTCTTCATCTATTGCAAAAAGAAATTTCCTTGACAAGGGAAGAGGACCACATTTACCTGTGGGCATAAAGACAAATGTTAAGACTTTTAGATATTTTTAGTAAAGCATAGTTGTAGTCTTTCCTCCAAGATCCATGATTTTACTAGCCTTAGGTATATGGCTAGGTTAGGTACTAGGTACTAGGTCTGGCTTCTCTCTTGTTAAGTTTACCTTAAGTCCAATGATAGAGTTGTTGGTTACCTCCATGGTTTATGTGCTGCTACTGCACGATTTGGGTTGTGATGCCATGCTGTTGTTGTCATAGGCATCCCAGCTGTGTTGATGTCTTGGTTGCTGTCCTCATTTGGAAGCTAGTATGGCACCTTCTGGTGCCATTAAAACTAGTCCTCAAGGAATAGACATTCAGAATAGTTCCAGTTCAGATGCCTCTGGGCCAATTCTAACATTTAATAATTAGCATTACCAGGATCTCTGGACTATAGCACATATTCTAACAAGTAACATAGGTAGCTACTCAGAAGACATGCTTTTAAACTGTGTGTGAATCCAGTGCTAGAATCTAATAGAGAGTATTCTAGCAGTTATGCTTACCTTCCGAGGAGTAAATTTTAGTTAGTGAAATTGCAAACGTTTTCTATCTAAAAGTCTGTGATCTCATTTTACAATCTCCTGACTAATGATAAGAGGTAAAGCTTCAGAAGTCTTAGTCATGTGGGAGCTCCTAAATGTGGCCTATTTTGTTATATTTGCTTAATGCTGAGCAATAGCTTTAAGCTTGTCAGTGTACTTTCTCACTGATAGAAAATGTAATTCAAAAGGGCATAGGAGCCATGACATAGGGAGTGGGAGGAGTGGGGGAGGAGAATGCTGAATATTCTTTTCTCTAGGTACTTATGTTTAAGATCATAAATATTCATAAAGATGTCTAACATTAAAACAGATTTAGAAGTGAATTCATTAGGGCATAAATGTTTGACTCTCCTTGTGTTATTATTATTCTATATTAAGTATATTTTATTAGGGAGATGGATAGACATCCTAAAAGAGTTACCTTTGTTCTTTAGTTCTGTTGTTTAAAAATTCTAGTACATCAATTATACTCCTAGCTATCTGCAACTATACAACAATACATAAAATATAAGCAACTTGGTGAGTCTACAACATAATGCCCAATTTATTGTTATGTTGTTAGTTTTAGAATTTCAAAAGCAGGTACTCAATTTCTACTCTATAACAAACTGCTTAATTACAGAAGTGTTTAAAACTAAACATTTGTTCCTGTATTCTACATACCACTAATTCATTGTTAAATACTCATTTTTTGTTTTATTTTTAGTACACAGATGATGAAAATTATGGCTTGTATGTTGATTTTGTACAAACAGTGAGCAAAAAAGTTTTTCCCGCAGAAAGCATACATGGTATATACTCACTTATAAGTGGATACTAGACATATAATATAGGATAAACATACTAAAATCTGTACACCTAAAGAAGCTAAGCAAGAAGGAGGACCCAGGGTAAGATGACCAATCCTCACTCAGAAAGACAAATGGGATGGACATCAGAAGAAGGAGAAAACAAGAAACAGGACAGGAGCCCACCACCTAGGGCCTCTGAAAGACCAGCAGTGCATCAAAGCAGATATTGAGGCTCATAGCCAAACTTTGGGCAGAGTGCAGGGAAACTTATGAAAGAAGTGAGAGATAGAAAGACCTGGAGGGGTCAGCAGCTACACATGGAGTAGAACATAACCAAGAAACCTGGGCACAGGGGTCTTTTCTGAGACTGATACTCCAACCAAGGCCCATGCATGGAGATTACCTAGAACCCCTGCACAGATTTAGCCCACACAGATGCAGCTCAGTATCCAAGTGGGTACCCTAGTAAGGGGAACAGGGACTGTCTCTGACATGAAGTCAGGGGCTGGCTCTTTGATCACCTACCCCTGAGGGGGTGCAGCCTCACCAGGCCACAGAGGAAGACAGTGCACCGATAGGCTAGAGTCAAATGGAAGGGGAGGAGCACCTCCCCTATCAGTGGACTTGGAGAGGGGAATGGGAGGAGATGAGGGATGGAAGGTGGGATTGGGAGGGAATGAGGGAAGGAGCTTCAGCTGGGATACAAAGTGAATAAACTGTAATTAATATGAAAAAGAGAAATTAAAATTAAAAACAATATTGTTATATGTAACATACACTGAAAATAAAATACATGAATTGAGATATAATTATAAACTGTCATTATAGGAGCTCATAGATACCCTTTCTTTTTCTAAAATTCTTCTCACATATGTTACCTCCCTCCTACAGTTTCCCTCATCTTCCCTCCCACCAGTCTCTTTCACCAACTCCCTTTTCTCCCCTCTGCGTCACACCACAAAAGAGCAGGCCTATCATGGACACCAACCAAACATGGCATAACAAGCTGCTCTAAGACCAGGCATATACTGTCACATCAAGGCTGGATGAGGCAACCCAGTAGGAGGAAAAGTGTCCCACAAGTACACAAAAGAGTCAGGTGTAGCCTCCACTTCCACCTAAGATACCCACAAGAACACCAAACTAGTCAGCTATATTTTTGTAATTTTTAATTTTATATCTATTAATTACAGTTTAAATACAATTTATTGATTACAGTTTGTTACAAATACAGTTCGTATCCCTGCTGTAGCCCATCCACCACCCCCTCCCAAGCCCACTCTCCCTCCCTCTTCTTTTAAAAGAATGGTTTTTGGTTGTTCTTTGAGACTCTGCACCATATATTTTTATCATACTCTTTCCCCTCCCCTTAATGCCTCCCAGAACCTCCCCTACGCCCCTATCCATCTAATTCTATGTCCTTTCTTTTTCTCAAAACAAACAAAGGAAAACACATTTGTATTTGCCAGCTCCTCCTGAACATGGGGCCTGAAACAGAGTGATTGATATAGCCAGTGTCACTCAATTGGAGAAAACAGATTTTCTCTCACCCAGCAGCTTTCAGTTATGAATAACTTCTTGCTTAGGAGTGGGACATTATGCTGGGATTTTGTCTGGTTTGAATTTGTGAAGGTCTTATGCATGCTGTCATAGTTTCTGTGGGTGAAAATGGGTATCTGCCCTAATGTCTCTAGAAATCAGTCTCCTAGAAATCATCCACCACATCTAGCTCTTATAATTTTTCCAGCCAGCTCTTCCACTAGATTCCTGAGCCTTGAGGGGAAGGGCATGATAGCAATATCCCATTTAATGATGAGCACTGCAAAGATTCGTCTTCTCTGCGTGTTGTCCAGTTCATTAGAACTCTGGTTCAGACTTTAAGCAGTCCTAGATCAGCATGGTGGGGGAGGAAGCTGATCTGGTTTGTAGTCTTAATGATCTCAGCAGAGTTTTAGGTGTATAGCAAAATGTGTCTTGATGACTGAAAATTCATAGTCACTCGTGTTAGCTGAGGTGAAGTGTGGGTGGGCAGAAATCAAGGAGATGTGGTACAGATATCTATTATAAACATCTCCCCCATGTCTCCTTTCAAAAGTCTCTTTTCTGTAGGGTGTGGGGAAACATGACTCAATGGCTCAGAGCTTTTGTGTATTCACTTCTCCAGCACTGAATAAAGATAAAATGCTGTTTCCAAATTCCACACTTTTTCTCCCTAAAAGATTGGATTCTACATCTTGTTCACAAAGCAGCATTATGTCCTTCTTCTACCATAAACCCTAGCATAGTGAACCAGTATGCTGGGAATTGCTTTGGCCATGACTTGGAAGATAGAGAGGCCAATGGCCAGGAAACCAATTGGCAGTAAGGGATTTAGCTAATGAAACAACATCAGGGAATTGTCCTGGGTCAGATCCATTAAAACTAATTACTCACATATTACTCTCCATCTTCATTTGGAGAAGAGTCCCTTTTGCTGTGATGATTTCACAACATTTTTAAAGCCCTAAGCTGATGAAAAGCAACATATTTATTAAAGCTACATAGTTTTCAGATTTTGAACTACAAGTGGTAAAGTGAAGTTTCAGGTAGTCTTTAATTGCTTTCTGGAAGCTCCCAGTTGCCAGAACATTTTAGGCAATTAGAGTCCTGTTATTAGTGTTAATGACCATAGGCTTTTTCTACAAACGCTTACAGATGAAGTAACCTTTTACTGGCAAATTGTTATCAACATTAAGTCTTAGTAGAGTGTTAATGTTCAGATGCCTAGAAGCACTATTTGAAACACAATATCCTGCTTTTCAGCCTGAAAGTATGGCCAATGACATAATTTACTAATGAGGAAAGAGATGGTGATGTTATTACTTTCTAAAGGGAAATATATGTGAAAAAATGACAGAAAGCAAAAGACATTGCTTATTTGTGGAACACAAAATAAAGGGAGAAAGAATTACAAATAGTTCTTGCCTCTTTTGTGGCATTTTTACCTTACCATTCGATATTAACATTCATGAAGAGATCTCTATAATTCTCTGAAGCCCAGGAGCAATATCCCTTCCCGTTCAGGCAATCCATCACTTTGAAAGGTGAACAGATAATAGGAACATATGTTTCATTTATCGTTTTCTGCCAGTAGGGGAAATGACAGGCATATCGAAACTTTCTAATACCTCACTAGAAGTGTAGAAGTGGGTTATTTGCCTATGTTCCCAGAGTGTGGTCAGCATCCTTCTGCTCCAAGAGTATAAACCACCAAATTGGGAAGGTCCTTCCATCTGTCTTGTTTGAATCTCAAATGCATTTATCTAGATCTTTGGTTATCAAGTGATATGTGTGTGAGGTAGAAGGTTGGGCAAGTAGCAGCTTAGTTGTATACAGGAATATATATTTATATTACTACTACCATGAAAAGTGGGGAATCTTGGTCAAGTTTGAACTTGTATTGTTACTAGAAAATGGCATTTTTTACTAAATTTCTATTAGTAACAAAACATGGAATATTCATTGCAGACTAAAACGAATCTCTATTCACTCAAACATATGATCAGAGTCCAATATGATATATTTATCATAAGAGTATGGAACTTGTAATCTGAATGATTAAGTTAGAAATGTAATTACATATTGTTTGAAGAAAAGCTTTAATTACATTAGATTTTTTTATTTTAGTATTTATTTTTATTTGCCTTTTTAACAACCACTCTGGAAGTCAATCTGGCGCTTTCTCAGACAACTAGGAATAACACTTCCTCAAGATCCAGCTATATCACTCCTCGGCATATGTCCAAAAGAGGCTCAAGTACACAAGAAGACATTTGCTCAACCTTGTTTGTAGCAGCTTTATTTGTAATAGCCAGAAGCTGGAAACAACCCAGATGCCCCTCAACTGAGGAATGGATACAGAAATTGTGGTCCAACTACACAATGGAATATTACTCAGCAATAAAAAAGAAGGATATCATGAAATTTGTAGGTAAATGGTGGGAACTGGAAAGGATCATCCTGAGTGAGCTATCCCAGAAGCAGAAAGACACAAACGGTATATATTCACTCATATAGACATACAATATAGGATGAACCTACTAAAATCTGTATACCTAAAGAAACTAATTAAGAAGGAGGACCCTGGCTAAAATGCTCAATCCCCAGCCAGAAAGGCAAAGAAAATGGACATCAGAAGAAGAAAGCAGATGCTGAGACTTAAGGCCAACTGTTGGGCAGGTGCATGGAATCTCATGAAAGCTATGGGAAAAAGTAAGATAGGGAGAAGACAGGAGCTCCACAAGGAGAGCAACAGAACCAAAAAATCTGAGCACAGGGGTCTTTCCTGAGACTGATCCTCCAACCAAGCACCATGCATGGAGAAAACCTAGAACACCTGCACAGATGTAGCCCATGGCAATTCAGTGCCCAAGTGGGTTCCATAGTAATGGGAAGAGGGACTGCCTCTGACATGAACCAATTGGCCTGCTCTTTGATCACCTCCTCATGAAGGGGGAGCAGCCTTACCAGGCCACAGAGGAAGACAGTGCAGCCACTCCTGATGAGAGCTGATAGACTTGGATCAGAAAGAAGGAGAGGAAGACTTCCCCTATCAGTAGACTTGGGGAGGGGCATGCGTGGAGAAGGGGGAGAGAAGGTGGGATTGGGAGGGGAGGAGCGAGGGGTTTATGGTGGAATACAGAGTGAATAAAGTGTAATTAATAAAAAAACAAATAAGCAAGGTCTAACAAATATTTCTTAATCAGTTTTCTGATTACAGTGCCGTAATGTTCTAGAAAGTATACTTAAACATGTTTTTAGAAGAAACCCTAAACAACTAAGGAAGTGAAAACTCAGTAAGGTGAATCCCATATGATTCATTTATGAAGTATTAGAGACAGCATTCAATGTCACTTCTTTCTCTTTTATAGACACTGTAATGTGTATTCTTCCCTAAATTACCTCCAGAGGATATTTATGCAATTTGTAGTGAAAATAGTCATCATCTAGGATAAAAACTTAATGTGTTTCTATACATTGAAGAGCTCACTGTAGTATGATGAACACTGATGATCAAAAGAAGAAGATGCATTTCTCATGTTTGGAAAATTATCTCCTAGCCTTGGGCATCTTATTCAATGACTAAAACACATGCTAATATAATAAAGAGTCTTAGGAGCATTGACAGTGAATTCTCTAACTCTGTCTTCGGAGTCATGGAGGCTCCACAGAAGAGGTAACATTTAAAGTTGGCCTTAAAAAGAAAGTAGGGATTTGTGATGAAATAAATCTTTGTAATGTAATTATAAAGTATGACCCTGGGCAAGCTAATTGGATTTTTCTGATTCTCAATCTGAAGGCCAAATGAGATTTAAAATCACTTGAGCGCTTTCAGATGGTAGGCTAGGATTATTTGCAAGATGTATATAAATAATACTCCTAAGGATAGCAGATAAGGGCTAGTCTATTGGAAAATTAAAATACTGTGATGGTTGCCATTGACTATCAGCTTGACAGGATCTGGAACTACCTAGATAGTGGTATATTAGTTTTTTTCTGTTGCTGTGATAAACACAATGACCACAGGCAAACTGAGGAGGAAAAGATTATTTCATTTTATATTTCCATGTCACAGTTTTTATTGAATTAAATCAGGGCAGGAGCTAAAGCAGGAATTTGGAGTCAGGAACTAGAGCAGAAGCCATGGGGAATGCAGCTTATGAACTTGATCTCCAGGCTCATATTTATCTACTTATCTTATGCCACAGGACCACCTGCCATGGGATGGCATTGCCCTCTGTATGCTGTGCCCACCTGTATCACTCATTAATCACAAAAATGAACAGTAGACTTGCCTATGTGTCAATCTGATGTAAACTTTGATGGTTATTTTTGGTTGTCAACTTGACTGTATCTGTAATGAACTACATTCAGAAGTGGAAGACACAGCTGTGATCTCAGTGTTAAGGTGGAAAACATGCCTTTAATATAGATCTTCAGGCCAGAAGACATAGGCTTTTGATCCATATCTTGAGGTAGGAAGACACATGTCTTCAGTATAGATCTTAAGGTAGGATCACACACCTTTAATGTGGGCCACCTGCTGGAAGCCTAATAAGGATGTGAAAGAAGGAACATTTTGCTCTTTGCTTTCTTGCTTTCGCCTTGCTAGTACATCCATCCCTTTGCTAGCATTCTGAGCCTATTTTGGGGTTCCAGCATTATATAGAAGACCAACTGAAACATCCAGCCCTGTGGGACTGAGCAACTACTACATTCTTGGACTAACCATTGTTGGAATCACAGCAAGCCATTGTTGGATTGTTGGACTGCAGCTTGTAATTAATTCCAATAAATTCCATATATATGTATATGTGAGAGAAAGATTCATTCTATAAGTTCTGTGACTCTAGAGAACTCTGATTTATACAGATTTTGGTACCAGGAGTGCTTCTAGAGAAAGAGAAAAAATAAAGATGATTTTTTTAAGTATCTGGAAAAGAGTTTTCAATTCACCAGCACCTTCAAATCCACCAGCACCTTCAGCTACTGAAGGCTTTCCAGTCAACCCCTCTCCTGGGAGCTCAGCATACCAAAAGCTCATGGTGTTAACTATATTACAAACTTAAGGAGATAAATGCAGTTGACTATCACGATTCATCAGTTGTGAGTTGCAATGGATTTGGTGACCTTGCATATGAAACTTTTGACAGTTTGGGGAAAAATAAGGAAAATGATGCTGCTGGTTGGTTGCTCTTAGCATCTCTGGATAAATTGCTAAAGGATAGGAATAATCTCTGTGATAAAATTAACCAACTTCCAGCATGTCAGAGTACCGTGAAGGACAACAAAGAACTTAGTGATAAAATAGACCAGCTGCAGATGTGCATAAATGGTCTAAAGGTTTCTAAATGTTCACTGGAAGAGAATCTTCTCTTCAGCAGCCACAGAGAAAGTTGTAGAAAAACAAACCGAAGCCCTAATTAGAAGGTTGGCTGAATTACAACAATAATTCAAGTCCCAGACTCAGAAGGTGTCAACAGTTAAAGTAAGGGCATTGATTTGGTAAAGAACTAGGATCCTATAACTTGGGATGGTGATGTGTGGGAGGTCACATTTGAACTGAGAACTTTGAAACCTCTTCTTAAAGGTTTATCTCACCTGAGGAAGTATTGCCCTCACCCCACCCCTTGAAATGTTGCCCTTTTCATCTTTGACTGAAGAAATTAAATCCTTTGTTGTCTACTAAACCAGCCATGACTTTCTCTAAAGGAAGTGCCAGGCAAAACAATACTGATTTCCCTCAGGGGTCATCAATAGTTGCCTCTAGACTTATAGTCAGACATAAGGCAAAGCAAGATCCAAGAGGAAGTAGAAAGTGTGGAGTAGAAAGTGAGGAGTTGCATCACACTACTAAAGAGCTTAATGATCTTGATAAATCATTCAAGCAGAAGTCTGAGGAATATGTGTGGGGATGGATTTTAAGGGTGTAGGATAATGTTGGAAGGAACATAAAACTAGATCAGGCAGAGTTTGTTGATACTGGCCTTCTGAGTGGGGATTCTAGGTTTAATATGGAAGCTCACTCACTTAAAAATGTGCCAAAAGTTTGTTTGAGTGATTGGCTGTAGCATTATAAAAAACGGCCTATTGAAAAGGATTTGGAGATGCCTGATATTCCTTGAGTTAGTGTTAACAAAGTGATTTTAAGGCTCAGGAAAATTGCAAAGTTAGAGTGGATATGCTGCATAAAACCTAATCCTCCATAATGGAAAGGCTTAGGAAACATGTCCTTCACTGTCACTCTAATATGCAAAATAGTGAGAGTGGCATAGCACATTTGTGTAATGGAACTTTTGCTTTCTTTGTAAGCTCAGTTATGTTATGTAAATGTTTTTGTTTTAATCCCAAGTGTGGAATTTTAGGTTGGGCTTTAGTTTGTCCATGGCTGATAACTGTCTTGTGTTGGGCATGGTCTTTGTCAACTGGTAGTGGCCTGCCTTGTGCAGCATGGAGAGGTGCATGGTCTAGGGCTCTGAGGATAGAAAAATGAGATCCCAGAGAGAGAGAGTCGGGTGGGTCAGGTGATGGTGGAATGTGGTGAGTGGCAGTTTGGAGAGAGCAGAGAGATAGTGAGAGATGCTTTGGGAGCACCATCTGCTGCTGACAGAGATTGGTTTAGGCTTAAAAGAACGCATCAACCCTAATCAACTGGGAGATGGAAAAGGATCTGTACCCCCTTCTCCCCACTAACCTCTCCTATCCTACTTAGGTTTGGGGAGTTTCAAGGGAGAGGCTTTAAGGAACTCCAAATGAAATAAAGCTTAAAAAAGAGTGCTACACATTTGGAGAGTTTTGCTGTCATCCTTTTTCTTGTGCTGGACCATACAGTTGGACATGCTGCTGCTCAGTTGAATGAATTAAATGCAACAGGTTTAATTGGGCCCTGAGGAAACAGGGTCCAGGAGGCAGTATTGAATCACCACAGGCAAGGTGATTGTAGTTATCATGATGGGCAGCATAGACAAAGGGATGTTCATAATGGCTTAACACACAATGGTCAAAAGAGGCAAAGTGAATTTTATAGTGACTTGACTTGTACAGACCTTTGGTACTGGCCAATCATGGTGTCTTCAGACATGGAATAGATAAGAAGCCTACTGCATTTTTGTTTAATCTCTGTAAGTGGAAAATTTTCAAACAAATGAAAGAAAAGCTGCATTGGATTGTGGCAAAAGACAATGTCAGCCAGTCAATCAATTTCCAGACTGGAGCCAGTTTGCAGATCCAGATCCCCTTGAATAAAGGGATTGCCAGGCTCCCCTGAGAAAGGACCTTGATAAAATATGTAGAAGTTTTATTGTTAGCCTTTCTCCAGTCCATCCCCAGAGGGACCTACAGCCTTTTACAAGGATAAATGTGCACTAGGGAAAAGAAAATAATCTGGCCTTCTGAGTTCTATTGAATACTGGTTATAAATTGATCCTTGTTCCAGGAGAACCCAAGAAATATTGTGGCCCTCCAGTTAAAGTAGGGGCTTATGGAAACCAGAACATTAATGGAATTTTAGCTGATGTCTGACTCACAGTAGGTTCAGTAGGTCCCTGAATTCATCCTGCATTTATTTCCCCTGTTCCAGAATGTATACTTTGAAGAGAGAACTTAGAAGTTGGAAGAATTATCATACTGGTTCCCTGACCTCTGGAGTGAGGGCTATTATGGTTGAAAGGGCTAACTGGAAGCCTTTAGAGTGGCCTTTGCCAAAAAAAAATAGTTAATCAAAAAAGGTATTGCATCCCTGGAGGAACTATAAAAAATAGTGCCATTAAGGACTTGAAAGATGCAGGGTTGGTGGTTCCAACCACATTTCCCTTTAACTCTCCTATATGGCCAGTTCAGAAGACAGATAGCTTGTGAAGAATGACTGCTGACTATTGAAAACTCAATCAGGTAGTAACTCTGACTACAGGTGCTCTACCAGATGTGGTGTCCTTACTTGAGCAAATCAACACATCTTCTGGTACAAGGCATGCAGCTATTGATCTATCAAATCCCCTTTTCTTGGTATCTGACCACCGGAAGCAATTTGCTTTCAGTTGGTAGAGCCAGCAGTACACTGTTACAGTTTTTACCTCAAGGATACATTAACTCTCCAGCCTTGTGTCATAACCTAGTTAGAAGGGATCTAGATCATCTGTCTTTTCCACAAAAATCATGATACTGATGACATTATTATGCAATTGAATCAACTGAGCAGGAGGCAGCAACCACGTTCAACTCTCTGGTAACACTTATATATATTAGAGGATGGGAAATAAGTCCAACCAAAATGCAAGGATCTTCTACCTCAGTGATATTCTTAGGAATCCAGTGGTGTGGGGCATGTAGAGATATTCCTTTTGAGGTGAAGGATAAGTTTTTGCAAATGGTCCCTCTCACCACCAGGAAGAAGCGCAGTGTCTAGTGAGCATATTTGGATTCTGGAGACAGTACATTCCCCACTTGGTTGTGTTATTCCAGCTCATATATCAAGTGAGTTGGAAAGATGCTTGGGGCTGGGAACAGGAGAAAGCTCTTCAATAGGTCCAGGCTGCTGTGCAGGTTGCTCTACCACTTGAACCATACGATCCAGCAGACCTGATCATTCTCGATGTGTCAGTGGCAAAAAAAAAAAAAAGAAAAGATGTTGTTTGGTGCCTTTGGCAGGCCTTGATAGGTGAATCACAGAAGAAAGTGTTGGAGTTTTGGATCAAGGCTCTACCATCATCTACAGACAACTCTTTCTTTGAAAGACAGCTCTGGCCTGCTGTTGGGTCTGAGTAAAAACCGTGTGTTTGCAATGAGCCACCAAGTTACCATGAGACATGAGCTGCCCACCATGAGCTGCATGTTATTAGACCCACCACGTCATAAAGTAAGATGTGCACAATAGCAATGTATTATCAAATTGAAGAAGTGTATATGTGATGGGGGATGACAACATAGGCAAGCTACAAATGAAGATGTTGCCCAAATGCCTTTGGTTTCTGTTGCAATGCCATCTGCCACCAAACGTGCACTTATATTCTCATGGAGTATTCTCTATGATTGACTGACTGAGGAAGAGAAGACCAGAGCCTGGTTTACTGATGGCTCTGCACATTATGCAAGCACACTCAGAAGTAGACAGCTGCAGCATTAGAACCCTTTTCTGGAACAACCCTGACTGATACTGGCAGAGGGCAATCTTCTTTACAGTGGGAAGAATATCAGGTGGTACACATGTTGTCAGAGTTTGTTTGGAAGAAAAAAAGAACTGGCCAGATGTTTGATTATTCCCTAATTTATGGACTATAGACATTGGGTTGGGTGGATGGTCAGGGAATTGGAAGGAGTATGACTGGAAAATTGGTGAGAAAGATATCTGGGGGAAAAGTATTTGAGTAGATTTCTCCAAATGGCCAAAGGATGTGAAGATATTTGTGTTCCATGTAAATGCTCATCAAAAGGTGACTTTAACTGAGGAGGAATTCAATAATCAAGTAGCTAGGATGACCCATGCTGTGGACAGTCAGCCTCTTTCCCTAGTCATCTCTGTCAATGTCCAATGGGTCCATGAGCAAAGTGGCCATGGTGGCAGAGATGTGGGTTATGCATAGGTTGACATTCCCCAAGGCTGACTTGGATAGTGCTGCTGCTGTGGGTCAGATCTGCCAACAGCATAAACCACACTGAGCCCCAAATATGACACCATTTCTTGTAATCTTGGGGTGACTACACAACAACCTGCCACCAGGTTGACTACATTGAGCCAATTCCTCCATGGAAAGGGCAACACTTTGTCCATACTGGAGTAGATACTTATTCTGATCATGGATATACCTTTCCTGTATGTAATGCTTCTGCCCAAACCACCATCCCTGAACTTATAAAATGCCCTATCCACCATCATGGTATTCTACATAGTATGCTTCTGACAAAAGAACAAAAGTGTGACAGTGAGCCGAAGATTATGGAATCCATCGATCTTAACATATTTTCCATTATTCTGATGCAGCTAGCCTGACAAAAGGATGGAATAACCTCTTGACCATAGTTACAGTACCAATAAGGTAGCAGCAACACAGAGGTCTGTGGCAGGGTTATCCAGAAGGCAGTATATACTTTGAATCAGTGTCCAATATATGGTACCATTTCTTCCATAGCCAGGATTCATGGTTCCAGGAATCAAGGGGTTAAAAAGTGAATAGCTCCACTCACTACCAACCCTAGTGACCCACTAAGAAAATTTTTGTTTCCTGTTTCTGCCACCCTAAGTTCTGCTTGCCTAGAAGTTTGGTTCCAGAGTTGGGAGCACTCCTGCCAGGAGCTACAACAAATATTCTATTGAACTGGAAGCACAGACTTCCCCCTGGTCTCTTTGGGCTTCTAATGTCCTTAAACCAACAGGCTAAGAAAGGATTAACAGTGTTAGAAGAGGTGATTGATCCATAATACCGTGGGGGAAATTAGATTGCTTCTCCACAATGGTGTTAAAAACATTATGTCTGGAGTGCAGGAGATACTTTAGGGCATCACTTGGTGCTACTGCGTCCTGTGATTAAAATCAATGGAAAACTACAACAGTCTAATCAAGTCAGGATGACAAAGGGCAAGGACACATCAGGAATGGGTCATTCCTCTAGAAAAAGAACCAAAATCTGTGAGAAAGTTGCCGAGGGTAAAGCAAATACAGAATGGGTAGTAGAGGAAGGTAGTTATTAATACCATCTAAGGCCGCATGATTAGTTGAAGAAACAAGGATTATAATTGACAGGGATGCTTCTGTTTTATTTAAGAATGAACAAATGGGATGGACATTGAGTGGAGGAGAAAACAAGCAACAGAACAGGAGCATGCCAAAGAGGACCTATGGGGGGGGGGGGTCAATGTAGCGATGTATCAGAGCAGATATTAAGACTCGAGATCAAGCC
>CM053742.1:4246465-4274744 GCA_028658305.1 Pachyuromys duprasi
CTTGATTTTCTCACCGTAGGAGTTCCGCTCACCTGGCACTCACAATGCTGGCGTTTTAGGTCCCAGAGTTCAGTCTCCTGGTCGCTGTGTTGTTTCTGCTCTCCTACTCCTGAGACACAGTGTTCTCTCGTGGCAGCCATCTTGGATCCCTCCAAAACAATTGTTAAAAGGCAAAGATACTGCCTTCTACTTCATGTGACAGGTTATTATAAAATGTTGATAGCTGTGTACTATAAAACTAAAAGTAAGTAATCAGTGCCCTATCTAGCTTTATGCCTATGTGACACAACTTAGAGTCATCTGAAAGGGAAGCTCAAGTGAGAAGTTGCTTTCATATAATCCAGCTATAAGTCATTCTCAGTTAGTGATCATGGAAGAGATCCCAGCCCATGAGTGGTTCCATCCCTAGGCAGGTGGTCCAGGGTTCTATCAGATAGCAGGCTAAGCAAGCCATGTGAAGCTGGCCATGTGAAGCAAGCCAGTAAGCAGCACACCTCCATGGACTCTGCATCAGCTTTTACCATTTGAGCTCTTTCCCTGACTTCATTCAGTGTTGAACAGTGCTGTGGAAGGGTAAGCCAAATAATCCCTTTCTTCCACAAGTTCCTTGGCCATGGTGTTTTATTCCAGCAAGAGTATCACTAACTGAGACACTCGGGTACAAAGTTACTAATTTTACATAGAAGTAATTAAGATGAATATGGTGGTTTTGCTGGGTTGGTTTTTCATTCATTCCTGCACAATTGATGATAATGAAGATACAAGAAAATAAATTCTAAAACTGTTTTAAATTAAAAGTGTTTTTAGTTAAAGCAGTTTTAAAATCACATTCCAGGTATCAGAGCAGAGGTAGCCTTAACATATGCCCTCAAATTTCTCATGTTAGCGGTAGGAGATCTTACCACAAGCGTCGCTGGAAGAATACTGTCTCCTTCAATGTTCAAAAGTCATATTTTTAAAAAGTCTGAGAAGTGAAAAGGAAGAGTTCAGCAAAACATTTTTAAGAAATATTGCAACACCATAAAATAGTATATTAATACCATTTGTCAAAGCTGAAACATAAAAAAGATATAAAACTGGATAGTTCACAAGAAAAAAACAAAAACAATATCCACACACTCATTCATTCTGAAGCACTAGAGATGGGATAGAGAATATTCCTGTGAGGACTCTGTATACTCAGAGCAAAGAAATCAACCAAAGTTCCTCTCAGAATTAGTAACCCAACTTTTAGCATGTGTGTGTGTTTGTGAGTGTGTGCGTGAGACAGAGAGATTAAATAAAATGCTTTAAAATTAACAGAAGGGAACATAAAAGTACCATTCAACATATAAAATTTACAATAAAATTACACCTATCTTTAATATAAAAGCAATTAATAAATGAGAAAAATATATAAGACAACTTTAAAGTAAAAGCATGAAAAAATAGAAGAAGATTGTGGAAGTAGAAAGAAAGAAAGAAATTGAAGGATAAGGGATAAAAAATAAAATACAAGCAGAAGTAGACATATAGAAAGAATCAAAATGGCTCATTAGTGGGGCTGGAAAAATAGCTCAGCAGTTAGGAGCAGTGCTCAGACTTTGAGAGGATCCCAGTTCCATTCTCAGCACATGGCAGCTCACAACTATCTTGTTTTGTTTTATGAGAATATTTAAAAACAAAAGATTATCATCATAGTAAAAACAAAAAGACCCTAAAGGTATAAAATTTCCTTTTCTAAAGAGGCAGGGGAAATTAGGGAAAGTCAGTCTAGATAGAAGGTCATTCCCTCACTGAGAGAACTGCCTGTGGTCGGCTGGCTTCTTGCTGATGTGTTTAAAGGTCTTGGACTTCTCTACTTTCTTTGTTTTCTGGTACCGGAAGCCACCGCCACCTCCTGTCTTTTTAAGCTTACCTTCATGGCTGCTCACGTTCCATCTTTAACTACAGTTGCAAGAGATCTGAAACCTACCATGAACATCAGTTGTACGAGTGCTGTGCATTCATCCATGCAGCCAAAACATCATATACACAAAACAAATCTAAAAAAGGTTTTGAGTGGTCATTATGCATATGCAACAAATCATGCCAAAATGTGACTGGAAGCCTCAATAATCATTTATTTTGCGCTTGGGTCTATAAACTGGGAAGATTTCAGGAAGAACAGCTCATTACTATTCATTGTCAATTTGGGAAGCTTAATGTTTGATGACTCTTTAGATAGAGGCTGGAACCAATAAAGGCTTGTGTGCTCAAATGCCTTGTAGTTGAATCTATCAGTTGGGTCTGTCAAGTGGAACACTTTCGTTGGACATCATCATGTGACTTGAGATTCTTTATAGATATTGAGAATAGTTTCCAAGAGAAAGTCCCCAAAGGTCAAATACAGTTATTGTGTTTAATAATCTGCCCATTAAGACTTCAAGAAATAGTGGGGCATAGTGGCCTTTGATCCCAGCACTCAGAGAGGCAGAGGCAGGCAGATCTCTGTGAGTTCGAGGACATCCTGGTCTGCGAAGTGAGTCCGGGACAGCCAAGGCTACACAGAGAAACCCTGTCTCAAAAACACCAAAACCAAAAAAGATTTCTAAAAGGGAATCAGACACCTCTACCCATGGAAGAAATAAGAAACAAGAATCTGATAGTCTTTAACAGGCATGTGCACTGGAAAATGTTTTCATTCATCTTAGAATGAAGAGAAAATGCCACAGGAAATGAGAATATATTCACAAAATTATTCATGGAACTAAATGAAAACCTACTCAGTCATTAAGAAACATAACCATTTACATATAATTGACATAAAAGATTGGAAGAATCTTGAACCAAAGAGAAAAGTCAGAGAAACAAAAGACTATAAATAACTGGAGGTCCAGCTTGCAAAGAGCACTGTTACCCTCCTCAGATCTTTTATTCTATGGTATCAAATATTTTCAAAATGTTACTACTTTTTATAATTACAGATAGAAATATGGTTGTCTTATTTTGGGTTTTTTTTTGAGATTGTAATTTAATTAAATTTCTCCCTTCCCTTTCCTTATTCCAAACTCTCCTGTAAGTCCCTCTCCACTCTACTTTGGAAATATAGTTGTGTTTACTAGATAATTTAGCAAATGGGCTAAAAGGCTCCATACAAGACAAGGAGTGGGTGCAACATAGAAGTTAGTTCTTCCTTCTGCATAAATATATGATCAAAATAAGATTTGAAAAAAGAAAAATCATATCCAATTTATACAGAAAAGAGAGGAAGTAAGTCTAGGCCTGACCAGCTCTGATTAACTGATATACTTATCAGGGTTCCTGACATACAACTAAAATAATATCCTTCCCAGTGTAGTGTGGCATGATAGTTACCATCCTGAAACTGAACTGCTGTAGTGACCTACAAACAAAACAAAACAAAACAAAAAAACCTTAACCTTTAATCATAGCAACAAAATAATTAGAACATTGAAGCTAATAGGTAGATCTAAGATAATGGTAATGAGACTGCTGACATTCCTTAGTGAAAGCAATGTGATCTGTTAGAAGACCTCCTACAATTCCAGTTACCACTCCCTCTTGTCTCAAGTGCACGGGGTCTTGAGAGGGTAATTGAACATATAGGAGACATAAGGTTGACTAAGGGTTTACCTCCAGTGGTACAGCTGGCCATGAACTGGGCATGCTGGGGATAGGAATTTCAATAATATAGCTTCCTTAGAGTCATCCATGCCCTTGTCACTAACCACAGTAAACTGACTAGTTCACCAAACAAGACAAAAACTCTTTTCTGTGGCTTGTAAGTACCTTCTATTTGGGGTGAATAGACCCTTTATGTCTTTATGTCTCCCTGGGGAATTTTACACAATACCTACATTATAACCCTTAGAAATAAAAAGTAAAATGAAGTTTTCCAGTGTGATACCATGCTTCAGTCAAACTGAACTTCCTGCTCCTCCAATTATTAACAGAATAAGAATATGTTGTTAGTATAGTGTTATAAACTGATTTTTACAAACAAGGCTACAACAATACCTCCCATCTGAAATAGTTTTATAAAGATAGATAGATAGATAGATAGATAGATAGATAGATAGATAGATAGATAGATAGATAGATAGACAGAAAGATAACCTTATTGAATCATTGAGAGGCACAGTGTAATTCTCATCCCTTCTGTTTGAATTCAGACTGGTGACTTGCTGGTAATAATTAGAATCTAAATAAAGTTATGCTGTGTAGCTTGCAAAGATAGATCTTTAAAGGGCTTGATATTTCTTGCTTTCTGTATCTGAATGTCCTAAGTTATTATCCAATCCCCATTCTCATAGAAGTGCAATGCAAATTATAAGCCATGTACAGAATAGCGGATCATTTTGCCTAAGCCCCACAGATGACTTCTCCCAGATAGATGGACAAAGAAGTCTCTCAATCATCCTAGCCACCAGCTCCCATGCCATTGAAGGCAATTTAGATCTTTTGATGTGAAGATCCAGTCACTATAGAACAAAAATAATTTTAATCCTATTCCACCATATCCTGTCCCAATTCTTTACTCGCAGAATCTATAATTGAATACAGAATGTATTTTATACTAGTATATATTGGAGATGTTTGCTACATAGTAAATGACCAGTGCAATGTATAAACATCTGAGAGCTACCGTCTCCTCTTTCCTATCTTCCTCCTACTCATATGTTCATACCTAAAATTCTTCTTCTTTTTTAATTTATTTTTTAAAGTTTATTCATTATATATCCCGATTGAGTTCTTTTTCTTAAAAGTATCTTTTTATCTAACATTTTCTCTGGCAAGTAATGATAACCTTTTGATGACAGCCTAATTTTAAAATAAGTTTCTACCCACTCCTTTCCTAATTCAATTGTCCTATATAGAGAAACTCTGCACCGCCACCCTGTTCCCATATGTGTCCATAGAGAAAAACAGAAATTTCAATAACTGTCATATAAGCAAAGGAATGGAATGCCTAAGAAAAGATTGAAGGAAATACTAGAAATCAAAAACTTTACAATAGAAAAAAAGTAAAAACACTATAATAGAAATAATGCTTTTAATGGGCGCGTTGGCAAATAATTGTATCTACTACAGCCAATACTGCCAAAAAGATATGACTGAAAGAAATTTCCAAGGACATGAACAGTGTGTGCTGAATAGAAAGCATAAAGGTTTTCAAAAATTATAAAATCTGGAAAAATGGGAAATAATATCCAAGTACTCCTGGATAACTATATTACACTTTGGGTATAATAATAGCATTCTAATCTGTCATCTATATTTTTCAAAAAGCTAATTACAGATAATTAATAAATTACACATATATTTATGCATCACAGAGAGAAGCCTGAAGTGTTGACAAAAATCTCAAAATCTGAGTAGCAGAAATATGCTATTAATGAACTCAAGGTGTGTATACTTCTATAACGAAGAAAATATCACTGAGAATTTTTCTGTAATTAATAAATATAGGTTTTCTTTTAGATATTATTAGCAAATGGTATGTTAGCAGAATGAATTTGAAATAGATTCTCAAATGTAAAGCATGAACAAAAAATCAGAATGGGATTCTAGCGCAGGATTATCCAGCAGAAATATAACTTAAGCCATACGTTGAGTTTTAAGTTCTCTTCTCTTAAAACATAAAACCACAAAATTCAATAAAATACTAAATTTTGTGTGATTCATTCTATTCATTACATCAACATATAATAATTTTAAACATTAGTAATAACATTTCACCTTCTTTTTTTTTTCCATACTGAATTTTCTAAAATCTATGTTTTAACTGTTCAGTAGTTACATTTACCATGGACAGCATACTTTTAGAGTCTGAAATCTGAATGTGTGGCTCTTAGATGGGAGATACTAGAACAACCTAGGGGCTCATTAAAGTACAAAATTTTGGATTTCACCCAGACGTACTTAATCAGAATTTGCATTTTAACAGGATTTCCACTCCCTGGAGTGATTAGTACACACTACAGTTTGAAACACTCTTGTTTAGAATGACAGCATTCTTAGAGAAATGGAAGAGGAGAAGAGACACAGTAGGGCAAATTCAAATGTGTACTAATAAGCTACCTAAGCCATACAAATGTTGCTGGTCTTTGAACTCAATTTATATTTTGAAAGTCCTAAAATATTACTTCAGAAGTACTCACTGAATAGTTTTACATTTTCCAGTACTGTAAAGTAAGAACTAGCCTAGACTGAAAAACATATATCTTCAAAGGATAAGACCATTGCAGATGAAAATATCAAAACACAACAGCAGTACTATTACTAGCAGAGCAAATTTGTGAAAATCAGAAAGTAATTGCTATGAGCTGCCAGGTAGTGGGAGCAACTTGAACATAGATCAAAGTTATCAGACAAGGTAGATAACCTGACTACCAGGAAGAAGTCTCAGCTAGGCTACAAAAGAGAAGTAAACACCTGTAAGAAAAATATGAAAAGGGGCATTAGAAAGATTAGGTTCCACTTCATGCAATGATTTCTAGCCATTCATTGTTTTCTAAAGGCAAGGCAAAACTTTAGTGCACATGCCTATCAGTAAAAACTGAAGACACACTTATTTATAAGTTTAATGTACTTACTATGTCAACAAACACATTAAATATTAATTAAAATTAACTTTTTAATATATCATCTTTTTAGGTTTTTCAAGACAGGGTTTCTCTGTGGAGCCTTGGCTGTTGTGGGCTCACTTTCGAGGCAAGGCTGGCCTTGAACTCACAGAGAACTGCCTGCCTCTGCCTTTGCCTCCCTAAGGGCTGGAATTACAGGTGTGTGCTACCATGCCCATCTTAATATATCATCTTGATTTAAACAAAATTCACATCCATACTCATATATTGGTTTTCTCCCAAAAGTTTTGGGAGCCACCGCTCTAAGCCACTATTTATTTTATTAAAAAGAAGAAGAAGACTTAGTGTTCTCCTAACAGCATACAGCATTGAGTTATGCAATAAAAACAGGCACAAAGTGGTGGGAACCAAGACAAAGTCAGTCAGGAACCTGAAATTTGTTATGTTAACCTTGGAGAGCTCAGCTGTGGACAGTGTTTGCCTTATCAAAAGAGGGTTTACTGTACTCCACTTGAATAAGTCTCAGCACAGTTTTGGAAAGTGATCTTTCTTTTAGCAAAAAGTTTTCAAGTTCCTTTTAAGTCTCTGTTTTAAGGTTCTACAAAGAAAGCTTTGAGGGCCTCCCAATTTAATGTACTACCTCTTCTTGGTCTTGTTTGAGTTTTTGTTGTTGTTCTTCTTAATGTTGTTTTAGTATTGAGGATCAAACTTAAGGTCTTATGCATATTAGGTAAAGATAATAACTCCATGTCATATTTTTTACACAGTCTTAGTGACTGGCCCAATGTGGCATTGAAACTCGCTTTATAGTCCAGCTGGACCATGAACTTATGATTTGCATGCTTCAGACATTGCATAGCTGGGATTACACACATGTGCAGATAGATCCATCACTATCATACTTTTCCCCCTCATATATCATCGGAACTGGAAACTTGTAGTTTCTTTAGAAAATCATACTAAAGTCTGTACACCTAAGGAAGCTAAACAAGAAGGACTCTGGGTAAGATGCTCAATCTTCATTCAGAAAAGCAAACGGGATGGACATTGGAAGAAGGAGAAAGCACAGAACAGGAAAGGAGCCTACCACAGAGGTCCCTTGAAAGACTCAACCCAGCCGGGTATTAAAACATATGCTGAGAATCATAGCCAAACGTTCAAAGCGCAGTGAATCTTATGAAAGAAGGGGGAGATAGAAAGACCTGGAGAGGACAGGAGCTCCACAAGTAGAGCAACAGAACCAAAAAGATCTGGGCACAGGGGTCATTTGTGAAACTGATACTCCAAACAAGGACCATGCATGGAGATGACCTAGAACCCCTGCACAGATGTATCCCATGGCAGCTCAGTGTCCAAGAGGATTTTCTAGTAAGGGGAACAGGGACTGTCTCTGACGTGAACTCAGTGGCTGGCTCTTTGATCACCTCCTTGTGATGGGGGAGAAGCCTTACCAGGCCACACAGGAAGACAATGCAGCCAGTCCTGATGAGACCTGATAGACTAAGGTCAGATGGAAGGGGAGGAAGACCTCCACTATCATTGGACTAGGGGAGGAACATAGGAGAATAAGAGGGAGGAAGGGTGAGATTGGGAGGGGAGAGGAAGGGGGCTACATCTGGGATAGAAAGTAAAAAAAAATTAATTAAAAAAAAAGAAAAAGAAAGTCATGCCTTTGACAGGTACTAATGCTAGACTATGAGCTTTAAGAGGATAGTGATTTGTTCATCACTGTTTCTTAACCACTGAGTCCTGATTTTGACATGTGCTATTACTAGCACTAAATAAATATAGGGTTTTAGAATGGTAGACACAGGAAAGGAAATATGGTCATCATAGGCCTTTTACTATAATATGTTTATTAATTATTTTCTACTTTATAAATTTATGCTGAATAAACCAAGTCAGAGAAAAGTAACTGGGCCTACAGTTACTACATACATAGTGTTTGGACCAATGATTGACAGTCAGGGGCCCTCCAAAGTTACAACTCACTACTTGAGGAAGTCCACTCAAGCATCAGATAATTAACAACACATGTTTAGCTCTTCTTGCCTTAGGCTCTGAGAGATATGTAAAATATTGATGCAGCAAGTCATAGACTGTTGGATTCACTGGAAACAGTTCACATAAGCTGAAATTTCTAACCTATTTTCTCTGTGTATACAATACTACATGGCCCAAATTTAAATGTAAATTTTGCCTTATATGGTGAACATGTGAATGGCCCAGATCCCGATTTACCATTAAAACAAAAATTCATTCTATCACTTTCTACCCATCTATTTAATACTCTTTAGGTCACCATTAAGCCATTTTATAGTATTAGAGTCAGGCTTCTTAGCTTGCTTGATTTTACAGAACATTATCTAATGTTAGCCAACATTATGCATGCCTGTACCTTGTTGTGATATTTGTGTCATAAATGTACTTTCTCTAGCCTCATTTGGGGGGAATATCATAAATACGCAATAATCTATCCTTGAATCCTTGACTTTATTTGCTTTCAGTATATTCTTTAATTATTATACGCATGTGTTATTTGTCATTTTTCAGTTGAGAGACTGTGCCAAACTTGCCAGAAGCAGGAAAAATTCACATTTAGAGAATGATTTTCACTGCATTTGGATTCTTAATCTTTCATGATCTTCCTGAAAGACATTTTGAAGAATTTCTCAGACGATGGATACATCATTTTCTGTGACTGGTGACAATCTGACTTCATAAGTGGTCTTTCTGAGAGGTTGTAAGACTCAACAAGTTAAGATCCCAGAAATCCCCCATGTTCCAAATCTAAAAATGTACATTTCCTTCTACCAGCTAGGGTACAAAGAAACACTTCTCCTCCTCTGAAAGAAAATGACCAACATAATCTTGCTCAGTGTATCTGATATTTTGTGTACGTAAACTACTACTCCCTTATAGACTTAAAGGAAACACATATAACTTTAATAGTTAGAAAAAAAAATCTTGTAAATCTCCTTCTGCTGTTTAATAATTCCATTACTCTTATTGGAATGATGTAGCAGCCAGTAGAGACACCTTGTGGAAGTCAGCTCATGGGTAAATGTTCAGTCTCATGCTGTTTTAACAACATTGGCTCCATCATCAGTGCAAATAGAAACAGTAGAAAGAATGTGAGGAATGAGATATGTATTTGTAATTTCAGCTGTGATTATGGTTTCCCACTGCACCGAAGGTACACTTTCTGGGAGATGAGGAACCAGCCCAGTGCCACAGAGTCTCTTGTGAGAGCTTACTCAAAATTTGATGGTAATGATTATGATGTAATTTCATGAAGCAGCCTTCAGTTAACAAACTCTGTGAATCTAAATCTGCCCCGATTTTACTTGCCCTTCAGGAAGAGTTAAAATATGGAGAAACGCAAAAAAAAAGCCTTTTTACAAATATACTGCAGTTTAAATGAATATAGAAGCAGTATGCACCCCTTTAAAGTTGGATGTTTCATATTTCCATTTTATTTTTGGGGTCTACTTTAGTCTGAGCACAATAAATGCTAGTATAATCATATATAAATGTGATTAATTTTAGACTCTAATGTAACTCTTTTCACCATCTCAAGACAGATGGTGTATAGAATACTTGTTGGAGTTGGGCCTGCCAACTTACAACATTTTCATTATAGGATGGTGTTTCTAATATAAGTAACTTGGTCCTCTATTTTCTCTGCTGTGTTGACTATTTCCTCACCAGGGATGCTTCCATAAATATGTGAAAATGTCTGATGTACTTAACTCAACCCTGTTTTGAATGTTAGAATCAAATGGAGAGGGGTCCCAGAACAGAGATGACCCAGTGGTTGAAATTTAATTGTGTAATGTAGAGGAACTGAGTTTGAATCTCAGCAATGATAGTAGGCAGCTCACAACTACCTGTAACCCTCACTCCAGAGGAATCCTATGTTTGTGGCCACCTCTGGCACTTGTACTCACACATATAAACAGATGCATAATTTAAAAATAAAATAAATCCTTTTTTTTCAAAATGACATGGGGAGATTTCAAAAACTACCCAGCAGCATGCCTGCACCACAGACCAACTAAACAACAACTTGGGTATAGCAGCGTCCAGCACCATCACTTTCAGAGCTCTAAAGGAGTCTATGGACCTCCAGCAAAAAGCACTGAACTGAAGACACTTTGAACAGTTAGCTACTTAAGTACTTTATTATGCACCCAATATGCAAGCCCCCAAATATAGAAACTAAACATTAATAACCTAAAAGGAGAGTTTGACTCTGGTACAGTAATGGCATTCCACTTTCAGCAAAGAACAGTTTATCTAAATGGAAAATTGACACAGAAAACAGAAGAGATAAACTGTGTCAAAGAGCAAACAGAATGGACATCTAAAAAACATTCTATGCAATATCTGGCATGTATACTTTTTTTTTCTCTCACACATGAGAATTCACCAAGATATAGCATATGATGGGCCATAAAGTTAATTTCAACAAATATCTTTTAGAGTGCTAAAGACTGAACCAATACTTTTGCATTCACTAAGCAGTACTCTACCAATGAGCTACATCCAAAGCCCAAAGTCAATCAACATTTTTTTTAAAGTCAAATCAGGTCAGTTCTGTATCCCATTTTTAACTGAATTATTTCGTTTGTTGGTGTTTAATTTCCTGAGCTCTTTATATATTCTAGATATTTGCCCATTGTCAGATGTAGGATTGGTAAAGATCTTTTCTCAATATGTATGCTGCCATTTCATTCTATTGACAGTGTTCTTTGTTTTACAAAAGATTTCAGTTTCGTGAGGTTCCATGTATTCATTGTAGATCTTAAAGACTGAGCTCTTAGTGTTCTGTCCAGGAAGTTGTCTCCTGTGCCACGGAGATCAAGGCTCTTCTCCAGTTTTCCTTCCAGCAGGTTTAGTGTGTCTGGTTTTATGTTGAGGGCTTTGATTTACTTGGACCTTAGCTTAGTACAGGGTGATAAATATGGATCTATTTGCATTTTTCTACATGTAGACATCCAGTTAGACCAGCACCATTTGTTGAAGATGCTGTCTATTCCTTGTTGTATGGTTTTGGCTTCTTTGTCTAAAATCAGGTGTGCATAGATAGGTGTGTGGGTTTATTTCTGAGTCTTCAATTGGATTGTATTGATGAACCAGTTTATGTCTGTGTCAATACCATGCAGTTTTTTTTATCACTATTGCTCTGTAGTATAGCTTGAGATCAGGTATGGAGATACCTCCAGAAGTTCTATTATTGTATAGGATTGTTTTAGCTATTCTGAGAATACGAAAGGGGGATGTAGGAGGGAGGGTGGAACTGGGAGAAGATGAGAGCTAAGCCTATGCCTAAGATGTAAATTTAGTTTTTGATAAAAAAATGAAAAAAATCACAGCAGATTTTTTTGACTAAAATGCAAACAGAAAGCAATAGTTAAAACAAAACAAAACAAAAAAACCTTTGAATAGTAGTATACAAATACATGAAAATGGAACAACTTACTTTTTGACCATTACTGAGACAAGAAAAACATCAACATTTTTTCACTTTAAAGTTTCTTGAAAGAAATTTAAAGGGGGTCTTCACATAAAGAGATGTCTCAGTGTGTAAATTTCTTACCATATAAGCATGAGAACCTGAGTTCAGATCCCCAACATGCACATGAAAGCCAAGTGTGAACATGTGTGTCTGTAACCCCAACACCAATAAGGAGAAGAGAAAGGCAAATTCTAAAAGCTCACTGGCAAGCTAATCTAGCAAACCAAGCAAACTTCAGGTTCAGTGAAAGATGGTATCTCAAAAATAAGGTGGATAATGACAAAAGAAGATAGCCACTGCTGACCTCTGACCTCTGACCTGTATACAAAAGACAAAAGGGCTTAGGAAGAAGGTAAAGAAAAAATGTTTATAACAGCCACAAATAACATAAAGTACCTTGGTGTGACTCTAACCAAGCAAGTGAAATCCCTGTATGAAAAAAATTCAAGTATCTGAAGAAAGAAAATATCAGAAGATGGAAAGATCTCCCATGCTCACAGATCAGTATGATTAACATAGTGAAAATGGTCATCCTACCAATAGCAATCTACATTTTCAATGCAATTCCCATCAAAGTACCAACGCAATTCTTTATAAACCTTGAAAGAAAAATTCTCAACTTTATATGGAAAAAAACAGACTTGCTAAAACAATTCTTTACAATAACATCTTTTGTAGGTATCTCCATCCCTGACTTCAAGCTGTACTATACAGCCACAGTAATAAAAACTGCATGGTACTGGCAGAGAAACAGCCTGCAGGATCAACGGAATTGAATAGAAGACTCAGAAGTAAATCCACGCACCTATGGATACTTGATTTTTGACAAAGAAGTCGAAACAATACAAAGGAAAAAAGACAGTTTCTTCAACAAATGGTGCTGGACTAACTGGTTGTCTACATGTAGAAAAATGCAAAAAGAATCATATTTATCATCCTGCACAAGACTAAATTCCAAGTGGATCAAACACCTCAACATAAAACACACACACACACTAAACCTATTAAGAGGAAATAGTGGGAAAGAGGCTGGAACTCATTGGCAAAGCAGACAACTTCCTGAACAGAACACCAACAGCGCAGCCTCCAAGATCAACAATCAATAAATGAGACCTCATGAAACTGAAAAGCTTCTGTGAAGCAAAGGACACTGTCATCAGAGTAAAACCACAGCTTACAGACTGGTAAAGAATCTTCACCAATCCTATATCTGACAGAGGGCTAATATCCAGAATGTTAAGAAGTTAAATAGCAACAAATCAAGTAATCCAATTAAAAATGGGGTACAGAACTAAACAGAGAATTCTCAATAGAGAAATATCAAATGGCAGAGAAACACTTAAAAATGAGACTCATATCCAAACTTTGGGCTGAGTACAGGCAATCTTATGAAAGAAGGGGGAGATAGATAGATAGACATGAAGGGGACAGGAGCTCCACAAGGAGAGCAACAGGACCAAAAAATCTGGGCACAGAGGTATTTTCTGAGTCTGACACACCAACCAAGACCATTCATGGAGACAACCTAGAAATTCTGCACAGTTGTAGCCCATGGAAGCTCAGTGTCCAAGTGGGTTCCCAACTAAGGGGAACAGGGACTGTCTCTGACATGAACTCAGTGGTTGGCTCTTTAATCACCTACCCCTGAGGGGGGAGCACTCTTGCCTTGCCACAGAGGAGGACAATGAAGCCAGTTCTGCTGACACCTGATAAGTTAGGGTCAGAGGGAAGCAGAGGAGGTCCTCCCCGATCAGTGGACTTGGAGAGGAGAATGGGAGAAGAGGAGTGAAGAGGTGGGGCTACAGCTGGGATACAAAATAAATAAACTATAATTCATACAAAATAAAAATTAAATAAAAATAAAACAAAATGACTCTGATATTCCATCTTACACCCATTAGAATAATTGAGATAAAAAATTCGACTGACAGCATATGATTGTGAGGAAATAGAGTATGGAGAAAGGGATCACTCCTCCTTTGCTGGTTGCCAACCTCTCTGGAAATCAGTCTGGCACTTTCTCAGAAAATTGAGAATAGTTCTATATAAAGACCCAGCTATACCACTCCTGGGCATATACCCAAAAGATGTTCCACCATACAACAAGGACATTTGCCCAAATATATTCATAGTGGCTTTATTCATAATAGCCAGAATCTGGAAACAACCTAGATGTCTCTCAACTGAAAATGCATGAAATTTGCAGGCAAATGGATGGAACTAGAAAAGTTCATCCCAAGTGAGGTAACCTAGACCCAGAAAGACACCCATGGTATACACTGTCTTATAAGCAGATATCAGACCTATAGTACAGGATAACCATACTACAGTCCACAAGGAAGACCCTAGTGAGAGTATCAGAATGTCACTCAGAAGGTAAAATAGAATAGACAGCAGAAGTGGATGAAGAGAGGAAACTGGGCAGGGGATGGGATGGGTAGGGAGACAAGGGTGGTTGATCAGTTGTGTGGAGAATACTGTGGGAGCTGAGAGGACTGGGAACAAGAACGGAAACTAAGAGTGGACATGTCTTTGTCTACTGGAGGCCCACTACAGTGTAGGATCCAGGGAGTATATGGGTGTGATCCTAGCTGAGACCCCTAACGGGGGGAACATGAAGACTGAAGTGACAACCTCCTATCCAGGCAGGACTAGTGGAAGGAGAGGAACAACAACCCACCCCCGCGGACAAAACCTTTAATCCAAAAATTACCCTGCCTTCAAGAAGTACAGGGATAAAGACAGAAAAAAAATTCGAGGGACTATCCAAACAATAATTGGCTCAATATGATACCCACCCCAGGATAGAGTGCTAGCCTCTGATTCTATTAATAATACTCTGCTATGCTTTAAGATAGAAGCCTAATTTGGCTGTTGTCTGGGGAGCTGCAGCCAGTAGTGGATTGAGACAGATGCTGGGACTTTCAGCTAAGCATGGGGCAGAGTTCTGGAGGTCCTGGGAAAGTGTTGGGGGAAAGATGGAAGGACATGAAGGGGACAGGATCCTCACAAGAACACCAACAGAGATAACTAGCCCAGTACCATGGGGGCTTACAGAGACTGAGACCTCAACTAAGGATAGTGCATGGTCTGGACCTAGGCTTCCTGCAAATATGTGGCTTGGCCTTCATATGGGGTGCTTGGCAAGTGGAAGGGGGGTGGTTCTAACATGAACTCTATTGCCTGCTTTTGGATGACTTTATCCTGGCAAGGCTGCCTTGCCTGGCCTCAGACAAAGAGGATAACTCTCAGTCTTATGTGACTTGATGTGCTGGGGAGGGTTAATACAGACAGTGGGGGCTCTCCTTTTCTGCAGGGAAAGAGAGAGGATAAAGGGGAAGGGGGAGCTGGGAGAAGAGGAGGGAGGGGTACCATTGGGATGTAAAGTAAATAAACTGAATAAAATAAATAAAAACGTAGGCAAAAATTTTAAATGAATAAAAAGCCAAATAAAAGGGGTAAATCCTATGAAGTCTCAACCCTCCACAAATATCTATAGGCAACTAAGAAATGCTAAGATCAGGAGAAATAGTCCTGCTCAGGAAATACTATACTAACTGGTTATCCAATAACAAATGGTCAGTTATTAAGACATACATATAGGATGTATTTAGGAACATACATGTATATATGTATACATATTTGCACTTAACAATTCATGAAAAAAAAGAGGTCGTAAATTTGAAAAGGGAGAAAGAAGGTCATAAGGTAGGGCTTGGACAAAAGAAAGAGAAGGGGGAATTATGTGAATATATTGTAACCTATAAAAAGTAAAATAAAATAAATCATTTAAAAAAAACCAAATGGATTCCTAATATGCCACAACCTACAGGATAAAATAAAAGCAGTATTGAGATGAAAGTCTCAATACTATGCCTATCAAGTCTCACATTAAAATAGAAAAATCTCATATAACAGCATATCATTACATCTGAAGATACTAGAAAATTGGTAACTAATGAAAACCAAAATCAGTCACAAGAAAAAATTAATATCAGATTAGAAATTAATAAAAATTATTTAAAATGGAATTATCAACAAAATAGATAGTTCTTTGAGAATAAAAACATATACAGACCCTTAGCTAGATTAAGAAAAAGAGAAAATATACAAATTAAATACAATTACAGATGAAATGAGAAATATTTTCATTGATAGTACAGAAATAAAAGGGTCACTAGATTATAATAGGCAAGTATGTGGCAATAATATGTGATACGCTAAAGAAATGTTTAAATCTTTAGGCATACATACCTTAGAAGGAACAAACAAAAAATCTTGAACAGAAAAATAATAGTAATAGGATTAAATGGGTATTTAAAAGCCTCGAAAGGAAAGCTTAAAACCAGAGGGCTTCACTTTTGCTTTCTACAAAGTACTTAAATAACAAGTACCACTTTTCCTTTAGTTATTCCAAAAATTGTAAGGGAAATTTTTTCCAACAAATTCTATATATTACACTGATAGCAAAACTAGATAAAGGCACAACAGAAAGGGCAACTACTACACAATTGTTGCGGGACATAGATATAAAAAATCATCATCGAAGACCTAAAATTGATTCTAATAGTTCACTTCAATCAAGTGAAATTATTTTCAAATTTGCAAAGATGATTCAATTTAGTAAATACAACAAACAAACATGATATATCATATAGCAGAATGCAATTGGCCAACACTATATAATAATACATGAATAAATACGGAAAATGGCATTCCATTCAACTTAACAGACCATCATGAAAAAAAGCACTGAAGAAATCCAAGGATAGCAGGAATATATCTCAACATAATCGAGGCCATTTCTAGCAGCCAAGAGATAACATTATAGTGAATGATAACTGAATCAGGAAAAAAGCTGAAAACTTTCTAAGGCCTTGGACAAGACAACAATGGCCACTTTTGTTACTTTTATTCCATATAGTTCTTAAAGTCCAAGAGACTCTCCAGTATACAAAAATAAAGAATTATGGTGTGATATTATACATAAAACTCTCCAAATTTCCATCAAAAACCATTAGCTTAAATTAATTTAGTGAAGCTACAAGATAAAAGATCAGTACCAATAACTATACAGTACACCAATGGCAAACAGCTGAAATTGAAACTAAGTAATCAGTGTAATCATCCTTATTAATGATAGATTAAAAAAGACAAGGTAGTAAGAATTATGTCAGTTGACTTCAAACAGTGGTGCAAGAGATTGAACCCAGGGCCTCATTCGTGTTGACAAGCACTCTACCAGTGAGATACAACGTCTCCATTCCGTGACTTTAAGGCACACTAAAAGGCAAAACAAGACAAGACATCCATTTTGATTTTATGCCATTATCTGGTAATCAAAGCAAGATAGTGGCATAAAATCAAAATGGATGTCTTAACCACATTTCCATGCAGTATTACAGATTCTTTAGTAGATAAGCAACACCCTTGTCTAAAAAGTACATTGCTATAAAAAGACACATATGTCAATTGAATGAAATAGGGAACATAGAAACAAATTCATAAATTTACAGCCTACTTGGTTTCAACAAAAGTACTCACAATATGGACTGAAAAACAGATAAAATTATTTTCAATAAATGGTGCTGAAGAAATTGTATATTACATGCAGAAGAATGAAATTTATCTCACCAGCTGCACAAATAAAAGGACAGGGACAACATCATGGGAAAAAAAATGGATTGGGGATGTGTTAACCAAAATTGAGAATGAATGAAAAATCCTTAGATAAACCCACTAGTTAATAAGCTAAATTTAAAAATAATTTAAAAGGAAGTTTGAAGAGAACATACCCCATATTAGTGAACAATACCACTTCCAAAAGATGTTATTGAAGAGTAAAATCTCAGTGCCAGGCATGGATTACTTTTTTTAAATGGAAGGTCAACAAAGCTCTTTTGAAAAGAGCTCGCAAGCTGAGTTTGTAGGCCAATGGTACAGTAATGTTAGAATATGTGAAGCCCTGCGTTCAATCCCTAACACCATAAAAAAGCCTGTGATTTCAACTTAATAGATCAGACAGTCTGCAATGACTCATACCTGCTACTGCAACATAAATGCAATTATAGACATTAGCTAAATAAATGAATGTGGCTACATTCCAATATTTCTATTTACTCAGACAGTAGCCTCCATTTGGCACATAGGCTGTAATTTTTCAGTATCCAGACTGACACATGATACATGGCCAGTGCAGTAGGCTGTTCCTCTTGTTGTGAAACATGGAAAAGATCGCATTCCTGTTATAACTGCATTTGTCCTGCTCTCTCTGTGCTTCCCTAAGCCTCCTCTCAAGTTAACAAACTCGTAGGGTATAGCACAGATCTACTGTTTCTAAGAGAAAAGAAAGCAGCAAGTCTTCCCTGTTGAGTAATATTCTTTCCCTTTGTCACACTGTCATAATTGTCACAGCATGAGGAGAAAAGAGAAGCCAGGAGTGCACTTCTCCTAGTGGCACACCACTTTGCAAGAGCAAGCACCACAGACACTCAAGACACTCAAGGGAAACGTGTGAATTAAAGCATGAGCTGTAACTATCTGCAAACATTTCAGAGATGCAATAAATCATTACTGTCAACTGCTCAGCATGAGTAATAAAAAATCAATCCGCTTGGCCAGAAACAAGAAAATTGTGCTTTAAACAATACTAATGTGTGGAGAAAATAAACAAAAAAGCAGTTCTGCTATTTCATCTTTCCAGGGAAGGACAAAGGAAAATGATTCTGGGAGTTGATTTTCTTTTACATCAAGGGAGCAGGAATCAATGAGGAATGACTGTGTGAGTCAGCAGTTACAAATGAAAGGAATGAAGTGATACACTCTTTCCTGAGGACCTTAAACTCTTTGTTGTTGTTCTTTTCTTACAGGATACCTCTCAAAGGACCATTCCTTCTCAGGAACTAAACTGTTCTTTCATACTTTTGAAAAGTTATTTTTTTTCACTGATCATTTAACAATCAACACTGATTTGCTAAGTATTATTCTTGTGGCTGAAGGCACCATATGCCCAGGAAGGCACCATTTTGCTCCCAATATCTATCAAGATAATCAAAATCTCTCTCTCCCTTTCTGAGAATACACAGATTTTCCTAAATGAAAATCCAAGATTGCCTGATTTACACTTCAAGGAAAAATCATAAGCATAAACCATATGAATTTCTCAAATGGTCTTAAAGACTGATACCATCACTGGACATTTTGTATTTCACTATTGATATATTATTTAGAGTTGAGATTAACTATCTTTATGTAGCTGTCAAGGACAGACATATAGTGTCCAACTGTCTTCCCCATTAACTCCTCTTCCACAAAACTCTAAAATATTATCATTATTATAATAGGAAACATGGAAAGCTCTATGATTAATTCAAATATGTGGATAGGATTATAGGGAGAGAAAATAAAAAGAGCAAAATAGCTTATAGTAATTTCACACATGGCTATCAGCAAAGCAATACAACAGTAAAGAAGAGATATTCAGATGCCTAGATGGCTTCAAGTGCTGATTCAGGGACATATTTGCAGTCATCCTAATATGCCCTTCCCTAAAGATATGCTATATCTTAAGCTCCTAGAATCTATATTTTACTTAAGATGAGATTGGCATTGTGTGATTAAATCATGCACATCTAGTCGGAAACATCATCCTGGATTGCCATTACAGAAAACTACACCCAAAATGCAAAGTTGTGGTGCTGAATCTTAATGAATACATCTACAAAACACTTCCTCACCTATGACTCAGGGAACATTGTGGATGAGGGCAAGGAAATATTGTAAGAGCCAGAGGATCAGGAAGTTCTCTGTGTGATTTTGTCTCTTACTAATTTCAGAAGCCTCACCCATAAAGTCTCACCAACAAGACTACTTAAACATGAGCTGAACACAACAGTAGACATGCTAAAGTGAGTGGGGAAAGCCATGACACTTCTTCAACCTACACAAAGAAATACAGGAAACAAAGAAATGTTGAAAGAAGGAGAAATCATCTTCTCTAGGAAAGAATATACCAATTTCCTATTCAATACTAAATGATCATCTCTGAAAATATGTATGCAAGTTTATACATACATTTATACATACATTTATACATACATTTATACATACATTTATATACATACATTTATATATATATATGGATGTAAAAACCATTAATGAAAAGACCATGAATTTGGGGAAGAGAAGAAAGAGAAAGTGGTATATGGAGGGTTTGGAATGGGGAAATGATATAATTATATTGTCATCTCAAAAATCAAAGGATTATTTTTTTAAAAAAACAAGGTTATTAAAAACATTCAATGAAATAGTTCCATGTTTTTCTATTCCACATTAATTAACAAGTGCCTCAGCTTTCCTATTTACTCTAATGATCTGTTTCCTTGTATGTCTATGTGCCAGAGTTATGTTTATGTTGTTGTTACAGGGATCAAATTGGACCAGAATTTATTTCCTGCCTTTAATGATTACTCTGTGGCATTATGACTAGACCTCCTAGCAGATTAGCCTATACCAGCATACACTGTACTTGCCCTCATCTCAGAAATGATTTGACACATTTTAGTTCCCAAAGGAACTAAATTTCCCAAAGGAAATTTCCTCTTTCAGCAGCAAGTTCTATTAGCCAAAGATAAACAATCCAACTCTAAAATGATCATTTTTCATTTGCACAGTTACCCTTCTCTTTTCATGTGAGAGTGTTTTTTTCCTATTAAGGTTCTTATGCTACTATCCTCTGGAATTGGGTGGCCATGATTATGAGTGTGTGAGAATCTTGTTACCCTTTCAAATACATGAGTGACTGAACATATTCTTTCTTTTGTTCCTACCTCATGGCCCGTACGCTGCCTTTCATGCTGGAACATCCCCCATCATAATAACAGTGGCCTAATAGTATACCAATACCCTTCATGATATTTTGCAGGAGGCTGAAGTTCTCTAAAGCCATGGCAAATTACCTATCATCTCTGTGCTTCAATTTTCCTGCTTTGTAAAAATGAACATAAAAATTTATTTTGAAAGTTTTGCTGTGAAGATAAAAAACAAGACCCTATTTAATTTTTTGAAAATTTTCTACATGTGTGGTTTATTTATATCATTTTCTCCCAACCTTCTCCCAGCCATTAATTTCCTGTATCTCTTTGTCTAGAGAGGGAGCCTTGTGAGATTTCCCCCATCTATATTGACATGTCAGTTGGAACTATCGTTGTGCAGGTCTTGTTTAGGCAGACACACTGTTAAGATTTTTTTTGATGTTGTTTCTTTTTTTAATGTAATTTATTTATTTTTATATCAATCACAGGTTAGGTACTTTGCATCCCAGGCATAGCCCCCTCCCTCATTCCCTCCTACTCTCCCCATCCCTCCCTCATCTCCTCCCCGCCCCCTCCAAGTCCACCAATGGGGGAGGACCTCCTCCCCTTCCATGCAGAAGATGCTCCCTGTCATAATTAGAGACACTATCTCACTGAACATTCCCTGGTCTTCTCGCTCTTACAATCTTTCTGTCTTCTCTTTCTTAATGTTTCCTGAATATCGGATGTCCAGGTTGTATTACAGATGTTTCAACTGGGAATGGGAATACCACAAATAATTTTTCTCTTTATTTTGATTATAGATCTCTGTGATGGTCTCCATCTGTTAGAAGCTTCTTTAATGAGGGCCAAGAACTTATGCTTATCTGTGGTTACATATTGGAATTTAGAATGCAGATAGAAATTATGCTGGTTGGGGCAAGTAGTAAGTTGCTAGACTTACACGACACGGTATAAACTGCCTCCTTTTGAGTAGGTCTTATGTCCAAATAGACAGATGTTGGTTACTCTCAAAAAATAGCACCACAGTTGCACTATTAGGGATAGACTAAGTTAGCTAAATGGTTGTGATAAACTTTACAGATGTATAAGACTATTATTGCTTCTTGCTTTCCTCTCTCTCTCTCTCTCTCTCTCTCTCTCTCTCTCTCTCTCTCTCTCTCTCCCTCTCTCTCTCTTTGAAACAGGATTTTGCTTTGTAGCCTTGGCTGTCCTGGAAATCATTCTGTAGACCAGGCTGACCTCAATCTCAGAGATCTACCTGCCTCTGCCTCCAGGTTCTGGGATTAAAGGCATGTGCCACCAAGGCCCAACTTGTTGCTTTTTTCCTTAGCAATTGTGGTGGTTTGAATAGGAATGGCTGCCATAGACTAATGTGTTTGAATGCTTGTCCCATAGGGAGTGGCAGGGTTAAGAAGTGTGGCCTTGTTGGAGGAAGTGTGTCACTGTGGAGGTGGGCTTTGAAGTCTCCTATGATCAACCTATGCTTAGTGTCCAGTGTTGCACACAGTTGCCTTCTCCTGCCTGTGGATCAATACAGAGCTCTCTGCTCCTTCTCCAGCATCAGGTTTGCCTGCACCCTGCCTTGTTTCCTGACATGATGATAATGGACTAAACCTCTGAACAGTAAGCCAGGCCCAACTAAATGTTTTCCTTTATAAGAGTTGTGTGGTCATGTTGTATCTTCCCGGCAATAAAACCCTAACTAATACAGAAGTTGGCACCAGCGTAGTGGTGTTTTCAACACTAGGACAATTGCTACTGGTTATCTGGAGCTAAGAAATTATCGGTGATTAAGACAAGCATCATGGAGATGAAATCTTCTGGGAAGCATTTCCTGAGAGAACAGAGAAGCTATTTCCTAGAAGTGGCTATGGTTGTACCTCATGTTGGAAGCCACACTTGGGAATGTGTTAGAGTCACCCAGGTGGTCCTGGATTTGACAGCATGAACGGGTCATGAAAAACATCTGAGGTTTGGCACTATGTGAGACCAGGAGAGGCTATTAGTGAAGGTGCAGCTTCAGTAGCAGGTGAAGAGCAATGAATGAAGAGGTCATGAAGAAAAGTTGAGGTTTGGCACCATGAAGAGAGTCTATGAGAGCCTATTTGTGAAAGTGCAGCCAATTTGTAGCAGAGACCACAGCAGTTTGGGAGATGCCAGTACTAGGCGATGACCACCAAGAACAGCAGCAGCAGTGGAGTGGAGCCAGCCAGAGCCCAGAAGACAAGTTGTGTGTGCTGCAGTAGGCAGAAAGAGGAAATGGAACAAGCCCAAGATGATCATGAGTGGAAACCAGACATTAGACATTGTGTTGCTGACACATTTGGGGTTTGGTTTTACTTTGGTTTGATTGTGACTGTGCCTTGGTTCTTCCATCTTGAGGTAATAAACTATTTAACTTAATTTTGATTTTTACAGGAGCCTGCAGTGGTAAGTCTTTGGACTTTTAAAAAAGATTTTGCATTTTTAAAGAACTTGGCTATTTTAAGGGAACTGAAATTTTAATGTTTGAATTTGTAAAGACTTCTAAAGTTTTTTTTTCTTAAAAGTGATACCTTAGGAATGAACATGAAAGGCAGGGTTGTGGCTTAATAGTGGTTTTTGTGTGTGTCAAGTTGACAAAGGGTTGGTTGTACTGGCTGGTTTTATGTCAACTTGACAAAAGTTAGAGTCATTGAAAAGAAGGAACTCCAGTTGAGGAAATGCCTCCATGAGATCCAGCTGTAGGACATTTTCTTAGTGATTGATGGGGGAGGGCCCAGCCCATTGTGGGTGGTTCCTTCCCTGGGCTGGTGGTCCCAGATTCTGTCAGAAAGCAGACAAAGCAAGCCATTAGGAGCAATCTAAGTGGCACCCCTCCATGGACTTTCTATCAGTTTCTGGCCACAGGTTCCTGCCCTGCTTAAGTTCTTGTTCTAACTTCCTTCAGTGATGTACTACAATAAAACCCAAACTAAGAAAACAGCTTGTGAAGCACCTTCCAATACTTTAGAGACAGTCCTCAGAGAAGATAACTCCAGGTCAGTTCCAACACATTCCTCCAATTCCTGTGTCTGAAATATGTAATATCTTCAGCAGTAAGCTTACTTCAAGTTCTGGAAGACAAGCAAGAAAAACACTGTTTACCAAGTCTCATTAACCCTACTTACAGACAACTTAAAGGGAGGTTCTCCATGCTTGGTATTGGGAGTTGTGTTACATAGTCTATGGCTCTTGGGCTGGCATTATCCAGAGAAGCGTAACTTTATTTGTGTTATGTGTTTTTAAGAGTATCTCTATTTTGTAGAGTATATCATTCAATCCCTTGGCTACAGCAAGATGCACATAAAGGTTAAAGTTTAAAAATGTCATTAAAATTCTTATTTCTTAGATGTATCAAGATTTGTGTTTTAGACTATTGTTAATAAATCACTGTGCCCTTTATTATATGTGCAATTACAAGTATTACTGTAATGTATTCCCATTTTGATCCAGATGTAATAGTGCACGTCTGTATTCCTCACACTGGGGAGACTGAGGAATGCAGTTTGGGAGTCCTAGGCCAACTCAAGCCTCCATATTAAGATCCTGTCTGCCAAATGCTCTTATTTAAATGGAGTAATTTTATCATAAATGAAGGACTTTTAAATTGATAAAAAGTATGAAATAGGTAATAATGAGACTGCAAATCTAATTTTTAAACATTTTCTAAGATAAGATTATTAAGATTTATCTATAGTGTATTTTCATGAGTGTAGTTACATCCATACCCATGGAAACTTTCTAAGAAAATATATTTCCCTATTACCCCATGTGTAGTATTTTGTTTTCTTCTGTTTACAATCACTAGTTCAGCAAATAATCTAGAACTCAATATCCTCAGATTTACAGCACACCACTGAAATATCTTATTCTATCTAAAATAAGGAAGCAGAGGCTGAAAATAGAAACTGCCTTGCTGATATCATGACTATGAACAAATTAACTATAGTGGCAAATTAATACACATGAGGTAAAATAAATCATTCCTTTTATGAATTTGCTGGTAATGTACCTGTATAAGTATTCTTTGATTCCTAACCTCACTGTACCAAACTATCACAGTCCTAGTACTTAAAAATAAAACAAGTTTGGGGTTGGAGACTTGTCAGTCAGTAAACTGCTGGCTGGAAAATCATAAAGACCAATGTTTGATCTCCACACCTTAACACAAGGAAGGGAATGCAGAGACAGATGCCTGGAGATGATTAGCCAGCCAGTCTTGTTCAGTTGATAAGACATTCAGTGAAGAGACCCTGTCTGAAAAGGTAAGGCAAAAAATTATTGAGAAAAAATACCTAATACTGACCTCTGGCTTCCACTCATGCACACATATAACCTAATGCACACATACATGTACCATGCATACACCTCTTTCTCTGTCTCTCTCGCTCGCTCTCGTTCTTGCTCTCTCTCCTTCTCTCTCTCACACACACAATATAAATGTATTAATCCCTTCCATAAATTATGAAAAAATGTTATAATTGAAACCAAAAAAACATTTGGTTTATTTAAGAATTTTTACCAAAACAAGTGTATACATTTCATTAGTTCTTAAATCTTGGCTAAAAATATCTTCAGAAAGCAGAGACACCACATAAGTCTGCTGGTACATGCATTTCTGTGTTGTAATATGGGGGAAGGGAGTGACATTCCTCTAAACTAATTTTCACACATTTAGTGTCAAGAACAACACTAGGAACAGAAACTGATTTCATCAAAGCCAGTGTGGACTCTAATTTTTCTCCATGTATGCCAACTTATCTTTGACAGCTTATTTATTTGCATTTATTCTACTACAACGTAAAGAGGTGGAAGGGATGTATGCTTTACCAGGTAATCACTAAGATGTTCTGAGGACCAAGTTGGTGGCTGAAAAGGCTGTCTGAAATGGAAATCAGTGGCTACAGTTAAGTACAATGAAGTGTTGACATACATGTATAAATATTTTCATCATCTTGCTTACTAGAGCAGAGCTGATAAAATTTATTATCTCCCTTTTGTGAGTCCTTCTTCCAATACCAATGTTCATTCACTTATTTTTTATTTACAAATGAACGCAATATATTTAATAATGTATTGCCTTCCCCCAAATCATTCCATATCCTTACCTCTCATATCAGTCAGTTTCAAGTATTCTCTTCTCCCCCCCCAGCCCCACCTCTTCTTCCTTTTCCCAAAAACACACAAAATGAAAGTCAAAACAAAGAAAACATAATAAGACAAAAATACCAAATAAAACGAAAAGTCCCCAATGAGGCACGGAGTCTGTTTTGTGCTGGCCAATCACTCGCTGATATGGTGCTTTCCCTGGAGTATGGTAGATACAGCAAGTGACATCTCATTACAGGCAACTGATTTTCTTCTCAGCAGGTATTAATTGATAATAGTTTTTTAGGTAGTGGTGGTATTTTGTGTCTATTCTCCTCAGTGCTTGGATTTTGACTGTTTTAATTCTGTATTGGTCATGTGTATTCTGTCACAACCTCTGAGTTCATGTATGTATGCATTAGTCCCATTGTGTCTGGAAGGTACTGTTACCCTGCAGTCTTCAGTCCTCCCTAGATCTTACAATCTTTACACCCCCTCTTGTGCATACTCCCTGAGGCCTGAAAAGAAAAGATGTGCTAAAGACATCTAATTTATGGGTGAGAATTCCAAAGTCTCTCACTCTCTGCACATTGTTTAGTTTGGAGTCTCTGTGCTAGTTCCCATCTACTGCAAGATAAAACTTTTCTGATGAGGAATGAACAAGGCGCCAATATCTGTGTCTTTTATTGCTATGTTTCTTTTAAAGAGTAATTGTACTGTATTCCCCTAGCACCATGACCTAAATAGTCTCAGGTTATTGTTCACTTTAGCAGTGTCAGGTATGAGTTAGCTAATCAAAAATTATTTGGTTACTCTTATAACATTAGTGCCACTATTTCACCAGTATATCTTGTGCGTGGGTCACTGTTGTAGATCTCATAAATTGTACCTGGGCTGTATTAGTGATTACCTTCCTCCTCATGTAGCATTCAGAGTACTTTCCAGCACCCTAAATATTAATCAGTAGGAGTAAAGCCTCTAGTTAGGCAACAGGTTGCCTTCTATGTGTTCAATGACATATGTTAAGTGCTATCTTCAGGAACAGAGTCTTACTATCAGGATATGAGCAGTAACTAGTAGCCTTGACAACAGCCTGTGATATGTGGATGTGGGTTGTGTGTGACACTTTGGCCAATAACTCAACGTGAAAACTGTTCCTAAAACTAGAAGTTTGAGTTGGTGTCATAACTATCTAGTAAGGGCTTTCTCTCCCCAATTATATGGTGACTTTAAATTTCTTTTTTTTTAGAGTTGTTGTTTTTTTTAATAAATTTATTTATTTTTATATCAATCACAGGTTAGGTTTTTTGCATCCCATGCATAGCCCCCTCCCTCACTCCCTCCGACCCTCCCCAACCCTCCCTCATCTCCTCCCTGCCATCTCCAAGTCCACCAACGGGGGAGGATATCCTCCCCTTCCATCTGACCCCAGATCACCTTGTCTCCTCAGGGCTGGCTGTAATGTCCTCCCCTGGGATCTAGCCAGGCTGTTACTCCCTGGTATGTATGGGGGAGGGTCGAAGAGTCAGCCATTAAGCTCAAGACTGAAACAGCCCCTGTTTCCCTCACTAGGGTCTTCAGTTCACCAATGAGTTATCATGGGCAACATCTGAGCAGGGGTTCTAGGCCATATCCATACATGGTCTCTGGTTGGAGAAACTGTCCCATATAAGACCCTTGTGCCCTATTCAGTTTGATCTTTGTGGAGCTCTTGTTCTCCCCAACTCTTACTAACTTCCCCTATATTTGTTATTACTTCCCGCCCTCTGCCAAGGGCTTAACTGAGAGTCTTAATATCTGCTTTGATATATTGCTATACTGATTCTTTCATAGGTCCTCTTTGGTATGCTCCTGTCATGTTGTCATGTTGCTTGTATTCTCCCCCATTCAATGTCCATCCCATTACTCCATCCAAATGAGCATTGATCATACCAACCTGGGTCCTCCTTCTTGTACATCTTCCCTAGATGTGTAGATTTCAGCATGACCTCCCTATCCTATAGGTCTATATAAGTGAGTATATACCATATGTTTCTTTCTGCTTTTGGGATACCTCACTTAGGATGATCATTTCCAGGTCCAACCATTTGCCTGCGAATTTCATGATTTCCTCCTTTTTTTTATTGCTGAGTAGTATTCCATTGTGTAAAAGTACCACAATTTCTGTATCCATTCCTCAACTGAGGGACATCTGGGTTGTTTCCAGGTTCTGGCTATTACAAATAAGAGAGCTACGAACATAGTTGAGCAAATGTCCTTGTTGT
>CM053742.1:4275244-4312214 GCA_028658305.1 Pachyuromys duprasi
GTGTTCCCTTAAAGACTGCATGACTTTTGCCCAGGCCCTTCTGGCTTTCATAATTTCTGATGAGAAGTCTGGTGTGAGTCTGATCGGTCTACCTTCATATGTTACTTGACCCTTTTCCCTTGCTGCCTTTAATATTTTTTCTTTGTTTTGTAGGTTTAGTGTTTTGACTATGATGTGACGAGAGGTATTTCTTTTCTGGTCTAGTCTATTTGGTGTTCTGTAGGCTTCTTGTATGTTGATGGAAATTTCTTTTTTTAAGTTGGGAAAATTTTCTTCTATGATTTTCTTAAAAGTATTTTCCGGTCCTTTGAGCCTGGAGTCTTCTTTTTCATCTATTCCAATTTTTCTTAGGTTTTGTCTTTTGATGGCATCCTTAATTTTTTGGAAGTTTTTTGCTTGGGACTTTTCCAATTTTCTTTTTTCCTTGAGTGAGGAGTCCATTTCAGCCAGTGTATCCTCAGCTCCCGAGATTTTCTCTTCCATCTCTTGTATTCTATTGTTGATGCTTACCTTCGTGGTTCCTGATCTTTTGTCTAAGTTCGCCAGTTCCAGGTTCTTCTCCCTTTGTGTCTTCTTTATAGTTTCTAATTCTGTTTTCATGCTTTGTACCGTTTCCTTCAACTGATTGACTGTGTCTCCTATATTGGTTATTTCCTCTCTGTTTATCTTTAATTGTTCCTCTCTGTGGTCAGTTAAATTCTTCTCCATTTCGTTGAGGGTCTTGTTCATTTCCTCTTTTTGTCTCTCTTTTCGGTCCTCCAATATCTTCATAATCTGAGTTTTAAGATAATTTTCCTGTTCCTCCGCTGAATTAAAATCTCCACTGCTTATGGGTGTTTCTGGTGGGGCCATGGTGTCCTGATTTTTGTTGGGTGAGTTCTTTTGTCGATTTCTGGGCATTTGTTTATATATAATCAAGGAGCTGTTTGTGCTTTACGGCTGAACTTCAGACTGGAACTGTTAATCTCTTGTGTCAGGAGTATTCTTCAAGAAGATCGGGGAGTTCCAGTGGTTTGTTAGTGTGTGTGTTGTCTCAGTTGAACTCTGTTGTGGGCTCTGTGTGCCTGGCTTTGTGTTCTGTGCTAGAAGCTGTGAGCACTGCAGGCTGGTCACCCTTCTGGTCTGAAGGCTTTCCTCCTCTCTCTGTGCTAGATGCTGAGTGTCCCATTTTTAGATGTCAGGTGGGGGCTCTGTGCTCTGCCTTGGGCTTGCTGATAAGGGCTCTCCCCTGGACTAGAGACTTGGTGCCCCCTTCTGGGCCAGGGGCTGTGCACCAGGGTCTGAGATGATATTTGGGGCACACACAGTACTTCTGGATTGGTTGCAGGCATTGCCGAGCAGTGTGCATCTGCTGTATGCAGGCCTGTCTGGACTTTAAATTTCTTATATGTTTGTATTTCAGAAAGCTTCTAAAACAGGTTTCCATATGGTTTTCAAAAAGCCATTAATATTAATCGATATTTTTAAACATGAAAACTCTTATCTCTTTGGGGTAGAAGGAAGTAGTTGGAAAACGCATGAATTTGGAGGATGGTATGAAAAGTGATTTCATTCATATGTTGAAAAAAGTATTTACTTTGAAGAGATAATTTCACAAGTGGAAAAAGATTTCTATAGAAAACTCTTTTTACCAAGTCACTGTTTATAATAATAAATAAAATATGTCAACCCAGCAATCCAGCGTCTGGATCTGCTCCCAGGTTTCACTCATCTGCACTGTGACCTTGGGTAATTTGCTTAACCTCTGTGCACAACAATTTTCACAGCCACAAAACAAGATTGATGACATTACCGTGTGAAAAAAAAAAACCCTCTGGACACTTAATAGTAGGGCACAGAAGCAGTAGGCAAATGGAATTCTTTCACAAGCTTCCCATCCCTACAGTTGTGCTACTAAGGAAGTGTTCTTCTCACAATAGATCAGAGACAGAAATTCTTGGGAATAGTGGATATATTTCGTGCCTTAACTACTGTGGTGACAGTATAACAATGCATGCATAAGTTTGTATGAGGAAGAAGGAAGGGAGGGAGGCAGGGAGGGAAAGTAGTATGAAGGGAAAGAGAGGCAGAGAGAAAGAGAGAGAGAGAGACCCAGAGACCTAGGAAGCTACAAGGATATGACAATGGAATTTTACTCCTAAGGTGCTTAGCAATTGAAGAAGGGTAGTTCTGGGAGGTCCAGGGCTCTCCACATAGCTGCAGGCTAGTCTACTCCTTTCCATTGCACTTAGCAAAAGCCAGCTATTTTAACTCTCATTCCTGAGTTGAAGTCAGTGGAATTTCACTGCAATTTTCAGAATGTTATCTCAGTAGAAAAAAAGATTATGAATAATGAATAGAGGTGAAACAAAATTATCCCAAGTGAGTATTGACGGAGCCATCTTTCTTCCCATGCTTTAACCTCTTATTCTCCTGAAACTGCTTACAAATGAGCAAATTTCCACAAAATGTTTTCCTGAAGACACCACCAGACTGTCAACATTTCAGACAAAGTATTCCTTTAAAATTGGCATAACTGCATAATAATTATACTTGGATCACTATGTGGGTAAAGAAAGGCTATTTTCAAATAAAGGAAATATGAAATACAAAAAAGTAGAAACCAAAACAGAGTATGTGAATATGTAACAGAATTATATTATATGGTCATTAAAAGTCCCATTGTGAATCTGTATTTGTTGCATGAGATGATGTCCATAAAATAATGATGAATGAATGGGATAAATACAAAGACTGCAAAGTTGTCTTACTGCCCACATAATACATTTTATTTATATGATGAACCTGGAATACTATGTAGTGTTTTGAACCAATCAACCATAAGCATTATGGTTTTATATTTAAAGCACAGTGCTGAGAATAAAAGAAAATAGAACAGGGATGGAGAGATGGCTCAGAGGTTAAGAGCATTAGCTGCTCTTCATGAGGTCCTGAGTTCAAATCCCAGCAACCACATTCTGGCTTACAACCATCTATAATGAGATTTTTTTGTGTCCTCTTCTGGCCTGCAGGTGAACATACAGACAAAACATTGTATACATAACAAATAAACATATCTTCTTTTTAAAGGAAATAAAATTTAAAAAAATATTAAAATAGCAATTGGATAATTTTAAAATGTTTGTACATAATGCAAGATACTTTTTTTTCAAGAAGAGGTAAACAATAAGATACAACATAGTTTCAACATAGTTTTATCACCAGGAACAAAATCATCACTGTAGTCGGGATGCTGTGCATGTAAAGGGATATTGCTTGGGTAGAAAATCTCTGTTCCCACTCTTTAATTTTCATGTGAACCTAAAAGTGCTTTTAAAACGTAAAGTCTTGCAATAAAACATACATAAATATCTTTATATGTATGGTACTGGGAATCATTGGGAAGGCTTTATGCTTGCTAGTTAAGCACACTATCCCCAGTTATAGCCCCAGTTTTTATCAATTTTAAATAATTGCCCTGAGCCAAGGCTATGAGATAAATTGCCGTGTACTATTACCCAGTTTTCTGTATGTAATGTTCCCAAAGCACAGGCACAAATTTTAAAATAGGAACTATGCTAATGTAGAAATGTATATATGAAGAAACACTAGCCAGATCACTTCATTAGTTATCATCAAAGAAACGAAGGTACACTGGATTTAGAACTACTTAGACTTGAAATCATGTTATCTTGTATATACAAATTTGGATACAAAGGTCCTACTGTCTTATCAGTAAAATAAATTTTCTGTAATGTTTTCCTTAAAAACAATCATAACAGATCGACAGCCATAGCTCAGTGGTAGAGCACTTGTGTAGCATGTAGGAGGCCATTCCCAACACTGCAAGAAAAGAGTCATACTGATTCATTGTTTGGGCTCCAGTACATAGAAAACTCAAAGGGCATTCCTCCCATCCTTGAGAGACTAAGAAGCTGGACAGACTAAATACTAACAACTTTTCATAGCCCTATTCAAAAGCTGTTTTTAATTCAAATATTGAAATCTGGAGACTAAGCAAACCCAGAAAATTTTAGGCAAGGTCTGCTTACCTGGAACAAAAGACACTGGTAGAATCCCAGTAATTTTGACAAATGAGTGAACTATGAGCATGGAGCAATGTGAGAAACTCCTGCATATTGCTGTCTTGAGAGGTGCTCCATGATCCTAGGTAAGATCTCTCCAATGATAAAAAGCCAAGGAATATCCGCCAGAGTTGGGACAGGTTGAACACAAGAACGATCTTGCTGCAATGTATCCAGAGCTGTCTTCACAACGAGTCATCTGTTTAGTAATTCAGCAGAGTCTTGTCCCAGAGATCTTTTCATAACAGCCTCTTTTAGCCTTTCTGCCTTGATTAACTGGGAACAGGGATAGAACTACATATGAGAGGAAACATGGGGAATTTTCACAGTTCAGACACATAGGTGTAACAAAAGACTGAGCTGTTCCTGAAAAAAGGTGCCAAATGTTTCACTTCATTCGCTCATTATTGCCACCCCACCAGGTTTATAACATTAAGAACAGTAGATGACAGCTGCAAGAGTTTGATAAGATAGATTTTTCTCTGAAAAGCGCTTACAGACATGCAAACTCTACAAATGAGACAAAGCCAGAGGCAATAGAGGGCTTTGAAGGCTCTGGGACATATAGATATAACAAATATAAGCCAAATGCCAGCTGCTAGGCAGATTGCATAAATCTCACAAAGGAAACCCATTTATCTAGGACAGTGGTTCTCAACCTTCCTAATGCTGTGATCCTTTAATAGAGTCCCTCATGTTGTGGTGAACCCCAACCACACAGTTATTTCATTGCTACTTCCTAACTGTAATTTTGCTCCTATTCTGAGTCAGAATGTAAATATCTGACATAGTACTCCTGTGGAAGGACTGCTGGTCTGAGGCCTATTTACTTAGTGCATATTCAAATTTCAATTACAAAAGTCAAGTTGTGCCAAAAGGCAATACGTAAAATAAAAACAAAAACGACTAAGGAGTCTGTCATAGATACATAGGTAAGAGAGAGAGAGAAAGAGACAGAGATGGAGAGATATGAATCAGATTCAGATATGACACAGATATTGGAGTTCGAAGGCAGCGTATTTCAAATAACTTTAAATAATATATAAGGGTGCTAACATGATTGTGGAACAAGTAGATGGCATGCAAAAATAAGTAAACTACACAAAGATATGAAACCTATAATGAAAATCAAAACTAAAACTCCAAAGCATTGTCATGGGAATAAAGAAGCTTTTCAACACATTTATATTGATGAAGAAAAAAAAAAGACTGTGCAACAACAGATTGTCTGGAGGTATCTCCATCCCTGACCTCAAGCTGTACTACAGAGCCACAACCTAGATGAGACTATAGAGACATTATTACCTAATATAATGCTGTGATGTAGGAGAGGTCATGGAGTCTGAAATGGACATTAGGAAAAAATAGAGGAAAGTATGGAGTTTGCCTTACAATCATTTATCATTGTTGATTTTTTAATGAGACAAATGCACCTTGCTTATAATAACTGAGATTTCTCTGTGCTAACTCTACAATGATTCTGTGAATCTTCTCTGAAAAAAAGGTCATTGTTTTGTAACCATCACTTCAACTTTTAAGTTAACATAGCATTTGAAAAGCCTTTCAGCAAACAATATGAAAGAAAAGTATCCTGGTCTTCCATCATAATGCCCATCTATACAAATACATCTGTCCAGCTGAGCGACTTACATACCCAGCTTCACATTCAGAGCTTCACCAGCTGTCTATATTTCAGAAGAAATAGGTCAATTCCAATTGCAGACCTCAGACATGTCCCCTGGCTACATCTGCACACACAAGTGCTGCAATCATATTCACTAGATTGAGAAGTCATTCAGAAATTATCTAATTTAGGGGGAGAAAAATGAAATAGAAATAAAAGCAGCAAAGTTTAAATGTGTCTGTTTTACCTTTAAAATTGTATGGCTTTTGGCTGAGCACTGTTGCAAGACAGATCTGATTTGCAGTGTTACTGCCTAATCCTAACAAAAACTATACTAGAGGAAGCTCACTCAACAGTGGTGGTGCATGCCTTTAATGCCAGCACTGGGGTAGCAGATTCTACAGAGTGAATTCCAGGGCAACACAGAAAAACAGAACAAAAATACATTCAATATATTTTGCCACTCAGTGGTGGCACAGACCTTTAATCCCAGCATTCTAGAGGCACAAGCAGGCAAATTTCTATAAATTTCGAGGATAGCCTGGCTTACAGAGTTCCAGGACAGCCAGGGCTACATAGGGAAACCATATGTCAAACAAACAAACAAAGGTAGACCAAAGGAAGGAAAGCTGGAAGAAGAGTTCAGCTCAAGTTTGTAAACAACTGAGTTGACAACCATGGCTCTATTGTCTTCTTCTCACTTTCTTTTGGCTCTCTTTTATTTTGGTGTTTGTTTGCTTAGCTGCTTGTTTGTTTGCTTGCTTCTGAGACAGAACCTCACTCTGTAGCCCAGGTTGGCCTCAACTTCCAGCAATGCTCTTGCCTCAGTATCCTAAGGCCTGAAATTATAAGGACCTGACAAACCTTATTTTTAAGTGATAATCCTAGTATTCATCATATATTGCTTTCTGTCATGCATTCTGGAATTATAGAAGACTGGAACTTTTGAATTAGGAGAGTAGTTTACCTTTCTGGTTCAGCAGTCTCTCAAAACATCATTTTATTAAAAAAAAAAAACAGAGCTAGCAGCTCATTGCATTATCTCTTGGCAGCATATCTTTTCAACTCTGAATTTCATTGTGACTTATTTGCCTTGTCCCTCTGCCACCATGTACTTTAACATCCTAATAACAGCCTACAATTTGTAATTTGTGTTTTCAAAGCTGTATTTTTCAAAAATGTTTTTTTTCTCCAAATCAAAGGCAACTTCAATGTCAGAAAGAGGGACAATGAGAGAATAATCATGCAAGCATGTATTCATGCATATGTGCATGAATGTGCACACACACACCTTCAAGCTAGAGATATTGCTAAATTTTAGCACAAGGATTTTTGTTTTTTATTTCATTGCAGCATGTAGCTTCATTGACCATAACAGAAGCTATGATATTAGTTATTTTTTTGACTATTCACTGACCTTAGAGTTCCAACCATTATATTTTCAAATTAATACTTATTCTTCTACTTAAGACTAAGAGTTCTTTGCAACAAAAAAGACTGTTTACCTTCTAGAACATGTAATTTAAGCACATTGGCAACATGCATTAATGTTTTTGTCTTTCCAGCAATGTTCTCTGTCTGTTCTATGTGTCATGCCAATAGTGATTCAGTTAATGTCAATGCAAAAACAAAACAAAGCAAATCACAGTTATCATCTTAAAGAGAATGAGAGTTTATTCTAGAGCCATTTTAAATGATGATGACCCAGGAACACATATTTAGTTTACACCAAATTCAATGTTGTTACATAGAAGTAGTTCTGGGACATTTTATTGTTTTAATGACAAAGAAAATCATAAATCAAAGCAAATTTAAGATACATTGGTAGGTACATCAGAAAAGCAGCTGCAGCAAGATGGGGGAAGTTTTTCCATAGGCTTAAGATGCTATCTGACAGCATTTTTAGCTTCTGGATTGGTGGAGGCTGGTGCTATGCTAAGTTAATAAATTCCAAAGGTTTCTATTTATTAGTCACAAGATGTTAGTTCCAGCCCAGAGGTGGGCAAAGAATGACTATTTGGGGAGTAAAGCTAGTCCAAGGTAAGTCTATGTACCTATAGCATGCCAAACTTTCCACAGGACTAATATTCTAATCAATCAGCTTCTGCAGACATAGCTTCTTTTCAGAGTTCTCATTCACATTGGAAAAATTTACTGTGCTGAGAGTATATTCTGATATAAAGTTAGTTTTATATCACCATACTCAGCTACTTCTTCCCACAAATGTTCCCATCTTTCAGATAGAAATATTGTTAGCAATCACATACAAGAGAAAAAGTGACTGATGAGAACTTGGGAATAGCTGACAGTAATTAATATGACATCTCATTTTGCTTAGAAATAATCATTAATTAAAGAATATATTGTATGACTTTTCAATTAAAATTTAAAAAAGAAAAAAGGCCAAAAAATAATAAATAAAACAAATTCTGTAAAATAAAAATAAATACATAAAATAAAAAATTGGAAGAATTGGAAGAAATAATATTATAGAAATGATAGTCTTTCTAGCAAAAGGAATCTATAGATTCAATATAATCTCAGTCAAAATCCCAAAGCCACACCTCACAGACATTGGAAAAACAGTCCAAAAAATTATAAAAAGTCACAAAAAGCCAAAGATACCAAAAGTGACCCTGATCAAAAATAATACTGTGGAAAGTATCACCATACTTGACTTAAACTTATATTACAGAGAAAGAACAATGAGAACATCATAGTGTTAGCACAAAAACAGACACACAGATCAGTAAACTAGAAATGAGGATCTAGATATAAATTCACTCAAAGCAGTTGCCTCATTTTTTGACAAAGATGCTGAGGATATGCACCAGGAAAATGATGCTGAAACTATACACCATTTTCAACAAATGGTGATTATAAAACTGATTTTCAATATACAGAAAAACTGAAACTAGATCCTTATCTCTCACTGTACACAAAACTGGACTTTTCCCCTCCCTCTTTGGTTTTTCAAGAATGGGTTTCTATGTGTAGCTTCTTTTTCCTGGAACTCACTCTGTAGACCAGGCTGTCCTCAAACTCAGAGATCCACCTACGTCGGCCTCCTCAGTGCTGAGATTACAGGTGTCTGCCACCATGTCAGGCTCACAAACTCAACTCTTAATAGACCAAGGATCTCAACATAAGCACTGATATCAAGGAAGGGAAGAGTTGGGAGGGGAGGAGGGAGGGAACTACAGGGGGGATACAAAGTGAATAAAGTGTAATTAATAAAAACATTTTTTAAAAAAGACCTGATATCCTGAAAATGTTATTAGGAAAGATTATAAATTGAAGCACACTTCAACTTATAGGCTTAATACTGTTATTCTGCTGAAAAAACATAGCAATTAAATGACTTCTAATGACATGTTGTTATACCCATAGATCAGTGCCTTACTCAGCATTCATCAGAGAACCTTGTTCTTGCAGAAGGGAACTAACACAGAGACCCACAACTGGACAGTGTGATGAGAGTGAAAGACTTTGGACCAATCATTCCTAAATGGAATGTCTTCATCAAATCCCTCCCCTCTCCTAGGGTCAGGGATATAGGAGAGGAAGTGGAATGATTATAAGAGATAGAAAGGATGGAAGACACTGAGGAAATAGTGCCTTCTATACTGAACAAGACTGATGTATATATGAGCTCAGAGAAATGGTGATAGTATACACAAGACCTGCACGGATTAAATCCATATGGGTTCTCAGCACTAAGAGGGAGGTAGACATGAATTGCATTTAGAAATGGGACCAAGAAGCTATTTTCAATTGATATCAGTGGGCAAAAGGAAAAAATCAGTTTCCCTTGTTGAAGTGCCACTGGCATATCAACCACATTCCAGAGCCAGACACCAATCCCAAGAGTTCTTGGTCAACACAAAACTAACTCCATGCTTTTTTGTGGACATTTTGATTTATTTTGTTTGGGATTTTTTCCTTATTGGTCCTTTGCTTTTTAAAGTATTTGTGTGGGAGTGTTGTGTTTTTTTTCAATTTTTGTTTTTTGTTCTACTTGATAAGAAAGAGTAAAAATGAACATAAAGTTGAGTATGGAAGAAGGTGGGGGAGGATCTAAAAGGAACTGGTGAATGGGAAAACATGATTAAATATGTCATATTAAAATTTAAATGAAAGAAAATAGGATAGTAAAAAATGGCTAAGAAATATCTCAAAAATGTTTATTATCCCCAGCAAATAGGAAGATCAATACAAATTTGTGATTTCAACTTACCCAGTCAATATGGAAAAGATTGACAAAATAACCAGCAAACTGGTCTAGTCGCTCTAACAATCAGTGAGGAGAATCCTTAGAAAGCTGAAAATAAATGCAGAATATGAGCTAGCTATACCACTTCTCAGCTCATGCTCAAATAACTCTACGTACTATTCCACAGATCCTCCTTGCTCACCCATGTTTGTTGCTTCACAACAACTAGGAAATGGAAACAACTTAAATTCCCTTCAAACTATGAATCAATAATAATTACCATATATAAACTACAGAAGACTATTCAGCTGTTAAGAAAAAAGAACTTTTCGGGTAAATGGATGGAACTAGAAAACATTATGTTGAGTGAGGCAACCCTAACTGAGAGAGAAAAATGTTACCCATTCACTGTCATCTGAGGCTCCTAACACCAAGTCTTCAGATGTAAGTATATATCTTTGAATAACTACAGAGACCAGTAAAGTAAAAAGGAACCATTTTGGGGGTAGGGAGAGGGCCACTAGTGACCTGAAGGGAGCAATGAGGAAAGTGGGATAACTTTAATTAGGTGAAGGGAATAAAAGCAGGAGGAAGCAGGGGGTAATATCACTATAAGGATTTCTGAAGGACTCATAAGGAATACTAATCAAACTATTTCTAATATATTTAAGTCTGTTTATACATATGTATATAGAGTTCAAATGGAAGTTTTTCCATCTAGGATGACAATGCTCCCATATATTATTTGACAAAAGCCCCAATATGAGGCATGAGAATCCTCCTTTTGAATTGTTGGCCATGGTTATCTAAGAGATCTCAAAAAGTTAGAGACTCTTGTTGCTCCTCTTGGCTGACTCCCAGAGCTAGGAGATAAGTTCCTAATCCTGAATATGCCATGTATTTTAGACACAGGACCTAGAGGACCTGAGCTGGATCTCATCTTAAAGTCTCCTCCCTGTTGGTCCAGAAATTACCTCAGAAGTTTCCAAATGAGAAAGGAAACCATTATTCCTATTCTGCTATGATGCTTATGAACCACGTCAATGACAAACATGTGACAATAACTCTAAAGGTAGAATAGTAACCCCCAATACCTTGGTGGTAACCAACAGCTTTCTAATGGAATTTAAGGTCCTATCAACAAGAAGGAACACATGCTGGAGATCTTGTGGAGAAAGGGGAACCCTCCTCCATTGCTGGTGGGAATATAAACTTGTACAACCACTTTGTAAATCAATCTGGTGCTTTTTCAGACAGGAATAGTGCTTCCTCAATATCCAGCTATACCACTCCTAGGCATATATCCAAAAGATGCTCAAGTATACACCAAGGACATTTGCTCAACCATGTTTGTAGCAGCTTTATTCGTAACAGCCAGAATCTGGAAAAAAACCAGATGTCTCTCGACTGAGGAATGGGTATAGAAATTGTGGTGCATTTATACAATGGAATACCACTCCGCAATTAAAAACAAGGAAATCATAAAATTTGCAGGCAAATGGTTGGAACCAGAAGAGATCATCCTGAGTGAGGTATCCCAGAAGCAGAAAGACACACATGGTATATACTCATTTATAAGCAGATATTACACATATAATATAGTATAATCAAATTAAAATCTGTACACCTAAAGAGGCTGATCAGGAAGGAGGACCCTGGGTAATATGCTCAATCCTCATTCAGAAAGGCAAGTGGGAAGGACATCACAGGAAGGAGCGGGCAGGGAACAGGACAGGAGCCTACCACAGCAAAACTCTACCCTGTAGGGCATCAAAACAGATGCTGAGACTCGTAACCGAAGTTTGGGCAGAGTGCAGGGAATCTTATGAAAAAAGAGGGAGATAGGAGGACCTGGAGGGGACAGGAGCTCCATGAAGAGAACAACAGAATCAAAACATCTTGGTAGAGGGGTCTTTTCTGACACTGATGCTCCAACCAAGGACCATGCATGAAGATAACCTAGAACCCCTGCACAGATATAGACCATGGAAGCTCAGTGTCCAAGTGGGCTCCGTAGTAGTGGGATCAGAAACTGTCTCTGACATGAACTCAGTGGCCAGCTCTTTGATCACCTCCCCTTTGGGCGGAGCAGCCTTACCAGGCCACAGAGGAAGACAATGCAGCCAATCCTGATGAGACTTGACAAACTAGGGTCAGATGGAACAGGAGGAGGACCACCCCCTATCAGTGGACTGGTGGAAGGGCATGGGAGGAGAAGAGGGAAAGAGTGTGGTATTGGAAGGGGATGAGGGAGGGGGCTACAGCTGGGATACAAAGTGAATAAACTCTAATTTATAAGAAAATAAATAAGTTTTAAATATAATAAAATTTAAGAAAACAGAAATAAAAATATGGTACATTTACACCCCTCAGCTATTAAAAACAGACATCATGCAATCTATATGCAAATGGATGGAACTAGAAAAGATCATCCTGAGTGCGGTAACCCAAACCCAGAAAGACACTCACTTATAAGTGGATATTAGCCATATAGAACAGGATAACCATGGTATAATCCACAGACTCAAAGAAGCCGAGTAACAAGGAGGGCCTAAGGGAAGATGCTTGAATATCACTCAGAAGGGGAAACAAAAATGGACATTTGAAGTTGATGGAGGGAGGGAACTCTATGGGAGAGAGGTGGGAGGGGAAAATGGTAGGGATCATGTATGGGGAGAGTGAGATGGGAAAGACTTGGAGAGAGAATGGCAGTCTGAGGTGGGGGGCATCTCTGGGACAGGGATGTTTCTGGGAGTCCATGAGGGTGACCCTATCTGAGACTCCTAGCAGCTGGGAAATATGAAGCCTGAAGAGGCTACCTCCTGAAGCCAAGTGAAACTTCTAGTGGAGGGAGAGAGATACCAACTCTCCCATAAAACCTTCAACCCAAAATTTCTCTCTCCTACAAGAAGTATAGTAACAAAGGTGGAGCAGAGATTGAGGGAAATGAATGATTGGCCCAACTTGAGATTCACCCTATCAGATAGGGCCATCCCCTAACAATATGATATTCTGCTATGCTTGCAGACAAGAACCTAGCATAATTGTCTTCTGAGAGGCTTCATCCAACAGCTGATGGAAACAGATGCAATGACCCACAGCCAAACATTAGGTTGAGCTCGGGGGAGTTTTGTGGAAGAGTGGGAGGAAAGCTACAGGAAACAGGAGGGATCAAGGGTACCACAGAAAGACCTACAGAGTAAACTACCCTGGCCCATGGGGGCTCTCAGAGACTGGACCACCAGCCAAAGAGCATGCATGGGCTCAACCTAGGTTCCCTACACATATGTAGCAGATATGCAGCTTGGTCATCATGTGGGTCCTCTAACAATTAGAGTAGGGATTGTCTATAAAGCTGTTGATTGTCAGTTTACCCTTTACCCTATCTGGGCTGCCTTGTCAGGTTTCAGTGGGAGAGGATGCATTTAGTCCTGCACTTAGTCCTTAATCCTGCTGTAACTTGATGTGGCAGGTCAGGTTGGTAGCCATGGTGACCTCCCTTTCTTTGAAGAGAATGAAAGGAAGAATGAGCATGAGACTTGGAGGGGAGGATAGAGGGGGCTGCGCTTCAGTGAAGTGACCAAATAAATTAATTAATTCTAAAAATAGAATGATTATAACAGCCCGTAGAAGAAAAGTCATTTGGATTAAGTTTCTCTGGTTGACCACTGGAAACTGAAACTGCAGAAAATGAACTTGAAGATGGGTGTGGATTGCTATACCTATACTTTTCTTCACAATGTTGCTTTGATTTTTAACATAGGCAATATTTATTATTCATATAGTAGAAGAGAGAAAATAACATATCCACAAATATATTTTGTTTCAATCAATGATATTATGGTAAATGAAGCACCCCACAATGAAAAGAGGCATGTTTATGTTGGGCAAACCTTAACCACAATAGCATAATGAGTGAATATTTTCTTTGGCCACTGTTTTGTGGTTCTCCTATCTGTCCACCATTATGGCTCAGAATTACTCAGTCCCAACAAAGTCAATCCCCTGAGGTCAGTATACTTACTCTCTAAAAGCTTTTCTGTAACATAGCAATCCCCTGCCCCAGCTTTACAACCCTGCCTATTCAGACATATTGTTCTATTTTCTTTATAACTGTATCACCTTTTGTTTATTATTGATTTCCTCTACTGGAATGGAAAATGAGAAACATTTCCCTGTCTGTCTTGTTCTCATCGTCTGATCAGAACCAAGGCTGCCATATCACAGGCACTCAAGAAATATTTTCAAATTTAATAGAAGCAGCTCAGTGTGGTGCAAATCAATTTGTCAAATATCTGTGTTTCCAAATAGAAGCTGATTCACTGCTTGAAATTTTAATGAAGAAGCCCTAAAAATGGTAAGTAAAGACAAAATGGAATGCCAAAATATCCCAAAGAATTCAATGAAAATGAAAAAGAATCTCATTTGCACTTCCAAAATGTTTTTATAAAAGGAAACTTTTTTTTTCTTAGTAAGTACATTTGTAAAATATCCAGCCACCGCACAAGTCTTAGTTTGCAACAAACTGAATATTCTTCATGATGCTGTCATGAAGACAGAACAAAAACTGTTATATAAAACTTTGTAGGAGTCTTCTGAAGATGTCAGTCAGAATCATCTCATTTAATATTACATTGAGTAAGCTTTAGATTCAATGATGATGATACAAATTTTTGTACATAGGTATACTTGGTAAATTAGGTCAATGGGTCACTTGAGAATATTGTTACTTAAGAAAGCAACTAATCGTCCAAGTGACTCAGTAATTAAGGAAAATTTTATTGTAGATTTAGAACTTCTTATTCCCATACTGTATTGTGGGACCTTAAAGTTCAATAGCTTATCTAAGAAAATGTAGGTAGAAACTGCAGAGTAAGCTTTCAAGATGTACATATTTCAACTTACAGTTACAACTTTTAACAGTAAGTTTTCCTTCCTGCCTAGAGGTTCCTCAGCAGTCCAGGACTTTTATGTAAGGTTCTAACATGTCTAGATTGTCATTTCTAATACATATAATTTGTGATTTGAATAAAGCAGGAATTGAATTATCAATTTCCTTAGTGAGTAAGGAAGGTAGTCAGAGGAGACAGTTGCATCCTTCGAAGGTTATTTACTTTTTGATCAGGCTTGCTCAGGAATAAGTTGCACAAAGATGGAATTTCATGGAGGGATTTACAGTGATTAACAAATGTGGATGTGAAAATCTCATCGTGTATATTCAGCATCTGTGGAAAGTGAGTGTGAAGGTCCTCGTGAGTAGAAATAGAGTGGACTTTACAGAGGAAACCTTGAATGTTCCTAAGTTCTCAGTTCTGTCCATAGTGCCCTCTATAAATTTTGAATTGAGACAGAAATAAAGGCTTAGTGCTCTGTAGCTACATAATACAAGTCTGAGACAAAGATTGTTCATCTGTGTCTATCACCTGATATATTCTGTACTAACAGCTCCTTTTTAAATATTCAAATGTGTCCTGTGAGTTTTGATTCACATATAGATTTTTTGTTTTCTTTGTTTTTTTAAATTATAATAATACTAACAATTTTCTATAAGTTCACAGATTTAAACTGACCCTCAAACATTTTTAAATGATTCTTTTAGACATTTTTAAATTGAAAGTAATTTTTTCTCTCATGCAATACCTCTCAACCACAGTTTCCCCTCTCTACACTCCTCCCAGATCTCCAACCCCTCACCTGCCCACTCCCCTCTGGGTTTCCTCTTCAGAAATGATCAGGCCTCCAAGATACAACAGCCAGACAGGACAAAACAAGATTGAGTACAGCTAGGCTAAACAAGACAACCACATAGGAATTAAACAGTTCCAGGAGCAGGCAAAAGAATCAAGGACACATCCACTCCCACAGTAAGGAGAGCTAAAATAAAATGAAATGAAATAAGACAAAATAAAATAAAATAAAATAAAATAAAATAAAATAAAAAAGCCAACAGCACAGCATATGTGTACGGGACCTAGTGCAGATCCCTTGTAAGCCCCGTTCTTGCCACTTCAGCCTTTCTGAACCATATGTGCCCTACTTAGTTGATTCAGTGGTTGTGTTCTCCTGGTGTTGTCTATCTCCTCTGATTTCTACACTCTTTTTCTCCCTCCCTTCTGTGGGATTCCCTGACCTCTGAGAAGGACGACCCCAATGGAGACCTCCAATTTAGGCTCACTCTGCATAATGTCTGGCTGTGGGTCTCTACACCCATGCTGCCTGCTGCCAGAGGGAGCTTTTCTGATGAGACTGTACCGCCACTGATTTATAAGTATAGCAGAATATCATTAGCAGTCATTTCATTGATTTTATGTTTTAGGCCAGTTTTGTTTGGTCCTAACATAGGTCTCTGGCTATCCCATATCTTGTTCCTGGCAATCCAGACAGTGTTGGGCATGAGCTCCCTTTAAAGGAGTGGTCTTCAAATTAAATCAGATGTTGCTTAGCCATTTCCACATGTTCTGTGCAACCATTGCCCTGGCACATCTTGTAGGCAGAAGAGATTGTAGGTTGAAGGATTTGTGGCTGGGTTGGTGTCCAGGCTTTTCTTTCAGTAGTCTTCAGAGTACCTCGCCGCGCCAAAGAGATTAGAATGTAGACATGAAGGCTCCATGCAGGCAGAATCTTGACCTCCCTATGTTCATGAATTGTATAGATATTGTCCCCCATTCAGTTTGCAGACAGCAGCCCTCTGTCCTAGCATCAGCCTGGGTTTCTTGAGGATCTCCATGGTACACCTTTGGCCTACAAGTCAACTGAATGAAATCCAATCCTGGTACTAAGGGTCTTGCCTGGATACAAAAGATGGCTAGTTCAGACTCCATGTCCTCCTTTACTAGGTGTCCCCAGCAGGATCACCCTCATAGATTCCAGGAAGTTTTCACTGCACTAGGTTTCCATACTCCCCCTCAGATGTGACCCAATTCCATCTTACTGTCCCCACACTCTCTCCTTTTATCTCATCTTCCCTCACCCTGACCGCTACCATTCTCAACCCTACTCACCTCTAGTCCACCTACAAATCAATTTTATTTACCCTTCCCAGGAGATTCATATGCCTTCCCCACTCTGCTCCTGAGTCCTAATCTTCCTTTTTACCTCTTTAATGTTATTTATGTGGGTATTTTTCTTTCTGGTATGTTTGTGCACAACATATGTATCTTGTGCATTCAGAGGTCAGAAGAGGGTGTGAGATCACAACAATCTGGAGTTAAAGACAGTTGCAAGCCATCTATCAGTCCTGGGAACCAAATCTACGTCATCTATAACAAGTACTCTTAGTCACTGAGCCATCTCTCCAGTCTCCGAACTCGAAAAATTTTAAATTATTTTCTTCAGGTCTCTGAGTTGATTACTGTGGAGCTATACACATGAAACTGAGTGTTCATTTTCTAAGTTCAAAGATCTCTTATTATTATTGGTGGTTTTACTCATTTTAACATTGGAACCATTTCACTCTTGAATCAGATATTTTGTAACCCTCAGTATATGAAAATTGATAAAGGCTACCTTTTATTAATATAAATTTATTTTCCGAGTACCATATGCAGCATCTGTTTAGACCATTTTTGATCAAAAAGATAAATATCTTTCTTGGAATGTTTTAGTTGAGTGTTATGAATAACAAATGATCATTTTTTTTTACAAAGTACTGAGGAACACTTGATTATTGAGGAAAGTAGGTACAAAGAGTTAACAGTTTTTAATAGATCTCTTTTTATCTCCTGAATATCATTGAATCAAACTTCTGTTCTTCCACCAAGCTATTTAAAAACATATTTTCAAGACTCTAGGCCAAAGTTTGGAAACCACATTACTTACGCTATGTATTCTTTCCACCCTCTATATATTGTGGGTCACTACTTTCTTTAATTAGGAACAGAAATCATCAGCAGCAAAATAGACTAAGGACTGTGAAGAAAAGGGGAAGGGAGCAGATAAAGAAGAGGGGAGAAATGACAGAGAATGGGAAGGGGAAAAAAACTAAAACTTCAGTGTTAAATGTGTGCAATTCCTTCAAAAATTAATTCAATAAACAAGAAAATGTATTAATTTATGAATGTGTGTTTATGACCTTATAGTTCAAAGTATTTCATTTCAAATGCAATGCATTTAACAGCTCTGTAAGAACTTCTAAATGTGAGTTGAATGGTTTTTGTTTTAACTTCAATGCACTGTTTTAAGAAAACTACAATTGACTTTGCTCAATCAACCTAAAACTCAAAGGCAGGGAGAACTACCTTTAAGATTGCAAAAAGCACTCCCATACTACCCACCTCAGAACAAGCTAGCTAAGGGACAGAGATGGATGAAATAAGCCACAGAAAGGAGAGACAAGAAAAGATGAAGAGCAGAAAGCATGAAAACTGAGTAACAGAATGAGAGAAGAGCAACAAAGGAAGAGACAGGAAAGACTTAAAGGAAGCTGTATTTCAAAGGCCTTGACTTCTAGGGACATTCTTGTTATTTGAAGTCCTTCTTGTGTAAGTGGATATCGAATTTATGCAAAAGCAGGGTTAGGATATTTGCTAAATGTCATGTGTGCATTTCTAGACTATTTAGAGAAAAATAAATTATCAAATTTGCAAACATGAACTATAAGAAGTAAACATAATCAGAAACGAGGAAAATGGACCTGAGATAAGAAATTGACTTTTCCACAATTCCAGCTTAAGATAAACCTTGGGTTAATACAGATCTTCTGATAATTTCGGTTGTGTCTGTCTTATTGCTTTATGTAGCTAGGTAGGGCACCACCTGTTTAGACATTTACTTTTACTTGTGTTGAGAGATTTCTCCCCCAAATAATGCAAAAGCAAAGTGAAAACAAAATGGCATTATCCAAGTTAATGAAGCATATTTTTTAGATGACTAAGTCAATAAATTGGTTAGAGCTTAAAAATCAACACAAAAGAAATAGCCCTTGTAAAAAATGAAACTTTTCTTAAGCATTAATTGAGTCACCGTGGTTTTAGACACTTCTGTTTAAAATGGCCTCATTTTTACTGGTTTAGAGGTGTTTACGCTATTTTTTTAAAATTCTTTAAGGATTTCCCATAAATGAGACATGCAGTCATTTTATAAAGAAGATAAATTGGACTGTTAAAAGTAGCCTAGGCTCCTATTCTTCATGTCTATTTGTCCTCTCATGCTGTATCACTTCCTGGAAGTATTAATAGTTGCATTTCATTTTCCTATATAAATATTTAAGGACTGTAATTTTACCCAATTGACATTGGCAGTGCCTCTGCACAGGGATGTTTCATTATCTGCTCCTCAAATCAACATAATCTTGTCAAACTTTGTCTTCAACAAATAGGACAGGCTGTATTTGGAATATTTTAATAACCAAGCATACTCAGATTGCTTTAAATCACAGTCTGCTTGCAAATCGCCAACTAAGAGTTGCAGTTACATGGAACAATAACCATGAGTTGTGTGCCAATACATTTTCATTAGTCAATGACACCCAGCTGCAGAGAGAAATTAGACTCTGTACTTTAAACCTAACGTTCCCCTGTGGCAGTACCATAGCAAGCCAGTTTGGCTTCACCAAACCTTTGTGCCATTGTTCATCGAACGCTCCATCTGGGTTGAATTCATCATAAACAGTAAGTCTGCAATTTTTCAATTTTACATTAGGCTTAGATTCAATGCCTGTTGTAATGTTGTAATGCACTGGGAAAGCAGACAAAGAGAATGTCATTAGGTAGCTCTTGTTTAAAGTGCTTCCCCTCTCCCTGTTATTATGGGTCATTTGGAAAAAATAATTCATCTATGGAAACTTTGGAAACAATAATCAGTTTGGCATTGTTTTGGGCTTTTCCTTGGTCTTTTAATTTTTTTTAACTACACTCTTATAGGAAAGTCAGTTTTTGGATATGCCACATCAAAATAACCCAAATGGGAACACTTGAATGGAAACAAACACTTCACATCCAAGCAGCTGCTTTTTACTGTGTTGTCTTTGTTTAAAGTATCAATTTATCTTAAGCGCTTTTCTCAGTCATCTTTCTGGGGATTTCCTTGATTCTTAGGTTTTTTTGTTTTCAATTTTTGAGAGTTTTACTTTGTAACACAGCCTAGCCTTGAACCCTACCCAGTCCCCACCTCTCAGCCTTCCAAGTGCTGTAACTGTAGGCATGTGCCACCATATTCTCATTCTCCTAAGACACTGAAATGGCTTTTTACCATGACAGATGCACTACCATTTGTTAGTAAGATACCAGTACCCCGTCTCTCCTATTGGTTTTGTTCATTTATCCATTTGCTTATTTATTTGTTTGCTCCTCACGTCTTTGTTTAGAACTCTTTCCACTTCTGCACCACTCCATACCTTTGCTGGAACAAAAAAAAAATGGCGATCCCTAAATGGCCTATGATAGAAGTCTATCCATGTCATCAGCTATGATGGAAACCCCAGCCAGATGGGGTTCCTGAGAAAGGAGGCTATTTGAGGAACAACACTTAGACATGATTTTACTGACACCATACCAAGCTGTAAAACTAGGCATAAGTAATTGCCCCAACTTTTCAAGGCCTGAGTAAATATATATATATATATATATTGTTTAATACACACACTGAGGCAAACATGCATGGACCTCTCTTAGCCACATATTATAGTGTAATTTCTCTAAAATGAATGTGGAAGGTTGCCACTGAAGTCTCCCATGTATAACTAAGATTGAAAAACTGCTAAGAAACACTGATAGAAATCCAACTAAAGACAGCCAGATCCTGCTCACTTAATTTTTCTTGTACTTCTGGGCAATGCTTCAATAATTATGAATGCCATCTTAGCAAAAGTAAGCAGCAGAAAGGAAGGCAGGAGGAAATGGAAGACAAAAGAGAGAGAACAAGGCATTGAGAAGGAAGGAGGTAGAGGCAAGGGAAGGATGGAGGGACTGATCTGGACAGGGTGTCCATAGCACTGAATTTTCTAATAGAACTTTCCTAGTTAGGATCATTGTGAGTGATCAGTTCAAAGCATCTACAAAGGGTGAATAGAATGTTACTATGGGAAGTATGCAGAACTTGAAACCATAAAGAATCATGAAAGGAATTAACTGGGTACCAAACCACCAAACTAAAGGGGAAAGTTGCTTCTAAGATTCAGATAGTCATTGCCCTGAAAGAATGCTAAGTCTATTTGGCAAAAGTATCTTGAATTTTCAAAGGAACTTAAAAATCCTGGAAACTTCCATTTTAGTTTTTTTATGTTTATTTATTTACTGCAATCTCCTCCCAGTCTCACCCACCTTCCCTTTTCTCCCCATATGTCCCTTCCTTAGTCCACTGATTTGGGAGGCTCTCCTCCGCTTCCATCTGACCCTAGCCTATCGGGTCTCATCAGGACTGGCTGCATCATCTTCCTCTGTGGCCTGGCAAGGCTGCACCCCCCCCCCCCAGGGGAACTGATCAAAGTGGTGGATATTGAGTTCATGTCAGAGACAGCCCCTGTCACCCTTACTAGGGAACATAATTGGAAACTGAGCAGCCTATGGGCTTCCTCTAAGCAGGCCATCTAGGTCCTCTTCATCATGGTTCTTAGTTAGAGTATTAGTTTCTGCAGGGCCCCTGGGCCCAGGGTTTTTGTTTGTTTGCAATGTTGGTCTCCTTGTGGAGTTCCTGTCCCCTCCAGGTCTTCCTATCTCCCTGTTCTTCCATGAGGATTCCAGCACTCTGCCTAAAGTTTGGCATCAGCCTCAGTATCTCCTTCCATACCCTGATGGTAGTCTTTCAGAGGCCCCCTGTGTAAAGCTCCTGTCCTATTCCTTGTCTTGTACTTCCAGTGTCTATTTTGTTTGCCCTTCTGAGTAAGGTTTCAACCTCTTCCACAGGGTCCTCTGTGTTTTTCGGCTTCTCTAGGACTATAGACTAATATCCACTTACAAATAAGTATATACTATATATCTCTTTCTGCTTCAGGTTTACCTCACTCAGGATGATCTTCTCTAGTTCCCACCATTTACCTGCAAATTTCATGATTTCCTTGATTTTAATTGCTGAGTAGTATTCCATTGTGTAAATGTACCACAATTTCTGTATCCATTTCTCAGTTGAGGAACATCTAGGTTGTTTCAAGATTCTGGCTATTATGAATAATGCTGCTATGAACACAGTTGAGAAAATGTCCTTGTTGTATGGATTAGCATGTTTCCAATATATGCCTAGGAGTCAGTCTTGAGGTAGCACTATTCCTAATTTTCTGAAAACGCTCCAGATTGATTTCCAAAGTTCTTGTATGAGGTTACATTTCCACCAGCAATGGAGGAAGGTTCCCCTTTCTCCACATCCTCTCCATTATGTGTTGTCACTTGAGTTTTCTTATCTTATCCATTTTGATGAGTGTAAGTTAAAATCTCAGGGTCATTTTGAATTGCATTTCCCTAGCGACTAAGGATGTTGATTATTTCATTGGTTTTATGCCATTAGATATCCCTCTGTTGAGAATTCTCTGTTCAGCTCTGTACCAATTTTTAATTGGATTACTTAATCTGTTGCTTTTTAACTTCTTGATTTCTTTATATATTCTGGATATTAGCCCTCTGTCAGATGTTGGGTTGGCGAATAACCTTTCCCAGTCTGTAGGCTGTAGTTTTGTTCTGATGATAGTGAGCTTGGCTTTGAAAAAGATTTTCATTTTTAACCTATTTTTTATTAATTACAGTTTATTCACTTTGTATCCCCCCTGTACCTCAGTCCATTGTCCCCTCCCAACCCCACCTTTCCTCTTTCCCACCCATGTCCCTCTCCCAGTCCACTGAAAAATGAGGTCCTCCTCCCCTTCCCTCTGATCCTAGATTTTAATTTTTATGAGGTCCCATTTATTGATTGTGGCTCTTAGAGCCTGTACTGTTCGTGTTCTCTTCAAGAAGTTGTCTCCTGAGCCAATGCGTTCAAAGCTCTTCCACAATATCTTTTTTAATATTTTATTTTTATTAATTACAGATTATTCCCTTTGTATCACACCTGAAGCTCCCTCCCCCTTTCCCTCTCAATCCTACCCTCCCTCCCTCTTTTCCACCCATGCCCTCCCCCAGTCCACTGATAGGGAAGGTCCATCTGATCCTAGCCTATCAGGTTTCCTCAGGAGTGGCTGAATTGTTTTCCTCTGTGGCCTGGTAAGGCTGTACCACCCCACCCCCCACAGGTGATCAAAGACCAGGCCAATCAGTTTATTTCATAGACAGTTCCCTGTTCCCATTACTAGGGAACTCACTTGGACATTGAGCTACAATGGGTTATATCTGTGCAGGGGTTCTAGGTTATCTCCATGCATGGTCCTTGGTTGGAGTATCAGTCTCAGAAAACAACCCTGTGCCCAGATTTTTTGGTTCTGTTGCTCTCCTTGTGGAGGTCCTGCCCTTTCCAGGCCTTACTATTTCCCACTTCTTTCATAAGATTCCCTGCAGCTCTGCCCAAAGTTTGGCTATAGCTCTCAGCATTTGCTTTGATACCCTGTAGGGTAGAGACTTTCAGAGGCTGTCTATGGTAGGCTTGATCCTGTTCCCTGTTTTCCCCCTTTTCTAATGTCCAACCTCTTTGCCTTTCTGAATAAAGGTTGACCATCCTACCCAGAGTCCTCCTTCTTGATTAGCTTCTTTAGGTGTCAGATTTTAGTATGATTATCCTATATTACATGTCTAATATCTTCTTATGAGTGAGTATATACCCTGTGTGTCTTTCTGCTTCTGGGAAACCTCACTCATAATGATCATTTCTAGGTCTCCATTTGCCTGCAAATTTCATGATTTCCTTGTTTTTAATTGCTAAGTGGTATTCCGTTGTGTAAATGTACCACAATTTCTCTATCCATTCCTCAACTGAGAGGCTTCTGGGTTGTTTCCAGCTTCTGGACATTACAAATAAAGCTGTTATAATCATGGCTGAGCAAACGTCCGCGTTGTATGCTCGAGCATCTTTTGGATACATGCCTGGGAGTGATCTAGATGGATTATGAGGTAGCACTATTCCTAACTGTCTGAGAAAGTGCCAAATTGATTTCCAAAGTGGTTGTACAAGTTTACATTCCCACCAGTAATGGAGGAGGGTTCCTTTTTCTCCACATCTTCTCCAGCATGTGTGTCACTTGAGTTTTTGATCTTAGGCATTCTATTGGGTGTAAGGTGAAATCTCAGGGTTGTTTGGATTTGCATTTCCCTGATGACTAAGAACACCGAGCATTTCTTTAAGTGTTTCTCTGCCATTCGATATTCCTTTGTTGAGATTCTCTGTTTGGAGCTGTACCCCATTTTTTAATTGGGTTATTTGGTTTTTGCTGTTTAACTTTTTGAGTTCTTTATACATTCTGGATATTAACCCTCTGTCAGATACAGAGTTGGTGAAGATCTTTTCCCAATATGTATGCAGTCATTTTGTCCTGGACACAGTGTCCTTTGCTTTAAAGAAGCTTTTCAATTTTAATGAGGTTGCATTCATTTATTGTTGATCTTAGAGCCTGTACTGTTGGTGTTCTGTTCAGGAAGTTAACTCTTGTGCCAATGAGTTCTAGGGTCTTTCCCACTTTTTCTTCTAGAAGGTTTAGTGTGTCTGGTTTTATGTTGAGGTCTTTGATCCACTTGGACTTTAGTTTGGTGCAGGGTGATAAGTACAGATCAATTTGCATATTTCTATGTGTAAACAACCAGTTAGAGCAGCACCATTTGTTAAAGATGCTATCTTTTTTCCGTTGTACAGTTTTCCTTCTTTGTCAATAATCAGATGTTCATAGGTGTGTAGGTTTAATTATGGGTATTCTATTCGAGTCTATTGATCCTCCTATCTGTTTCTCTGTTAGCACCATGACATTTTTTTAATCACTGTTGCTCTTTAGTGCACCTTGAGATCAGGGATGGAGATGCCTCCAGAATATCTTTTATTTTACATGATTATTTTAACTATTCTAGGGTTTTTATATTTCCTTATGAAATTGAGAATTATTCTTTCAAGATCTGTAAAAAACTATGTTGGTATTTTGATGGAAATTACATTCAATCCCTAGATTGCTTTGGGAAGGAGATCCATTTTCAGTATGTTGATCCTACCAATCCATGAGCATAGGAGGTCTTTCCATCTTCTCGTATCTTATTCAGTTTCTTTCTTCAGAGACTTGAAGATTTTGTTTTGTTTTGTTTTTTTCATATAGGTCTTTCACTTGCTTGGTTAGAGTCACACCAAGGTACTTTATGTTATTAGTAGCTATTGTGAAAGGTGTTATTTCCCTAAGTTCTTTCTTTCTCGGCCCTTTTGTCTTTTGTATGCAAGATGTTTACTACTGATGTTTTTGAGTGAATGTTGTTTCTAGCCACTTTTCTGGAGGCATTGAATTTCTTCGGAAGGAACTTAATGCTATGAACTTTCCTCTTAGCACTGCTTCCATTGTGTCCCATAAATTTGGGTATATTGTGCCTTCATTTTCATTTAATTCTAGGAAGTCTTTAATTTCTTTCTTTATTTCCTCCCTGACCCAGTTGTCACTGAGTAGAGTTGATTAGTTTCCATGTGTGTGTAGGATTTTTGATATTTCTGTTATTGGTGAGGCCTAGTTTTAGACCATGGTGGTCTGATATGATACAGGGTTATTTCAGTCTTCTTGTATCTATTGAAACTTGTTTGGTCAACAGGACAGGAGCATGCCAAGGAGGACCTCTGGGGGGGGGGGGTCAATGTAGCGATATATCAGAGCAGATATTAAGACTCGCGATCAAGACTTTGGCAGAGAGCGAGAAGTAATGATAGATCTGGGGGAGGTTTGTGAGACTTGGGGAGAACAAGAGCTCCACAAAGACCAAACTGAGCAGGGCACAGGAGTCTTGTATGAGACGGTTTCTACAATCAAGGACCATGTGTGGATGTGGCCTGGAACCCCCGCACAGATGGGGCCCATGATAGCTCGGTGTCGGCCTGAAGACCCTAATGAGGGAAACAGGGACTGTTTCAGTCATGAACTTGATGGATGACTCTTTGACCCTCCCCCATACAAGCCTGAGAGTGACAGACTGGCTAGATCCCAGGGGAGGACATTGCAACCAGCCCTGAGGAGACAGGATGAGCTGGGGTTGGATGGAAGGGGAGGAGGTCCTCCCCTGTTGGTGGACTTGGAGGGGGCGGGGAGGAGGGAGATGAGGGAGGGAGTGGGAGGGTGGGAGGGAATGAGGGAGGAGGCTATGCCTGGGGTGCAAAGTACCTAACCTGTGATTGATATAAAAATAAATAAATTAAAAAAAAAAAAAGAAACTTGCTTGGTGCCTGACTATATGGTCAATTTTGGAGATGGTTCCATAAGGTGCTGAAAAGAAGGTATACTCTTTTGAGTTTGGGTGAAAGGTTCTGTAGACATCTATTAGATCTATTTGATTTAAGACCTCTGTGTCATTTTTCTTTTTAGCTTCTGTTTCAATGATCTGTCCCTTGGCATGAGTGGGCTGTTGACGTTTCCCACTATTAAGGTATTGGGATAAATGTGAGTTTTAAGCTTTGATAATGTTTCTTTGACAAATGCAGGAGTCCATATGTTTGGTGCATAGATGTTAAGGATTGTAATGTCTTCATAGTGTATTTTTCCTTTGATGAGAATGAAGTATCCCTCTCCAAATATTTCGGTGAATTTTGGTTAAAAGCCTATTTTTTTAGATGTTAGTATGGCTACTACAGCTTGCTTTTTGTGTCTGTTTACTTGGAAAACCATTTTCCCAGACCTTTACTCTGAGGTAGTACCTATCTTTTTTTTGCAGAGGTATATTTCTTGAATGCAGCAGAATGTTGGATCATATTTCCACAGGCAATCTGTTAGTCTGTGCCTGAGAACATTTATGTTAATAAGTATTAATGACCAATGACTGTTAGTTCCTTTTATTGTGGAGTTGGTGGTGATTGTGTGTTTGTGTGCTTGTTTTCCTTTTTTTTATTGTGAAGTTATCTTTATCCTGCATTTTCTTGTGTGTAGGTGATCTTGTTGGGTTGGAGTTTTCCTTTGAGTATCTTCTCTGGGCTGAGTTGCTGTGTAGATATTGTTTAAATTTAGTCATGTCATGGAATATTTTGTTTTCTCCATTTATGATGATTTAAAGTTTTACTACTTTAGTAGTCTGGGTTGGCATCTGTGGTCTCTAGGCATCTACATAATATCCTCCCAAGCCCTTCTTGCTTTCATAGTTTCTTTTGAGAAGTCTGGTGTGATTCTGATAGGTCTACCTTTTTATATTGTTTGGCCTTTTTCCCTTGCTGCTTTTAGTAATTATTTTGTTGTTCTGTAGATTTAGTGTTTAGAATATTGAGTGGTGGGAAGAATACTTTCTCTGGTCTAGTCTATTTGATGTTCTGTGGGTCTCTTGTATGTTAATGGACATCTCTTTCTTAAAGTTGGGAATATTTTCTTCCATGATTTTCTTCAAAATATTTTCTGGGTCTTGTTGCCTGGAATCTTTTTTGTCTATTTCTATTAGTCTCAGGTTTCTTCTTTTCATGGTGTCCTTGATTTCTTGGATGTTTTGTGTTTGGAACTTTTCCAATTTTTTTGAGAGATGTATCAATTTCTGCAATCGTATCTTCAGCACCTTAGATTGTATATTCCATCTCCTGTACTCTGTTGATGATGCTTCTCTTTTTTGGTTCCTCATCTCTTCTCTAAATTCGTTCACTCCAGGGTTTTCTCTGTTTGTGTTTTCTTTATTGATTCTAATTCTGTTTTCATGTCTTACACTATTTCCTTCATCTGTTTAAATGTGGATTCCTGTCTGTCCATGATAGCCTCTATATTTTTGTTCATTTCCTCTTTATGTGTCTGGAATAGCTGCATAATTACAGATTCAAGATCATTTCTCTGTGTTTCAGCTACAGTAGAATATCTGCTGATTTTTGGAGATTCTGGTGTAGCCATGATGTTCTGGTTTTTCTTGCCTATATTCTTATGCCAACCTCTAGCCATCTGGCTGTCTGTATCCTTGACAGATTATTCCTGGAGCCTGTATGCAGACTGCATCCACCTGTCTCTGGAGTCTTGAGTAGTCTCCCTTGGGCTCACTGTCTTTGCTGGCTCACTGTCTGTGACCCAGGTTTGCCAGGTAGCTGGGGCACTGGCAGAAAGTCTTTGAGTCTAGAGCTTCTCCAGTGTCTCACAGACTTCCTCAAAGTGCAGAAGGATGGGATTTAGGTCTCATGCCTGGCTCAGCTCTGCTGGGTTCACTGGTTGTGCTGGCCTCATTTTTTCTGACCCAGGTGGGATAGGCTTCTGGGGATTAGGAAGAAATATCTCTGAGCTAAAGCTTCTCCAGTGCTCCATAGGCCTCCTTGCCAAGGAGGGCGATGGAACTTTCTTTGGTCAGGTGCCTAGCTCAGCTCTGCTGAGTTCTTGGGTTCTATATCTGTGCTGGGCTTGTTGCTGGCCTATGTGAGCCAGGCTATTGAGGCACTACTGGATAGATTTCTGTGCCTAGAGCCGATCCATTGTCCCCCAAGGTTCTCTTAGATGGTGAGAATGTAATCTGGGTCCCAAGCCTAGCTTAGCTCCGTTACATTCACTGTCTGTGCTGTGCTAGCTGATTCTGTCCTGGGTGAGCCAAGCAGGTGAGGAGCAGGCAGAATGGAGCCACACCTCCCCCTCCCCCAGTACCAAAATATATCCCTTCCACAGGACAATGAGAGTGAGCACCTGGTAGCCACTGCAACCAGGAAGGTTGCTGCAGGATATTGAGTGTGGTCTCCAGGATTTGGAACTAGGAGCAGCCAGTACCCAGCAGGTGTCTACAGGAATGTGAGAGTGAGCAACTCGGTTTAGGACCCTCATGCTCATTACAGGAAGGTGTTCATGACATAGGTAGTGAGACTGAACAACCAAATTCTGAGCCACCAGGTCTGAGAAAGGTATCCACAGAAAGTGGGATAGGGTGGCAAGTGGCCTAAGGCTGTGGGGTCAGAACTGTGCTCTTCTTTGAAGGCCTGGTAGAATTCTGCACTGAAAACATCTGGCCCTGTGCTTTTTTTAGAAGGGAGACATTTGATGACTGCTTCTATTCCCTTGGGGTATATAGAAGTATTTAATTTTGGGAAATGGTATTTATCAAGAACATTGTCCATTTAAGTTAGATTTTTCAAATTTTTTTGTCATATAGGCTTTTGTAGTAAGATCTAATGATTGTTTGGATTTCCTCAGTGTCGTTTGTTATGTCCCCCTTTTCATTTTTGATTTTGCTGATTTGGATAGTAACTCTCTGCCTTTTAGTTAGTTTTTTTGGCTAAGGTTTGTCTATCTTGTTGATTTTCTCGAAGAACCAGGTCTTGCTCTCATTGATTCTTTGAATTGTTTTCTTTGTTTCTAGTTCATTGATTTGAATTCTGAATTTGATTATTTCCAATCTTCTATTCCTCTTGGGTGTGTCTGCATCTTTTTTTACCCCCCTAGGGCTTTTAGTTGTGCAGTTAAGTCGCTTGTATGAGATATCTCAAACTTCTTTCTGGAGGCACTTACTGCTGTGAAGCTCCCTCTTAGTACTGCTTTCATTGTATCCCATAAGTTTGGATAAGTTGTGCCTTCATTTTCATTGAATTTTAGGAACTCTCTAATTTCTCTTTTCATTTCTTGCTTGACCAAGCTCTTATTGAGTAGAGAGTTGTTTCCACGTGTATGTAGGATTTTTGTTATTTCTGTTGTTGTTGAAGTTTAGTTTTAGGCCGTGGTCATCTGAAAGGATACAAGGGATTATTTTGATGTTTTTGTATCTGTTGAGGCTTGCTTTGTACCCAACTTTATGGTCAATTTTGGAGATGGTTCCATAAGGTGCTGAGAAGAAGGTATAATCTTTTGAGTTTGGGTGAAAAGTTCTGTAGACATCTATTAGGTCCATTTGATTTAGGACCTCTGTAAGTGTCATTATTTCCCTATTTAGATTCTGTCTAGATGATGTGTGATATAACATTTATTAATGTTTCATTTACAAATGCAGGTGCTCTTATATTTGGGGTATGTTCAGGATTGTGATGTCCTCCTGGTGGATTTTTCCTTTGATGGGAATGAAGTGCCCCTCTTCATATTTTTTTTATTAATTTTGGTTCAATTTTTATTTTATTAGATATTAGGATAGCTACCCCAGCTTGTTTTCTGGGTCCATTTGCTTGAAAAACCTTTCTCTACCCATTTACTCTGAGGTAGTGTTTAACTTTGTTGCAGAGGTATGTTTCTTGGATGCAGCAGAATGTTGGATCCTGTTACCACAACCATTTTGTTAGTCTGTGTCTTTTTATTGGAGAGTTGAGTCCATTGATGTTGATAGACCCTGATTGTAGAGTTGGTGGTGTTACTGTGTTTCAATGGTTGTCTTCTTTTAATTTTTTTTTTGTGAAGTTCTCTATATCCTGTGTTTTCTTGGGTGTAGTTGTTTTCATTGGATTGGAGTTTTCCTTCTAGTATCTTCTGTAGGATTGGGTTGCTGTGCAAATATTGTTTAAGTTTAATTTCTTCATGGAAGAATTTGTTTTGTCCATCTATGTTGACTGAATTCTTTGCTGGGTATAGTAGTCTGAGTTGGCATCTGTGGTCTCTTAGAGTCTGCATTATATCTGTTCAGCTTCTTCTGGCTTTCATAGTTTCTGTTGAGAAGTCTGGTGTGATTCTGATAGGTCAACCTTTATATGTTACTTAGCCTTTTTCCCTTGCTGCTTTTAATATTTTTCTTTGTTTTGTAGATTTAGTGTTTTGACTATGGTGTGACATGAGGAGTTTCTTTTCTGATCTTGTGTATTTAGTGTTCTGTAGGCCTCTTCTATTTTTATGGACATATCTTTCTTTAAGTTAGGAAATTTTTCTTCTATGATTTTCTTAAAAATATTTGAACTCAGTGGCTGGTTCTTTTATCATCTCCCCCTGAGGAGGAAGCAAGCTTAACAGGCCACAGAAGAAGACAATGGAACCAGTTTTCAGTCTAGCAACTGAGAACTGATATGCTAGAGTCAGAAGGAAGGGGAGGAGGCTCTCCCCTATCAGTAGACTTGGGAAGGGTCAGGGGATGAGATTAGGGAGGGAGGGTGTGATTGGAAAGGGATGAGGGATGGGGTTACAGCTGGCATACAGAGTGAACAAACTATAATCAATAACAAATAAGTTAAAAATATTTTTTTTCTGGACCTTGGAGCCTGGAATCTTCTTTTTCATCTGTTTGTATTATTCTTAGATTTTGTGTTTTCATGGCATGCTTGATTTCTTAGAGGTTTTGTGTTTGGAACTTTTCTAATTTTACCTTTGAGAAATGTATCAGTTTCTGCAATTGTATCTTCAGTGCCGTAGAGTCTATCTTCCATATCTTGTTCTCTGTTGGTAATGCTTATCTTTGTGATTCCTTATCTCTTCTCTACGTTCTCCAACTCCAGGGTTTTCTCTGCTTGTATTTTCTTCATTGATTCTAATTCTGTTTTCATGCCTTCATCTGTTTGAATGTAGATTCCTGTCTTTCCATGGTTACCTCTATTTTTTTGTTCATTTCCTCTCTATATGCCTCAACTTGTGCCTCTATGTGTGCCTTTATTTTTCGGCTGTATTTGCCTGTATTACTTTGAAAGCTTTGTTCATTTCCTCTTTATGTATCTGTAATAACTGCATAAATATTGATTTGAGATCATTTTCCTGTATTTCTTTTTTTTTCTTTTTTTTTCTTTTCTGTCCCCTCCATGTCTTTCTGTCTCCCCCTTCTTTCATAAGATTCCTTGCACTCTGCCCAAAGTTTGGCTATGAGTCTCAGTGTCTGCTTTGATACCCGGCTGGGTAGAGTCTTTCAGAGGTCCTCTGCAGTAGGTTCCTGTCCTGTTCCCTGTTTTCTCCCTCTTCTGATGTCTGTCCTGGTTGCCTATCTGAGTATGGATTGATCATCTTACCTAGGGTCCTCCGTCTTGCCCAAATTCCTTAGGTGTACAGATTTTAGTGTGCCAAAACAACTTTGTCTTCATTTTCCTGTATTTCTGAGGCATTAAAATATCCATTGATTTTTTGGGGGGTTGCTGGTGAAGCCATGATGTCCTGATTTTTGTTGGATGTGTACTTCTGCCAACCTCTAGCCATCTGATTATCTGTAACCTTTGCTGTTGTGCCTGGAGTCTGTACTTCAGACCGGGTCCATCTGTCTCTGGTGTCTGGAGTATTCTTCAGGAAGATGAGAGAGGTCCATCAGTTTTAGAGCGGATGTTGGTGTTTCATTCTTAAGAGAAGAAGGTTGCAGATGCATGTGCGCAAGTGTGAGAGTGTGTGTGGTAGTGTGCCTTGGAGGACAGAATGCTAGAGCATGTAGATACCTGGAAGGGTAGAGTGTAAGCCCAGGTAGGGGTGCTGTCACTGTTCGCTGTCGCAATGAGCATGCACAGGTTCCCTGAATGCCTCTGTGTCCCTCAGCCCTGTTGTATTGTTCTCCAGGTATTAAGATCTTTCTGAGTTGCAACATCTTGGCTCCAGGAGTTGTCTGATTGGACTCCACTGGGAGACCTACAGAACAGGAGCTTCAATATTGAGAACACTGTCCCAAGGATCCCTATGTTGCTCATAGTGGTGGTGTGGGTGGGAAGGATCCTATGTCTGGCTGCTAGAGTAGATGGACCCTGGATCTTGGGCTCACTTGAATTCACACTCACTCGCTCTCAGGCCTAATCAGAAAGCACAAGGGTTCTCCCTCTTCTCGACTCTCAGATTTGGGCCCTCAGAAGCAAATGAAAATGTAGGATATCTGTTAATTCAGTGGTATCCACTGTTTGTCTGCTGAGCAAGTAGACCTGTACTTGGGATAGCCACCTCTGCTTTCTCAATTGCCAAGCAGGAAGGCTCTTGCTTAGGGTAACCACTGCTTGCAACAGCCTCACATCTTGGAGACCTGTACAGCTGTCATCTATGCTGTCTCAGTCACAGAGCATGGAGGCTCCCATTTGGGGCAGTCACCTCTGTTGTCTCAGTCAGTGGGAACAGAGTCCCCTGCTTGGGACAGCCACTGCCCACCACAGCCACAGACCTAGGAGGCCCATAGAGCCAGTCTTGGTCCCTGAGCAGGGAGGCTCATGCTTTGGGGCAACCACTGCTACCTCAGTGGAGCAGGGAAACCAGTGCTTGGGACAAGGGGAAGTGCACGGGGGTAGAATATTTGTCACTCTCAGTCCCTGGAGACTTGGATCCAAACTGTCCCAGTTCACTGATTGTCCTTTCTCACCTAGGAAGACTGGATATTGATATTCTGGGCCCTCCACTCAGCAATTTCGGAGTTTCAGATTCTTATTCTCAGATAAGGTGCTGTTGGTCGCCGCCATCTTGGACATAAAAAAAAAAAAAACAATTGCTGAGCTCTTACCTAGGTCTGACAAGCAAGCATTGCTGAGAATGTCAGAAAAAAAAACACATATTTATTGCATCCTGCCAAGTAGAGAATTCAAGCAGATCTGGCCACAAAGAGATTTTATCCCTAAAAAAGCTAGTAGCAAGTACTATGTTCCAAAAGGGCCATAGGAGTAGATAAGAAAAGGCAAAGCAGTAAAATTTAAAAGGAAGAAAAAAAGTCTGAGACTTGCTATGATTGCCTATGCAAGAAAAATAAAATATCAACTATCAGGTAAATGGCCTTAATGAGAGTGTAACAAGAGTAAAACTAGACTAGAATATACTAGCAAAAAAAGAATATAGGAATGTTTTTCAAATATACCGTTTAAAATAGCAACAAAGCATATGCAACATGGCAATAGAGTTGTGTTATATCCTGACAAAATTTAAAATTCAAGTATATGAAGATACTGAGAAAGATAAATGGATAGCAGTAAAGGTGGTCATTTGTCAATAAATCAATTTATAGATTCAGTGGAATTTTAATAAAAAACTCTAAGTTTTAAAATATATCTAAATAAGTTGTAAGGTTAATGTTGAGGAACGGCAAACCAAATCTAGCCAAAATACTCATGATAAAAGACAAAGTATAGAAACTCACATGAGTTTCAAAAGCATACACAGAGCATCAGAATTAAAATGCTAGAGATCAGAAGATGGAAAGGGATAGTCCAAATACTCCAGTAACATAGAGAGCCTGAAAACAGATTCATGCCTAAATAGAAATTTGGTATGCAGTGTAACATGGAGGCCCACAATTGATCTAGGCGCAGAGAACACGAGTCTAGGGAATGCTTAGCTCTAAATGGGATATCAATATTATACCCCAATACCCAAGACTCGGGGCTTATTGTACAGAAAGGGGTAGAAAGGTTGTAACAGTTACAGGTAGTGATAAATACAAGTAAAGCGTTTTCTAACAACAGGGAAATTGCACATATGAACTCACAGCAGTTGACATAGCATCCACTGGACCTGAGCAAGCTTGAGCGAAACTGAATCTCACCATTGAGAGAGAAGTTGGATATGAAACCCATGCCTAGCAGTTTGATAGTTTTCTGAATACAAAGAACTTCTTTTCTTCTTTTTACTTTCTTTCTTTCTTTCTTTCTCTCTCTCTCTCTCTCTCTCTCTCTCTCTCTCTCTCTCTCTCTCTCTCTCTCTCTTTCTCTCTCTTTCTTTTTGTCTCTCACTTTCTTTTGAGACAGGGTTTCTCTGTGTAGCCTTGGCTTTCCTTAACATGCTTTGTAGACCAGGCTGGCCACAGACTCACAGAGATCCACCTACTTCTGCCTCCAAAGTGTTGAGTTTAAAAGCATGTGCCACTGACATGGCACAGAGTTTGTTTTCTTTAAGAATGTGGTAGTTTTAAAATAGTAATAATAATAATAATAATAATTAGGGGATAAATTTGGTACTCAAAAACATATACTGAAATAATTTTTATCCATATTTTAAAACACACTTCTGTCTTAGTTTGCTTTCTGTTACTGTGATTTAAAAAAATTGACCAAAAACAACTTGGAGAAAAAAGGGTTTATTTGGATTACATACACTGAGTCTCATCCAGCTAGGGAGGCCAAGTCAGAAACTGACACAGAGGCCATGGAGGACCACCACTTACTAGCTTGCTTCTTGTAGTTTGCTCATACTTCTTCCTTACAGCACCTAAAACCAGGTGACAAGGGGTATGCTGGTCCTTTACACATCAATCATCAATCAAGAGAATATCCTCTCAGGGCATGGTGGCATATGTCTGTAATCCCAGCACTCTGGGAGGCAGGGGCAGGCAGATCTCTGTGAGTTCAAGGCCAGCCTGGTCTACAAAATGAGTCCAGGACAGACACAGACAAGGCTATAACAGAGAAAGCCTGTCTCATAAAAACAATATTCCACAGGCTTGCTTGCAGGCCAGTCTGATGGGGCCACGTTCGCAATTGAGGCTCCCATTCTCAGATCACTCTAGCTTGGATAAAGTTGAGAACAAACTAAGCAACACACATTTCTTGACCTCCCCCTAGAACCATCAACTCCACAGAATTTAAGAACTTAAATGTAAACAAATTTACTTTAAAATAACTGAAAATTTTGAGAGATTGGGCTGGAGCTCAGTAACAGAACACTTGACTATCATGGATGACAAACTGGGTTCCCTATGTCTGAAGTACTGGATACCTACAAATGAAAATATGAGTAAAAGTATATGAAAGGAACACCTCCTTTTCTGACCTATTTTCTTAATAGGAAGAGTAACAGAATGGTGGTAAATATAGCCAGGCTGGGATCGTTTAAGTTTGAATTTTCCCAATAAGCATGATTTATATTACATATGATTGCCGTAAAATACTTGGAAGGCTTGATGTGTGTTGACATATGTCTGTGTTTGTTCATGTGTGTGTGTGTAAGTGTGGTGTGTGTGACTACATATCTCCAGTTTCTACTCTTCAGAGATGGACGGAATTCTGTGAGTTTCTCTCTTTCCTACTTTTCCATATATGGAAAAAGAGGCATGCACAGATTCCTGTCCTTGCTGCTCTATCCTTCTAGAGCTGCTGACGAGTTCTGATACTCTTGGTAGAATGTGTTTGATATATACACAAGTATGGTTACTTTTCCTGACCAAGTCATTCAGCTTCATAAGATGTTCTAGATAGGCACTTCTCAACCTGTGCATCATGATCTCCTTAGGGCCGAACAATATTTTCACAGGGATTACCTAAAACCATTGAAAAACACAGATATTTATATCATAATTGAAAACACCAATAAAATTACAGTTTGAAGTAGCAATGAAAATAATTTTATGGTTGGGGTCACCACAACATATATTAAAGAGTCACAGAATTAGAAAGGAAGATTATCACTGTTAGATGTTAACAAGTTTAAACAGAACCTTTTCTTCTTACAAACTGTGCCCAGTAATCCCAGTTCTTCCTTGAGGAACCACTCCTGCTTAGGATTATTCACTGATCATGAAAATGCATATTACAATACATACTTCAATGCATGACAAGGCTTTGGAGGCTACTGTTGTATACATAGAAATTCTTCGTATGACTTTCCCAGTGGTTTTGAACCATTTGGAAATGTGCATAGAGATCAGACAACATCACTTCCAGGTCAATATGGTTGTGAATAAAATTGAAATGTTGATAGGACACCTCTTTGTGAACTTTGGGTTCCCTTCCCTACATGAACGATATTTATCTCCTATTTTCATCATTAATCCCACTAGTTTCTCAAATACAGGGGAGCTTTGGAAAATAAGCTGTTTATATATGTTTCCATTGTTGGATTACACACACACACACACACACGCACACATCAAGACCAATTAATAAAAAATCAGTTTAAATAAATCTTAAATTTTAGGAGATCCAAGATGGCTGCCACAAGAAGACACGGTTTCTGAGGAGTAGGACAGCACAAACAACGCAGCGACCAGGAGACTGAACTCTGGGACCTAAAACGCCAGCATTTGTGATTGCCAGGTGAGCAGAACTCCTACAGTGAGAAAATCAAGTGGGAAAATCCTAGGGACACCCAGTTATTCCCCGGAAAAATCTCCGGGTGACCTGGGGTGCACTGCTCTGATCTGAGCGAGCAGCTGTGCTGGGATCCTGCAGCCGCCATACTAAGCTGGAACACACAGTCTCCCGGACAGACTGAGGAAGAACCAGGTACCATTTTGACTGACCTGCACACTGAGGGTGCACACTGCTCGGACC
>CM053742.1:4312714-4337067 GCA_028658305.1 Pachyuromys duprasi
TGTACAACCACTCTGGAAATCAATTTGGCACTTTCTTAGACAATTAAGGATAGTGATTCCTCAAGACCCAGCTATACCACTCTTAGGCATATATCTAAAAGATGCTCAAGTACACAACAAGGACATTTGCTCAACTATGTTCGTGGCTGCTTTATTTGTAATAGCCAGAACCTGGAAACAACACAGATGTCCTTCAGTTGAGGAATGGATACAGAAATTGTGGTACTTTTACACAACGGAATACTACTCAGCAATTAAGAAGGAGGAAATCATGAAATTCGCAGGCAAATGGTGGGACCTGGAAATGATCATCCTCATTGAGATATCCCAAAAGCAGAAAGAAACATATGGTATATACTCACTTATATAGACCTATATGATAGGAAGTTCAAGCTGAAATCTACACACCTAGGGAGGGTATACAGGAAGGACGACCCAGGTGGGTATGATTAATGCTTATTTGGATGAACAAGTGGGATGGACGTTGTTTGGGGGAGAAAACAAGCAACAGGACAGGAGCATGCCAAGGAGGACCTCTGGGGGGTGTCAATGTAGCGATGTATCAGAGCAGATATTAAGACTTGTGATCAAGCCTTTGGCAGAGTGCGAGAAGTGATGTTAGAAATGGGGGAGTTTGGTGAGACTTGGAGAGAACAAGAACCCCACAAAGACCAAACTGAGCAGGGCACAGGGGTCTTGTATGAGATGGTTTCTACAACCAAGGACCATGTGTGGATGTGGTCTGGAACCCCTGCTCAGATGGGGCCCATGATAGCTCGATGTCGGACTGAAGATCCTAGTGAGGGAAACAAGGACTGTTTCAGTCAAGAACTTGATGGCTGACTCTTTGAGTGGACTTGGAGGGGTACTTTGGTGGACTTGGAGGGGGTGGGTAGGAGAGAGATGAGGGAGGGAGGAGGAGGGTGGGAGGGAATGAAGGAGGGGACTATGCCTCGGATGCAAAGTACCTAACCTGTGATTGATATAAAAATTAATAAATTTATTTTAAAAAATCTTAGATTTCTTAGCACCCACAGATTGCCCCAGCATTAGAGCTTGTTTTCAGGGTCTTTAACATATTAATACCTCCAAAGGGGATCCAGAAAACATTTGAAAATGCCAACAACTCTAATATTAACAGGTTAAATAAGCCATATAAAAATCTACCCTACCACCATATATGGATATGGCCTAGAACCCCCGCTCAGATGTGGCCCATGATAGCTCAGTGTCGAACTGAAGACCCTATTAAGGGAAACAGGGACTGTTTCAGTCATGAACTTGATGGCTGACTCTTTGATCCTCCCCCATACATGCCAGGTAGTAACAGCCTGGCTAGACCCCAGGGGAGGACATTGCAGCCAGCCCTGAGGAGACAAGATGAGCTGGGGTTGGATGGAAGGGGAGGAGGTCCTCCCCCATTGGTGGACTTGGATGGGCGGGGAGGAGGGAGATGAGGGAGGGGCTATGCCTGGGACACAAAGTACCTAACCTGTGATTGATATAAAAATAAATAAATTAAAAAAACTACCCTACCACTTCTTTAATGGAAAAAAATCAATAAATATGCATACATATTTCTGCCTGCATATGCACATTCATACATATATACAATAGGAATAATATTGGCAACCAAAATTTTTTTACCAGAGTTTTTTAATTACTACTATTGCCATTGTCAAATAAACCAGATTCCTATGGTGTGAGTGACATAACTCAAGAGTGTCCCAGGAATACATACTTCTCAGCCAATTTTTCAGAGAGTTTAAGAGCTGAAAGAAAATTCAACATGCCATCTTCTTTCCACATCTGTTTTGAGCCCTAGTAACCTTTGGAGTTCTTATTGTGTAGGAACAATAGGAACAAAAACTCCTGCTATATTTGTACAATCAATCTCAGCAACCTGGACACATCCTTGAATCTATCCATTCAAGCTGTTCTGGCCTCAAGTTGCAGATTCATGCAGTTTCCCTGCAGTTTTGACAACCCTCAGGCTGTTTCAGTACACAAATCCAGTGTTTAGAGTGCCAAAACCATTATTTTGTGGAAATTAAAAGGGAAGCTTTCCTTTTTTTTTCTACTTTGTATTCAGCATTTGCTGCCACGTTCTCGATGTCTTCATTGCCTCTCCTAACCTTCTTTGAAGTTGAAAGTGAAAAAGTAATAAAATTCAAGAAGAACAAGATTCCTGAGGAAAAACACAGTCCTTTTTGCCTAAGATTGGAAACCTTAACTCATGCTCTTGGAAAATGTGCTTCTGGGCCATCTTCACTATCACTTTTATTTTATTCTGGGTAAAATGAGAACTATATGGGGAAGTGCTTTAGAAAAGCTAAAAGCACAGATCCGATATAAGGAGTTTTTATACTGACATGCAGGCTACTGCACCTTTGCATGATTCACTATCATAATGACTCAAAAGCTGGTAAGTATTCTGACTGGTCCAAAACAGTAATTAGTAATTGACCATATCCTTACTCTGGCCTGGAATTGGGAAACAGAGCAGGATGGAAACTTAGAACTAATGCAGTGCTTCATGATTTTTACTTCCAGTCCTGTGTTGAGCCAGGGTCTAGATATACCTGGACATACATTAACCAAATTTCAAGCTATAGGGTATTTATTTCAACACTTTACTTTTATAGTTGGTACACAGTAATCCAAAAACATAAAGAGTTGCATAGTGACTCAGCACCAAGCAGAAAGTCTCACAGCCTACAAAGAGCATAATTCATAGTATCCCTGTAAAGCTAGATACAGTGATTAATAAGTACAGAGCCAAATAACCAGGGCCCAGAGGGGCTTGTGGAGCCTGAAACACCAACCAAGGACCATGAAAGGACTGGTCCTAGCCCCCATACATTAATGTAGCCTATGGGAAGCTCAGGCTTCATGTGGGTCCTCTAGTTAGAGGAAAGGGGACTGTCTCTGACATGTACCCTGTTGCCTGCCTTTTGATCACTTCCCCCTGATAGCGTAGCCCCTTCACCAGGTTCTTGTGAGCTCAAAATTGGGAAAGGGATAATCAACTCTATTTTCTCAAACTTCGTGGGGAATGAAAGCCAACCTAGCATCCTGGGCATTTTAAATATTTTCAATGAAAAAAAAAATAATGTGACTACCTAGTCAACTCCCATGACATCAAAGTTTAAAAACTAACATAGAAATACACAAGCAAGAATTTACTTCGTATCAGCTTCCAAATGAGGCATGATGCAAACTAAAGAATGATAAGATATCAATCTCTAGCATCAGTAGGCAAGCATCAAATAAACCAGCTAACCACAAGAGCAGCACTTTGAACAGAACCAGGGAATTACTCTCTCCAGGTATTTAAAAGCATTTTCTATAAGTGAAGATTTATAAATATGATCTCCTGTTCCATTGCTGGCCAAATTTTCTTAAGTCCTATGAGTTAAGTTGGTCCAGTTAAAAAAGAGATACAAAATGTTAGCCAAAAATGAACAAAACTTAGTGACATAGAAGGTAAGACAGACATATTTGGGATAGGTCAGCCATCAGCATGCACCACTCATATCCTCTGATATAGCACTGACAATTATATAGAGAAAAAGAAGGTAAATAGGGGGCAAAGGACAAAATGGCCAGTGACCCTCCAAGATAACCGTGCAAAGAAAGGGGTGTCTTGGAATTGATTGGTATCCTAAGAAGAATGAAAGACAAGACAATCTATCTGGATGCTCTAAAAAAAATGTCATGTAATCTCTATTTCCTGGTTTCATAGGGTGTTTATAATAAAGAGCACTCAGATGTTTAGAGAAAGGGAGAAACTACAGGTGACAATGTAACACAATACCATTATTGTAGTGGAATCATGTGCAAAACAAAACACTGGATAACTACAGAAAGGAGAGTAGACAGAAAATGGTAAACTCAGGCCTAAGACAGGCCAAGATTAGGTCAAAATTATACCTAAGAAAATGCAGAAGGTGTACAGACCTTTAGTGAATGGGGTATCCAAAGAGAAAACCATGTGACTATAGACAGCTTTTTGTCCTTGCTAACTACTCAAGCTTTCAAAGGCTTATTATTCCCAATTTTCAGGGAGGAAAGAATCATTCACACTGACAAGGTATGAATTGAAAATTTGTCTTATATATGCCTTTTTATCCAAGAACCCGTAGTATTTACAATATAAGTTATAACTTTAAAACTGCCCATACCTTAGCCCATGAAATATATATGTTTATTAATTTTCCACTTCATGGTTTGGACAACTTCCTCCTCAAATCTAAGGGGCCATTATCACTGTTGTTTATTCTTGTGAAGATAGTGATGATGTGAGAGCCTAGAAATTATCACTGTTAGCCTGATCTAGGTTTTGCAAGGATAGCTACAGCTGGTTCCTGTCACTTCTGAAATTGCTATCACTAATCAGAGAAATGTGTAAATTGTAGCAGCTGCAAGTGGAGCAAGGAATCGTTTGGCACTCATCATGAAAATTGTTGGTTCTAATGCATGTTCTGCAAAGCACATTTTTTAAATGGCCCATTATTTCTTGAATTTTAATGAAATTTTCCTAACAATTCAAAGGAGCATAAGGTCAGTGGGTATATTCAGAGCAGATAACAGCCTGACTCTCTTCTTGTGATCTTATATACCTTCCATAGTTCACCAGGCGAAACACCTAGGCTTTCCTAGTTTGTGATACATGTGACTTGAAATATATCAGCCCAGATAAAAGACCTGGGCTTCCAGGTAACAACTTGGGTTTGTCTGGTTATAAACCATTCTTGATAATTAGTATCTTGCTCTACCAGGACCAGCTGTCAACAATTCTTTTTTGGTGAATTATTTTTCTTTTTAAATATTTTTATTACAATTTATTCACTTTGTATCTTAGCTATAGCTCCCTTCCTCATCCCCTTCCAATCCTGCCCTTCCCTCCCTCTTCTCTTCCCATGCCCCTTCCCCAGTCCACTGATAGGGGAGGTCCTCCTCCCCTTCCCTCTGACCCTAGCTTATCAGGTCTCATTAGGACTGGCTGCATTGTCCTCCTTTGTGGCCTGGGAGACTGCTCTCCCCTCAGGGGAGATGATCAGAGAGCCTGCCACTGAGTTCATGTCAGAGACAGTCCCTATTCCTATTATTAGGGAACTCATTTGGATCCTGAGCTGCCATGGGCCATATCTGTGCAAGGGTTCTAGGTTGTAAACCTATAACCTTACTGACAAGTTTCCTGACAGTGTTCTTTTTTATAATCCAGTGTATCTTACTGAGCTCTTATTCTTAACCATGCTTATTCCAGAATAGAAAACTAAGACCAAGACAAGTGAACCGACAATCCCCGGGAGTGAGTACATGCTTTAAGAATGAGGGGTCCAGCTACAAAAGTTAAAGAAACACCCGTTCTCCTAAGCCTAATTGTTATAGTTCTAATAACTATTGTATTCTTGCACTTTCTCTGCCTAGGCATGACCATGACATCTCTCACCAAGCATCTCTGCAGGCCCAGGACAAGACAACTAAGGCTATAAAATAGGTTTTCACGTCTTCCAAATGTAACATATAGAAATTCTGCAGAAGAAATAACCTTTAATCTTGAACAGCAAAAAAAAAACCCATGGTTTCATAAATATATAGGTAGTATGGGAATATGGAATACCGTGTTTCAAGCTACATCAGGTGAAACAGCTCTGCTCCATGTCTCTCATCTTTTTTCCAAAACTTCGATGGCAGCAATAGCAGAGGTGTTAGAAAAGGTACTCCATGAAGAAGCATGCAATAACTCATGCCTGCATAACAGGTGATGAAAGTAAGTTACATGATCAAGTCCATAGACAGCAAACAAAGGGACACACTTTATTTACAGTGAGACAGTCAGGTTAGAACTTAAAATATCACAGTGGAAGTTTGCAAAGAGGAGTAAAATTAAAGAAAACTAATCTATCAAACAAAGCAGTAACTATGAATACAATGTTTAAGGGACAACCACACACATGTTCTTTCTGCTTATTTTTTTAAGCAACCCAACTACCCAGATGTCCCACTTCCTTCTCCAGGTTTAGCCTAATGAGTCTCCCATACCTCTTGATACACACCTTCTCATCAGTCCCCCAGATCAAGTTCAGGCCCTACATCCAGTGTTCTGGCTTACTCTGGCCACCTGTGCCTGAGCCATAACTAACCTCTAAACTTACACCCAAGCCATTTCTACCTATCCTCTAACCCACAGGCCCCTTCCACACTACATCCAACATTTCAACCCAGCCAATTCTAACCATTCACTCCTGCCTTAGACAAGGGATCACATCCTGTACACCTGCCTACCTGATACCTCCTGTCTATTTGATTTCATTCCCCCATTTCCAACTTCTAGGCCCAACCCCAGCCCACTTGTGCCTTCTCTCTTCTGCCCCAACCCACTCTGCTCATATCAGACTCAGAACTAAAGAAGTCCATGTGCCTATAGCTCATTGAAAATATAAACAGAGAAACATCAGAAATGATATCATATATCAAATGGACTTAACAGATATCTACAGATATTCCTTCCAGCCCCTAAAGAATACACACTCTACTCAGCAGTTTGTGGAACCTTTTATAAAATAGAGCATATACATGGAAAGAAAGGAAAATCATCATAAATTTAAAAGATTGAAATAGTTCTGTTTGACATTATAATATTGTAGCCATTCCTGAAGAGACCGGATAAGCTAGAGTTAGATGGAAGGGGAGGAGGTCCTCCCCTATCAGTGGACTTGGAAAGGGGCAGGGAGGAGATGAGGGAGGGAAGGGGGGGGATAATGAGGGAATGCGGGAGGGGGCTACAGCTGGGATACAAAGTACATAACCTGTGATTAATATAAAATAAAAGTGAAAAATATTTTAAAAAAGAAAGTTATATATATATATATATTTAACTTATATTTAAAAAGCACTAGTAAAAATTTCAACTAAAAGTTATATTTTTTTAAAAAATTAGTAAAAATTATCTGGATAATATTTTCATCAAGTTATATTTGAGAAGACACAATTATTTTGTAAGTATAATTTTAACATAGTTTTAAACAAACTGTGATAAATAAAAAATTTGACAGCAAATAAATATCTCCTAAATGTACCAACATATGGAGATTACGCCACTCACTACTCTATGCATGAGTCAAAGATAAAATCAGGAAAACCAATTTTTTCCTGAGGCTAAATGAAAATGAAAATGCAACACACACACACACACACACACACACACACACAAACAACTGGGACAAATTAAAAACAATCTTAAAAGGCAAATTTATAGCTCCAAGTACCTACATTAAAAGATCTTGGGTATAAAATGAAAACTACACAAAACGCATCTACCTATAATGTAATGTCAAAAATTCCTCAATCTGACAGTTTTAGCTACAAACTGAAAAATAACATTTACCTTTTCCATTCTGCAATATCATTTTTTGCCCTTTTCAATAGGGAAGACATTTGAGGCTAGGGAATTCTAAGAAAAGTAAAACCAACTGCAAATCAACTTAATATGTTCAAGCAGTCAAATGGCATATTCATGTTTCCAACATGATCAGCTCAAATGACCGTCATCTGGTCATTCTTAACAAAGCCCTTTCTTTATGAAACTTGCTCTTCAAGCCACTTGCTAAATGTTGCCATGAGTTTTTCGAAAATCAGAAACACTATGAAGACAATAAAATAACACCCTTTCAACCTCCAACTAATACACACTGAAGTTCATTGAAGCATTTTAGTGAAGCTATGCTGCCTTTCACACACACATGGTTTCTTTGTTTTCTTTTTTAAGTTAAATTTTTATTTTTTATATTAATCAAAATTTACTTACTTTGTATCCCAGCTGTAGCCCCTCCCTCATTCCCTTCTGATCCTACCCTCTATCCTTTATCTCCTCCCTGCCCCTCTCTAAGTCCACTGATACGGGAGGTCCTCCTCCCCTTCCATCTGACCCTAGATTATCAGGTCTCATCAGGACTGGTTGCAATACCCTCCTCTGTGGCCTAGTAAGGCTGGTCCTCCCTCGGGGGTGGGGTAGGAGGGGAGGTCAAAGAGCCAGCCACTGTGTTCATGTCAGAGACAGTCCCTGTTCCTCTTACTAGGGAACTCACTTTGATACTGAGCTGCCATGGGCTATGTCCAAGCAGGGGTTATATATCCAAAATATAACCTAGAACACACATGTTTTCTAATCAATAAACATAACTTGGAATTTCATCAGGCAGGTCCATTCCTCAGACATACAGGATGCCATTAATGACCAAATTTATCTGGAACACTGACTCACAGCTTTGACAACTTTTTCTCGGCTGCATATCAATTTATGATGCTTTCACCCAGCCTCTGGTTTACCTCTTTACACATGAGATAGTTGTATCATATTCTAGTGGCTCTGTTGGATAGATTTTCTACCCCTAGTTTCTTCCCCATCTTAATCTCAAAAGTATTTTGCTTAATAAAAAGCACGCACATTTAATCTTGTTTTTATATCCACATCTCTGAGGATTCAGTCTTACACATATAACATAGCCATATGATTGAAAGCTTTCAGACAACACTACGTATCTTTTAAATTTTTATTTTTTACAATGTATTCATTTTATATCCTGATTATAGTCCACTTCTTCATCTCCCCATCCCACCCTCACTTCCTCTTTCCCCCTTCGCCCTGCCCTAGTCCACTGAAAGGGTGAGTTCTCCTCCTCTGCCATCGGTCCATAGTTTATCAAGTGTAATCAGAACTGCCTGGAACCTCTTCCTCTGTGGCCTAGTAAGGCCACTTCACCAGGGGAAAGTTATCAAAGAGCAGGAAATGGTGTTCATGTCAGAGATAACCCCTGCTCCCCTATTTGTGTAGCCACATGAATCTGTTAGAAGAAAAAGTAGGAAAGAGCCTTGAACTCATTGGCACAGGAGACGACTTCCTAAACAGAACACCAACAGCACAGGCTCTAACATCAACAATCAATAAATGGGACCTCATGAAACTGAAAAGCTTCTATAAAGCACACTGTCAACAGAACAAAACAACAGCCTACAGACTGGAAAAAAATCTTCACCAACCCAACATCTGACAGAGGGCTAATGTCTAGAATATATAAAGAACTCAAGAAATTAAACAACAACACTACATATCTTTAGACATAACTGCTTATAGGAGAATGGCCTCTATGCTTAAGGAAACCTACCCTTGTGTAAATTTGTGTTGACCTTATGTTAAATTATCTTAATTTAATTTTCATAATTATACATTACAATTGATTATAACCTACTTCTTGGTTTTTACTATAATAATCAAGAAGATATCCAATTTATTTGCTATGTTTGAATATAACCTAAGGTTTGCTAAATATGATTATATACTTCATTTATTCCAGTTTTTCTGTGGTTCAAACTGTTGTTCAATGAAGGGGAAGTTTTTGGTTTCCTTGAATACTCACTTTTGTCATGTGATGTTTTTCTGGAGGTTGGCTTGTGAGAGGACATGTGATGTTTTGCTGTGAGCTCTCATGTGAGGAGAGTGACTTTGGCCAGCTGAGAACATTCATGGGTGGACCCTGAGTAGATGAGATATATAGAGGCCCATTCACAGTGGGACATTGCTTTTTGGATTGACATCACTGAAATGATCTTTGTGCTTTGACACTTGAGTTTTCAGAGAGAAACATTCCAGAGAACTTCTTAGAACAATCGAATACTTGCATCTTTCACTGACTTCATGTTTCTTCTTGGTGTTGGCATTTGCACTAGACTGCTGGTATCATGATGACTTGTTCTGGAAATCAACTAAGGACCCATTGACCCTAATCAGTAGGAAGTACACCCCTTTTCCCTACTAATCTCCTACCTAAGGTTGGGGGTTGGGGTGTTAGAAGTGAGGTAAAGATGTTTAAGAACCCTAAATAAAGTAAGTTTAGTGAAAACTCTAAGCCTACAGCTCAGAAAGAAGAATTTTTCAATTCATTGGAATGAAAAGGTATGTTTGTTAATCTTGGTATCAATTACATAGAATGCATAATTCCCATGGAAACAATACTCTAGCAATTCTTATGAAATATTGTCTCTATTAGGTTGAACTAGGGAGACCTATCCTAATTCCATTCCATACATTGGGGTTCTGGAAAGAATATTTTAAAATAATGGCCTAAACACAAGAATTCATTACACTCTAATTCTGAGTACAGATACAGTGTGATCAGTTGCCTCAAACTCCTAGTACCATGACTTCACCATCATGAAAGACTGGACACTCAAGCTATGAGCTAAAATAAATACTTTCTTAAGTTACTTTGCTCAGGTATTGTATTGTGGCAACGAGAAAAGTAACTAATCCAAAGGATTAGGGCAATACTTGGACTGTTTTATACCAGAGCATGTTGATAATGGCCCATAGTGCCACAATCCAATTCCTAAACCTTCCTGACTCATTTCCAGCAACACTATTCAAATGCCTTTGCATGATATATAACCTTTTCAATGAAACAAAGTACTATGATGCATAGTCTTAGTTCTCCTGTCAATATCCAATGTTGTCTTCCAGGTACCTTTATCACAAATAGTTAAAATGACCTTTGGATAATAAGAGTTCCTGGCATATGTGAGCAATATTTGAACATGTGAGGTGGGACAGGGAGGACAGATGGATATGGCTAAGGAGAAGTAAAGGAAAACTTACTTTTGAACAAAGCCCAACGTTTATGCACTCTCACTCTTCTTTATTTAATTTGTAAATGTGAATAATTGTTTTCATTTTTAAATTTTTTCTTTATCATTATTTATTAAAATTTATTCACTTTGTATCCCTGCTGTAACACCCCTTCATCATCTCCCAGTCCTACCTCTCTCTCTCCATCTTCTCCCTTTATGTCCCTCCCTTAGTCCACTGATAGGGGAGGTCCTCCTCTACTACTGTCTGATCCTAGCCTATCAGGTCTCATCAGGACTGGCTGCACACTCTTTCTCTGTGGCCTAGTTAGGGCACCATTCCAAAGGGAGGTGATCAAAGAGCTGGCCATTGAGTCCATGTCAGAGATAGCCTTTGCTCCCCTTACTAAGGAAACAACATGGACACTAAGCTGCCTATGGGCTATATCTGAGCAGGGGGTCTAGGTCATCTCCAGGCACAGTCCTTGGTTGATTATCAGTCTCTGCAGGCCCCCTGGACCCAGTTGTTTTTTTGTACCTGTTGGTCTCCTTGGGGAGCTTCTTTCCCCTCCATGTCTTTCTATATCCCCCTTCTTCCATAAGACTCACTGCACTTGGCCCTTGGATCTCCCCACTCTCACTCTTCTTTGAGGTAGCTGATCCTCTCAAGGCAAGGTTCTCTGTCCAGTTTGGCAAACCAATTGGTGTATTCCTTGTTCAGCTAAAGTTTAGGTAGTAGTCATGTTGGTGAGACTTTATGGGTAATTTCTGCCATTCATAGATAACACAATCTCATTAAAAAGAAACAACCTCCTGATCCTTTGGATCTTACAATCTTTCTGTCCTCTCTCCCACAATGTTCCCTAACCTTAGGTGCGGGAGAATATTGTAGATATATCCATTGAGGTTGGACTCCATAGCTCTGATTTTTTTAGTTATTCTCTTTACCTCTCAGTAAAGAAGGCACCCTCCCTTCTCTCCTCTTGGTCTCTCCCCTTTGTCCCTCCCATATTCCCTTATCCTCCCTTCCCTACCCCTCAGAAAAGTGGAGTCCCCCACTCCAGATACAAACCCACTCCAGAACATCCAGTTGCATCAGGACTGTATACTCCCTTTCTCACAGTGTCCTGGCAAGGCATCCCCACCACAGGGAAGTGATCAAAAAGTATGCAACAAAGACCGTGTCAGAGACAGCCTCAGATCCTCTTTCTAGGGGACCCACATAAAGGCTAACCTGCTCAATAGGGTATATATGTGTAGATAGCCTAAGTCTAGTCTATGCATGGTCCTTTTATGATTATTTCTGTAATGATCTCCATTTGCTGCAAAAAGAAGTTTCTTTAATGAGAAGTGAAAACTATACTTATGTGTTGGTAATACCAAGTGGACTTAAGTCCAAAAATTATTACTGTCATGCATTACCAAAAGCTATGAAGTGAAGTACTAAAAAATATTAAAAGTTTGTATTTTTAAATGCATGGAGAGGACCTAGAACCCTGCTCAGATGTAGCCCATGGGCAGCTCAGTCTCCATAAGGGTTCCCTAGTAAGGGGAGCAGGGGAATTCTCTGGCATAAACTTGGTTGTCTTCTCTTTTATCACCTCCCCCTGGTGAGGTGGCCTTACTAGGCCACAGAGAAAAAGTATCCAGATAGTCCTTATGAGACCTGATAGGCTAGGGTCAGATACTAGGGGAGGATGACCTCCCCTATCAGTGAACTAGGGGAGGGCTATGAGGGAGGAGGGAGAGAGCATGGGACCAGGAAGAGATGAGGGAGGAGACTACAGTGGGATACAACGTGAATAAATAATAATGATAATAATAAAAAGAAAACTTCTCATGTCTGATATTGGCAATTAAGGAATGCTGAAAGTGGGGGAAATAACTTTCCCAGAGAAGAACACACCAATTGGTTATCCAATAACAAATGATCAGCCCTGAGAATATATGTAAAAGCAACATTATACAGATTAAATGTATTCAGGGATATATATTTATATATTATATATGCATGTAATAACAATTAATGAAAAACAAAATTTTAAAGCAGGATTGTTACACAATGATGTAATGACTAAGATATTCTAATATTGCTTGTCTACAAAAAAGTCTAGAAGCCACGTGAATGAAATCTCTTAGTAGGAGATAATCTTGAATTATGACCTAAAGCCTTACCTGAAATATCGGTTGCCATTCAAGTGAGGTTTGTTGTATATATAAGACTTACTTGCTGCTTGCTCTGAATACAATAGTCCATGTCTCTCCATATTCTACACTCTCTACTACTTCTTCTGTATGTTTCCAAAGTCCTCTTCTTATTTACCCACCTGTATTAGCCCACCTGTATTAGATCTATAATCTGGCTTTCCCCATTGGTTCCTAAGTGCTCCGATTTGTAGTGTGTACCAGATTGTTCATCTACTCAATGTTCAGCACATAGAGCACCCTGCCACTGTTTCATGCTACTGACCACAGACTGTGCTGTGAGTTGGCCTAGAACTAGACAGAAGTTAAAAAGAAACTGGAATACAAGGTATTGCCACCAGGAGATTTTCAGTACTGCCTCACTCCTTCCATAGAAACTTACCAACCAAAAGTAACAGTTCTACAGAATCTCTGAGGCTCAAGCACCACCCAAGTCATATGTAAATGACTCAGCAAAGAGTTTGAGCCTGTAAATATCAGAGAGTAAAAGAGTATTTAAACAAGATTTTCTTCACCAGACATTTGAGGCAAAGAAATGCATTTCCTTATAATGTGATCCATTGAAAAGTAGTAACATAAGTCATTAAGATATGCAATATAAAAGAACCCATTTCCAAGATCAAATAACCTAGGGAAACTGTGATTTAAACAATACTATGTAATTTTCTTCACTATGGCACAACCTAGAGTCTTACTGTATTGATAGGAATCATGAATCACCAGAACTTAAATATAGAACACGGCAGGATTCAAATTTATTTTGGTCATGGTAGCTCCTTTTTAATGAAGATAGATCAATGTCTTCTATATCCCAGTGTTTAGAAAATCATGGTTTGGAAAACACTAACTAAAAATAATGTGTCTCAGTCACAGGTTACATAGGGGAGTAAAAATGATGGAAGACATTTTCTGAAAAGCTATGTACTTCCCTCACCCTGAGTGACCCAAATAGTCCTTCTTCTACCTGGGAAATTGACATCATCACTCTGGATTTTCACACTTCTGGCAATTCGGCTTGGCACAAGTGACCTTGAGAAAGTTACAAACTTATCTTAAGCATAGTTCTTCCATTTATGACAACTAGACATAAAGATGTATCGTTCCACCAGAGTTCCCTAAGCTATAAGAATTAATGGAGCCATTCCTAAGGAGGGATGCGAATTCCTCGGGGTAAGTCTCTGTGTAAATACAAGATCTTGTCATCTTAAATGCTGTGGATTTATTTTCTGAACTACACAGTGACAACCACACAGAGAGTACCTCCATTGCTTTTTATTTTCGTTGTTTATTTTTATTATTATTACAATTTATTCACTTTGTATCCTGGCTGTAGCTTGCTCCCTCATCTCCTCCCAGTCCTTCTTTCTCTCCCCCCCCTTTTTAACGATATAAAAATCTTATCATCACAGAGCCTTTTGACCATTGTTATTTATAAATAGCATCCTCTCAAACCTTGCCTTTTCATATCAAATTCACACTTATTCTTCTCCTGTGAACTTATACGATGTGGCAGCAGTGTACCCATGGAAGCCCCAAGCCTTTAATATTTGAGCAACAATAGTCTAAGGAGTAGAAATAATAAGACTTGCAATGTGTGTGACATGAATATTATAGCTAGTTACACAGTAGAGGGGAGAGCCAGCATGGAAAAGTATTTATGAAAATTAGCCTGGGAGACCTAATTTTTAAGTGTTTAATTGTATTGTGGGAAATTAAAGCAAAATTTCATATTAATTTAGAATGAAGGCACATGAATTACATTAAGAAATAAAGAATTCTTTGGTGATGGGTGAGTGGTATTTGAAACACTGTATTCAAAATGGCTCAGATGCTTTCCCCCATAGGTCAGGTGCTCTTTTTTTTTTTTTTTCATTTTATTTTAAGCCAGTGATTGATGTTACATGTATTTATGGATCACAGTGTAATTTTTGATACAAGATTAAAATGTAGATGATTAAGTAGGGCTAATTAACAACCCATCACCTCACACACTTATTTTTTGGGTTGCAAACATTTAAAATCTAACTTCTCTTTTAAAATTTATTTGTATTTATATTGATGTGGTATGTCTGTTTGTCTGCATGTACACCATGTGTGTACAGTGCCTATGGGTATAAGAGGTTGTTATACTGTAGAAGTAATCCCTTGTGTATTGTATGGATACAATACCTGTTAATTAAAAAAAAAACTACGGCCTATGGCTGAGGCAGAAAATAGGTGGGCTATACTGAAGGAAGAAGGGATTCTAGGATCGAACCAGGTGCGTAGCATTCAATAGTTAAGATGTGAAGAGGATGGATACATGGTGCCTGAAATCAAGTAGCCAGCCATGTGGCAGAATGTAAGTTAGTATAAATGGGTTATTTTAAGTTATGAGCTAGTCAGAGAAGAGCTTAGCTACATGGCCTAGGTATTTGTAAAAGAGTAATTGAGTCTCATGAGTCATTATTCTGAGCATGAGGGCAGGAGGAAAAACTCAGTTACATTATACTCTCTTGGAACTGGAGTTTTAGACTACCTGGAGTTATAGTGAGCTACCTGAAGTGGGTGCTGGAACTGAGCCCAGGTCGTCTGCAACAGCAGTAAGCACATTTAATGGCAGAACTGTGACTCTGTCTCCTAACATCTAATTTTCAAAACATCTTGAAATGCACAGTATTTGTCATAGCTTCCATTCTGTGCTATAGATCACTAACCGTACAAAGTTTCACCTATACTTTTTCCCCAGATGTTTAACAGTAAGCCAGGGGAAGAAGTGTAAATAGTAAAATCATCTAAAACATGAACACACTGTCTTCTTTCCAAAAGAAGACAGCTGCAGCAGTAATAGAAAACACATGGTATTGATTTAATAAACATGACTAATGTTATTTTGGTTGTGGGTGATCACTAGCTAAGCAGATATGGTCCATGAGGTTCAGAGAGAACAGCTAGTTACATTCATGTTACAAATTTTTCTGGGATTCTTGAGCTTTGTATTTAATTTATTCTCATGTCTTACCTGCCCCAGGGAATTCATTGTTAGCACTGAGTGCTTTTTCTATATAAATGTACCCTTCCCACCTTGAGATCTGCTAGCTCCATTATTTCGAAGTTTCCTCTGCTTTTATGTCATAACCTATAATTTTCGTTTTGCTTCCACTCTAGCTCAAGAAAAGTTCCTCAATACCTTAGAGATAAAATGACAGATGAAAAAATTTTCAAATACTTGCTGTCTGTTCAGTTTTTATTCAAAACTCTCACACAATTTAGACTCCCAGGTAACTCTTAGACTTTGCCTTGTCACTTCTACATGTACCTCCAAAGTATTGATGTTTCTCTAAAGGTATAAATTACCCCTTTAAAGTGGATGGCAATGTACAACAGTATCCTCTCTTTGCTTTTCTGAAATACTCTATTAAGTAATCCCATGGCTGCTCCCCACAGGGTCGTAGGTTGAGCAGCCTTGCCAGGCCACAGCTGAGGACAATGAAAAAACTAGAAATAACCCACATGTTTCAACTAGTTACCAAACAAACTGTGTGGTCCCACCCATACCATGGAATTACTATTATACTACTCAGAAATGAAAGTAAAGGAACTTCTGATTTATGAAATAATATGGATGAATCTAAAGTGCACTTTAATGGATGAAGGAAGCCAGCAACAAAAAGCTATATATTGCAGGATTATAATTCCTCTAGAAAAAAATTTTTGAAAACTGTGTGAATTCAAACATTCAGGGATGTATAACAAGTGACTAAAAAAGAGTAACCAAAGGAAAAATTTTAACATGATGCAATTATTTTTAAGGGACTTTGAACATGGACACAAAACTCTTTGCATTTGTCAAAAATCATACACATTCTTCTGAGAGTGATTATTGTTATATGTAAATTAAACATATATGTATACAAGACAGATTATGGGAGACAATATGGATCACAGTATGTGACAAATTGAGCTGTATAATAAATTAATTTCATACATATCCTGCAGAAAAGGGGAGAAACACCAATCTATGTTTCCTTTGAAAACAGTGTTTTGAAGGATAACTTAAAATTAAAGGCAAAGGGGCTGGAGAGATGGCTCAGTAGTTAAGAGTGCTTGCTGCTCTTACAGAGGACCCAAGCTCTATGTGCAAATGCCACATGATGACTCACTGATGCCTATAACTCAAGTTCCATGGGATCCAGTAAACTCTTCCAGCCTCCACAGGCTCCTGCACACATGCCATGCACATAATATCTCTCTCTCTCTCTCTCTCTCTCTCTCTCTCTCTCTCTCTCTCTCTCTCTCTCTCTCTCTCTCTCACACACACACACACACACATACACACACTATTATTTAACTTTTAAAAATCTTCACTAAACCACCATAATTCCTAACCAAATTCTACATACTTATCTTTATACCCACATGCAAGTGCAGTCCTCACTCCTCATCAAGGCTGCTTCTCCTTACAACAGGAGACCATCAGCCAAAACCACAGCTAGTCAGTTGATTGCTGGGTACCCAGCCCTAGTTGATGCATCTACAATACAACTACTTCAACTAGGGCCTAGGGAACATCATAGAAGAGGAAGCAGAAAAATTATGAGAGCTAGAGGGCCAGGAAATCTGTGAAGTTGTTTCTCCTACAAATGACAGGAAACTTCACCCATGATACTACAACAATATTTCTGCCTAAACAAAACCTGAAGAATAACAGAACCAATAGACATGATAACAGAAGGGGGAAATCTCACAGAACCCCACCCAAAGACAATGAGCTACAGGCAACTAAGGAATACTGAAGAAATTATCTACTCCATAAATGACATCTTAACTGGTTATGCAATATCAAGTGGTCTGCCCTGAAGACATGTATACAAAAGCATCACTAAATAGACTGATAAGGTTGTATTTATATATTTAAGTGCATGTGTGTCTGTAATACAATTACAATTAAAGGAAAGAGGCCATGATTTGGGGAGGAAATATGGGAGAGAACCAAGAAGACTCTAAGGAAGAGATGGGGGGGGGGGAATGGAAAGGAAAAATGCTTTAACAGTATTTTAAATTTATTTTTAAAAGATTAAAAGTAAGCAAAAACACACAGACACTATACTCTAAAAGACTAATTCAATTGTCATTCCAGGAATGAAATAAAAGAAGACATCGTATATACTGGGATTCTCACTGTCAGAGAAACAAAGATTTAAGAAGCCAAGAATACTATGTAATAGTCCAGAGCTTGCCCAGCATGCACAAGGTCCTAATTACAATGCCTAATAAAAGAGAAAAAATACCTTTGTGGTATTAAATAGAAAAGGAACTTGAGCCTAGTGATATAGACTTATAATCCCAGCTACTCAGAGGCTGTGGTAGAAGAATCACAAGTTTAAGGTCAGCCTACTCTATTTAGTGAAACCCTGTCTCAAAATAATAAAAAAAGGAAAAAGAGAGTTTACATTGTAGCTCAGTGGCACAGAACTTTCAATAATAGGATAAACATACATAAGTCTGAACACCTGGAAAGCCTACGCAAGGGAGAGGATGCTTGGTAAGATGATCACTCCTCACTCAGAAAGGCAAACAGGATGGGCATTGGAGGAGGGAGAAGACAGGGAACAGATGGAGCCTGCCACAGAGGGCCTCTAGGGGACCCTACCCTGCAGGGCATCTGGACAGATGTTGAGATTCCATGGCCGAACTTCGAACTTCGGGCAGAGTTCAGGGAATCTTGTGAAGGAGGGAGGAGAAGGACATGGAGTGACAGGACCGCCACAGGGAGAGCAACAGAACCAAAGGACCTGGGCCCAGGGGTCTTTTCTAGGACTGGTGCTCCAACCAGGGGCCATGCATGGAGATAACCTGGAGCCCCTGAACAGATGTAGCCCATGGCGGCTTGGCCTCCAAGTGCATTCCCTAGTGATGGGAACAGGGACTGTCTCTGACATGAACTCAGTGGCTGGCTCTTTTATCATCTCCCCCTGAGGGGGAGCAGCCTTACCAGTCCACAAAGGAGGACAATGCAACCAGTCCTGATGAGACCTGATAGGCTAGGGTCAGAGGGAAGGGGAGGAGGACCTCCCTTATCAGTGGACTTGGGGAGTGGCATGGGAGAAGATGAGGGAGGGAGTGTGGCATTGGGAGGGAATGAGGGAGGGTCCTACATCTGGGATACAAAGTGAGTAAACTGTAATTAATAAAGTAAATAAATTAATTAAAAAAGAAAAAACCACCAAAACTGTATGAAGTAACTAGGATAAACTTTGTGTATGGTATTGCATTGATGTCAAATATACCCATGGGGGGATATTGAAAATACACTGGTACATATATATGCTTATCACCTTATAACAATGCTTACATCTAAGCACCTGAATCTTAGTTTTTCAATATGATTTCCAAATAGTAGAAACCAGGAATTCTTGTTGAAGTGATGGTTTCCCAGGCCAAGATAGGAGAATTCAAGATGAGCCCAAAGGAAGTTTCAGTGTCACCAAAGTAAAGAATGTCTCAGGAAATAAGTCCTTCTATACACAGCAGGACCGAAACACATATGAACTCACAGAGACCCTGACAGACATGTGTCTGTGCCAGATGGTGCCCCAGTGTTGCAAGGAAGTAGTGTGCACAAGCCCCGATCCCTAACCTAGAAGCTGTCTTAAATTTAGAACTACTAGCAAATAAAAAGTTAGGTTTTTTTTCAACAGTGATTCACTGAAGATACAAAAGGATTCTTAAGGGCCAGTCCTATGCCCCACAGTAGACGGCCAACACAAAATCAACTCAATGGTATCTTTGGAGGTTCTTTTCCTCATCATGATTTTTTTCAGAGCTTTTTTTTGTTTTGTTTTGCAGCTACATTAACATAGCCACTCAAACAAGCATTTGCTGACACCCAAAACTTCTTCACAGTCATGGAGCTGAGAGAGAGAGACTTGAGTATCCACAGAATTTTGCTATCTGTAAGCATCCTGTAAGCAGTCCTCCATGGATACCAAAGAATGACTTTAGTGTAGTACATTTATGGACAAAGTGCTAATAGAGGGAATGGAGAGAGGGCTGAGTGGTAAATTAGACATGCTGCTCTTAAGACAGTTCTTACTACCCACATCAGGCAGTTCAGAACTATCAGCAACTCCAACTCCAGAGTATCTGATGCCTTTGTTCTCTGTGGACACCTGCATGCATGTGCACATACCCACATGCAAATAAACACACCTACACATAATTAAAATAATAAAATGTGTTTTTAATTTTTGAGATTATAATAGTTACAACTTTTGTCCCTTCCCTTTCCTCCCTCCAAACCCTCACATATTCCCCTCCCCACTCTCCTTTGAATTCAGTCTCTCTTTTAATCAAGTATTATTGCATGCATATATGCATATGACACATATGTTTCTAAATGTAACTTGCTGAGTCCATATAATTTCAGTTATATGTATGTTTTCATGAATGTGTTTGACACTGGCTAAAAATGCTGATAGAGCCACGTGTGGTACATACTTGTAATCCTAGCACTCAAGAAGTGAAAGCAAGACGATCATGCATTAAAGGCAAGTCCAGGTTACCTATCAAGACTGTATCAACAAGTCGAAACGAAATATTAACCAATTACAAGCAGACAGAATTTGGTAGATTGGTCAATTTGATCAAGACATTTATCAGCAATATCGACACCATGATCCTGAGATATGGTACACTGGAAGACTACAAAACCCCTGGAGTAATCTTCCCAGAGTGCCTAACCTCTGACTGATCATAGGAAGGAGCAAACAAGCCCAAATACAAGAATATGCTACAAAATGACTGACCGCTACTCTCCGCCTATGCCAAGGCTATGAAAGCCAAAGAAGCAGTGAGAAAAGAGCATAGAATGGAGAAGTTCAATAATACCTATCTAAGGGGAATATAGAATTCTGAACTAGACTTGAAGACTAGGCATATTTGGATAAAAATGACTGAATTCATATAAATCTGAAGTTTAGCCACAGTATCATACAAAGTTTAATTTAGTGTTTATTCTTTGTGTGATGGTTGTGTAATATGATATATCATGGGTGGGAAGTGGGTGCAGTTTATCTGTAAATTTAAAGACATTCTTTCAAATGTTTTCCTTGTAAAAAGAAACACAGCAATTTTAAAGATCAAGTGTAATTCTTTAGCCTCAAGTGCTGCCTATGTTCCAACAATAGATCCAAGTTGCTTTTCCTAAAACTTTATTACTTCCCTATTAAAAGATGTATTATGCTTCCCTTCTCTTGAAGCCTAGGTAAAATTTTGCTAAGAAAACTTTGGTGTATAGAATAGATACTGTGTGACTCTAAAAAGATAGTTGCATGTGCTCTAACCCTCTAGTAGGTCTTCATAGAATTTTTATCTATAACTATTACTTATCTGGTCATTCCAAATAAGTATAAATTGAAATTGGTATGCTATAATTGATTTTTAAAATATAAACTGTTTTGTAAAACACTTTATATAAATACATTACTTCTCAGATTCATGAAAAACATTTTCAATTTGGAGTTCTACCACAACTGACATAAACTTCTGAGCTTCAATTTCCTACACTGTAAAATAAACTATTTGTGCTGCTTAATTTACTATTAAATCAATAATGTAGAATATATAAAACTGATAAGTTATAAATGTTTGTGTGAATCATCATAGCAACAAATAATTATTGATTTGTCACCAAATGATAGCTACTCTGCCCTGTTCAGTTATTAACATGAATAATTTTATTTTAATGTTACAAGTTATCTGTATTATTGTTTAAGTTTTAAAATAAATCAAAGTAACTACCAAAATAAAAAGATATTTCCAGTGCACCTAGCACCTTGGCAACATTGCATGCTACTAAGGTCAATTTGTGCATGTTCACTGGTGCTCACTCATATTCATTTCTTCATTCATTCACATTCTTCTTTCCTCCCTCTCCTCTCCCTCCCTCATCCTCTCTCTTCTCTCTCTCTCTCTCTCTCTCTCTCTCTCTCTCTCCATCTTTCCTCCTCCCTTCTCCCTTCTCCCTCTCTCCCTGACTCTCTTCCTCCTGGTCTCTCTCCTTTCTCATTCCTTATCATTGAATTTCACTCACAGTGTTTTAAAGCCACAACACAAAAACAAACCACACATGGGATGAGTGATTCAGCTGAAAGACCTGACTCATATCTTATCCAACAAGCAAAATGTCAAACACACACATTTTGATGAAATTCTAAACCACAACCCTCAAGCTTTCGTCAATCACTGGTAGGGTAGGAATATGATGCATCCACTGAGCCTTGCCCAAATTGCAGATTTAGGAATATAATTGTAATTTAAAATCCATTAAGTATGGTAATGATTTGTTAGTCAGCAAAAGATAACTCCAACAGCTTCCTTAAAGTAATACAATTCACTGTCACTAAAATATTATGTGTGTACATATTTTATCCTTTAGAACAAACTTGAACTCATAATGGTAAAACAGAATTTAAAGGTTCAGTAGGTTCAGTGGGTGGATTTTTACTGTGTCTCTACAGTGATTCATTTTCTAATACTATATTCCTTTTGAAGAAATCAATATGACAATGAATTATTGGGGCATGTCCCAAAGGAGTATTACACTTGTGTTCTGCTAGTTCTCTTTCTAAACACATTCATATTAATATCTAGCTTCTTGATGTCAAAACTAAGTCATCCTTCTCATCAATGTGTAAACAGCAAAATGATCTGTGACTCAGTCTTCCATTCTCCTTACTCATTCTTTGCATTTCAAGTCTTTAAATCTCCTAGTCAATAAAGTGTCTTGCCTTCTCCATAGAACATGAACCATACAAATAGCCGTGATTTACATCTGAAAAGAATTTTATAGTATTCAACTGGAACTTTTTCTGAAATTTGACAGCTTGTATCCTTGATATTATAATAAAAATGGGAAAAATGAGACCAATTTATCAGGAAATAGGCTTATATAAAGAGTATGGATAACCACCTTAGCAAGGTTTAAGAACCTCTTTTCCTTACATAGTTCTCAACTCTTAATTTTCACAATTAAGTTAAATTACCACCTTGGTTGTGGTAAATTTGCTGGAGAAACAGAAGAATAAATTGTACTATCTTTGAGGTGTTAACACTGAGAGAATATAATGGGGAATTTTCCATGCCTGTTCTCTTCTTGCTACAATTAAAAGGCAAACTACATTTGTAGGAATATAAAATTATTATTTTCTTAGTTACCAGATTAAATTAAAATATACTTCAACCCACCTTCTAAGAAATCACCTTTACTATCTGGAGTCACACCAATCTCATTTTTCTTTCTACTTTGAAGAAAATGATATCAAATACCTATTGAGTTTTCAGTCTAAAACACTTGAGTATGAATCCTATTTTTAAAGTAATCATTATTAAGCCAGGCAATGATAGTGCATTTGGGAGGCAGAGGCAGGTAGATCTCTGAGTTCAAGGCCAGCTTGATCAACAGAGCAACTTACAGGACAGCCAATGCTACACAGAGAAACCCTGTCTTGAAAAAAATCATCATTCATTATTTTAATTGCATATATTTTGGGAACACAGTATGATAATTCAGTATATGAAGGCAATGTACAAAATCAGATTGGGGCAGTTAGTAGTTTTATCTCTTCAAACATTTTAAATTATTTTTTAATTTTTTATTAACATTTTTATTTTGTATTAACAACAGGTTTTTAATGTATTTATTTATATGAATGCTCTGTCTGCATATATTCTTGCTAGTAGAGGGCATCAGATCCCATTATAGATGATTGTGAGCCAGCATGTGGTTGATGGGAATTGAACTCAGGACTTCTGGAAGAGCAGCCAGTGCTCTTAACCACTGAGCCATCTCTCCAGCCCATTACATTTTTGATTAACATAATAATCATACATATTTATAAAGTAGCATATCCTAATCAACATATATATACAATATATTTTGAGAAAATTAAGATAATTAACGTTTATATCTTTTCACTTTGTCTTGGTGCCTTTGAGCACCCTTCCCTGCTTGCTGTATCAGTGGATTTCAAAATGAAATAATGACCATATGCAAGAATAGATGTGTAAATTTGCTTCACAGTGTTCGCTATTTCATTATATTTATCTAGACACTTGCAAGAAACTTTAAATAGCCACAATAAGACATTTTAAACATGGATATGGTAGATCATTCCTGCAATACCAGAATTGGAGGGGAGTGGCTAAGTCAGGAGGATTTCAAAAATTCAAGACGAGCATGGGGGGGGGGGTTCCAAACCAATCTGGGGTACACTGTAAGACACTTACTCAACAAATTGCCAGGGAATTATATGATAATTAAAATTTATTAAACAAATAAAAAGAGGATCCAAGATGGCTGCCACGAGAGAACACTGTGTCTGAGGAGTAGGAGAGCAGAAACAACACAGCGACCAGGAGACTGAACTCTGGGACCTAAAACGCCAGCATTGTGAGTGCCAGGTGAGCGGAACTCCTACGGTGAGAAAATCAAGTGGGAAAACCCTAGGGACACCCAGTTATTACCTGGAGAAATTTCCCTG
>CM053742.1:4337567-4382833 GCA_028658305.1 Pachyuromys duprasi
AGAGCCTGTGCTGTTGGTGTTCTATTCAGGAAATAGTATCCTGTGCCAATGAGTTCTAGGGTCTTTCCCACTTTTTTTCTAAACGTTTTAGTGTGTCTGGTTTTATGTTGAGGTCTTTGATCCACTTGGACTTTAGCTTTGTGCAAGGTGATAAATGTGGATTTTACTATTGATAAATCTTCTTACACAATGGTTTATGCTTTAAATATATGCAGTCAGCTTACAAAAAATAGTAATAAATAATCAAATGTCACCCATGAGCTGTAATTAAGGTAATTTAATGTTATATTTAATATTTATTTATCACAATACACTATTTTATAAATATTTTGTATATCCTGGTAATTGAGTGTAGTCATTCTAGTCTATAGGAACCATTCCATATTAAATAATCTAAAAGTCATGTTAACTCTCTAAAAGAAAGTGTGTCACTTCTAACTTCCTGGCTTTAAGCGTTTTGAAATCAAACTTGGACCCTATCTTTAGTACTTCAAAAACAAAATTAAAAAGTGAGAATTGACTTGCAGACTTGTCTTCTAACTTCCACATACCCCTTTTGGCATGCACATGCCCATATTTTCACACATGCACACATACTGTATACTCTTTCACACACAAACACCATGAATGAATGAATGAATGAATGAATGAATGAATGAATGAATGGCCTCATAGTCTCTGCTTTTATTTAACTTTCTTTTTACCTCTTGACCAACTACTAGGATTTCTTAAGACTACTGTGTAACTGAAGCAGGTGACTGAGGTCACTGGTACTAGTGAATACTCCTTAGTCTTTATGTTGCTGATCAAGAGCTACATTTGATACAGTTACTAGCTTCTGTCAATATCCAGTTTCTTCCTTTACTCTACATGAGACCACTTAAACTTCTGATTTTCCTCCTACCTTTTGGAGAGCTCTCTCTAAATTCCCTTACTAAACTTCTTTCTTTCTTTCCTGATACTCTTCCCTGTTTTCATTGATGTCTCTTTGTCTTCTTTTTAATTTTTTTATTAATTTCAGTTTATTCATTTTGTATCCTAGCTGTAGCCCCCTCTTTCATCCCCTCCCAATCCCGCCATCCTTCCCTCATCTCCTCCCATTCCCCTCCCCAAGTCCACTGATAGGGGAGGTCCTCCTTCTCTTCTACATGACCATAACCTATCAGGTCTCATCAAGACTGTTTGCATTGTCTTCCTCTGTGACCTGGTAAGGTTCTTCCCACCTCAGGGGGACCTGATCAAAAAGCCAGCCACTGAGTTGATGTCAAAGACAGTCCCTGTTCCCTTTACTAGGGAAATCACTTGGACACTGAGCTGCCATGGGCTACATATGTGTTCTAGGTTATCTACATGTATGGTCCTTGGTTGGGTATCAGTCTCAGAAAAGACACCTCTGCCAATATTTTTTGGTTCTGTTGGTCTCCTTGTGGAGCTTCTATGCCCTGAAGATCTTTCTATCTCCCCCTTCTTTCATAACATTCCGTGCACTCTGTCCAAAGTTTGGCTATGAGTCTCACCATCTGCTTTGATACCTTGCTTGGTAGAGCCTTTCAGAGGCCCTCTCTAGTGGGCTCCTGTCCTTTTCCCTGTTTCCTTCCTCTTCTGATGTCTATCCCATTTGCCTTTCTAAGTGAGAATTTATCATCTCACCCAGAGTCCTCCTTCTTACTTAGCTTCTTTAGGGGTACAGATTTTAATATGTTTATACTGTATTATAGTCCAATATTCACTTATAAGTGAGTATATACCATGCTAGTCTTTCTGCTTCTATAATACCTCACTCAGGATGATCTTTTCTAGTTCCCACCATTTGCCTGAAAATTTCATGATTTCCTTGTTTTTAATTGCCAAGTAGTATTCCATTATGTAAATGTACCACAATTTCTGTATCCATTCCTCAGTTGAGAGACATCTGTTTTTGTTTTTGTTTTTTCCAGATTCTGGCTGTTACGAATAAAGCTTCTATGTACATGGTTGAACAAATGTCCTTGTATACTTGAGCATCTTTTGGATATATGCCTAGGAGTAGTATAGCTGTATCTTGAGGTAGCAATATTCCTAATTGTCTGAGAAAGCTCCAGATTGATTTCCAAAGTGGTTGTACAAGTTCACATTCACACCAGCAGTGGAGGAGAGTTCCCCTTTCTCCATATCATCTCCAGCATGTGTTGTCATTCTGACAGGTGTAAGGTGAAATCTCAGGGTCATTTTGATTTGCATCCCCATGATGGCTAAGGACATTGAGCATTTCTTTAAGTGTTTTTCTGCCATTCTACAGTCCTCTACAGAGAGTTCTCTGTTTAGCTCCATACCCCATTTTTAATTGTATTAATTGATTTGTTGCTTTTTAACTTCTTGAGTTCTTTGTATATACTGGATATTAGTTCTCTGTCAGTTATAGGGTTGGTGAACCCTTATCAATATTCTTATAAGTCTCTTAACTCTTCACTCTGTTTGCAGTATTATCTATCTATTCTCCTATAATAAACATGATATTTTAAAGATAGAAGTCATATCTTGTTACTACTCAGTTGAAAACATTCTTCTCAATACACTTAGGATAAAGTACAGATATAGATTATCCAAAAAATACAAATACCAAGTAGAGTTCAGGTATACAAATCAACAATATAAATCTTCAAATTATTGCAAATAACTTAAGAGATTAATACAAGGATCTATAAATACATGTATATATTTAAGAATACCTTTTTCAAAGAATATTATAGATGATTGTAAAAGATGCCCATAATATATTTATAATACTAATGCTATAAATATAAAGATATGAATTCTAATGTTAATAGTGTTTATTTTGAAGTAGTGGAGATTATAATTATCTACAAGTTTTTCTATAATGTCTAAACCAGGAAAAATGATAAAGATAGTATTTGATATGTATATATTATAAATACTTAAAATATCAGTATATGAATGAACCATGTGTAAATGTAAACATATGTAAATATATGTGTGTATAAGGGATAAAGTGATAAAGAAAGTAAGCATGCCATGCACAAAGAAACATAGGCACTGTGACTTGCAGCGTAACAGCCATGATAAGGTGACAGATTTCATTTGCAATGAAGGAAACACAAGTACAATTGGCAAGGAGGGTCAGGATAGTCAATGAGATTCACTTACAGAATCACAGGATGGTACAAGGGCCTGGGCTCTAACCCAGAAGGCATCTTTGATGGGAAATAGTATCAGGCGCCTAGACCATCAGAGGAGTAGGACAATATAACTTGCTTATTCAAGTGTTTCATCGAACCAATACATATATAGAGATCTTTGTCCCTTGGAGTCTTAAGTTCACTTCTGAATCTGACAGCTCTAATAAAGAAAAACAATATTATGAAAATGTAGGAATAGTGCCCAAACAAAGCACATTCTCATCAGAACTGGTCCATTAGATAAGATCAAGAATTTCACATGTCATTGGTTATGCTGGGCCATAGGACCTTTTCTCTAAATATATGAAGTGCATCAGTGGGTTTTCAAATTAACAGTTATTAAAATTTAGAATCATCCTTCATTTCTTAATTTGTTCCAGTGAAATGTACTGACCTTCACAGCTACTATTATGAGCAGTATATAGGCTAGCAAAAGCATATAATATATAGATTAGAGAGTGGAACTAGGAGGAAATACTGAGAGATACACAGAAAGTACAAAGTGAGAAAGGAAGCACAGGTTAAGATCAGAATTTTCTATATGAAATTAATATTCTATCACTTTTCGTGTATGAAAGTTGCAATTTTATGTGTTTCCACTTAAATGCCATCACCCACTGCTAAAAATAAAATTAGAGGTTACATTATACATGAGGAAGATACAGACTTGTGCAGGTTTTACAACTGCAAAATACTCTCAGCATCCTCTTTAGAGATTAATTTAAGGGGAAATCATGTGTTAGACCACAATATACAGGCATATAAGAATGGGGGAAATTTTCCTTAAAAATAGCTACCTTTGACCCAAAATTTGTCTTGCCTATGAGAAGTATACAGATTAAGATGGAGCAGAGATTGAGGAAATGACAAATCTATGACTGGCCCAATTTGAGATTAACCCTTGGAAGAGAGCCAATCCCTGTCACTATTAATGATTCTCTGCCATGCTTGCAGATGGGAGCCTAGAATAACTGTCTTCTGAGAGAATTCATCCAGCAGCTGATGGAAACAGATGCAGAGACCCACAGCCAAACAATAGGGCGAGCTCAGGGAGTTTTATGGAACAATAGGAAGCTACAGGGTTTAAGAATACCACAAGAAGACCAACAGAGTAAATTATCCTGGGCTCATGGGAGCTCACAGAGACTGAACTACCAACCAAAGAGCATGCATAGGATGAACCTAGACCCCCTACATATATGTAGCAAATGTGCAGCTTGATCAATATATGAGTCCCCTAACAATGGGAGTAGGGGCTGTCTCTGGCTCTTTTGCCTACAAATGGATCCCTTTCCCCTAGCTAGGCCCCTTGTCTGGCCTCAGTAGATGAGGATGCTCTTATTCCTGCTACAACTTGAGATGCCAGGGTGAGTTGGTATCCCTTGGGGCCTCCCCTTTTCTGAGGAAAAAAAAGGAACAACTGGAGGAGGGGGGTATGAGGGTGAGACTTGGAGGAAAAGAAGAAGGGCCTGGGATCAGGCTGTAAAGTGATTAAATAATTGTTAAAAATAGCTACATCCGTGCCAGCAAGAGGGTTCAGTGGGTAATGACACTTGTAACACAAACCAGAAAACTTGAGTTTGATTCCTGGAACACAAGAAAGACAGGAGAAAGCAAGGAGAGACAAATAAAACCAGTGATATTTGATAAATTCTCAATGGTTCATATTATTTTATATTAACTGAATAGTACATAAACTAAATGAAGTTATGCCACTTGGACTGAAAATTCACCTCACAAGAGCCATAGACTGTCTAACAAAACCCCCAATACCAGTTATGATAAGCCTTTATTTGAGCTGATGTTTAGGGGAGTCCAAGAAACATCAAAAATGATGTAGGCTATTTCTGTTGCCCTTAGTTGCCTCCCAGAGGTTGAAGGTAAGTTTCTATTGCTAAGGACACCACACACTTTGGACACAAGTCTTGGAAGATTTGAGATACATCTAACCTAAAAGCTTACCTCCTTTGCTCTAGCGTTCATAGAGCCAGAAAGTGTCATGTAATCTGCCAAGGGAAGGAAGCAACAAATAGTAATCCATCTGTGACACCTTTGAAATATAACATAAACTATAACTTAAATCATACACAAATAGTACTAGAAACCTAGTAAAATGTGCTACTACTCTTTCACTAGAACAGTATACATTTTATAAACATTCTAGAAATTACCCTTATATGCATAAGTAAGTGAAGTGCTCAGATCCTCAAAAAAAGAAAGAAAGAAAGAAACCTCTCTTCACAGCAGAGAGAAGCCATTATAGAAAACTGCAACTTACCATAATGTGGAGATTAATGGATCATAGGGATCCTAACCACAGCAGACATTAACTACAACACAAATCCTGGACCAACAGCTCAGGGAATACTCCAGAAGAAGAAATGAAAAGACTGTGAGAGCCAGAGTATCAGAAAGCCTCCTGTGAGATTGTGGCTTCTAGAATTGACAAGGAAGCTAAATCTGCATTACTTCAGCAATGTGGCTGCCCAAATAAGATCTGAACAATGACAATACCAATAAACATATTTACACAGAAAGGGAAAATCTCATGGGATTCCAAGCCTAGATAAAGAACATGCAACTAAAGACTGCTGGGGGAGAAAGAAATAGATTTTTCCAAAGATAAGGTCCCTAACTGGTTATTGAATACAAAGTGGTCAGTCCTAAAATCGTATACACACAAGTCACACTAAATAGACTCAGTGGGCTGCATTTGTATATTTATGTGCATGTACATACATAACAATCATAACATAGGTAATCAATTTGAGAGGGAGGGTCAGAGGTGGTTCATAAGAGAGATTTGAGGGAAGACACACGAGAGACGTTAAACTGAGGAAAGGAAAGGAGAAATGATGGAACTATATTTTAATATTTCTAGACTTTTAATTTAAAAAGCTGGAGTAATGGGGTTCAGATCTACCTTAGAATTCTAAACAGAGGAATCTTAAGTGGCAAAAAAAAAACCACTTAAAGAAATAGTCAACATCCTTAGCCATCAGGGAAATGCAAATCAAAATGACTCTGAGGTTCCATCTTACACCTGTCAGAATGGCTAAGATCAAAAACAAAAATGACAGCTCATGCTGGCAAGGATGTAAGCAAGGGGAGCATTCCTTCATTGCTGGTGTGAGTACAAACTTGTACAGCCACTTTGGAAATCAATATGGCAGTTACTTAGAAAACTGGGAATTTATCTACGTCAAGATTCAGCTACATCACTCCTAGGCATATACTGAAAGGACATCCCATCCTACCACAAGGATACTTGCTCAACTGTGTTCATAAAAAGCTTTGTTCATAATAGACAGAAATAACCTAGATGTACTCAATTTAATAATGAATAAAGAAAATGTGGTACATTTACACAACGGAGTATATAACTCAGCTATTAAAAAATAATATCATGTAACTTGCAAGCAAATGAATGGAAGTAGGAAAGAAAATCATCCTGAGTGAGGTCCCAGACTCAGAAAGAGAAACATGTTATGTACTCACTTATAAGTCCATATCAGCTGTAAAGTAAAGGATAATCATGCTAGAATCCATAGACCCAGACAGGCTAAGTAAATAGGAAGGTTCAAGGGAGGGAAGCATGAATCTCCCTGGGAAGGGAATATAGGGTATCACAGGTAGTCTGGGGAGAGGTTGAGGGTGGGAACAGATGCAGAGATGTATAGCCAAGGGAATCCCTGCAGAAGATAGGGCAGAGGGATTGTAGGAGCCAAATGGGTCAAGGACACCATAAGGAAACTCACAGAATCAACTAAGCAGAGCTCACAGTGGCTCACAGAGCCTGAACCAACAATCAGGAAGCCTGCATGGGTCTGATCTAGGCCCTCTATATGTTATGGTTGTGTAGCTTGGTATTCTTGTGGGACATTTAACAAGTGGGAAAGAAGCCTGTCTCCAATTCTTTTGCCTGCTTTGGGACCCCTTTCCTCCGACTGGGTTGCCTTGTCCATCCTTAATATGAGGAGTGTGTCTACTCTTATTGAAACTTGGTACGCCATGTTCGGTGAATATCCCTGGGAAGCCTGCTAGCTCTCTCTCTTTCTCTCTCTCTGGAATATGTAGGAGAAGTGGATCTGGGAGAGTGGAGAGGTCAGTGGGATCACTGGGAAGTGAGGAGGAAAAGGAAACTGTGGTCAGGTTGTAATATATGAGAGACGAATAAATAAAAAAAAATAATAATACTTTTTTAAAAGCTGGAGTCATCAGCACAAACCTCTACAGTTCAATGTGCTCCTGTGAGGAGATGGGAGGCTGAGACAGGAAAATGAGCCAGAAGCTCATGGAACAGGCAGCTGTCTGAAGCAACAATGGAAGAGATCATCTCTCCAATGTCGAAGGTGATAACCAACTCCCGAAGGCCGTCCTCTTTCCCCCACATGTCCACACACTTGCACATACAATTTTGAAAATCCCTGTCTAAAACTGTGGGCTAAAGGGTTAAACACTACATAATGTTTCCCAAATTCTCCTTTAGACTCTAAGTCAAAGGACTGTTGATTGTTTACTTTCTCAGTGACTTTCTCAACCTCATTACACTGAACAAAAGCCCCAGTTTCCCTACCCCCCCCCCCGCATGGTATCACACCAAGTATCCAGGTCTTCACAGAGTGATAAAATCCTACACTGCCATTTCTATTTCTTGCTTTATTTCATGACTGAGACTACACTGCTTCCAATTTTGTCACTTGACAATTTGGTCTGTGTCACTGTCGGTGTCTATTACCTTGGGGAAAAAGAAAAGAGGAAGGTAAGCAGAAACAATGCTGTTCTTGATTTTCCCTCTGAATATATATATCTATATTTTTTCTGACACTCCACTTTCAAGTAAGTGAAAACTGAATCCTTGCCAAGACCTAAGGACAAGAAATACATTATTACCCCCAGATAGGATAAATTGGGCTGCAGTTGTCCCTAGCTGATTACCACACTTAAGGTAGAGGGTATCAGTTTAAAGCACTTTTTTTCCTTAGCAAAATTTGGAAATTCACCACATATAAATATATATGTATATGTGTATATATATATATATATAATCATTTTATATAGTATAAATGCACATACATTCAGCATGTAATCTCATCCATTTTTTTTTATATTTGTGAAAAAGCACTGTTGAAAACAAGGGATCTGCTTACCTGTGGCTTGTGGCATATTCTGGGGGAAATAATATTATCAATGGAGACACCGAAAGTTTATATTTAGTTTTACATGTTCATAGTTAATACTGGCATTCAATATCAATTCAGTTGGCAGAAATAAACTGCTTTACATACTTAGGCTAATGAAGGTTTCTACTAATAACAGTGGAAGCATTTTTACCATCATTGTGTTCTTTCAATCTTTTCCTATGTTTTCCACTAACAAACAACAGTTGCTGGTAAAGAAAAACAATGCCCACAGGCTTAATAGGATAGTCTTTGAGAGACTACCATCTGTTTCAGAGTGTTACAGGTGCTAATGCTCCAGCACTGAACAAACAGGTACTTCCCCCTTTGGGGGTAGAAACACACACACAAAATCAAGTATGCTACTTTGTATATAATTTGTTAGGTGGTGTGAGAAGTCTTGAAACAGAGGAGAGGAAAGAGAAAGTGTCACAAGAATAGTCAAATTGTCATGGAAGGCCTCCTGAGGAAGAAACACTTGGGGAGTTGAAGGAAGCAAGGAAACAGAGCTACTTTAGGGAGTATCTAGAAGAAAATCATAAGACGCCATGGGAACAACATGCATAAAGGTCTGAAAACAGTGTGTGTTCACAGCAGAGAACTTTGAGTGCTGGTGGAGCTGGTAAATCTCAACATTTTGAAATTTGTTTTGGAGGTCCCTGTGAAATCTACAAAACTAACTTGACAGTGTGATTCTGTTTTCTTCTCCCTGACTTTCTACTTTGCATCTTTTTCTGAATGGAAACAGAACATGGGCCACGATTAAGAAATCTCTATGAGGAGAACTTTGCAGCCAGTCCTGAAGATACGTGATAAAAGAGGGTCAGATGAGAGGGGAGGAGGTCCTCCCCTATCAGTGGACTTGGAAAGGGGCAGGGAGGAGATGAGGGAGGGAGGGAGGGTGGAATTGGGAGGGAATGAGGAGCAGGATACAGCTGGGATAGAGAGTTAATAAAATTAACTAATAATAACAATAAATTAAAAAAGAAATATCTACGCTTATTGGTAGGTAGCAAGGGAGCATGGCCCCGTCAAATTTTGCAAATGCTTACAGGCTTTGGAAGGAAGAAAGGTCCGGCTGGATCTAGAATTATAAAAAGATACAAGCATATAAACAAAAACACTAGCCTAGTATTTAGAGCTTCCTGCATAGAAGGATTATCATCACTAATAGAAAGTTCTTAGGGAAAAAAAAGTGAGCTTGAGTATAAAGTGAGGATTGTGCTCATTAGCTTCCAATACACTAAATTAAAAGTTGCAGATATTTGTTTAAGGTAAATCAATGGACAGGCCCAGGGAAGGGGGATCTCAGAGAAGAGGAGAAAAAGTGAATGGCAGTGAGAGGTTCTACTTGTGGGTTCTGTGTAAGAGATCTGCCAAGTTGCCAAGAGAGTATAAGACTGTTTGCATCCCTTCAGAAAAATGTAACAAGAGCAAGTGTGCACCTTCCATAGTAAGTTGTACCGCTTCTCAGATCTAGCCTTTGCCTCTTCAGTAGTCCCAGTCAACTCAGTCACTTTATACTAATAAACCTCCTCCCCCCCCAAAAAAATCATGCTTTCTTTGTAGAAGATTTTTCCCAAGATTCACATATTGTCCAAAAGTTCTGACCTTCTGGAACTATTTGAGGAGTGGACACACATATTGAAATGTCTAGACCAGTGGTTCTCAACTTCATAACTACAGGACATTCTGGGACAAATTGATGCCTCCAGGCTTCTGCTCTCTGCTCCATGTTAGATGTACATCTATGAAAAGCCACAAAGATTCATTTATATACATGTGCCAAGCTATTCCAAAGACTACAGGTCAAATATTCTTACTGTGGGAAACACTGGTCCACTCCCACCCATCCCATCCTCTCTCTCTCTCTCTCTCTCTCTCTCTCTCTCTCTCTCTCTCTCTCTCTCTCTCTCTCTCTCTCTCTCCTTTTGCTCACTGATGAAACATGGCTATTTCAGGAAAAGCAAGAATGATATATAAATGAATATGTCATACACACATAAACATGTATGTGAATATGACATGAAATTTGCTTCATCTCCCTTTTAATTGCCCTAAATTGTGTTTCTAGATAAAAGAAAGTTTGGATATATGCTCCTTTCTAGGCCCAAATTCAGTTACTTCTTGACTCAGTATATAGCTGGGAGTATCTCATGAAATTAAAAAAGAGTGGAAGACTACTCCAAAGTGTTGTTCCTAATGACTCACCTGACCAACTCATGGAAACCCTTCTAAGGAAACATTAAGCTAGATCAGGCACGCTTCCACACTTTACTACTGATTATGACCCTTGGGAAAACACTAAAAGATGCAATTCTAAAAAAAAACAGAACTTTACTAACAACCTAGAAAACAGAGAAGCATGGAGCTGGCAAGGTAAGTCAATAAAGGTGATTGCTTTGCCATACTGGTGATCTATTTCATTCCTCAGGACCCAGAAGAGAAATGACTCCACAAGCACAAAGTTGTCCTCTGGCCTTGACATGATCACTCTGGCATGTATGCCTGTGAATTCTGTCTCTCTTCTCTCTGTCTCTCTGTCTCTTTCTCTGTCTCTGTCTCTGTCTCTCTCTCTCTCTCTTTCTTCTCCTTCTCTCTCTCTCTCACAGACAGATAATAAATAGTATTCTTTATCTCTGTTTGGACACAGCCAACCAATATAACACGTTTCCTTACTGAAACCATTAAATATAAAGGGAGCTGTATATAGGGATAATGGAGTCACAGTCTCCAGAACAGCTTCTGAGTAGTTGTATTATATTTACGTACAAAGTCACTAGTATTTGTATCCTATAAAGAAGCAGAAAGTAGATTAAAAATGTTTAAGGCCCCTTTGCCCCAACCCCACTAGCTACTAATCAATATACTGAAGATTTTTTTTTCTGTTTAGCATACAGTGCTCTGCAGAAAGGAATAAAGAACATCAATGAGCCCTAGGATTCAGGTAGGATCCAGTTAGGAGGACCAACGGTATCATGAAGGAAAGAAAGAAAGAAATGGGTAAGTTGGGATTCCATAACCTTGACACCACTGATATGTTGACACAAATAAACATTTGCTTTTTTGAAAGCTGTTTGGGTGACAGTTCTGTGCATAGTAGGTTGTTTAGTGATCTCAATTTACTACTCATCTTCCATATTGTTCCCAGTCCTCAATGTCTGTAGACATTGTCAAATGTCCAATTGACAGCAAAATATCTACTTATTGTTAATGAATATTTAAGTCAAATGAATATAGTTTTTTCTAGTTACCCCTCTAAATAATCATATACATATTTATGGATAAGAACTATGTATTATTTCTACCATTGTCTCAATAAAAATATCATTGCCTGGATGTTTCAGTTATTTACAATGTAAACCTAAAAGGTAGAGAGCATTCTTCCCAATTCTGCCCTCCAACAAGTTAAGAAATATATAAACAAAGAAACACTAATAGAAACTGAAAGGGTAAACTTATTTAAGGAAGACCAAAAATGGCAAAAAAAAAAAACAGGACAAGACCTTAGATGACTTAGGACTATTAGTACAGTACAAATACAAAAATGAGAAGAGTATTACAGATGAAGAGAGAGGAGGGGAAAACTGTAGCCTATAAAATAATAAGAACGTCTATAATCCCACATGTGTGTATAGTCATACATATATGTACCTTTGAGTATGTGAGCAAGGTGGGTAATGGATGTGTACATGTATGGGTGTGTTAAAACGATGTCACAGGGTAGAGGAAAAGAAGTATTATTACAAGGGTCAAGGAGAACGGAATAAAGAGGTAACATCTGAACACATGAAAATCAACATTCCAGATCAAGCACATGGAAACAGGTGCAAGCAAAGAAGTAATGCCTAAACACACACATGATGGCATTAGGAAGTAGGACAACAGCATGGCTCACTGTACAAATAGAATTAGATTGGCACTGCCATTAACCCTTGCATTAAACCTTCTGGAACCCACTGAGTATACACTGAGGTACCACTAAAGACCAGGCATTGTGTTGTCAGAAGCATAAATATAACGTTCCCCTTCACTGTACCATCAAGAAGAGTCAATGTAACAGGTCAGCTTCGTGAAAAGTAAATAAATTTATTCTGGAAGAGAGGAAACACACTGAGATTCTCAGCCTTTATTGCTTAGGCTTTGAAGCAGCATAATCAGGAAATAAAAAGCAGCTTCCAGTACACTCTCTACCATCATCAGTGGCTTTTAAAACAGCACTGGGGATAAAAGTCTTATATAAGGTTGTATATGAGTTCAAGAAAACCTCTAGTGTCCTCTCCCCTGGAAGAGCAAAGCTCTGATTTACCGCACTGATTTACAGGGAGACCCTCTTATTGTCCAGTCAGCTGAATTTCTTCGACTTTTAAATGCCCAAGGGTTGAGTTGCTGTTTTGAATTAGTTCCTTTTGCCAAGGGATATAAGAAAAGGCTCCCTAAGGAAGCCTGCAAAAAGAGCTCATTACTGTGCAATCCATTCCCCCACCACCTCACAGAAGACTCAGGCAGAAATGCTTTGTTGACACTGTCTGATAACAGAGGTGGTGGCCTGCATACTAACCAGAAAGCAGCAGTGAAGGAAATGTTTTCCCAGAAAATGTGTCTCCTCTGCAAGTAGAAAAACAACAAGACAAAACCACACAGGTCTCTGTTCACAAATCTCAAGTGGGCAGAGCTGCAAATTTCATGGGAAAGATTGTGAAGGTTGGTGCTGGTGTCTGGTTTGGCATAAGCTGTCTTCAATACCTCCCTTTTGCAAGCTCATGCACACTGCAGTCAGTTTGCTCAAATGAGTGCAAACAAAGGAATAAATTTGTTTGAAAGGGCAGGCTTCATTATACTCTAATTAATGTAAATCTTACCCACAGAGAGGAACCAAAATAAATAGCTATAGTAATTAAAGTTTAGAGGGGTTTAGTTTGGTTTTGTTTTGGTTAGGGTGGGAGCAGTTCAGGAGTGCTTGAAAAGGATTCAGAGTTGATAGGGGATTACAGGGATGATGTTTTTGGTAGGATAATTTTTAGAAAAACAAACATCCTAAAACAGTGGAATTAGTATTTCCCAATCCAGGTCAGCAAAATCATTTCTTTGAATGAGTAAAATGTAGTATGTTCTCTCAAAGGGGCTTGTGGAAACCAAAAAACAAAATCAAATTTCAAAATTTCTCAAAATTTTTTATTCTTATCTAAAACAATAAAGGGGAAGAAAATGTAATATTAAACACTGTCACATTTAAATACATAGACCAGTAGAGCTGAAAAAATAAAACTGACTTTATTGTTCAGCAAAACTGGAAAATTGTGTGATGCCAAAGTAAGTTCATGGAGTCTCCCCAAGTCTTCCTGTATAGAAAGGGTAAATAAGGTCAATAAAGCACTGTTGCCAAGACAGGAAGATTCTGAAATGAATTATTTAATTGGTTAGGGAGGGCATTTGTAAAGTCTCTAGGAATTGGTCATTGTTTGAGTTATGTCACAAAACCCTGGTTAAGTTCTGGAAGTAGCCCAAGATGTGTTACATGAAAATTCTGCTCATGTCACAATCACTTGAATGATAAAACCCTTAGCAAAATATTATCAAGTGCCTACTTTTATTTTTCAAGTTGCCATGATGAGCCATCATAGACTATTAGCAGCATAAGTTTGAGGAACACAAACATTTATTTGACAAGTTGGGAAACCATGCTGGCTTTTACTTGTGATATAGTCAAACTACCTTACAAAAGAGCTAAATATGTAGAAATCCCAGGCAGTGAAGCCTTGGCAAGCACAAGGGTAGGACAAAGGGCTAAAATGAGCCTGGTGTGCCTGATAACCACAAGAAAGCCAATGTGGCTAGAGCAAAATGAAGGCTCTTCTATTTATTTTGTAATATTTACTTATTTCTTTATTTAAAAGAAATAAATAAAGTGGCAGTTCATCAGAACTTTCCACAGAACCAGAGCTAATAGGAGACGGATAGATAGAACTCTTTGTTTATCTCAGGAACATAGACACACCAAATTAACAACCAGATACTGGGTTTAGTTCAGTCTAGAACATGATAGGACATGAAATTTATTCACATTTGATAGAAATCCATTGAAGAAATTTGAACAAAGAGTTGTAAAGCCTTATTTACAATCTTAAAAAATTAATCTCATGTGTGAAGACAACTCTATAGTGGACTAAAATTCAAAGGAGAGATGGGAGTTAGGAGGTTTACTATGGCCTTCCAGTACAATGATGATACCTTAGAGTAAATGAAAATGTGAAGAGTAGTTTGGTATATTACTTATTTTGTTGCTGGAGTTTTTAAAACTTGAGAATAGATATACAGTAGGAAGGAGATAAGAGGAACCCCAATGGCTCATGGAATCTGACCTCGAGTGTAGTTTTAGACTGAGAGATGACACAGTATCATCATGTTGTAGTTGTTCAGAAGTAAGATACAAGAGTATGTCTATATGTCACTGAGAGAGAGAAAAAAATCAGATCAGGTGTTCAAGAATGTTTAGTAAGTAAAGGGGGGAAGATTATGGGTTATTGAAAAGAAATGTAGGAGATGCTCAGGTATCAGTTGACTCTAGAGAGGACTGCTAACTGAATAGCTGTAACAAGAAGAAAAGGGAAATTGAAGGGTCTAAAATGTTTACAAATAAGTTCATAGAATTAGTGAGAAAGGGTGAAAGTAATCCTCTTTTGAGTATTTTTATTTTTCTGAATGAATTAAGAAACAAGGCCATTAGGAAGTGTGAGGCAAAGAAAGCAGTACTAAGCTTTAGAAGAAAGAAGAAAAAAAGAAGAAGAATATCATGGTAATGGTGCCAAATGGTGAAAGAACAAACTGACTGAGGAAGTAAAATAGGATTCTTGAGATTGAAATGTAAGACCATAAATTTACAGTGATGCCAGGAGCAAGGTGATACATTTTTCCTCAGATGTAATGCTCAGTGATTTGGAGTTTACTTTGGGTGAGGAAGATCAGTAACTCACAAGCCATTGATTTAAGTAGAAAACCCTCTTGAATATCAAAATTACTAAGAAACAATTACCAGAATAATAACAACGAATAAAAATAAATAGAAGCAAGTAAGGAAGGAACATGACCAAAATTTTCCAGGCTATGGGTGTGATCAAGAGGCCTATCAGTGGACTTGGAAAGGGGCAGGGAGGAGATGAGGGAGGGATGGGAGGGATAGGGAGGGAATGCGGGAGGGGGCTACAGCTGGGATACAAAGTACCTAACCTGTGATTAATATAAAATAAAATAATGTGAAAAAAGAGGCCTACGGATATAATGAAGAGTTTCTAGTGGAACAAAAGGCCAATTAGGATAATGGCATGTTTTTCAAAGGAAGTTTGTCTTTCAGAGATGGGGATGAAGGAATAAGGACAAACATCAGCAGCCCAAAAGAAATGTGTATGTAGGGGAAATGGTAGGAGAAAGGATCAGTGCGTCTCAATTGGAACATTACTTTCTTCTACAGGAAATATGTGGAAATGTCTAAAGACATTTTTGTTTGACAGACCTGGAAAGAGGATGCTAGTGACTTCTACAGGGTAGAGACCAAGGGCACTACTAAGCACTCCACACTGCTTGGGTTTTCTCACCACAGAGCAAGCCATCCTCAGATATCAACTGCAACAAAGTTGCAATTATATCAGATCAAGAAAGTAAAGGGAATTTTGTTTGTTTTTCATTTTTTAAAAAAATTTTCACAAATTACTCATTATATATCCAAATTGAAGCCTCCTCCCTCAACTCCTCCCAGTCCAACCCTCCTCCCCTCTTTCCCCTAGTCCACTGAAAGGGGGGTTCTCCCCTGCCATCTGCCCATAGCTTATAAAGTCTCATCAGGACTCCCTGGATCCTCTTAAGGCCACATCACCAGGGGCAAGTGATCAAAGAACAGTCAACAGAGTTCATGACAGAGACAGCCCCTGCTCTTCTTATTCAGATTCACATGGAGACTGAGCTGACAATGGGTTACATCTGAGCAGGGGGTCTAGGCCCTCCTTATGCATGGTCCTTGGCTGGTGCATGAGTCTCTGCCAGCATCCCTGGGCTCAGATTTTTAGCTTTGTTGGTCTCCTAGTGGGGCTCCTGTCCCCTCCATGTTCTTCTATCCCCCCACCTTCTTCCATAAGACTCCCTGCACTCTGCCCAAAGTTTGGCTGTGAGTCTCAGCGTCTGATAAGATCCCTTGTTGGGTGGAGCCTTTCAGGGGACCTGCTATAGTAGGTGCCCATCCTGTTTCCTCTCTTCTACTGCTTCTAGTGTCTATCCTGTTTGCCATTCTGAATGAAATTTAAGCATCCTTCCTAGAGTCCTCCTTAGTATTTAGCTTCTTTAGGTCTGTAGATGGCTATTCTACGGCTAATATCCACGTATAAGTGAGTATATACCATATGTGTCTTTCTGCTTCTGGGATACCTCACTCAAGATGATCTTTTCTTGTTCCTACCATTTGCCTGCAAATTTCATGATTTCCTTGTTTTTAATAGGTGAGTTTTGCAATACAGGGTTTTTCTGTGTAGTCTTAGCTGTCCTGGAACTTGCTCTGTAGACCAGGCTGACCTTGAACTCAAAGATTCACCTGCCTCTGCCTCCATAAGTGCTGGGATTAAAGATGTGAACCACCACTGTCAGGCTTGAGAATATTTTTAAGAGAAGAGGATTTGACCAACCGATATTGTAGAGGGGCATGAGGAGTAAAGATGGTGCGGAAGTTAATTCAAAGTAGGAGAGAAATAAAGCTTTGTGTTATGGGGTCTGGGCTTTAAGAGCATTGCCTATTTTCTAGGAGGGATATGACAAGTTTGACCTTGAGGGGAGAAATGAAGATGAGTTATTTATATTTTTCTTTAGTTTTGGGTGAGTTGCAGAAATAGAATTTTGTATCATTTCAAGATAAATGCTAGCAAAAGCTCAGAGACATAAAATTCCATATTAAAATGTTATATTTTAGAAACAATAAATCTTAATATATGCTGTGGTATGATTTAAAAATACTATACTCCCTCCCATTCATACACGAATATCTATTCTATTTTCCCTTCCTATGGAGACCCATCCCACCCCATTAGTCCCTTACTCTATATTTAACTTCAAATTATAGACTGCTTACAGAAGACTTAACAGCTAATATACACATATAAGCAAACAAATTTCATATCTGTCGTTAGTGTTCATAGTACTGGAAAGTATGCTACCAAAGAAGAAAAGGTAAATACCAACCCAGCTCTGCATGCTACCAAAGGAGAAAGGTAAACACGAACCGGGTCCAAACCCTTCAATCTACAATGGTAACCTACCTGCAATAGTAACACACAGACTGTGGGAACAACCAACCAATATCAGATTGGATTTAAGGACCACTAAGTAAGATGGAACCCATCTCTGACACTGGGTGGCTAAGAACCTAAGGCTGGATATGTCAGGGACCTAATGTAAAACCAAATACTACTGTTCTTTTAATGAAATGTAGCAATAAAAATAACTATTAATGACATTCTACTATGCTCAGATCAGTATCAATACTCAGCCATCATCAGAGAAACTTCTTCCTGCAGTGGGTGAAAAAAATACAGAAACCCACAACTGGACAGCGTACAGGAGAAAGAGACCTTGGAACACACAGCTCTAAATGAAATCTTTCCATCAAATCCCTCCCCTCAGAGCTCAGGGAACCCTGCAGAAGAAAAGGCAGAAAGGTTGTAAGAGACAGAGGGGACAGAGGCACCAAAGAAACAAGATCTTAAATACAGCACACATATGAACTCACAGAGACTGGTAGCATGCACAGGCCTTGCACAGATCTAAGCCAGATTGGGTCCCAGTGCTGAGAAGTGAAGTGCGCACAAGCACTCATCTCTAACCTAGAGGTTATCTCTAACTGATAACTGCTTACAAAGGAATTTTTTCCCAACAGAGTCTTAGTGGGTATACAAACCATACCAAAGGACAAGCCCTCATGACCAGCAGTAGATGGTCAACATAGAATTAACTCAATGGCATTTTGGAGGGTCTCTCTCTCTCTCATGATCCTTGGTCAGGGCATTTTTTAAAAAGATCTTACAGATCTTCTGAGTATACATTATGGTTTCTGGGTTTGTGTGTTTTATGGGATTTCTGTGTGTGCAAACGTGTTTCTGCATCTGGATGTGTTCCTTGTGCTTTATTTCTTCAGCTCTTTTTCTTCTGCTTATTTCCTATTCCAGTTGCCTTTTTCTCTGATTTTATCTTATTATTATTCTTTCGATGTCTGTTTTCTAACAGGGAAGAAGGAAAAATGGTGAGGGTTTGTATGGGAGAGGAGATGGGAAGGATCTTCGAGGACAAGGAAACCACAATCACAAAATAATGTGTGAAAAATATATAATTTCAGTTAAAAATACTGTTTAAAAAAGCTATGGTGTCATTGTGCCAGTGGAATATACATTCTTTTCATGAACAAAACTATCAATTGAACAAGTATACATTCCCTGGAATTTTTTTAAATAGAACAGCAATTTTACTGTTCTATTTTCCTCAAGTAAAACAATGTAATTTCTCTGTGCCGAAAGAATCTATTCATTTCTTTATTTAGCACATTTGTAGATATTTTACTGAATAAAAATGTATTTAGTTTTCTGATGACATGTCAAAAGGCACAAAATTTGAAGATGATTTTTCAAATTTGGTTGTAAAGTGTTTCAAATTTTGCATATCTGTAGATGTGTTACTTTTAAAATATAAAAATATTTTCTTCAAATCTGAATAAATAACACCGATAGGTCCCTGGGGTCAAACTAGCCTATCTAGCTAGCCACAGGTCTCAAAGACCCTGTTTCATAAAGCAAACTGGATACACCTTCTAAATAACATTAGAAGTTGACTAGATCTCCACACTCATGTTTGCACTCACCTGCATACAAACACACACACGCACACACACAAACTTGTCTAAATATCAATAATGTTTTTGTTGTTGTTCTGTATGAATAACTAGAAGTCTATTAAAATAGTTTCTGAATAACTTTTATTAAAGTTGTAAATATGGGAGGTAAGTAACTTCTTGCTACAACAAGAGAAGTATTATCTTTTAGTGAAGTTGTAGCCAATACTTCTACTGTTACCCTAACAAGAATGTAAAGGTGACAGCGGATTGAGGTAGTGTAGCACTCACTTTTAATTGTTTATTAGTTTATTTACTTTACATCCTGAGGGTGCCCCCTCTCTCCTCCTCCCAGTGCCCCACAACACTTCCCTTCTCCCTTTTCCCCCAGAAAAAGGATCCCCCCAAGGACAGGAAAAGCAGCCCTGCCAGGGGAAAATGATCTAAAAGCAGGCAATAGAGTCCATGTTAGAACTAGCCTCCCCTCCACTCGCCAGGAGCCTCATATGAAGACCAAGCCTCTAGTCAGCTACATATGTAAAGGGGACCTAGGTCCAGATCATGAATGTTCTTTGGTTGATGTCTCAGTCTCTGAAAGCCCCCATGTGACTTGATTAGTTGTCTCTGTTGGTCTTCTTATGAGGTTCCTGTGCTCTCCAGGTTTTTCCACCTTTCCCCCAACACTTCAACAGGACCGACCCAGTACCACCTCATTCTTGGCTGCAAGTCCCAGCATCTGTCTCAATCAGCTGTTGGCTGGAGCCTCCCAGACTACAGTCAAGTTAGGCTCCTGTCTGAAAGGATATCAGAGTATCATTATTAGTGTCAGGGGCTGGCTCTCTACCACGGGGCAGGACTCACTTTGGGTCAATTTTAGTTTGGACTTTCCCTCTATCTTTGTTCCCTCATTATCCCTACACTTGAAGGCAGGATAATTTTTGGTTCACAGGTTTTGTCAGTGGGTTGTTGATTCCCTATTCCCACTAGTCCTGCCTGGCTAGGAAGTGGTCCCTTTAGTCTTCATGTTCCCCATTAGAAGTCTGAGCTATAATCACACCCATGTCCTCCCAGGTACCTATCCTGTAGGAGGCCTCCAGCTTGATCAAGGGATGTCCCTCCCCAGATTCCCTTCTTGTTCCCAGCCCGCTTATCTCCCACCCCTGTTCTCCCCATATCTGATCCCCACCTTTGTTTCCCTCCCCATTCTGTCTCCTGACCAGTTCCCTCTTTTTTGCTGTCTATTATCTTTCCCTTGCGTGTCATTCAGGCATCTTCAGTTGGGCCATCTTTGTTACATAGCTTCTTTGGGTCTATGGATTGTATGTTTATCCTGTAATATATGAATAGTATCCCGTTATAAGTGAGTACATAACATGAGTATCTTTCTGTGTCTGGGTTACCTCACATAGGATGATCTTTTCTAGTTCCATCCATTTGCTTCCAAATTTCATGGTTTCCTTGTTTTTAATAGCTGAAAAGTATCCCATTGTGTAAATGTACCACAATTTTTGTATCCATTCCAGTTAAAGGACATTTAGATTGTTTCCAGATTCTGGCTATTATGAATAAAACTGCTATGAACATAGTTGAGCAAATGTCCTTGTTGTATGGTGGAGCATCTTTTGGGTATATGCTCAGGAAGGTTATGGCTGGATCTTGAGGTAGAACTATTCCCAGTTTTCTGAGCAAGTGACAGATTGATTTCCAGACAGGTTGTACAAGTTTGCATGCCAATCAGCAATGGAGGGGTGTTCTCCTTTCCCCATATCTTCTCCAGCATTGAGAGGTGCTTGAATTTTTGATCTTAAGCATTCTGTATGGTCATTTGTTTTGCATTTCTCTGTTGGCTAAACACAATGAGCATTTCTTTACATGTTTCTCAGCCATTGAATATTCTTCTGTTGTGAATTCTCAGTTCAGCTCCGTACTCCATTTTAATTGAATTATTTGATTTGTTGGTGTATAATTTCTTAAGTTCTTTGCATATTTTAGGTATCTGTCTGATGTAGGGTTGGTGAATATCTTTTCGCAACCTGTTGGTTGACATTTTGGTCTATTGACAGTCCTTTGACTTACAGAAGATTCTCAGTTTCATGAGACCCCATTTATTAATTAATTGTTGATCTCAGAGCCTGTGCTATCGGTGTTCTGTTCAGGAAGTTGTCTCCTGTGCCAAAGAATTACAAACATTTCCCTACTTTGTCTTCTAATATGTTTAGATTTTATGGTTTTATGCCAACATCTTTGATCCACTTGGACTTGAATTTTGTGCAGGGTGATAAGTACAGGTATATTTGCATTTTTCTACATGTTGATATCCGGTTAGATCAGCTTCATTTGTTGAAGATGCTATCTTTTTTCCATTGTATGGCTTGTAAAAAATCAAGTACCTTTCAGAATATGGGTTTATTTCTGTGTCTTCAATTTGGTTCCATTGATCAACCTGTCTTTTTCTATGTCAATGCAATGCAGTTTTTATTACTATTGTTCTGTAGCATGGCTTGAGATGAGGGATGTTGATACTGCCAAAAGTTCTTTTATTGTACATAATTGTTTTGACTATCTTCAGTCACCTATTTTTCTGTATGAAGTTAATGGTTGTTTTTTCTATATCTGTAAAAAATTACATTGGAATTTTGATGGGAATTGCATTGAGTCTGTAGATAGCTTTTGACAGGGTGGCCATTTTTTACTATGTTCATCCTACTGATCCATGAGCATAGGAGATCTTTCCATCTTCTAAAATGTTCTTCAATTTCTTCCTTCAAAGACTTAAAGTTCTTGTCATACAGGTCGTTCAATTCCTTGGTTCGAGTTACACCAAGATATTTTATATTATTGGTGCCTATTGTGAAGAATGGTTTTTCACTAATTTCTTTCTCTGCATTTTTGTCACTTGTATAGAGGAAGGCTACTGACTTTTTTGAGTTAATTTTGTATATGGACACTTTACTGATGGTGTTCATCAGCCATAGGAGTTCTCTGGTAGAATCTTGAGGGATCACTTATGTATATCTACATAACATCTGCAAGTAGTGATATTTTCACTTCTTCTCTTCCAATTTCTATCCTTTGATCTCCTTTACTTGTCTTATTGCTCTAGCTAGAACTTCAAGTACTATCTCTTGTATATCTCTTGTATTCTGTTATTGTTGCTTGTGTCTGGAGTTTCTGTTCTCTTCTGTAGGTTTTCCATCTCCATGATGCTTAAGATTGTGTTTTCTTTGTTGCTTCTATTTCCATTTTTAGGTACTTGGCAGTTTTATTCATTTCCTTCTCCCATTTGGTTATATTTTCCTGTGTTTCTTTAAGGGATTTACTCAGTTCGTTCACCTGTTTGATTATATTTTCTTGCATTTCTTTAAAGCATTTATTTTCTTCTCTTAAGGCCCCTATCATGTCCACAACCTCAGATTTAAGATGTTTTCTTGTGCTTCTGGTGTGATAGGATCCTCAGGGCTTGCTGTGGTAAGATTGTTGGGTTTTGATGTGTCCTGTGAGCCTGGGTTTTGTTGCTGATGTTCTTGTGCTGACCTCTAGCCATTTGGTTGAGTCTTATTAGCAGGCCTGGTTTCTCTGATGCTAATAGGTCTCTGGAGTCCTAAGTAGCACTCATAGTTCCAGGTGGCCTGAGCCCTCTGCTTTTCCTGCTGCTCCCTGATGCCTGCTGGTCTCAGGGACCACAGATCAGTTTGGTTCCGGGGAAATGGGGTAGGTTGGGTATCTGGGGTATAGAGCGCACAGAAGAAGTGGAGCCCAGAGTATCCTTGGCAGACCTGGCCACTGTTGCTGGCAGGCTGTGGCAGGCCATTAGGTGGGGAGTGGGGGAAATCTATTAACTGCCACTCCCTGACCCATGCTGGTCTTGGGGACCACAGATCCGAGTGGGTCCCAGGAATATAAACGCAGACCAGGGAACTGTTGCTCCCTGATCTGTGCTGGACTCAGGTGCTGCAGATTAGTGTGGGTCCCAGGAAATGGTTCAGGTAGGGAAACTTGCATTCATTTTTAAACTCTATTTTATTGGAGTTCCATAAAGCCTCTCCCTTCCAACTGCCAACCTTAGGTAGGAAAGAGAAGGTTAGTGGGGAGAGGGAGTGCAGACACATTTACTTCTCCCAGTTATTTAGAGTCAATGGGTTCTTTTGGGGTTATACCAATCTTTGTCAACAGCAGACAATGCAAACAGTAGTCTCCTCCGAGCCATTGCATTGAAATGTTTCTCTCAGTCTGTCTCCAAGCTGACACATTATCTGTCTTTGGTCTCTCAAAACTACCACTCGATGTCACCACTGCAGGCCACATCTTGTCTCTCTGGGATCTCATATTTATGTATTCAGAGCCCTAAACTATGCCCCGCTCCAGGATGCACAAGGCAGAACATTACTAGCTGTCAAAGATCACTCCCCACACAAAGCAAATATCTGCTATGGACAAACTAAAGCCCAATTAAAATCCCAAACTTGGGATTTAAACAAAAACATATTTACATAACATAACTGAGTTTGGAAGAAACCAAAGCTTTCATTACGAGGTAGGAAAGTTAAGAAAAATGAAATCATTTGTTTCTTTAGTGGTAGGAGAAAATAAGTAAAAAGGAGGCACGAAGGTTTTGTTTCCATCGAAAACCCCTAGTATTTTATTTTGCTGCCTAAATTGGGGAAATAAGCAAGAAGAAAGAGAGAGAAGGAAGAGTTAAAGGGAGGAGAAAAAAAGGTTAGGAGAGGGAAAGAGGGAAGAAGACTTAATTGCCAAAAAAAAAAAAAATAGAGGAAGTGCTGTGTCATTCTTCCTCCCACCACAACAGAACACTTTGTCTGGAAGCTGATGGAGACAGAGACTGTGAGAGAAGCTGCAGTCCAGTTGTGAAGGAAAAAGCCATGAGTCTTTTATATTAAAGCAGTAAATCCACGATGAACTCAGATAGTACAGTACCACAGGAAGCAGACCAGAAAGGAGCCAAAAATTACCCTTATTAAGAGCATTAAAAGGAGAAGACTATTAGATAATCATCACTATGTTAAAAATGGCTTTTAATGTTGAACAAAACCAGCCATTTTTAACGTAGGATGGTTTGCTAAACAATTACTGCTCAAGTTTTAAACGCTGTCTGTTTTATAATACAAGTTTTATAAACAGATGCATATTTGAGATAATATTGTAGACAAAGCATAATTGCTCATCCCTGAAATAGAATTTAGGCAGAAAACAGAATGCAGTAGGAAAAACTGTTGGCATAACTAACCCCGAAATATTACTAAGGCATTAACACTAAATTGGCTTTTAATTGACTATTTGATGAAAAAATGAATAGATGAACGAATGAATGCAAGCAAACTCTTTAGGCTATTTAAGGTGTCAACAAAATTGTGTTAAGATTGGTGGTGCAAATCTGGAATGGGGTCACTTAAGTTATAAAATAACAGAAAATGCACCCCTTCTGGCATTGAAAAGCTTCACTCAGCTTTTAATGATACAGCACATGCATGTTTACATTAAATGTAACACATACACCTAACAGCTTAATTTACAGTCTCCCCACCCACACTTTGTTTCGTCATAAATCTGCTAAATGGAAACAAAGTGCCCAAATATATGCAGCATGGCATTTCCAATGTTGAATGGCAATGAGCAACCTCTGTGACATAATATGACAAGCATTTCCTCCCAAGAAAGCTTTTCCAGGATGTAAAATGGCATCCTATTTTTGTTGCTAAAGATGGAGTGATTTGCCTTTCGTTAAACATACTTTACACTTAATCCTCTCAAAAGCATGCTTATAGGCCACGTAAAGAGTTCTGTGCATTAAGGGATTTGGTTAATAAGTATGTTTTAATGACCATTAGATCACCAAGCAGTGGAGTTCTTTTCACTGAAATTTCCCTCCTGACTGGCACTACTTTAAAAAATGCAAGCACTGTGCTATGGGCTAGGAACTGAAGCCAAGAGGTGGGAGTGAATTATCAGCACATCGGAGCACTGGTAACCACTTGGCAATCCTAGAATCTTGGGTAGAAATGCCCCTTAGCAGAAGCAGCCTATTTCACATTCCCTGCTGAGTTTTTTTACCTACTCTTTTAAGTTACAAAATCTGGCACAACAGGAGCTTACCGCCAAAGGACATATCCTCAAGAATAAATTAATTCTCCATCTAAAATCACTAAATCTATTGACTATGAACTTGGCAGCTAAGTAAAACTGGTCCTATCGTTCCCTTCCTATCTGACTTAGCAGTTTCTGACTACACATGTCATTGCCACTATGACATATACCCCCTCATCTTTATCTCCTCTGTGGTTATTTTTCAGTCTTTACATATATATTTTTGTGATGTACATTAAAAATAAAGTTACCCTTTAAAAATATCCTGTTGTTATTTTGTTCTTGTTCTGCATGTCCTACCCATAGAACTTGTGACTGAACACTTGTTGATTTTAATTGAACACCCTTAATGTTTTGATAATGTAAAAAAAATGGGGAAATGCATGCCAAATGTTTAACAGATTGGCAGGTAGCATTCATTCAGTAATAATGGCTACCTGTTACAATGGCAGCTGTTACTGAGAATTATCAAACCTTAAACAAAGCTGGCTTGTGATATACATTAAATGTAAAGTTTCCCAGCACTTAGGAGGTAGAGGCAAGAGGATCAGAAGTTTCAATGTCATTCTTAGCTACAAAGAAGTTCAAGGTCTGCCTAAGCTATGTGAAACCTATCTCAAGAAATTCTTGTTTTGTTTATTTTACAAATCCTTCACATACCATATTCAGAGCTAGTGACTGAATTAATATGGAGGGTGTGGTCTATGCTTTACAATTTTTCCAGACTTACCTAGTTACTAAAATTAGCAACCAATGTTGAAAAGTCACACCCTGCTAATTTTACAGATGAGTGGGCTAAATTCCAGAAATCTGAATTGATATGACTATGTATTATATAGACATCTCAGTGTCAGTAGTAATATTTGGCATGCCTCCAATTCAACTCCAAATATTCTATGTACTCTGCAGGTGTTGGTAAGTGAGTATGCGGTTTTGGTTTGGTTTGCTTTGCTTTGCTTTTTTCTTATAATAGTAAAGTGTCTCCTCAGTAAAGTTCTACACACTTGTCTTCTATACTATATATTATCTCCTATGAAGTGGCGTTTGAAAAGAAAATGTCCAATCCTTAGGTGGCAGGTTAATCCTAGTGGGTGGAAAAATCTTCAGTCTGGGAGATCTAAGAAATTAGTGATCTAGGACCTAAAGACAATTTCTGAGTCCTGGAGAGTGAAAGGCTTTCTAGACAGTGCAATACATGAGTGGCCCTGGAGTCCTACAGGAATGAGGACTATTATTATCAATTGGTTTCAGTGTTGTCACTAGACGACTTTGTGACTAAGGGCTATTGTGGTACAAGTTACAACCAGCACACACGACACAGAAAATAAAATTCCATTTAACAGAGTCTACTCACTATCCAATCATGCTTTTGTGTATTTCTATTTCTCTTCCCTTGTGGATTTTGGATTCCTAAGTATGAAGTCTTAAACAACTTAAACTATATAGATGTGTGGTTCAGCAGCCATAATCTAGTGCAGGCTCATTTCTGCCACCTAGTCTTTTATTATAGTGCTCAATCTCTTTTAATTTTACTTCTGTATGAAGCTATACCATATATCAAGGTCCACCTTTGGCTAAACTATCTCCACCTTGAAATATTTCTCTTGCATAGCGAGTCAGTATCTAAGAGTTCAATATGTAATCCAACTTAGAAACAAATATAAACTCCCAAGGGTAAGAATTTACAAGAATACTTTGCTGTATCTAATAAAACATTAGACTATGGCTGAGAAGGCATCAGAGTCTTGGTAGACAATAATGGTTAATTTATTGTTGATCTCTCAATAATGGGAAAATAAAAAGTGGGGTAGTAAAGAAATAATATTGTGTGCAGATAACTTAGGGCTTCTACACAAAACATTAGCTGGCCATTAACTGGGATGAGAGTGAGCTGAAAAGTCTTTAAAATTCTATTTATATAACATGTACTTGAAAAATATCAGCATTTCTCCATACCAGAGATGGGATATAAGCAAAAAAGGAGTCTTAAGAGTCCTTGTGTTAGTGGGTTCCCTAGTAAGGGGAACAGGTACTGTCTCTGATATGAACTCAATGGCTGGCTCTTTGATCATCTCCCCCTGAGGGGGGAGCAAACTTACCAGGCCACAGAGTAAGACTGTGAAAGACAGTCCTGATGAGACCTGATAGGCTAGGGTCAGATAGAAGGGGAAGAGGTCGTCCACTATCACTGGACTGGGGAAGGGGTATGGGAGGAGATGAGGGAGGGAGGGTGGCATTGGGAGGGAATGAGGGATGGAGCTACAGCTGGGATACAAAGTAAATAAACTGTGACTAAACACAATGTCTAAGGCAACTCCCAAATGTGTTTACTTTGTCTTATGGTTCCAGAGGGATATGAGATCACTATAAAATCAGCATAAAAATGTCACATATGACAGCTAAAGTAGGAAGCTTGAAGCTCACATCCTCAACATGCAGCATGAACCAGAGGTGGGAACTGTAAATGGTATGCAGTTGTAAACTATCAAGCTCACCCCAAGTAACATACTTCCAGAAGGGCTGCATTTTGTAAACATTCCCAAATGATATCACCAACTGAGAAGGATTCATTTCTTTGACTTCAAGTCTTCATGTTTGATTTCTGTTACATGAAGGAATTCATGATGAAGAATTACCCTATACATGAGACTATAGGTGCCTCAACGCCTGAGTTACAGGAATGAATGCTTACACAAAAACAACATTCATGAGTAAACATTTATTTGTTTAAGAATTTAATTTCCATTATGTGATGTCAACATGTCTTTGTGTGACTGTGCACATGTGCATTCTGGTCTCAAAGAAGAAGAGACCCTTAGATCTTTTTGTACCAGGGATTACCAGAAGTTGTAAAAAACTTGACCTAGGTCTTGGGAATGAACTTTTCTTACCTGCACAGCCATGTCTCTACTACTGTAAATATCTTAAATCCTTTAGATATCTTCTTGATGTCCTCTCCCGTTGGTGGACTTGGAGGGGGTGGGGAGGAGATGAGGGAGGGATGGGAAGGGTGGGAGGGAATGAGGGAGGGGGCTACGCCTGGGATGCAAAGTACCTAACCTGTGATTGATATAAAAATAAATACATTTAAAAAAAAAGACTGACCAATACTTCCAGTGGAAACACTATTAAGCAACCAGAGTATAAAGTCCTAAATCCTCCTGTCTCGGCCATTAACCTGTCACGTGACCCTGAATAAAGTTTTATATCCTGGTTAAAAAAAAAAAGAAGTAGAAAAGAATTCATAGAATACAGAAACCCTATTTATGTAAAAGATTTGATGACTTTAGACATAATGTATTAATTTTCAAGAAAAGAAAATATTTAAATCTGTTTTTCAACATAACCTTGATGGAAGTAAATTATTTTCCATATTAAAGGTAATGGAGGAGATCAACAATTGTGCTTGTGATCTGTATTTTGAAACATTTGGAATAGGTATTGAAGTTTGCTCTATGTGTAGCAAATCTATTTACAAAAGTGTATTAGGTCTTTCTGATATTCCTTCTGTGGTTGCTGTTTATCTTCTATTGCATTTCCACTTGGTGATAGGTATTTTTCTGGTGCAAAGTGTAGAATGAGATTTCTGTCATCTATGTGGTCCATGACTTATTTATATCAAGCAGTGTATGATCATACTTTTCAAGTAACAGTCTCTGAGAAACTGTGGTGCTTTTGTTTTTGTTGTTGTTGTTGTTTTATTTTCACAAATTCCATTGATGTGTTTGTTTTCAAGCCTGGCTTGGATGTCAGTAATTAGTCAAGGCTACATTTGAAGTCTTGATTCTCATGTGTAAGCCTTCTGAGTACATTCCAAAGGTGGAAGATGTACCTCCAATGTGTTCTGTTTTGTCAACATATTTTACCAATGTTAATATTCAAATGCTTACTAGATTATATGTATATATTGCCTGAAGTTTCATGTTTCCCATTAGTTACTATAGGCACATCATCTTGGAGTACTGCCTTCTAAGAGAATTATGTGCCAGATAATGCAACAGCAATGAAGTTTATTTCAAAAAAAAAAAACATGTTGTGTGTATGTAATGTGATTATGGGTTCTTAGTCCATGACAGGTATATGAAAACTTCATGACAGCTTTGTGAGGTTTATTTTGGCCATTGTTACATGATGGTCAAGGTTATGTTGACAGTTTTGCATACCACAAACGTTTCCCACTGAGCTCATTGATACTCAAACTTAATTGAAACATTTTATAAAAGAAAAAAAAAAGATTCATATAGAAAGGCATCTAAGATGACAGCCCTAAGAGGACAATGTGTATGACAAGCAAGACAGCAGTAACCAAGCAAGACAGCACAGTGACCAACAGGCCTAACTGTGGGTTTTGAAACAGCAGGGATTTTGGTTCCCAGGTAAGAGGAAACAATCTATTCTCAGGTCACCCAGCTAAACCCTGGAAGAGTTCTAGGGTCACAGCAGGTGCTCAGTCATGCCTACTTGCTCTGATCTCCATCCCAGACTGAACTGTGGGTCCCACAACACAGAGACTGGGTTTCCCTGTCCGTTGGAAACCACCACGGTGAGGATAACATCAGATCTGACCTTAAGGTACCCAGCCAAAACCCCTACCACCACCATGAGAAGTTCCCAACAAAAATTCCCAAGTTCCCAGTGGCCAGTGCTGAGCCAATCCTGAATGTTCTACTCACCATCCTAGACGGAACTGTGGTCCCCAAACCACCACATACTCGCTCTCCCTGTTGGGAGGAAACCCCGTGGAGGCAGAAACATCAGGTCTGACATCAGGACACCCAGCTAATCTCCAGGAAAGTTCTTTGATTCCCCTCCCCCCAGGCTTCTGGGTCTAACCTCCTGCCACACATACCTGCCACTGATTACCTCTTGGATACTGGAGCACAGAACTCGACGTCAAACCTATAGATGCCTGGAATCCATGACACTGCTGCAAGGAGCAACCTGTCTCCCTAGCTAAATTGTCCAAACCGCTGGGCTCCCTGGTTCTTCAAGTGGGCTGCAACCAGAAAACACAGTGTAAGAGAAGCCACAGCTCACTAAATTCCAGTGAGTAAGGAACCCAGTGGCAGGGAAGCTGTCTCCAGGACTTCTCCTCATAAGAGGAGAGCCCCCTGACTACCAACAACAGCAGTTAGCTCACAGGTCCACACCTGAGGTGAGCTATGACAATTCGCTGAGTAGGCCTCCTTCAGGAACAACCATCTTCCTGCCAAGTGGATTCTCTCCACTGTAGGATTCCAGCAGGCACCAGAAACAAACAACAAACACCTGAGACAGCCAGATGTGTAGAGGCCAGTGTAAATGTACAACCAACAAAAGCGATGGGAATATGGCAACCCCAGAACCCAGTTATCCAGGGACAAGTAGCCCTGGACAACCTAACATAAATGAAATTCAAAAAGATGACCTTACATCTATGCTTATGAAAAGATAGTGGAGGGAACGAATAAAATGTGCAAAGAAATAGAGGAAGATGAAGTCAAACAAATTATGGCCATCCATAAAGAAATACAGAAAGATACAGCCAATTTGTGGCTTTCAGAGAGAAAATAATTAAATCACTGAAAGAAATAAAATAACCAGAGGAATGTTCAAACAAACAGGTAAAGGAATTGAAGGAAAATACAGTCAGACAGGTGAAGGAAATCAACAAAACAATTCACGATCTGAAGATAGAAATGGAAAATTTAAAGAAAACACAAACAGAGGAAATCATGGAGAGAGAAAGAATAACAGGAACTACAGAGATAATCATAACCAACAGACTACAAGAGATGGAAGAAAGAATCTCAGGTATAAAAGATACAATGGAAGAAATCAGTGTATCCATCAAAGAAAATGTTAAATCTAAAAAAATTCCCTACACAAACCATGCAAGAAATCCAAGACAACATGAAAGGACAAAACCTAAGAATAATAGGTATACCAGCCAGAAAGGCAAAGCAGATGGACATCAGAAGAAGAAAACAGGAAACAAGCTAGGAGCCTGTCACAGAGGGCCCCGGAAAGGCTCTGCCCTGCATAATATCAAAGCAGATGCTGAAACTTATGGCCAACTGTTGGGCAGAGTGCATGGAATCTTACAAAAGATGTGGGAAATAGTAAGATAGGGAGAGGATAGCAGCTCCACAAGGAGAGCAACAGAACCAAAAAATCTGAGGACAGGGGTCTTTCCTGAGACTGATACTCCAACCAAGCACCATGCATGGAGAAAACCTAGAGCCCTTGCACAGATGCAACACATGGCAGCTCAGTGTCCAAGAGGGTTCCCCAGTGATAGAAATAGGAACCATCTCTGACACGATCTCAGTGGCTGGCTCTCTGATCACCTCCACCTGAGGGGGTAGCAGCCTTACCAGGCCACAGAGGAAGACAATGCAGCCACTGCTGATGAGACCTGATAGACTAGAGTCAGATGGAAGGGGAGGAGGACCTCCCCTATCAGTGGACTGGGGGAGGGACATAGGAGGGTGGGATTGGGAGGGGGTGGGGGGACTACTGTTGGGATACAAAGTGAATATACTGCAATTAATAAAAATAAATAAATATTTTTTAAAAAACCTCTCAGCCTGAAACCATTCTTCTTTACTTTAGCTCTAGTTCCACCTCAGTCTTTTATTACTGGCCTTCCCAGAGAGGATGCTGGCTCATTATAAAGTGGTTAGGAAAAATTTACTTTAATTTATACCTAAGAAGCTATTGAGAATTAAGTTCAAGGTTTTAAATTGGGATTCAATTGTCATGGTACAGACAGGGTAGGACAGAAGGGATAGCCTACAGTGAACCGATATTTTGGCTTGCTTATTTTTTTATTTAAATATTTCTTTCTCTTTTCTCCCTTTTTGTTCCTTCCTTTCTTTCTTTTTCCTTCCCCTATTCATTCATTTAGGTTTCAGTGTCAGTAGGGTGGTGGTTGGGGTGTGGAAGACATTGTACTACATTGTAAAAGTTATTGGGGACCATGGTAGACATGTTACTTCTTCACCAACTATTTGTTTTCCTCCAATAATGCAATAGTGCTGCTGGAAAGTGTTTTTATGGGAAAGGCTTCACAGATACCTTGATATCTAGACGTGGTCATTCATCAATGGAATAAATATACCTAGAACTGACTTACACTATATCTGGGAGTAATAGTTAGAAGGGTCTAGGAAGATCCTATACTCTGTTTTCTTTCATCTGACAGTTGAATGTCAGCAGCCAATATATCCTTAAATGTTTGTTGAAGAAGCCAAAAGAATTTCCTTTAGCTTTGAAACTTGAGTGACTAAAACAGAGCATTAACTTTTCCTATCTTCAATACAGTTGCTATTCAGATTATCTTAAACCTAACTTCTTAAAGTGTGTTAATTTCTTGAAGTTACTTCATATATTATGCTATTTTATCATTCACAGCAATTATTTCTCCTTTCTATTATATTTGAATATCATGCTAGAATTTCATTTTGAGACATTGAATGTGCTTGCACTGCTATGTGACTGAGGTATATCTCCAAGACTGTGTTTCTTCCTGTTTTCTATTGTATAGACCTGTACAAATTAATAAAACCATCTTCCAACCCAAATAAGTGTGATGGAGATGTTTTATTTCTAAGCATAACTTTAAAGGGCAGCACATATTTATGAGATAGAATGGATTGTTTCTGCTTTGTTTTCCCTATCAAGAGGTGGGATCTATGCTAAAGGAAAGATCCGTGTTCCATATACTGTCCCTAGGAATACTCCATTAGGTCTCTGAACTGCCAGAGAAGAGACCTGTTAATCTATATATTACCATGTTGAGAAGCATAGGCTATGTGGGAAACTGAGGCTTCTGAAAGTTAGTGAAAGTATTTTAGACAACCAATTTTTGGTCCTCCTCCCTAGAAGTAATTTTATTTTTATTCTTTGATATTAAAGGTGGTTTTAGAGCCTCCTGGATATACAGGCCTTCTTACTAATCTGCATCCTTAATTCTCTCTCTACTCATGTTAATATCATGTGGATCACAGATGAACTTCTGTGCTTAGACTTTCCTATATTCTTCACTCACAAAATTGTGAGGAAAATAAAATTGTTGTCTTGAGTTGCTACGTCTTTGTGAAATTTGTCAGGCAATTGATGACTATAATATACATAATAATGGCTACAATTTATTTGAGACCAAACTAAGTTTAGGATTTAATCAGCAAAGGAATAAGAGCTTTATCTGTGTACAATTTTCAGAAACTTCAAGTTTTTGAAAAGCAAGGAATTTGATTTTTACAAAAAGTAGAGTTTGAATAGTCAATACAATTACAGATGGTGCCCTGAAAGAAAATAGAAACAAAAGAAAACATGACCCAAAAGACCCATGGAAACTGAAGCCACACGCCTAGAATTTCAATAGAAAATGAAATCCAGGAGTGTGCTTCATGTAATTTAATGTTTGCCAAGGAAAAGTTTTTAAAATACAGGCACAAAAGAACATGAGATGTTTGTTGATGTGTTTTGGATACTTGACCGGCACTTATTCCATTTCTGTTAGTATGATGGTAATCCCTAGTTTGTTACTCTTGGTATTTTCTATTAAGTAGACTTTGACATCTTTGAAGTTTTTGAATTAAGAGTCCTGGCATTTCAGAAATCGTTTTTAAGAAATTAGAAAACTCATCCTGTAATTATTGCATTTTAAACTTTGAATTCTTAATAAATGTGCTGAACAAACCTTTTGTATATCAGAAATATAAAACTTGAAATTATTCAAGCAATAATGTAGTTTTATTAGATATTTAAAAGGCCATAATAACAACTGTAGAATGGAATATTATGCCCCTATTTAGGACATTTTCTATGTCCTGAAATAAAAAAATTTCCAGGACATACTATGCAGTTAAAGAAGATAGAACAAATTATGTAGTATCTCATCTTTTCTATTAAAAAATGAATGGAAACTTATGATGTTGTATTTCTATCTGTACAGAGAAAGTCTGTATAGATACACATTCATATATAAAGTTATATCTTTGAGAAATGTGAAAGTTATCATTTACAGGTTGTTGAGGGCAAGGAACTAGAGAAACATTTCAGTTTATATGTACATGAATATATTGATAAATATATATGTAGATAGTGGAAACATGAGACACATCTATTATACGAATGGATCTTTTTTTGAAATTATATCAATCTTATTTCTTGGGTTGTATTTTTCCTTCTAGTATCTTCTGTAAGGCTGGATTTGTGGGTAGGTATTGTTGAAATTTTTTTTTCTCTATCTGTGATGACTGAGAGTTTTTCTGGGTACAGTAGCCTGGGATGACATCAGTGTTCTCTTAGGGTCTGCATGATCCATCCAAGCCCTTCTGGCTTTCATAGACTTTGTTGAGAAGGCAGATGTAATTCTGATGGATTTGCCATTATATGTTACTTAGCCTTTTTCCCTTGCATATTTTAGTATTTTTTTCCTTTGTTCTGTATGCTTACTGTTTTGATTATTATGTGGAAGGAGGATTTTCTTTTCTGGTGTAATCTGTTAGGTATTTTGTAGGCCTCTTGTATGCTTATAGGCCTCTTCTTTAAATTGGGGAAATTTTCTTCTATGATTTTGTTGAAAATATTTTCTGGGCCTTGGAGACAGGAATCTTCTTTTACCTCTATTCCTATTATTCTTTTTTAAAAAATTATTAATTACACTTTATTCTCTTTGTATCCCCCCATAAACCCCTCCCAATACCGCCTTCCCTCCCCCTTCTCCACACATGCCCCTCCCCAAGTCCACTGATAGGGGAGGTCTTCCTTTCCTTCCTTTTGATCCTAGTCTATCAGCTCTTATCAGGAGTGGTTGCATTATATATATATATTATTGTGTGTGAATATATATATATATTTTTTCAAGGCCAGAATACTGAGAGCAAAGAGGGCATACATATCCAAGATTATCATTGGCTACATTTCAAGGCCTATCCAGGGGGATTCATCTAAGAAAAAAATATACTCTTCCCTCTTCCCTCCCAGTTTTAGAGTAAATGTGATTTACAAGTGACTATACGTTCCTGGGCACCAAGGTAGTGCGACCTTATTCTTATCTGAGTATAAGCACAGCCTAAGAAACACTTGCTGACTGTATTATGGAACCAAGGCAAACTAAGCTTAGGTGCAATGATCCTATTGGGAGAAATGGCATTGACTACACTTATGACCATCCAGCCACTTAAAAATAATTTTAAGTCTAAATAATTAGATAATTAGAAGAGGTTTGTCATCCTTGCAAGGGAGTAAGTGGTGTTTTTCTGTGTTTTTTTTTTCTAAAATAAAATCTAGAGGAATCAGAAGTGACTAATTCTGACTTTTCATATTGTCCTGAGAATCAAGGAGGATACACTGACAAGGAAAACATCACCTCTATCCATATTTGCTCTCTGGCAAGTAATGTGTCCATTAATTTTCTGCCCAGATGACAGCATGCCTCCTAATGTTTGTCTTGCCACTTCTATTTTTTTCAAATCAGTTACAGCAATCTCCTCAAAAAAGGAAACTAAAAACAAATGCCCAGAAAGGAAAACACAAAGATTCATTAATCTAAACAGACATGTGCGATCATCAGCTCTGAGAGCAACCTTAGACAAAGGCACAGCCCAAATGCTTTCTCCTCTACTACTACTAAGACACTTAAGACACAGAGAGGGATAGAGGGAGGAGAGGGAGAAAGAAAAGAGAGAGGGAGAGGGAGGGACAGAAAGAAAAATGGAAGGAAGGGAGCAGAGGGAGAGAAAGGATATGAATGAGAATGAATAAAATCATAATGCACATTGAGGAGTTTTTTTTTTCCAAAAGAAGGATGCAGTAAAAAAAAAATGATGTGTTTGAACACAATTGATTTCCAGTGTGTTTATAGCACAGACAAGTAAACAAGAAGCACTGCAGGTAAACAAAATTGCATATGTCATTTAGACCAGAAGGATGCTGCACCCAAACAGTACACGGCCAGAATCAGTAATCACGTTTTCTTTCAGCTTGTGGTTAACAAATCAGATAGACACACAGGACGCTCTAGGTATAATGGTATGCTAAAAATAACCTCCTTGCCTCTTTATGTAACCATGAGGCAATCTCATTCAGTTCCTAAATTTAGAGCCCTCAGCAAAGGCCAGTCTGGTGGGGAAGTGGCTGGTGGTGCCAGTTAGCAGAATGACTCATAGTTCTCAGCTAATAAAAATTAAATTCCTCTCTCCCTGTAATAATGTACGAAGGGATATAGGTATAGGAAGCATTTTTAGGAGCTCTAAATAAGATAAAGCTAGCTTCGCTATTGTAATCAGGGCAAGAAGGGATGAAAGGGGGCCACTTAGACTCAAATTATCTTGTAATGGAAACAAAATTATATTTATCTGGTAATCTTATGATGTGGAAATACGAAAGCATCAGCAAAGCCACAGCAGGCACACTGTCCCAATATGTGCATAAAAAACTGAAGATGGGGTGACAATTTCTGAAACCAAAGCAAGATTTACTGGCTTTGAAGTTTTCCATTAAGCAGACACATGCTTTCTTCCTCTGACTCATTCTGCTTCCTATCTCCTATATCAGCTCTCACAACCAGTTTATGGACAAAATTGCATGTGCAGAGACAAACACTACACAATTATCCCTCCCTCGTAACTCCCCAGGATGACTAAATAATAAAGCTGTCTTTGTTTGTAGTCTGTAATCAAACTATTATTTGCTCTGATAATATTTCCATTCATCCAGCATACACAATACCAAAATAATGAGCAGAATTGTTTTTCAATAATATCTTGCAAAAAGAATTGCTTAAAACAGTAGCTGAAGTGTTATACTTTCTAGAAGTTTCCTTTGAATTCTGATTTGTGATCAAGATGAAGATTGTTTAATTGTGGATTGTAACAAGGAAACTGGAACTGACTGCAAGTATTCTGCCATCTTCTTCAGGAGAATTCAATTAAGTATTTTGAGCCCTTACCTGTAAACAGTAATAAAAATCTCAGACTCTATGCACCACGGTATCAAAGGAGATACTGAGACTCATAGCCAAACTTTGGGGAGAGTGCAGAAAACCTTATGGAAGAAGAGGAACATAGAGAGACCTGGAGAGGATAGGAACTCCACAATGTCTTTTTCTGAGAGTGATACTCCAACCAAGGACCATGCATGGAGATAACGTAGAACCTCTGCTCAGATGTAGCCCATGGCAGCTCAGTGTCCAAGTGGGTTCCCTAGTAATGGCAACAGGGACTGTCTCTGACGTGAACTCAGTGGCATGTTTTTTGATCACCTCTCCCCTGGAAGTGGGGGGGGGGCAGGTTACAGCCTTGCCAGGCCACAGAGAAAGATGATTCAGACAGTCCTGATGAGACCTGACAGACTAGGGTCAGATAGAAAGTAAGGAGGTCCTCTGCTATCAGAGGACTAGGGAAAGAGAATAGGTGAAGAGGGAGCATAAGTGGGACTAAGAAGAGACAAGGGATGGGGCTACAGCAGGGATACAAAGTTAATAAATGTAAATAAATAAATAAATGAATATCAGAACAAAGTACTGCACATCTCAAGTGAAGTAATAACTACCAAAGTACTTGGAAATTATATGCTTCAAAATTGTTTGATAATTTTAATCCCTAAAAATTCAGTGGGGTATAATATTTATCAGTGTAACCCATTTTCAGGAGATCAAATATATTTATGAAATCACTATTAGACTAAAGATTCCAAGTACTCCTACACTTAAAAAGTAAATAAAAACACCTATTTGGGTTTTTTTTTGAAAATATTCTAACATCTTCCTTGAAATAACTATTTCTTTTTTTTTTTAACATTCACTTATGTATTACTTAGCATTCTGTTTGCATGTGTGCCTGCACACCAGAAGAGGGCACCAGATCTCACTATAGATGGTTATGAGCCACCATGTGGTTGCTGGGAATTGAACTCAGGACCTTTGGAAGAACAGCCAGTGCTCTTAACCTCTGAGCCATCTTTTCGGCCCTATGTTCTAACATCTTTAGCACATTGACAAATCACTAGAAGATTGAGAAATTTCAGATTAAGTAAGTGCATTTCCTATTTTTAAAATAATTTCCTACAGGCCATGAAGAAAATGGTCAAGAACCCCAGATAAATATGTTTGATGATCACATAATTTTATTTTCTAAGACAATCTAGTCCTCATGTCAAATAGCCTGTCTAATTGTCACCAAATGCATAGAGTAAATTTTAGCATATAATGATAACACTAGAGATATTCAATGACTGGCTCATTCTATTATACTCTGATTACAAACAGCATATCCTCATGAGCAGGTTTTTAAAATACACATTTGCAACAACAAGGTTCTTCTTTTATGTGTGTGTCATTTATCTGGAGCTCATCAAGGAGGTAACTTCTATTTTTCCTAATTGTGTTACTGTTAGGGAAGAACACTTAATGTAAGGCCTATTGTGTTGTATTGTTCAAGTGCACAATACAGTATGGTTAACTATAGACACTATGTTGTACAGCATACCTCTTACAGTATGGTTAACTATAGACACTATGTTGTACAGCATACCTCTGGAACTTACCCATGACTGAACTAGCATGACTGAAGCATAAAATCTAGCAAGAAACAACGTCCCATTTACCTTTCCCCAGACCTCTATTCTTTGTTTCTGTGATATGAAGTATTTTAGATCCCTTATATAAACACAATCAGGAAATACAAGGTCACAGTACTTAATTCACGTACTTGTATGGAAACAACTTTGGAAAAACATCCACAAAGGAAGAAAACATTAATCAAATTCAAAACTTGAAATTTTGTTTCCCAAACCTAATTATTTAGTCTAATATGAGCATCTTCCATAGCTAAAGCCTACATGTAAATATGCTATAAAAGAAGGAAGCCAGATATTAACAGCTAAAATTGATATTTTTCTTGTATTATATAACAGGTGTCATTCTGTACAGATATCAATGCACTGAATCTTCCTAGCATTCCTCTGAGTAAAGATTATGATTTCCATTTTACAGATGGAAAATTACAGTGCTGAAATGTTAAAAACAAACTTTCTAAAGCTTGGTGGTTTCTGTACAGAAAATGAGAAAATCAAACTGGCCTTTAATTTATACTACATGGCCTAGACTCTAGTTTTTTTTTTTTTTTTTAATTCACAGGGAAGATATTCACAGGCTGCTACCCTTGGCTTAATCCTATATCCAGAGTTGTCCCAAATGCTTGTTATTTTTTCCATTGAAAATAAATATGACTTATGAGAGATCTTCCTGGATGGTCATGTCATACAAATGGCACAGTATTCAGTAGCTACACAAAACAAAGCTACTCCAAGCCAATAAGGCCATCTTTGTTAGAGAATTAAACATACCACAGGACACTTTACCCAAGTATCATGCACCAGGGCTTTTTTTCTATCTCTGTCCCCTCTCCTTTGTAAAATTTCTGATCTCCAAGTAAATAAATTAGTAATTTTCAGGGTGGTGAGTGTGAGCCTATCACCATTTCATAGCTGATGAGATACTCATTAGAGATAAGCTTTCCTCCATCTAAAAACCAAAAGGAAAAGCCAGTGTGACTAATATGCTAAAATACTAGATAGCAAAACTAATCTCTGACCTGCTTCCATCTCATCTCTGTCACAAGCTAAGGCTCAAAGTAATGACTCATTTAACTTCAGAACTCCTGCATCACCACCTTTAAATTAGGCTCATTAGAGAAGAAGACTTTAAGTGCTTTTTATATCAAATTCTATACATTTGAAAACATAATCTTGACTAAAACAAATAAATCAAATAGTAGAAGTCGGTACAAAAGAGAAAGTATGACTTTTCCTTTTGTTTCATTCAACAACATTGCTCAAAAACAACACTCTTCCCCCCCATGTCCTCTGGTCCTGAAGGTAAATGGAGCCCTAAAAGGCAATCAGAAGGTCTGCCATACTCATCTGTTCTTAGATGTGCCTGGCAATGTACTAAGGAACATTTGTGATTGTTTCCTTGCCCTGATATACTCTCTTGGCCAGAATTCCTACAGTAAGCCATTCTGTGCACTACATCAAGCATTAAGGCTTAAAAAGAGTTTCTTTGTTTTGATTTTCACTTTTTGTTTTGTTTTTTCTATTTGAGAAAGAGAGAGAATATGAGAGAAAAAAAAGCAAGAACATGAAGGTGGATGGGCAGAGAGGTAAGGAGGATCTAGAAGGAGTGGGAGTGGGGGAAAGAATATTATCAAAATATATTGTGTAAATATATTTTTAAATTAAAACAAAAATACAAAGAACAAATTCCTCGCCAAACAAGAAATAAGTATAGTGGAGACCCAACCACAGAAATATCAAAAAATGGCACTATACTAAGACATCCAGATTCATAGTAAATAATACATGAGAAAGTATGAAAGAAATATCACAATGAATACGGTTAAACGCTTTTGGATACAATTTCGTACAAAATAGTTATGAAATTAAAGGAAAAGTCTCTTGACAACAAAATTAGATGGTATCTTATGCATGCGTAATGCATTCGTGCTTTAGCCATAGAAAAGAGGGTCAGATCCTGACTATTCTATTTTGGTTACATTTTATCTATCTATCTATCTATTTCTTAATTCATTTATCTATTTATTTATCTTACATCCCAACCAAAATTTCCCCTCCCATCTTTCCTCCCAGTCCCTCCCCAACTTCCCTTTCTCTCCCTCATCCACTCCTTCTCCATTTCTCTTCAGAAAAGGGGAGGCCTCCCATGGATATCAACCATCCCTGGCATATCAAGTTGCAGTACAATTGGGTGCACCCTCACCTATTAAGGCTAAAAGAGTCAAACCAGAGGAGGAAAGGATCCCAATAGCAAGCAACAGCATCAGAGACAGTCCCTAGTCTCACTGTTAGGAGCCCCACTTGAAGACCAACCTACTACACAAATGTAACTACATGCAGAGGGCCTAGCTCAGCCCATGCAGGTTTCCTGGTTAGTGATTCAGTCTTTGTGAGGCCCTGTAAGCCCAGGTTAGTTGATTCTGTAGGTTTTCTTGTGTCCTTGACCCTTCTGGCTCCTACAATCCTTCCCTCCAATGTCTTCCGTAGGATTACCCAAGCTCCTCTTAATGTTTGGCTGTGGGTCACCTGCATCAGCTGCTGGGTTAAGCCTCTCTGATAACGGTTACACTAAGCATCTTTCTGCAAGTAGAGCAGAATATCATTAGCACTGTCAGAGGTGGTCTCCCTCTCGTAGCATGGGCCTCAAGCTGGACCAGTCATTAATGGGCTATTCCCTCAATTTCCACTCCATCTTTACCCCTGCACATCTTGTAGGCAGGACAAATTGTAGGTCAAAGGTTTTTGTGGCTGGGTTGGAAGTCTTGCCTGATTACAGGAGCAGAATTTGCCTTTTCTAACTTTACCTACTATTCCAATACATTTCCACTGCACCCCAACCCACACCCCCACAAAAAATTTAAAAGTTTAAAGTGTGGAATGAAGCAGAATTAACAGGCACACTGACAAGAGTACATAAAGAAACTTTAAGGGAAAACTCAATACTCAAGAAAGATAGGACAATGGCAAGCCATTTCTAGAACCAAGACTCTGACTGTATCAGTGGAATCTGAATATTCAGCATAATCCATTGCTGTTCATTGTGACCCTAAATTATTTGAAACATTTCAGCTGCATTCATGGTTCAGAAGTGAAAGAAATAAAAAGGCGTGGAATACATTATTAAAGATTCCCATCAAATAATTAAAATGAGTGAAATGTTAACATGCATACAATCTGTCTCTAAATGGAAAGTTTTTTTTAAACCAGATCAAATAATTTCCTTATAACACATGCCATGCCCACATCCTTAACTGGTGTTTATCCTTAAGAGTGCTTGCGACAGGAGGCTCCAAGTTGGCAGTGACCAGCATGCACAATATCTGAGTTTAGGTGTATGAATGGATGGCTGTATTCTAAGCCAATTTTTACCCCTTATGAGTTATGTGACCTTTTGGCAATTGTTAGTCTCTCTCCTCTCCTCAATTTCCACATCTGTAAAGTGTGAGATCAGTACCTACCTCTGAGGTTAGTTACAAAGATTGTAGACTCTGGTTTTCTAAAGTTGAGGCTCCAAGATGGCTGTGGCCAGCATGCACCATATCTGAGGGGCAGAAGATCCATAACTCCGAAACTGGTGAGTGGAGAAGCAGCTGAAGCCAGAACGTCGATATTGAGGCTTCTTGGGTTAGAGGGGACAACCTGTGAGCTGGGACAGTTTGAATCCAGGCATGGGCCTCCTTGCTCTGCTGCTGCAGCAGCAGCTGCCACTGCCCCAAACACGAGCTCCCTGCTCAGTGACTGAGATGGCAGAAGTCACTGCTGTAAGGGTCTCCCAGCTCAGTGACTGAGACAGTGGAGGCAACCCTAAGTACAGGAGTCCCACTTTGCTGCTGCAGCAGGCATCTGCTGCCCCAAGCACAAGTCTCCATGTTCCCTGACTGAGACTGCAGAGGCAGCCCCAACTAAGGGCCTCTCTCCAGGGCAGCCAAACAGCAGACACCAATGACAGATCTCCTACAATTTTGTTTGCCCCAGATGGCCCAAATCTGAACCCAGGATGGGGGGTGGAAGATGGTGACCCCTGTGCTTTCTGCATAGGACTGAAAGTGAGTGAGTGCATTTTCAGGTGAGTGCATGCAGAGCCCTAGATCCAGGGTCCCTCCATGTTAGCAGCCAGACAGCAGATCCTTCTCACCCCCCCCCCACCACACACACTGTGGGTAACATAGGGATCCCTGGGACAGCTTTCTCAACATTGAAGCCCCTGTTCTGTGGGTCTCCCAGTGGAGTCCAGGCAAGCAATTCGTAGAGCCAAAATGGAGCAACCCAGAGAGATCTTAGTGCTTGGAGCACAATACCATCATAGGCCTATGTTCCACTGAGCCACTCAGGGCATGTGCACAATCACACTGTGCTCGCAAGATGGGCTAGCATCCCCACTTGCACACCACCCTTCTAGGCATCTACACACACTAGCACTGAGTTCTCCAAGGCATACTTTCACATACACTCTCACGCTTGTGCACATGCACCTGCAACGTTCCTCCCTTAGCTGCCCCTGAAACATCAACATCTATTCTAAAACTGGTAGACCTCTCTCATCCTCCTGAAGAATACTCCAGACTCCACAGACTGGCTGACCCAGTCTGAAGTACAGACTCTGGGAACAAACAGCAAAGGTTACAGATAAACATATGGTTAGAGGTCAGCATAAGAACACATCCAACAAAAATCAGGAACTCACGGCTTCACCAGAAAACCCAAAAAACAATGAATAGTTTAATTAAGCAGAAACACAGGAAAAGATCTCATATCTATTCATATCCAGTTATTAGAGGCACATAAAAGGAAACAAACAAATCTCTTAAAGAAATATAAGCGGGAGATCCAAGATGGCTGCCACTGTGTCTGAGGAGTAGGACAGCAGAAACAACGCAACGACCAGGAGACTTAACTCTGGGACCTAAAACGCCAGAATCCGTGATTGCCAGGTGAGCAGAACTCCCACGGTGAGAAAATCAAGTGGGAAAACCCTAGGGACACCCAGTTATTCCCCGGAAAAACCTCCAGGTGACCAGCGGCGCACAGCTCTGATTTGAACGAGCAGCCTCCACGCTGGGCGCCCGCACCCGAAATAATAGACTGGATCACACAGTCTCGTGGGCAGTCTGAGGAGGAACCGGGTACCGTTTTCACTGAACTGCACCCTGAGAGCGCACACTGCACCTGGGTTATGCTTCAACCCACGGGTGTGCGGCGGGCACGCACTGATCGCCAGAACCACCCCAGTCTGAGAAAGGCGGGGTACCATTGTGACCAGTCTGCACTCTGCGGACGCGAGCCACATGCTTCCGCCAGCAAAACCTCAGTCCCTGTGCCAGTCCGCGGGCAAGTCTGGGAGGGACCTGAGTTCTGCTTCAACCCACGGGTGCATGGTGGGCATGCAAGGATCACAGGAGCCACCCCAGACTGACAAAGTCCAGGGACCATCTTGACCAGACCTCACACTGAAGGCCAAAACCTCAGTCCCTGTGTGTGTCCACAGGACAGACAGAGAAGGCCTCGGGCACCATTTCAGACAGGCCTGCATTCAGCGGAGGCACACCAACCCAAACCCACTGTGTGTGCCCCAAATATCATCTCAGACCATGGTGCACAGCCCCTGGCCCAGAAGGGGGAGCCAAATCTCCATTCCAGGGGAGAACCCTTAGAAACAAGGCCAGGGCTGAACACAGAGACCCAAGCTGACATCTCAAAAGACTGAGGAGTGAGACCTCCAGACCAGAGGGATGACCAGCCTGCAGTGCTCACAGCTTCTAGCACAGAGCACAAAGCCGGACACACAGAGCCCACAAAAGAGTTCAACTGTGACAACAACAAACAATAACAAACCACCGGAAATCCCTGATCTTCTTAAAGAATACTCCTGACACAAGAGACTGACAGTTTCAGACTGAAGTACAGCCTTAAAGCACAAACAGCTCCCTGATTATATATAAACAAATACCCAGAAATCGGCGAAAGAACTCAATCAACAAAAATCAGGACACCATGGCCGCACCACAAACACCCAAAAGCAGCAGAGATTTTAATTCAATGGAGACACAGGAAAATTATCTTAAACCGTTGATTAAGCAGATATTGGAGGAACAAGAGGAGAGACAAAAAGAGGAAATGAACAAGGCCCTCAAAGAAATGGAGAAGAAATTAACTGCCCGCATAAAGGAACAATCAAATATAGACAAAGAGGAAACAACCAAAATAGGAGACACAGTCAATCAGTTGAAGGAAACAGTACAAAGCATGAAAACGGAATTAGAATCTATAAAGAAGACACAAAGGGAGAAGAACCTGGAACTGGAGAACTTAGAGAAAAGATCAGGAACCACAAAGGTAAGCATCACCAATAGAATACAAGAGATGGAAGAGAGAATCTCGGGAGCT
>CM053742.1:4383333-4413279 GCA_028658305.1 Pachyuromys duprasi
CCAGATGTCCCTCAGTTGAGGAATGGATACAGAAATTGTGGTACTTTTACACAATGGAATACTACTCAGCAATTAAGAAGGAGGAAATCATGAAATTCGCAGGCAAATGGTGGGACCTGGAAACGATCATCCTGAGTGAGGTATCCCAAAAGCAGAAAGAAATATATGATATATACTCACTTATATAGACCTATAGGATAGGAAGGTCAAGCTGAAATCTACACACCTAGAGAGGATATACAGGAAGGAGGACCCAGGTTGGTATGATCAATGCTTGTTTGGATGAACAAATGGGATGGACATTGAGTGGAGGAGAAAACAAACAACAGGACAGGAGCATGCCAAGGAGGACCTCTGGGGGGGGGGGGGTCAATGTAGCGATGTATCAGAGCAGATATTAAGACTCGCGATCAAGACTTTGGCAGAGGGCAAGAAGTAATGATAGATCTGGGGGAGGTTGGCAAGACTTGGGGAGAACAAGAGCTCCACAAAGATCAAACTAAGCAGGGCATAGGGGTCTTATATGAGACTGTTTCTACAATCAAGGACCATGTGTGGATATGGCCTGGAATCCCCGCTCAGATGGGGCCCATGATAGCTCGTTGTCAGACTGAAGACTCTAGTGAGGGGAACAGGGACTGTTTAAGTCATGATCTTGATGGCTGAGTCTTTGACCCTCCCCCATACAAGCCGGGAAGTGACAGACAGGCTAGATCCCAGGGGAGGGCATTGCAGCCTGCCCTGAGGAGACAGGATGAGCTGGGTTTGGATGGAAGGGGAGGAGGTCCTCCCCTGTTGGTGGACTTGGAGGGGGCGGGGAGGAGGGAGATGAGGGAGGGAGTGGGAGGGTGGGAGGGAATGAGGGAGGAGGCCACGCCTGGGATGCAAAGTACCTAACCTGTGATTGATATAAAAATAAATAAATTAATAAAAGAAAAAGAAATATAAGCAAATACAGCCAAACAAATGGAGGCACATGTAGAGGTACAGGCAGTGGCATATAGCGAAGACAAGAACAACAACAACAACAAAGTAGAGGTCATCATGGAAAGACAGGAATCCACATTCAAACAGATGAAGGAAATAGTGCAAGACATGAAAACAGAATTAGAATCAGTAATAATAATAATAATAATAATAATAAAAACACAAACCGAGAAAACCTTGGCTAGAGAACTTAGAGAAAATATCAGGAACCACAAAGGTAAGCATCACCAACAGAATACAAGAAATGGAAGAGAGAATCTCAGAAGTTGAAAATACAACTGCAGAAATTGATACATCTCTCAAAGGAAAATTAAATTGGAAAAGTTTCAAGCACAAAACATCCATGATATCAAGAACTCCATGAGAAGACAAAATCTAGGAATAATAGGATTAGAAAAAAAAAGATGATTCCAGGCTCCAAGATCCAGAAAATATTTTTTAAGAAAAGCATAGAAGAAAATTTTCCCAACTTAAAGAAAAAGATGTCCTGAAACATAGAAGACGCTTACAAAATAGCCTAGACCAGAAAAGAAACTCCTCATATCAAAACACTCACTCTCCAAAGCAAAGAAAAAATATTAAAAGCAACAAAGGAAAATGCGAGGTAACATACAAAGTAGACCTATCAGAATCACACCAGACTTCTCAACAGAAACTGTGAAAGCCAGAAGGGCCTGGGCAGATGTCATGCAGACTCTAAGCGATCACAGATGCCAATTCAGACTACTATATCCAGTAAAGCTTTCAATAAACCTGGATGGAGAAAACAAAATATTCCATGACAAAACTAAATTTAAACAATACGTACTTAGCAACCCAGCCCTACAGAGGATACTAGAAGGAAAACTATAATCTAACGAAATCAACTACACCCAAGAAAACACAAGATACAGATAACTTCAGAACAAAAAGAACAAAAGAACAAAAGAAAAAAGTCAAAAGAAAACAAACACAAAGCACACTATTACCTCCAATTCCACAATAAAAGGAACTAACATGCATTGGTTGCTATTATCTATCAACATCAATGGACTCAATTCTCAAAAAGAGACACAGACTGACAGAATGGTTGCAGAAACAGGATCCAACATTCTGCTGCATCCAAAAAAAATACCTCTGCAACAAAAATAAACGCTACCTCAGAGTAAAGGGCTGGAAAAAGAATTTTCAAGCAAACAGACTCAGAAAACAAGCTGGAGTAGCTATCCTAATATCTAATAAAATAGACTTTCAACCAAAATTAATCAAAAAAGATGAGGAAGGACACTTCATTCTCATCAAAGAAAAAATCCACCTTGAGGAAATCACAATTCTTAACATCTATGCCCCAAATACAAGAGCACCTGTATTTGTAAATGAAACATTATTAAAGCCTAAATCACACATGGATCCCAACACCTTAATAGTGGGAGACTTCAATACTCCACTCTCACCAAGGGGCAGATCAACTAGACAGAAATTAAATAGGGAAACACTGACAATTACAGGTCTTAAATCAAATGGACCTAATATATGTCTGCAGAACTTTTCACCCAAACTCAAAAAAAGTATACCTTCTTTTCAGCACCCACACCTTCTCCAAAATTAACCATATAGTCAGGCACAAAGTAAGCCTCAACAAATACAAGAAGACCGAAATAATTGCTTGTTTCCTATGAGACCACCATGGCCTAAAACTAGACATCAATAACAGAAATAACAAAAACCTGCATGCACATGGAAAATAAACAATTCTCTACTCAGTGACACCTGGGTCAGTAAAGAAATTGAAAAAGAAAAAATAGAGAGTTCCTAAAATTCAATTAAAATGAAGGCAAAACTTTCCCAACATTTTGGAACACAATGATAGTTGTGTTAAGAAGAAAGTTCATAGAACTAAGTGCCTTCAGAAAGAAGTTTCAGACCTCTCATACAAACAACTTCAAGGTACCCCTAAACGCCATAGAAAAAAAGAAGCAGACACACCCAAGAGAAGTAGATGATTGGAAAAAATCAAACTCAGAGCTGAACTCAATAAATTAGAAACAAACAACAAGAAAAAAAAACAACTCAAGGATTCAATGAAACTAAGAGCTGGTTCTTTGAGAAAATCAACCAGATAGACAAACCCTAAGGCAAATTAACTAAAAGGCATAGGGACACTGCTAAATAAATAAATAAATAAATGAATGAATGAATGAATAAATAAATAAATAAATAAATAAATAAATAAATAAAATGAAAAAGGGGACATAACTACAGACACTGAGAAAATACAACCAATCATTAGGTCTTACTGCAAAAACATATATGCCACAAAATTTGGAAATATAAATAAAAGGGACAATTTTCTTGATTCCGTTCACTAAATTTAAATTAAGGTCAGGTAAATTAATTACTAAATAGTCCTATATCCTCCAGTGAAATAGAAACAGTCATGAAATGTCTCCCTTCCAAAAAAAAAAAAAAAAAGGACATTTTCAGATGGTTTCAGCACAGAATTCTACCAGACATTAAAAGAAGAGCTAACTCAAATTCTCTTCAGACTATTCCACAAAATAAAAACAGAAGAAACATTACCAAACTCATTTTATGAGGCCAAAGTCACCTTGATACTTAATCCATAGAAAGACCCAACAAAAAAGGGAACTTCAGACCTATCTCTCTTATAAACATTGATGTAAAAATACTCAATAAAATACTGGCAAACCGAATCCAAGAACACATAAAGGATATCATCCAATATGACCAAGTAGGCTTCATCCCAGGCATGCAGGGTGGTTCAATATACGGAAATCCATCAATGTAGTCCACCATATAAAAAAATTGAAGGAGAAAAAAACACATGGTCATCTCCTTAGATGCCAAAAAAGCATTTGACAAATTCCAACACCCATTCATGTTTAGAGTCTTGGCGAGATCTGGGATACAAGGCACATACTTAAACATAGTAAAGACAATATATAGCAAACCTATAGCTAACATCAAACTAAATGGAGAGAAACTTAAATCACTTCCACTGAAATAAGGAACAAGGCAAGGCTGCTCACTCTATCCATATCCCTTTAAACCTAGTACTTGAAGTCCTAGCTAGAGCAATAAGACAACTAAAGTTAATCAAGGGAATACATATTGGAAAGGAAGAAGTTGAAGTATCACTATTAACAGATGATATGATAGTATACATGAGTGACCCACAAAATTATACCCAAAAACTCCTTCAGCTAATAAACACCTTCACTAAAGTGGCTGGATACAAAATTAACTCAAAAAAAATCAGTATCCTTCATGGTACAAAACACAAATGGGCTGACAAAGAAATCAGGGAAACCTACATCGTACACAATAGCCACTTGTCATTTGACTTTTTGATCTTAGCATCTTCAACAACCGTCAGAATGGCTAACATCAAAAATTCAAGTCACAATACATGCTGGAGAGGTTGTGGAGAAAGGGGAACCCTCCTCCATTGCTGGTGGGAATGTAAACTTGTACAACCACTTCAGAAATCAATCTGCCTCTTTTTCAGACAATTAGGAGTAGTGGTACCTCAATATCCAAATGTACCTCTTCTAGGCATATATCCAAAATATGCACAACTGTACAACAAGGCCATTTGCTTAACCATGTTCATAGCAACTTTATTTGTAATAGTCAGAATATGGAAACAACCCAGATGTCCCTCAACTGAGGAATGGATGCAGTAATTGTGGTACATTTACACAATAGAATACTACTCAGCAATTAAAAACAAGGAAATAATGAAATTTGCAAGCAAATAGTGGGAACTGGAAAAGATCATCCTGATTGAAGTGACCCAGAAGCAGAAAGACTCACATGGTATATACTCAATTATAAGTGGATATTAGTCCTATAATATAGGGTAAACATACTAAAATCTACACTCCTGAAGAAGCTAAGCCAGAAGGAAGACCCTAGGGTAGTTGTTCAATCCTCACTTAGAAAACAAATGGGATAGACATTGGAAACCTGAGTAAACAAGGAACAGGACAAGAGCCTACCACAGAGGGCCTCTGAATGACTCTACCCAGCAAGGTATAGAAGCAGATGCTAAGACTCATAGCCAAACTTTGGGCAGAGTGCAGGGAATTTTATGAAACAAGGGGGAGACAGAAAGTCCTGGAGGGGACAGGAGCTCTACAAGGAGACCAACATAACCAAAAATTCTGGGCCCATTGGTCCTTTCAGAATGGATACTCCAACCAAGGACAACGCATGGAGATAATCCAGACCCCTGGCTCAGCTGTAGCTCATGGAAGCTCAGTCTGCAAGTGGGTACTCTAGTAAGGGGAACAGGGGCTGTCTCTGACATGAACACAGTGGCTGGCTCTTTGATCATCTACCCCTGGAGAGAATGCAACTGTACCAGGCCACAGTGGGAGACAATGCAGCCAGTCCTGATGAGACCTGATAGGCTACGGCCAGATGGATGGGGAGGAGGACCTCTCTTATACATGAGCTCAGAGAGGGGTATGGGAGGAAATGAGGGTGGGAGGATGGAACTGGGAGATGAGGGAAGGGTTACAGCTGGGATACAAAGTGAAAATTTTTAATAATAAAAAAATAAATAACACAAACAAAAAAATTAAAATGGGGGGTGGGAGAGTGCTTGCAATGCACCATACTAAAAGTTTGAAGAAATGCCATGCAAATTAAGACTTTTTAAAGAAGATATAAGAAACGGTTTAGGAATTGCTTTCTAGGTCACAAATGAAAAAGGAGTAGGAAAGACATTCATAGTTGGAACAAATTGTCATTTTAGATATAAATTTCCTGAAGTGGTGATAACATTATCTAAGCTTTGAAATACAACTCAGATACTTTGTCACATGTGAAGAGATGCTATCTCCAAATCTCTGAAATTTAAATTTCTGGACTTCTTTGCTTTTGGTTTCTGCAGATTTAGTATCTGAATCTAAGTTTTCAAGGGAAGCTTAAAACTCTCTGGAAAAATAATCATCTATAAAAGTCCAATTCCACTGTGTTTCAAGGTAGTAAAATCCCATGTGGGGTGCCTGATGTTATGCAAGCACCTTTAAAGTTGAGTGATGACAGCCAGGAGATTTTGTGTATACAACACCTGCCTGAACAAATCTTCCTTCATACTTCAAGATGGACATGAAGTAACAAGCAATGTTACTTCAAGCAATGTTTATGCTACCAGCATTAGGAAGTTCAACACACATACACACACATACATTTAACAGAGCTCACTGTAAAGATGTTCTTTATTTCCTCTAGAGTTGCAGAATACCTATTCAAACACTGAATAGGCAGAGGCAAAACTGAGATTTCTTTTACTTGCCTTTGTATAGAAATACCTTCCATCCAACAGGAGATACAAAAATTGCCTATATGATCAGGCACAAAGACTTCTCCCCCACCTCCACATATGCACACTTACTTATGCTTTTTTTCTTTCTTTTTCTTTCTCTTTCTTTCTTTCTTTTTCTTTCTTTCTTTCTTTGTTTTTTCTTGCTTGCTTGCTTACTTGCTTTCATGCATACTTGCTTGCTTTCTTAAGCATCCATATTTTCTGTTCAGATGTGGATATACACCACAGTTTCCCTAACAACTATCTTGAATTACATGTTGGAATAAGGCAATGGAAATTTGCCTTACAGAAATTCCTACTGTCAAACAGCGACGTTTACTGAGTCATTTGCTCCTCTAACTGCCTAGAAAATGGCCTCTTCCAGTGAACTAAATGGCATCTCAAGTTGCTTGAGACATCTAATGAACCTCCTTCTACCATTCAATCTGTTCTCTTTTCATATGTAACATTAGCTCCATTATACTTAATTCCACACCCACACAGGCTGCTACCTAGGCAACGGCATTCCCAGATAACGTTTATCAAACCAAAAATTTATCCATTGTTGTGAGTCAAATGAGTGACTAGTATAATCAAATATATTAAAATTGACTCTTATAACAGCTATAAATGGAATTTTATAAAAATAGCTAGAGCCTCAGTGTTCAAAAGGTGGGGTTTGTATATGCAGGGAGGTATTTTGTCAGCTGTCAAACCATTATGAGAAGGTCTGTATAAGACAGTTTTCTCTACTCTCACAATTCAGGCAGAAACTGAAAGGTGCAGATGGTTCCAGAGGACTTTTCTTCTTTAGAAAGTTAGTTTGGGATCTTCAAAAAACAAATACCAAATTAAGGTTTGAACACAATTTATTTGGTAAGTGGTCCTGGGCAGAATTCTAAGAGGAAAGGAAGAAATGAGATCTGGTGAGTTGGGGAGGGACTTATCAATGTATTAATGAGCTATTTACTGCTGTGAACCACTGGGGCACAATCCCACCTGATACCCTCTGAAAATGAGACAAATCATGTCTCAAAATTGTCTGGCTGATGGTGGAGAAACGTCATTTATCTTCCTACTCCTATCTTGAAGGTTGAAGGTCATTCTCATGCCTTAAATGTCAGATATTTGTGGCCCATCCCGTGAGACAGAGGGAGAGGGAAAAAAAGAGGGCGAGGAGAGGAGAGGTAAGAGAGAGAGGGAGAGAGAGACAGAGAGACAGAGAGACAGAGAGACAGAGAGACAGAGAGACAGAGAGACAGAGAGACAGAGAGACAGAGAGAGATTCCTCCCCCAGCAAAGAAATACAAATGCCTTGCTATCTGCTACTGGAACCATCTGCAGTGACCTCCAGAGCCTCCACTGCAGTACTGAAGACAAGTAGAAACATAATGAAATTCCCAACCAATTAGTGGGAACACTGATCAAGAAAATTTGTAAGAGTTTCCAACATGCAGCCAAAAGAACATTACTTGAAATGGGGCAAATGGAAAAAAAAAAGAGTACAGGTTTTATTCAGAGCCTATACAAAGTACATTGACTTTTTTTCACAGCTCAGAAAAAATGTAATGTATTCTCTGAAGGTGACATTTTGACAATGGCATATATATAATTTAGCTCTTTACAGGGCACGAAAGGAGGTGGCATGTTGAAAGTAAAAAGAAGCTACAACATTAACAAAAATGTCAAAAGAAGGCTCACCCCACCTGACTCCCATTCAAGAAAGACGGAAGTCTCCACTTTACCCCATTGAAATGACCTCTGTCATCTGAATGTTAAATAGTTGCCAAAAAAATATCAACAGTCAAGAAAAGCAGCAATGTACCAAGGGTGGAAAGAAGATGAGTCTAGGGCATTGTGGAGATGTAGTAAGCCTTCTAATTCCAAAAGCAACGTCTGTCTTAACAGGACTGTTGACAAGCCCTCACTCACCTTATCTACCCTTGCTTAATTGGCCTACATAGCAGAGAGACCCTGGAGAATGGGACATGGCAAAAACAAGACAACCCTGTGTTCAACCCCAACTTGTGCAGGTCAGAAACCCAGCCAGTCACCCAGAGGTTGATAAAGGAGAATATACAGAAAAAAAAAATTATAAATTACAACCTGACTAAAGCACAGCATTTTGTGTAAGACTTTTCTTGCTTTAAGCAAGTTTTCTAGCATCTCTGTGGTTTACTCTGTTCATCTATAACTTGGGGATAATACTAACACCTTCATAAATTTTCCAACTTAAAGGAAACGGTATTTACAGTGTTTTCAAAGACTATAAAGTAGCTTTGGAAAAGTTGAGGAGTTGGGCCTTGCAAAGGTCCGAAGACAGACACTTTAGTGGTTTGGAGAGTGAGATGTTGAAAAACAATATCCTAGAGGAAGAGGAAAGAGGTACAATAAGTAACTGAATGCATTATAATCTCTAGAAATTCTGTTAAGAATTTCTAATAATAATATAAATTGTGATATCATGATTACTTATATAAGTCTGAATTATCTGCTAGAATCTGAACTCCTTTATGAGCCCATTCTTACTGAGCTCAACATATGTGTCAGGCATTCTAGGCACTAAAGTAGAACATGCATACTACTCTGACCTCAGAGGGCTTATGTTAGGTTGAACACTATCTGGCAGAAAGATGCAGGCAAATGTAATATAAGAAAAGTGGTCATAAAAGCTGGGGGAAAATATTAAGCAGAAAAAAAAATTCCAAAGAGAGTGAGAATGATCTAGGAAGTCTTTGCTAATAGTGACATTTGAACACAGAACATATGAAAGTGGAAGACTGCACAGCTCCTCAAAGGAGGATCTTTGACAGTAGGATCACTAAAAAGTGTTATAAAGAATGTGAGGGAATCAAAGAGGGAAAGTGTATTAGGCAAACCCTAGGGCACAATGCATTCTCCTGAGAAGCTTTGCAAATGACAAATCCCAGGCTACAACATGAAGAAATTTAATCTGCATCTGAGGATGACACCCGAACAGAATGAATGTCTTACAGATTCCTTGGATGATAGATAAGGAGCAAAATATGAATACCATTTAAGAATACTCACATTGACCCTAGCCTTTCAAGTCTCATCAGGACTGGTTGCATTGTCTTCCTCTGTGGCCTGACCTATCAGTGGACTAGTGGAGGGGCATAGGAGGAGAAGAAGGGAGGGTGAGATTGGGAAGAGATGAGGGAGGGCCACAGTAGGGATACAAATTGAATATATTGTAATAAATGATAACAAAAAGAAAAAAAATAAAAAAGAATTCTAATATTGACTGTGAGATGAAAAGCCACAGAAGATTGTGAGCAGAGAAGGGACATGATTTGTAGTTTCTAAAGCTCTCTGTTTGCTACATATGGAATGGGCTGACTGAGTTAGACGAGTGACACAGCAAAAACAGGAAGCAAAACACTGTCATTGATTTTTCTGTAGCCACAGCACTGAGCACATTTGCAGCCATAAAATTAATATCCCAAAGACAATCCCTCTGGCTGAAACCTCCAGATCTATGAATGGCTTAGCATCGGGGTTCCTTTAGAGAGTTGCTACATAAAGTGCAGTATGTCCAATGAAATTCTAATTGTGGATTGAAAACTCAGCAAGTCTCAGCATTGCCAGATATACATAAACTAAAAATTGTTTAATTCCAATTTAACTATACTTTCTTTAATTGTGTATCTGCCTTCCTCCCCTGCTCTCTCACTCTCTCTCTTTCTGTGTGTGTGCCCAAGTGTGTGTGTGTGTGTGTGTGTGTGTGTGTGTGTGTGTGTGTTTAAACTGGACCCCACCTTTGTTGTCTCTATCTGGCAGTTCTATCCCTAGGGCTTACTCAGAGGAGATTTGACCCCATAATTATCAGGTACAGAAATAAAGCACTGTTCTTGTGGATCTCTATTGTCTTCATCCTATATTATATTTAAGGATCCAGAGCCTACCCAGCATTATATACACTGATGTATTCTTTTGTTGTCTCACCGACTAGAATGGGAACAGAAGAGGAATTCATCACTGTGTTACCTGCACTACTGGAAGAGCATTTACTTCATGCCCAGCAATTATCCATAGCAGGAAGGAAGGGGGAAGCAAGCATGGTAGGGAGAAAGGAAATGAATCAATACTGCATGGGAAGGAAATCAGAAAAAATGATGACACGGCAGATGTTTTCTGGGGGGAGGAAAAGGAGTTTAGAAAGCTCAGTTCCGAGGGTTTTTTTCCCTTCCTGGGACATAGGAAATTAAGTTATGCTCCTAAAACTGTAGGCGATAGAATTGGGAAGAAATTTCAGTGAGGGGGGGAAACCTTTAGAAGGGTAAGAATAATAAACAGTGGAAGGAAATGGTTGGCAAGCATGATTTGGAAAGAGGCTCACTTGAGTGAGTTTGCAATTATCTCTAAGCAGGCTCAGCATCTAGACATGGCAGACAGTTTGGGTAAAAGGCTAGGTTTGAAAGTGCGGAAGTATCTAGGATCCAAGAAAACTGATTCCTAATTCAAGATAACCAAAGATTTGAGATTTATTAGAAAATAAGTGGATCTTGGGAGAAAATATTAGATTTATCCCTGAAGAATGAGCAGAAAACTGAATCTCAGTGCAGAAGGCTGTAAAAGCAAAAATATTGCAGTTAGAGAAAATATTTTGAGAGTTTGAGTCATTGGAAAGGGTGGCGTGATATCAGAGTAGAGATCCCATCCTTATGTAATTATGGTCAAGTTGCTTAATACTTCTGTGCCTCAATTCCCACATCTATAAAAGCAGATCACATAAATTCTGTTAAGGTAATTAAATACTTTTATGTATGTACAGAACTTACATCAGTGTATATTGGGGAGCTTGTGTCCACTATTAGCAATACAGGATATGAATTTTTAAATGAAAATGAGAGTGATAGAGAAAACTCAAAATTAAACAAAATTAAATACACTAGATAGGTTTCCTCTTAAGAAACAGAAAAGAACAGTTCCAATGAAAATGCAAAAGTAGAAGTGGACATCCAAGGTTATACAGAGAAATGCTGTCTTGAAAAAAACAAAAGAAAGAAAGAAAAGAGAAAAAGAAATATTAGAAGTGAAACCTATAGAAAGCAAACAAAAGCCTTTCATTATTTTTTAAATTTTTTTTACAATTTTTTCATTTTATAGCCTGATTGTAGCCCCTTGCCTCATCTCCTCCCACCCTCCCTCTTTCCCTCTATCCCCTTCTCCTATTCCACTGAAAGGGGGAGTCTTCCTCATTGGTGAAAGAGAGTGAACAGGACAGGAGCCTACCATAGAAGTCCTCTGAAAGACTCCACCAAACAGAAGATGGAAGCAGATGCAGACTCACTGCAAAACTTTGGGTAGGGAGTCTTACAGAAGAGTGGGGGAGATAGAAGGACCAGGAAGGGACAGGAGCTCCACAGAAGACCAACAAAACCAAAAAATATCGGGGCCCGGGAGGCCCTGCAGAAACTGATCCAGCCTTGCTATTCCACAGAGGATGACAATGCAGCCAGTCCTGATGAGACCTGATAGACTAGGGTCAGAGGGAAGGGGAGGAGGACCTCCTCTTTGAGTGGATTTGGGGAGGGGCATGGGTGGAGATGAGGGAGGGTGGGTAGGATTAGGAGGATAAGAGGGAGGGTGCTACAGCTGGGATACAATGTGAATAAACTGTAATTACAAATAAATAAAAATACATTGTAGCCAGCCCTGAGGAGACAAGATGAACTGGGGTCAGATGGAAGGAGAGGAGATCCTCCCCCATCGGTGGACTTGGAGGGGGCAGGGAGGAGATGAGGGAGGGATGGGGAGAGTGGGAGGGAATGAGGGAGGGGGCTACGCCTGGGATGCAAAGTGCCTAACCTGTGATTGATATAAAATAAATAAATTACATTTAAAAAATAAATAAAAATTAAAAATACTAAAACGTCTAAGGTATTATAATTACTAGAAAATAATGGTTTTAAATCTTTGTATTAGTGTGTATTGTGCTAACAACTCATTAAGCATTTCTCAAACAAATGGATAAAATAAACATATACCAAGGATATTTATAGCCTTTACTTTTGATCATTTATTAAATTGAATTTATTTTTAATTAGGTGCACATGTATGCATTTTGATCAAGTATGTGCACACAAACACAGGCGCTCATAGAGGCCAAAAGTGGTTCTCAGATGCCCTGGAGCTGGAGTTACAGGTGGTTGTGAGCTGATGGGGATGCTGGTAAAAGACCTAAGGTCATCTGCAAGAGCAGTAAATGCTTAACTGTTAGCAACTGAAATTCTACCCATGCAACAATAGTCTAAGAATACAAGCTTGTTGCCAAGAGAAGCTTTGAGGTTTCAGGGATCCATTGAAAAGGTGCACATTGCAGCCAGCCCTGAGGAGACAGGATGAGCTGGGGTTGGATGGAAGGGGAGGAGGTCCTCCCCTGTTGGTGGACTTGGAGGGGGCGGGGAGGAGGGAGATGAGGGAGGGAGTGGGAGGGTGGAAGGGAATGAGGAAGGAGGCTATGCCTGGGATGCAAAGTACCTAACCTGTGATTTATATAAAAATAAAACTAAATAAATTTTTAAAATGTTCAAAAAAAAAAAAAAGAAAGAAAGAAAAGGTGCAGAGATCGGAATTTCTACTTTACAGGTTTTTCTCCCATACCATTTGCTGAATTCTGATGCTGCAGAGGATAGCAAAGGGATAAATAAAGTTGACTAGATTTCCTTGGTGAACAGTTTACAAGTTTTGGAATGGACCACAGTAGAGGAACTCCACAGAATATCCCAGATTCTCAGCTGGAACCCTTGAAGAGCTATTTTTAGAAGCATTTAAGAAAACAATAGATAGGCAATAGATAGGCAAATATTTTTAAAAACATAACCCATAACTTAAACTTAAGTACATTTCACCAGTTAAATTGATAATCATCTCCCCTTATGTACCTTGGAGAATAAAAGATGAAATCTCTGAAGAAAAAATGGAATGACCTGGACCCTCAGAAACTTCTCATATACAATATGTGAAATTTAATCAAATATTACCAGACATAAAAATCTTTGTGTGTGTTTGTGTGTATCTTGGTTTTGCTGTTGCTCTTTGATTTCTGTAGGGTTTTTTTTTTGCTTCTTTTTTAAAGAGAGAGTGATAAATGATAAATAAAAACAATAATGCATACATTCAAGAAGTTTAGTATACTCCAAGAAGACAAAAAACAAAGAAAATTAAAGCTGTGCACATAATCGTAAAACCAGCAAGAATCAAACACAAATAGAAAAAAAAATTAAATTATACATTGAAAACTATATGAAGGTCAAATATTATTACCTATAGCTAACTTTTCTAAGGAAATGATAGAACCCAGAAGGTAACGGAATGACACTTCTAAATTGCCAAGAGAAAAGAACTGCCAACTTCAAAGGTAATACAAACTAAAATATTCATCAAAATGTGGGTGAAATAAATATGTCTGCTGGCAAAAACTGAAAAAATTCATCACCAGAAGGCCTACTATTCAAAAAAAACTAAAAATCAATTATCTTAAAAGAGAAAAATAGTTTCAGAGAGAAATGTGGAAATATAAAGCAGAATTACATGTGTATGTGTGTATATATATATATATATTGAGATCTTAAAATATATATAAAGCAATGTAAATATTTTCTTGAGTTTAAAATATATGTATAATTAGATTGTATAATTGTATCCCAAAGGACAAAAGAAGAAGAAAATGAACCCTTCTATGATTCTAAGGTTGTCAGAAAAGTAGACAAAATAAAACACATGTTAAACTAATTAAATCAAGGAGGCATGCTATAGATCTTTCAGTACAATAATTATTAAATAAATAGTAAATATGTGCAACTAGCTAGCTAACTGAGAGGAGAAATTCAATAATAGAAAACTTTAAATGTTGTCCAATAGAATGGTAAAAACAAGAAAACAGTCTACAAAACAGGGAGATAATTATAAATATAATATAGAGTAATATAGAAATAATAGAAACTCAAATATATCAATAATGGCATCAAATGTAATTGGTCATCATAGATTAAAAGAACAAATCCCTAATACATGCTTGAATAAAGTTATGCAGAAAACACATACCATACAAACTATCGAAAAGGAAGTATTAGTATCCTGAGATTAGATAAAGTATACATTAAGATAAAATAATATTTGAGATTAAGAAAGACGTTTGACAGCAATAGTAGGGTTAATATACCAGGATTATATTAAAGGAAGCCAACAGCACAGCTTCAAAATCTGCTAAGCAAAATTTTACAGAACTAAAGGCGAAATAGACAAAGACATAATAATAAAAGAGTTACACTTAATTGATCATTTTTACAGTAGAAAGTTAAACTTTAAGTAATATTTTCTTGAAATTTTTTTCAGTTCATTGGTTTTTTACTTACTGCATATATTAGCTGCACATATTCCATCCTTTTAAGACTGTATGTCAAGGGTTTTTCAACCAATGAATTAAATAGAACTAACCAACAGTGCCATAATATACAGTAAGAAATAAAATGTAATCAACTTAAATCAAATGGTGGAATAAGGTAAGAAAGTAAACTAAGCCATTTATTAACATAAAAATATAATAGTATCTTTCTGATGAAATAGTACATTTAGAAACATCACATGGAAATTGTAATTATAGAACAGGCCACAAAACAAGTATATGAACATGTTTAATTATCAGAACACACAAAACAATAGAGAAACTTTAAAGATATGTAAACCAAACAAGTCAATTATAACTCAAAATAAGATTAGTATACTTCTACCAACAACCAATTATTATGTAACTTTGATAGATTCTTCCCATAAGAAGAAAAGGATGAGGAAAAGATGACAAAAACATTTTATTAGTTTTCTTTAATAGGGTCTCATTATGCTACTTGAAACTCACAGCAATCCTTCCTTCTGTCTCAAGCTTCCAGAGTGCTAAAATCATGGGAAGACGTCACCATGCTTGACTTGACAAAATATTTTTTTAGTCAATTTAAATGGTTCATAATATCGACAAGTAAAAGAAATATTACCTGAGCAAAATTCAGGTGAGAACGGATGTCCTCAGAAATGAATCTTGTGTTTAGAGTCTATATTCCAAGAAGTGACTGATAGTCCTGAAAGGAGCAGCTAAGAATCTAAGTAGTAATTCATTAAACACAGTGAAGGTGAATGAACAAACAGTGGCATGGGGAGCATCTATGAAATGCAGGGTGGTATTAAGGGAATACCAATTGACCTTCCTCACTGTGATATGAATGTGTTATGATTAGTATGAATAAGAGCATATAGACTGTTGCACGGACCGTAGGTTATCTGCTAATCCGTTCAACCTCTGAAAATGAACAGACATGATTCAGACTGCTAGTGACTCTAAGCATCTTGCTGATGCAAAGGAGAATCTTCTCTAGAGGCAGTAACATTATCTTGGGTCTAAGATTACTTCTACCAACATTTGTTTTTCCAAATAAGTTGTCTAACATGCGTGTAGAAGCAGGCAGGCTAGAGAAAAGATAACATGAGTTAAGATGAACAGGGATAAACAAAAGAAAGAGCATAACAAGAAAGGATATCAGGGTTATCAAACAAACAGCTTAAAGTACAATGTATGCCACATTTGGAGAATTATTAAAGACAAGTATAAGCCATATAAAAGAATCAATGTTCTTCTCTCTATACCAAAAGTCTGTGTGTCAAGTCCAAAATTAAGTGGATAATCTCTGAACATTGGTGTGTAAATTTATCAATTCATTTACTTAATAGGCATATACTGAGATATTTTTCTGTGTAAGCTACAATTAGACTGGAAGGGAAATAGGAAGATAAATTAGACACTAACGCTCTGTTATCAAAGAATATATGGTTTATAGCCACATTCATCACATGAATTATTCTAGTCAAAAAAGCTATAACTGAAAATGCCTCAAGATTTTCCTGTGTTTTCTTCTAAAAGGTGAAGAAAAAGAAGTTGTGATGCTAAAATTATATGTTCCTAAATCAGCTCTGGAGGAGAGTTGCTAAAGATGGATAGATGGGAAAGAGACCGTCATTACTATAGATGAGACTCAAGACAGTGCTATTTTCCTCCAGAGAAGATTCTCCTGTATGTGATGAGTACAAAAGCTGGTCACCTTAATCTTGGATGCCAAAAATAGAGCCACAATCATTCATAACCCAGAGTGTAATGGCTTTAGTGTAAGTACTGTGATCACCTAGCACTTCAGGTCAGCACTATTTTTCAACCCACATTTTAAAAAAAATTAAGAACATGTTCCCAACTACATTTGAAGCTGTATTCATTTGGGGACTGTGAAAGCAATATATTTCTTTGCAATTTCTTTAAAACAGGAAACTGCTTCAGAAATTCTCAGATAAAATAACTGAGTTTCAATACTGAGAGGATGGCTGGATAAAAGTATAAGTTGCTTAACATCCAACATAAATATCCCTTCTAGCATTTGGAGCTTGGAAAGGAACAGTTACTTCTCAGAATCATGGACTTCTACTTGGCACATTCATGAACAAAGAGACTGAAAGCTAGTCTGTAAGAAGAAAGCCTGCTCTGCATATTCTTGTTATTTGTTCCAAGTATAGTACTGATTATGTTGTTTATAACAGAGCAGGAGGGCTAGGGATGTGGCTCAGGGACATGACCCTTGCATCCCTGAAATTTTGTATTCAATTTGAAGTAGTGCACAGAAAGTAAAGAGGAAAAGTACCTAGAAAGAGTGAGTCTGAGCCCACAGCCCCTCCGTGGGACCACAGTAGGAATGCATGTCTCATTTACAGTTATTGGCCTATGACCAGACATTGAAGGATTCTACTCAGCTTTGGGAAATCACAACCAATGAACTTGTCTTATTTTCCCATGGCACATTAGTGGCCTACAAGCACCACCAAAACAACACCAAAACCTTATTATAGTGGATTAAAATTAGCCTACTTCAGCCAACCACAAGCAGTGCTGGGTGATGCTTGCTGGAATCAAACTCTGTATACTAGAGCTATTCTAGAACTCTATGACATGCCTAACTATAGAAATTGTCTTAGTTAGGGTTTCTATTGCTGTGAAGAGACACTGTGACCATGGCAATTCTTATAAAGAAAACTTGTAGTTGGGCTGGTTTATGGTTCAGAAGCTTACTCCATTATCATTATAGCAAGAAGCATGCTGGCATGCTGACAGACAGGATGTTGAAGAAGAAGCTGAGAGTTCTACATCTTGATCTGTGTTCAGCAGGAAAAGTCTATGAGCCACTGAGCTTGGGCTTGAGCTTTTGAGACCCAGAGGCCTGCTCCCTGGTGATATACTTCCTCCAACAAAACCACACCTAAGCCAACAAGGCCATACCTCTTAGTACTGCCACATCTTATGGACCTATGGAGCCCATTTTCACACAAATTACCACAGAATTGTTAGCATAATCCCAGATTTAGGTTTCCCCAGCCTGGAATTTTTAAATTGTAACTTCAAGTCCTAGGCTCATGATTTGTACAACTCCCATTCAGTAGAAACTGTGTACCATACTATGCTGAAATTTGAGTCTGTTGTATTAAAGTGCAGGTCGTTGCCTAGTACAGAACTTGATCAGAAACTCTGTTTAAAAGCCTTGGCTCCTGTGCTGCAAGATACAGCTGTGATGCCCTGGGTTGGTTGAAGAATAGGTAGTAGAGATAGCTAGACCATCAAAGCTCATGATAAGTTGGGCTGCATCTCAATCTCAAAACCACATGGGGTCTGTATTGTATATTAGGAGTGGTAGAAGTTCACAGGGCCTACTTCAAGGATAGACATGATTCAGAGTGAAACCTGAATTTATACCATAGGGTAAGTCTCAGGCTAATTCTGGGTTTGTTCAGGAGCTGTCTGATCCTTGGCCGGAATCTAGGGGTTTCACACTATTCAATGTGCTTGGTCTCACTACAATGGGATTTGCGCTGGGATTTGCGACAAAGACTCAGAGTTTCTGTGCTCCTCTTCAGGGGCTGAAGTCATGCACTCTACTCTATCACTGAGGTCGAAGAATTGGGGTAGTTGAGGCAGTTTCTCATTCTCAACAGGCCCAAGACAATTCTAGATTCTTAGGCTACTCATAGGCATTGGCCTAGCAGGGCAAATATTCTGGCTTTGCTCAGCTCTGGGTTTTATTGTGGCAGTCAAAGTTTCCAATTTCAACTCTATGGCCTGAATTTACTTCTTCCTCTCTTCATCAACAGGTAGGTATCTTTCTCCTCCTTGGGCTGTCTGGAGTTGTGGAAGGAGTGATATAGACAATATTTTCATTTCTGCTATCTTCAATGCCATCTTTTGTTTTGTTCAGTCAATTGATAAGAAGGATTGAACTCAAGGTAAAATTCTTTAGACTTTTGGTTGATTGTTATATGGAATATTATAGATTATTATAATACCAGACTGAATCCACAATGTCAATGGCTCCTAAACTTCGTAAAGTAATAGTAATCTGGGTTATTATGTTTGTCTCTAACCTACATGGGAAGTAAAATCAAATTTGAGTCATAAGAAGAAGAAGGAGAACAAGGAGAAGAGGAGGAGAAGAAAGAGGAGAAAGAAGAAAAAGAGGAGGAGGTTAAAATAGAATGACTAGTTTTGATAATTGGGAAAAAGGATCAGTGGAAGGGGAAATCAGACAAAAACACATGTAAAAATACCTGAATTAAGTCAAGTATTTTGTGATGAATATATGCTTAAAACATTTTAAAAGTTATTCCCAGAATAATAACAGTGTATTATCCTAGCATCGCACATATATGGTTAAGAATGAGACACACATGGCCTATAAGTATCCACTTATAAGTGGATACTAGACCTATAAGATAGGATAAACATACCAAAATCTGTACACCTAAAGAAATTAAACAAGGAAGAGGACCCGGGATAAGATGATCAATCCTTACTTAGAAAGACAAAGGGGATGGGCATTCGAAATAGGAGAAAACAAGTAACAGGACAGGAGCCTACCACAGAAGGCCTCTGAAAGACTCTACCTAGCAGTGTATCAAAGCAGATGCTGAGACTCATAACCAACCTTCGGCAGAGTGCAGGGAATCATATGTAAGAAGGGGGAGATAGTATGACCTGGAGAGGAAAAGAGCTCCACAAGGACCACATATATCAGGGCACAGGGGTCTTTTCTGAGACTGTTTCTCCAACTAGGGACCATGTATGGATATTACCTGGAACCCATGCTCGGATATAGCCCATGGTAACTCAGTATCCAAGTGGGTACCCTAGTTAGGGGAACAGGGGCTGTCTCTGGCATAAACTCTGTGGTTAGCTCTTTGACTCCCCCACCCCACCCTGAGGGAGGAGCAGCCCTGCTAGGCCACAGAGGAGGACATTGTAGTCAGCCCTGAAGAAACCTGATAAAGCTATGGTCAGATGGAATGGGAGGAGCACCTCCCTCACCAATGGACTTAGAGAGGGGAAGGGAAGAGATGAGGGAGGGAGGGTGGGATTGGGAGGGAATGAGGGAGGGAGCTATAGTTGGGATATAAAGTAAATAAACTGTAATTAATATAAAAAATAAAAATTAATATAAAAAATAAAAATTTAATTAAAAAATAAAAATAAATTAAAAATTGGGAATCTTATGCTTACTTTACCAAGTATTCACTCAAAAATCATCTTCCGTCAATTACAACCACAATGCTTACTTTCCAACATGCTTAAACTGAAAGAAAATTTTGTTCTGGCTAATTTCAATGGAAAAGGGTGCTATTTACATGGTCTTTCCATTTCGATGAAAAAAATGACTAGAAATGTCAAATGCTCATACCTAGTAAAGGTTGCCCTCCTTAAAGATATCTGAGGAAATCTTTCAGCTTAGCTTTAAAAAGACTTTTTAAAAATCAGTATTGAATTTAGAGTTCAGAAGAAACTCAATTTGATTAATACTTAAGAATATTATATAAATGCTTCTACATATGGATACAGAACATGCATAGCCACAGAGAGTTCAGAAGGATTCTAGTAAATGGATAAAGCCAACAACAAAGGATAAGATAGAAAGTCTGTTCAGGTTGCAATTCACTCTATCTCATCATATTACTGAAATACTGTCTACAGATATGTATTTTATATTGATCAAAGCAGGTCCTAACTGATCCTGCTGGACTGGTCCTTCCCTTCTATCAAAGATAATGTATTTTCCATTTGAAAAGTATTATAAGCTTCTAAGTGGTAATTTATTATTATTCAATATTTAAAATCCACATACTTCATGAAATGTATTCATATTGCTCTATTTTCATCCCTATTTGTTACTATACAGATTTATATGAATGAAGGGCATGAATTGGATAACCTCTGTAATATGAAACCAATAAAGGCTCTGCAACATCTTTTGCTAAATCCCTTAAAGGCAAAATTCTTACGATGGGGCTTCAGAAGATCTTCAGATTTCTCTATCTTAGGTATGAAAAGAAATATTTATGAACTGACAGTTGTTACAAGAATTGCCCCAGCTGGAGACTGAGCTGCCCATAGGCTACATCTGAGCAGCCAGTCTAGGTCTTCTCCATGCATGGTCCTTGGTCTCTGCATTAGTCTCTGCAGGGCCCAGATTTTGGTTTTGTTGGCCTCCTTGTGGAACTCCTCTCCTCTCCAGGTCTTTCTATCTCCACTTTCTTCCATGAGATTCCCTGCACTCTGCCCAAAGTTTGACTATGAGTCTCAGCATCTGCTTCAATATCCTGATGGATAGAATCTTTCAGAAACCCTCTGTGGTAGGCTTTTGTAGTGTTCCTTGTATTCTTGTACTTCCCATGTCCGTCTTGTTTGCCCTTCTGAATGATGATTAAGGATCTTCCCTAAGGTCTTCCTTGTTGTTTAGCTTATTTAGGACTAGAGATTTTATTATGTTTATCCTATACTATAAGGCTGATATTCACTTATAAGTGAGTATATATCATGTGCATCTTTCTGCTTCTGGGTTACCTCACTCAGGATGGTCTTTTATAGCTCCATCCATTTGCCTGCAAATTTCATGATTTCCTTGCTTTTAATTGCTTAGTAGTATTCCATTGTGTAAATGTACCACAATTTTTGTGTCCATTCTCCAGTTGAGGAACATCTTGGTTGTTTTCCAGATTCTGGCTATTATGAATAAAACTGCTATGAACATAGTTGAGCAAATGTCATTGTTATATGGTTGAGTACCTTTCAGATCCCCATGGGCAGTTCAGTCTCCATGTGAGTTCCCTAGTAAGGGGAGCAGGGGATATCTCTGACATGGACTGAATGGCTGGCTCTTTGAATACCTGCTCCTGGTGAGGTGGCCTACCTAGGCCAAAGAAAAAGAGGATCCAGACAATCCTGGTGAGACCTGATAGGCTAGGATCAGATAATAGGGGAGAGGGACTTCCTCTATCAATAGACTAGGGGAGGAACATAAGAGGGAAAATGATAGAGAGTGACAGACAACAGTGTAACCTTCTCTTGAAATGGAAAGACCCAAGTAAGGAAGCTATAGCTGGGATACAAAGTAAAGAAACTGTAACTAATATAAAAAAATAAAAATTTAATTAAAAAAAGAAAGGATCCAAGTATACTGTACAAAATTCCAGATGCAAGGGCTAGATACAAAATGGAATATGGAGTGCTCTGAATTGAGAAACATAGTACTGGAGCATCTTAACAGAATACATTCATGAGTGAAGACTGAAGAATGTATACACAAGTCAAGAGCACCACTAACCCACATTATAGCTTACAAAGCCAAATGGAAGAAAGGCTGCTAATTAGCTGACTTTAAAAATAAAGAGATTACTTGGACTTTAATTTTGTGCAGCGTGATAGATATGGGTCTATTTGCATTTTTCTACATATGGACATCCAGTTAGACCAGGACCATTTGTTGAAGAAGATATCTTTTTTTTTCATTGTATATTTTTTGGCTTCTTTGTCAAAAATCAAGTATCTGTAAGTGTGGGGGTTTATTTCTGTGTCCTCAATTCAATTGCATTAGTCTACCAGTCTGTTTCTATGCAATTTGCTTCAATAGCAAATTAATACAATTATTGGAATGTTTTGAACTACTTGTGATTTCTTTTATCTTGACAGTATATTTGTGCAAAGTTGACATGGAGGACAATGTTCACACAATATTAATGCATCTTCTTTCACATCAACCTCTTCCATTCTTAGCATAGCAGCTTAACCAAGAGCTGTAACACTTTGGTATCACCATAAGCTTCTAGAACTCCTGAGTTTCCACTCCTCTGATACCAGCAATCTCATTTAAAAGAGCTAAATTGTAACACTCCGTGAAAAACTCTTTCCACACCCCAGCCTAGTATAAGGACCTTGCCCTTAAGAGCTCTAGCCATTCCTGAGATCTGGGACCTTTGATTCCATTCTCTGTCCAGAAGCCACATTCCAGGCCCCCACTAAGAAGAGAATGACAACATAAGATGCTGATACAGATGCAGATGCTGCTGGTTAAGGGACCACATTTCCAGGCCTCCTGTTCTAACAGAAAGGAAAGACATATAAACAAATAAAATAGTTTTGTACAAAATATAATACAATTTTAAGTATAAAAATTAAATAAAGCTTGATATCTAGTATGGCATACTACACAAAGAGTGTCCCCATCAGTATACAGGAATGAAAATAATGTAATTACTTGGGGAAAGGGTTGAAAAATAAGTTTACACAGAAAGGGGGATAGATAAGTTGAGAAATATATCTGGTAGAGGACTGCCTTTTGGAAAGACAAAGAGGGAAACATCTTGTTTCTTGGACATGTAATATATACAAGAAAAGGTAATTGGAGGGAAATGAGGATAGAGAGAGACAGAGACACAGAGACAGAGACAGAGACAGACAGAGACAGACAGAAAGATAGACAGACAGAGTCTTTCTGCCCTAAGTACATCAATGTGATATTCTCCCAAATGCTGGTTCTAACTTCTGGTATCAATACACAGACTTACATGGCAGAGGGCACACATGGCAGCTGTATTAGACAAGTGAAAATGCTAATGAGACAAGAAGCCGTGATAATAGGATGAAGACTCCTCTAGAGACATCATCAATGTCTGCTCTACAGTAAAAGAAATTTCCTGGATAACTTAACTATGAGAGAAGAGTTCAAGTTACCAATTAACCTTTATAAGGTTGGTTACAAGTTAACTACATGTAGTGAGAGAGGACTGTGGAGATTGAGAGGGTGACTGCCAGAGTTTGAATTTACACATTTGGTTAGCTAGTGGAACCATTTTCTAGGAGTGAACACCCAAAAAGAGTCCTCCTCTGGGAGAGGTGATGGTTTTCTGTTGTAGAGTCATTTTGGGGTTATAGGTAATGGACGATGGTCGGATGATAACCGTAAACATCTATTATTTTCCAGGACAACAAAGCATAAAATGAAATTTAATATGGAAGTGAAATGGCAATGTTTACCTATACACTCATAAAAATCATCACAGTAATTATGTTTTCATCAGATTCCTTTTTGTAAAGCAATGTGTTATGTCTTTCCACTCTTCTAAGGCCAAATGTATGAACAATTCCTCTCAGAGTCAACAGAATTGGGAAAAAAGGAGAATAAGAAATGATTTAGCAATGACTTCTTTAGAATGGAATGCACTTTATGACAATTATATTACCTTAGGTAATTGCTCTTATGCATACACTTTGAGGTTGGCTCCTGCTTTACTCCCCTCCTGTATACGTATGCATGACTTTGTGGATATAGCCTATCTTTACCTAAAGACAGAGGCAAGCCTAAAACATTCACTAAGTATGGACTAAATTAGGGAAGCTTTCAATCTGAAGAAACTATACAGACATTTCATTAAGAAATGAAATAATTCACATATATTGAGATCTCACTAAACCATATCAAGTAATATTTACATATTAAATGCAATGAGTAATGTTACTTTAAAAGGTAAGTGTTTAAAGTTGATCCTCTAAACACAGCCCACAGAATCACCTGATGGGGACTCATGGACACTTGCAGAGATGAGGGAACCTGTGTGGGTCTGACCTAGGTCCTCTGCATATATGTTATGGCTGAGTAGCTTGGTGTTGTGAGAATCTTAATGGTAGGAATTACGGCTGTCTGACTCATTTGCCTTCTTCTGGGATGTTTTTCCTTCTACTGGGTTGCCTCACCCAGACTTGATATAATGGTATGTGCCTGGTCTTACTATAGCTTTGTTATGATGTGTTTAATTGCTGTCCTTGGGAGGCCTGCTCTTTCCTGAGGAGAAGCAGAGCCAGTAGCTCTGGAGGAAGAGGGGAAGTAAGAGAGAGACTGGGGAGAAGTGAGGGAGGGAAACTGTAGTTGAGATGTAATATAAGAGAGAAGAATAAAAAATAACATAACATAACATAACATAAAGTTGATCCTCTAATTCAAATGGTTAATTTTTAGTAAAAGTGTCTTTTGAATTTATTTTTTTTATAAATTAGAGTTTATTCAGTTTATTCAGCTTGCAGCCCCTTCCCTCATCTATTCCCAATACCAACTTCCCTTCTCCCTCTTCTTTTCCCATGCCCCTCCCCTAGTCCACTGATAGGGGAGTTACTCCTCCCATTCCATCTGACCCTAGTCTATCAGGTCTCATCAGGACTGGCTGCATTCTCTTCCTCTGTGGCCTGGTATGGTTGTTCCTCCCTCTGGGGTTGGGAGGTAAAAGAGCCAACCACTGAGTTCATGTCAGAGACAGTCCCTGTTCCCGTTACTAGGGAACCCACTTGGATACTACTGAGATGCCATGGGCTATATCTGTGCAGAGGTTCTAGGTTATCTCCATGCATGGTCCTTGGTTGGAGTGTCAATCTCAGAAAAAAAAAAACCCTCTGCCCAGATTTTTTGGTTCTGTTGCTCTCCTTGTAAAGCTCCTGTCCCTTCCAGGTCTTTCTATCTCCCCCTTCTTTCATAAGATTCCCTGCACTCTGCCCAAAGTTTGGCTATGAGCCTCAACATCTGCTTTGATACACTGCTGGGTTGAGTCTTTCAGAGGCCCTAGGTGGTAGTCTCCTGTCCTGTTCCCTGTTTTCTCCCTCTTCAGATGTCCATCTTATTTGCCTTTCTGAGTGAGGATTGATCATGTTACCCTGGGTCCTCCTTCTTGATTAGCTTCTTTAGGTGTACAGATTTTAGTATGTTTATCCTATACTATATTTCTAATATCCACTTATAAGTGAGTATACACCATCCTTTCTGATTTCATTATTAATGAAAAAAACTGAGAAATTAATATGTAAAGATGACAAATCCAGAAGAAAAGTTTGAATATTTTGAAGATAAACTCTGTTCCTATCTAAATATTACATATTTTACTTCTTTATAGCTCAACAAATCACAGAGTAAATATTAATCATAGGGGACCAGTATATGATTCTCTAAGGAAAGTGAAAGTCTAAAATTTGTGTTTTTCAACCAGTTAGCTATTGATACATAGAACATTTTGCTAAAATGCAGTATATTAAAACTGAATGTTTGTATTATTGCTGTCAGTACTCATACAGTGAGTTTTCAGTCAGCTTTGTGTTGTGTGGGTAGTTATTCTAATCTTACTTGTTTGATGCTGATAAACTACAGGACAGTGCTGAATAGGGGGGAAAGAGTTCTCCTTCATGCGTTATCTCTCATTCAGCAAGGTAGGCCAAATTTGCTGTCAATATTGCAGGAATATCACAGATTGGTATGATATTTTCTAGGCTTGGCCACTTCAACCACATTTTGTTGGCCAAAAGCAAATCATGAGGCCAGGTCAAATTCAAGGAATTGAGAAAATAGACCTCCAGATTACGAGACTGACATCTTGCCTACTCCAATAAGGAGGAGGGGACAGGAGCTCTAAAAGGAGACGAAGAAAGCTAAAATATCTGAGCCCAGGGGATCCTGCAGAGACTGATGCACCAACCAAGGACCGTGCATGGAGTGGACCTAGACCCCCTGCTCAAATGTAGTCCATAAGTGGGTTCCTGTATAAATGGAGAAGGGGCTGTCTCTGTCATGAACTCAGTTGCCTGCTCTTTGATCTCTTCCCCATGGCGATGTGGCCTTGCCAGGCCACAGAGGAAGAGGATCCAGGCAGTCCTGATGAGAGTAGATGAGACATTGGCAGATGGCAGAGGAGGAGAACTCCCCCTTTCAATGGACTAGGGGAAGGAGATAGGGGAGAAGACGGAGGGAGGGTGGGACTGGGGGGAGCTGAGGGAGGAAGCTTCAGTCGGGATATATAATGAAAAAATTGTAAAAATAAATTTAAAAATAAACTGGAAAAATTATGTATAAAATAAAAAAAAAGAAAAAGAAAATAGACTTCTGCCCCTTGAGAACAGGACCTATGAAAGAGGTTAAAAAAATAAGGTCAACTTTGTAACCAGTCTGCCACATGCATAATGCAAACAATATATCCACATCAAGTATTAGGGAAGAATGGTAATACAGCCAAGTAATGGGCAACTAAATAAATGGACTGTCTTTTTTCTTTGTATGTGCTATGAACCAGGAAACTGCCTAGTTTTATCAACAGAAGAAAAGGTTCGATGTCCATAGTTCATCGCAACCAAATAGGAGCTCCATCAATATCACACTTTTACCGTCTGACCTTGAAAGCTATTTAAAATATGACTGAGTTCTTTCTATAGGAGATAAAATATATCTTTTGAATATTTTGTTAAAGAAAAATATGCATGTTTTTACTCAGCATAACTCTGTTGGAACTGTTATGAGATGTGCCAAATTCTGACACTTTTCAAAGTGATTGAGATACTAAAACTTCGGCAAGAAAATTTTAATACTTGATAGGTTTTTTTTTTCTAAGTTCTTTATCTTCTTTTTTTCTGTAGGTAGATACAATCCAAGTGAACTGTATTTTCCCATCTGGAACTCCAGAGCCATTTGAAAATCAAGAGTAGTTGGACTGAGAGCTGGGATGGTGTTTCAGTGCATAAGCACTTGCTACAGAAACTTAAAAATCCAACTCTGCCTCCCCGGAGCCTGTACAAAGCCAGACAGCAGTAGTGCCTTCTGTTAAGTCCAGTGTTCATCTGGCAAGATGGCAGGCAGAAGCAGAAGAATCCTAAGAAGTTTGAAAGCCAGTTGGTCTGGCATATGCAGCATAACAAAAAGAGACCTTGACCCACAAAAGTGGAAGGTGAGGCCCAACACCCAAGGCTATCTCTCCTCTGACCCCCACACGTAAGCTATTGAACAAGCTTAGGCTGTGGCACCGACGTACATATTCACAGACATTAGAAACCAAAGACAGAAGCACAATTTTAAAAACAATAATAGTAGTTGTTAGAAACTTCTGACAGGACTAGGGGACAGAGACACAGTCTCAGCAAAGCCCCTGTTCCCTGGCTCTTAGAAGCTGTCTACCCTTCTTCTGAAATGACCCCCAATCCTTAGGTGCATGAGTAATATTGCAAATGTAATGCCATGTGAACTGATCAAGATATGTCTGTGTGTTAAGTGTAATTTAACAACGAAGAAAGAGACCATGGAATTGAAAGAGAACAAGAAAGGGTATCTGGGAAGGGTTTAGAGGGAGGAAAGGAAAGGGGAAATGATGCAATCATATTATAATAATAAAAGTAAAAAATATTTTAAAATAAGAGAAAATCATAAATTGTTTCTCCCCCCCCCCCAAAAAAAGTAGTTGGTTCCAATAAATAATCAAATTTTGACACCGAGAAGTAAGAACACAGCTGACCTTGACTTTAATTATACCGCAAGGTATAACAGAAGGAAGGTGCTTAAAACAAACTACTTTGTGGGCTAAATATGTGTTCTCTGAAGCATTAGGGGCACTAATATTGTCTGGAAATTTCGAAGGTACCAAATACAAGCTGAGTAATTTCTCTGATCACTGAAGAACTATGAGCTGACAATACCTGTGCCATTAGACCCAGAGTTTCTGAAAAGGTATGCTTCCTGTAAGACAGATATTGCCCCTCACAAGAGAAAGCAACATTGGTCATCTTAAGTCTTGTTTCAGGGGAACACCTGGAGGAATGAGCTACTCAGTAGAGAGCAACTGTAGATATTTCCACTTTCTATGAGCTCAGGACCAAATAGAGGATTAATTGGAAGAGTGATACATTTATCTTCATCAAGAAAACTGTACAGAGAGCAAGATCAATGAGAGCAATTCTTACCAACCACAAGAGCGCTGATGAAAGAATCAATTCTTAAAATCTTCAGTCAGGCTCAGAAGTAGTAAACCAGTTTCATATAGTACTAACCCAGTAAAAACTTTATTTACATCTTCCTTTTCCCTCTAGTTTCTTGCACTGAAACTCTGGGAAGCCAATACCTTCATTTCATTAAATAATGGAGAAAAAAAATCAAAAGCAAGTGAACAAGAGGTTGGCACCAACATTCTTTTTTTTAGCCACTTCTACTAGCCACAGTTAGGGAAGCAGAGAAAAGCATCATCCCTAAATAAATCCCATATTTTGAGCATCACAGAGGGCAGGGCATTTTAATTAACTGTCTGGAGGAGTTTCTAGTTATTTCAGAATGTGGAGAAAAGCTGTGAGATGTCCCCAGTTTTCACCTCAAGCAGAATAATGACTATAAATCAAGAAGAAAACAGCAGGAAACAAAATTGGCTTAAAATTAAACACTACTCTTCATCCTTCTCTAATGGAGAGATACAAAGACACCTCTCATGGAGAAACAAAAATAAGAAAGCAAATAATGACATAATAATAGGCCATAATAAAGCATGAAGAGAAGCAAAGCTAGGGGTAAAACAAGGTGGTGTTTTATACAGAGTAGCCAGAGCAGCATTTTAACAGATATACGAAGCAGCAGAGCCAGCTTTAGAAAGGTCTGTTCTGTGGGAAGAAAGTCAAAGCAGAAAACTTAGGAAGTATAAAATTGCTGAGTCAGGAATGAGAGTGGCAGTCCAAATATATACACATATACATGTGTGTATGCATATATATATATGCAAATATACATACATTTAAAAGCATATGCTAGGCTAGAGGAACTGGAAATGAAATGTAGATCATGAGTTTGGAAAATTCATTAGGACTCTAATCATATGCACTCATGAAAAAGGAATTGAATTTACAATGCAATCCAAAATTTAAGGGCAAATTTCTCTTTTAAACTACTTTCCTTGGCTGTTACTGAACACAGAATGGATAGCAGGGCAACAAGAATGGAACTGACTCAATTGATGAGGCACATATTTCCAGGTCACCTAAAGGTGCTTACAGAAGGAGCAACCATTCCAAAAACAACTGATTAAGAGTCTTATGGGAAGAAGGCAGATACGCCAAGGGGTTCATTCAGAATCAGCAACTACCACTTTGTATATACCACTTTATACTGAACAACTTATAATCACACACAGGAGAACTTATGCTGAGTATAAGACGTACACTCACTCTCCATGAAATATATATGCTTTCATCTACCTTCTGTTGCAACACATTTCTTCCGCAATTAATAGCAATCAGTGCATGACTTAACAGCTCAGACTTTTCGCGGGTTCTAACTTGAACTTGTGCTAGGTTTTATTTTTTTTATTAATTTATTTATTTTTATATCAATCACAGGTTAGGTACTTTCCATCCCAGGCTTAGCCTCCTCCCTCATTCCCTCCCACCCTCCCACTCCCTCCCTCATCTCCCTTCTCCCCGCCCCTTCCAAGTCCAC